>OZ025297.1:117285601-118492039 GCA_964019185.1 Maratus speculifer | reverse complement strand
ATTTTGCTCATGCTTTTTTAATTTGGCGAATGTTTTTTATTTTTAATTAGCCAAATTACTAACGTTGGTCAAATGCCAGCGAGAACACTGATCACAAGAAACAAAAAAAATTCTGCTTTAAACAGGTTTTATCACAGTAGGTAATGCACTTATTATACAGTCAAATCTGCTACTATGGAATTGCATAGGAATGGAAAAAAATTTGTTTTAGGCAGGTTTTCATCTTCACAAGAATAAATCGGTTGTTATAAAAAAATTTTAAAATAGAAGACTGAAAATTATCTACTAAAAGGCATCACAATAAATAGTAAATAAAACTAAAGTAAACAGCAAATTTAAAAGTATTTAAAACTGTTCTCGTCCCCACCCTTTTCCTCTCCCTGATTTTCTTACATACATTCTAGAACTCATTTTCGATCATACATGCATAATATTTGCAATACTTAAGAACTGAATAATGTTTTTCATTTTCTCATAAACGGGATACTTCACATTTTCTATAATTTTGATGAGGCTGCAGCCTTATGAGTCCACTTCCTGTATATGCCATTGGCAGCAGGATAACTCAGAGAATATAAGATGAGTATATTTGAAAATAAAAAATATGGAAATTACATTTTTGCACTTTTCTGTTGAAGAAGATAACAAAAGTTGCTAAAAATGTAGCAGTGAGCTGGAAATAAATATTTTAATTTGTAGAATATGTTTTAAAATAAGAATATTAATAAATGAAAGTATCAGATTCGTATTTCTGATGCTTAGCTGAAATTATTATTAACCTGATATGTTTTATAAAGTAAATACAAAATTAACAGATTTTTAAAAGTGAGATATTAATGTTTATTTTTATAATGATAAATTACAGAAACCTAACTTTAATGGGAGTAATTATAAATATTTATGTTGATTGGGATTTAAATTTTTGAATTGAGATTAAATTAGACGTTTTGTTTATTAAAATTTAAAATGTAAAAAAAAATTCATGTAAATATGATAATTTTTAATAGGAAACAGGCATGAGATTCTTCCGCGGATCCGCGGTTTTCCGCTTTTTTGCCATTTTCCGCGCTTCCAATTTTTTTGTCGGCAAAGGATCGCGGAAAAACACAAATTTCATCAAAAGATCGCGTGAAAAAAGTGCGATTTTCGTTAAAAAAGACGCGAAAACAAATGCTATTTGTGTCTCAAAAAATCGCGAAAAATACTAATTTCATCAAAAGATCGTGAAAAAACACTATTTTCGTCAATGGATCGTGAAAAAAAAACTATTTTCGCCGTACGATCGCGATTTTCGGCAAAAGATCCCAAGAAAAACGGAATTTTCGTTGAAAGATCGCAAGAAAAATGCGATTTTCCTCCAAAGATCGAGAGAAAAACGCGTTGTTCGTCCGAAGATCGAGAGAAAAACGCGTTGTTCGTCCGAAGATCGAGAGGAAAACGCGTTGTTCGTCCGAAGATCGAGAGGAAAACGCGTTGTTCGTCCGAAGATCGCGAAAAAAAACGCGTTTTTCGTCCAAAGGTCTCGAAAAAACGGGTTTTTCGACCAAAGATCGCGAAAAGAACGCGTTTTTCGTTAAGAGATCGCGAGAAAAACGTAAATTTTGTGAAAGAAATGCAGAAAAAAAAACATTCTGTCAAAAGATTGCAGAAAAATGCAAATTTCATCAAAGAAATCGCAAAAAATTAGCTGCAATTTTTTAATTTTTTTTTTTTTCAGATGGTTTGCAAATTTAACTTCCCATGTTTAAATGATATTTTAAGTAAAAATATGTTAAAATTGGAATTGGATGACTAGCTAAGATTGCTGTGCAAAACATTGCATTAGAAGTACAAACTTTTTTTGCAGTTGAATGGCAAATTAAACATTAGCTTACTATGTTTGTTGAATGATTTTTTCAGTGAAAATAGAAACTTTCATTTCAGAATTACTTAGAGTAGTATTTGCACAAATTGATTCACTCTGACCCCCCCCCCCCCTTTTTTTTTTATTATGACAAATAAAATAACTTGTTTAATTGCCTTTAACGCGCGCTATTTTAAAATAGTTTCTCACTTTTTGGCTCACGCGCTTTTCCTCTTTTTTTTACTTTTTGCAATCTCATGCCTGTAGGAAATGTTACATAATGTTTTTATGATGTAACATGTTACAGTAATGCAATGGAGAGAAAAGGCTGTCTGCTCTGTAACTCCTGAATTCAAATTTAATCAGAAATCTTCTGAAAAGTGAAAAGACTAACATTAATAGATTCAGCATATTTAATACATTCAGTATAAATTCATGCGAATAAACATATATTTTGATTGTTATTTGTTCCAGAGTTTGATGTATTTTTAAGAATGACTAGTTTAAAATTTTATTTCATTTCAAAGGTATTTTGTTTTTGGATTTTTAAAACTTTGTCATCTATCGCTGCTAACCTAATTTAACTTCTGGTAATATTGGTAAAAATATTGTTACATATGTTCATTCCATTTTTTAAATGCTAAGTATAAATTATTTTTCTCTGAAAGTTCTCATATGCAAATTCTATTCTAGAAAGAACTTTATTTATTTTGTGTGCATCTGTGCACATTAGAGATGAGTTTATGCTCTTTTTAAGAGTTCAGGCTTTATTTATTTATTTTTTAATCATCCCAAACTCAGTTATTTGAAAATTCTAGCCTAAAAATTTCTGTGTCATCAGAGACTGATATCACAAGTGCACATTAGAAAACTTTTGTTGAAAAATTTTCAAGATTAATTTATTAATTTAAAAATCCCTGCTTACATAGCAAATCATCTCATGGCAACGTTTCATGATTTTCATGTCTTTGAAAATTTGTTTAAAATAGTAAATTTGTTATTTGTACCCAATCACTAGCAAAAATAAAAAAACTCTTAAAAAAGAAAATGAATATAAAAATTAACAAGGGATGTCTCTTTACTTCTTTATGTTATTAACACTTGAATGTACAAAAGCTCCAGAAATATAGAATATTTCCCCTTATATCTCATTAGTAATTATTCAATTCTTTTTCAAACTAAACTTTAATTTAAAAAAAAAATAATAATAAGCATATTAGAATAAAAATCACTTATTTTTTATACTTAATAAATTTAAACTTTTAAAATTTCATTTGTATTGAAATTTTTCATTCTTACATTTGCATATTTCACATCCTTTTCTCACATTAATTTTGCTATTAATTTCTTTATTGTTTTAATATATGTACTCTTTGTGTAACTTTGTCAAAAGTAAAAAGCTTAAGTTGTAATAATAGTAGTCTCATATAAATGAAAACTGAAGTCAATATTTATATTATTATAAATATTGAATCCTAATTATATATATTATTTTTTCATTTCATTAGTATTTTATCACATAGTTAGAAAATTTAGTATATTACTTCTTCATAATGAAATTTGTCATGTGCCTTTTTGCCCCCTCATTTTCTTATTGAAGATTATCTGTTATGCCAATTTATGAGGATTTTTTTTTTATTATTATTAAGATTATATCTTAAGAAATGGGATATACTGTAAAAAAAATTCATCCATTTTTTAGCTTGTTTTCTATTTCAATGTTACATGAATATTCCAACATGTTTTGTAATTTATGTAATAATCTGATTATGGTTCCATTTAGTATGACTAAAAAAATTGTGAGAAACTTTATCTACATTTAAATTTTAACATAATTATGGATGTTATAATGTATGGATACTGTACAACAGTGTACGAATTTATTCAGATAATGTAGTTTCACTTTTGATATTTTATATAGACAAATAGAAAAATTGATTATGTTGTTGTTTTGCAAAGAATACATTTTGATATTGACTATAATGAAGTAATGCTTATTTATTTCATTTCATCATAAAACCTTACTTTTATTCTGATTTATATACACACATATACATATATACCTTGTATGAATGTAAAAGTTAAAACATCTTCATGCAACTGGCGCATAGCAGCTCTATTTTGCACAAAGTCCATATATTTTTATAAGAAAATATGATAGTGATGAAAAAGATGAAAAAATGGGTGCAACAACAATGAATTAGAAAAGAACAACATCAAAAAACAAAACAAAATAAACTCCCTGCTCCTCGGAAAGTAGGGAGAATAACAGGCATCAAAAAAATTTTTTTTAAATGTATCCTCACAGGTTTCGCAAGGCATCACAAACCTGCATACTCTATTTATATAAAAGGTATAAACAAAATAACATTACACAATGAATTTAATAAATAACCAACAACAAAACCATAAATCAAATCAACTCATATTATAAAATATTCTAAAATCTTAAAAAATAAATTTAAACAGCAAAAAATATCTCAATAACTAAACAATAAACAAAATAGACATGCAGGAATGTGATGCCCCCATCTTGACCTGTGAAGAAAAAAAAATACTTGTTAAAAATCATCACACTTCCATACTTGCATGAGCGGGAAACTATTAGGCCTAGGATAGTAGCAGGCTAGCATAAAAATTTTTAGCTTCTTGAATTGTCCTTCCAATATTCAACTCTTTCCATTCTAAGTCCAAGTCTGTTTCATTTCAAAAGTTGATATCCATCGTCCTGTGGACTTTCCATATGGAATTTAATCCACAGATCCTCATTAATTCAACATTCGAAAAGAAACCTCCATCATGGCGTTCGGCCTCACTGTTGCCACTTCAAAAAACTTTCCTTTAATTCATTTACATAATGAAACAAAACTTTATGAGAATAAAAATTATTATAAAATAGATTTGCAGTAAATTTAAAAATTTGTGACTCTAAAATTTCTCTTGACCTACATGTATTATAATATCTAATTATTTGCCCCAAAATAATATTTATAAAAACTCTTTTACTTAAGTTAGAATGCAGGTGAGGCATAGAGTGGGTTTTAAAATTTAAAAAAGTCCTTTTATCAAATAACTTTACAACCAGATCACCATTATTATTAATATTTAAATCAAGATCCAAAAAATCAACATGTAAACTATTGTCAGAAGCACTATTTAATTTTAAACAAGGTGGATAAATATGATTAATCGATTCCAAAAATTTTTAATCGAAGACAATTATGTCATTGATATATCTTAAAACTCTGAATGACTTGTTAAATTTAAAATGAATTTAAATTCATAAAAAAAAAAAAAATAGAAAAAGATTAGCTGCAGAGCTTGAAAAATTAGTACCCATACCTATATCACATGTTTGATAAAAAATAGAACCATTAAATGTAATAAAATTATTGTAAAAACAAAAGTTACATAAACTCAGAAAAAAAATCTATATTAATACCCAGCTCTTCTTCCATATGGAAAGTATCAAATAAATCCCTTAAAGTTTCAAACAACAGATCTATAGGAATGTTAGAAAAAAGATTTTCGAAATCAAATGTAAACAAATTTGTGGGCATTGTGGGCGTATTTAATTTCTTACTTCAATGCTATTATCAATATACCAAAAATAACTAGAGTTTTTAAATTTAAATTTAAAAAAAACATAAATTCGCTTCAAAAAATCCTGTAACTTAACATTAAAACTTTTACCTATTCCAATATAACCTGAATCATAATGCTATTGTTAAAAAATTTTGAGCTAAAAATTTTTGATGCTGGCCTGCTACCATCCTAGGCCTAATAGTTTCCCGCTAATGCAAGTATGGAAGTGTGATGATTTTTAACAGGTATTTTTTTTCTTCACAGGTCTAGGTGGGGGCATCACATTCCTGCATGTCTATTTTTTTTTATTGTTTAGTTATTGAGACACTTTTTGCTGTTTAAATTTATTTTTTAAGATTTTAGAATATTTTATGTTACAAGTTGATTTGATTTATGGTTTTGCTGTTGGTTATTAATTAAATTCATTGTGTAATGTTATTTTGTGTATACCTTTTATATAAATGGAGTATGCAGGTTTGTGATGCCTTGCGAAACCTGTGAGGAGACATTTAAAAAAAATTTTTTTTTGATGCCTGTCATTCTCCCCACTTTCCGAGGAGCAGGGAGTTTATTTTGTTTTGTTTTTTGATGTTGTTCTTTTCTAATTTATTGTTGTTGCACCCATTTTTTCATCTTTTTCATCACTATCATATTTTCTTATAAATATACATCATGTGTTTATTATTTCTTTAGAGCATTTCACATATTTTTATGGGATTCATGCCTTGAGAATTTTCAAGCACATCAAGTACAATAATTCACTTTCTAGTATAAATTTATTGAACTAAACAAAATTACTCCCCAAAACAAGGTTTGACTGAAACATTCCACAAGAGTTTACTAAAATAACTTTGTTTAAAAACTTTATTTTAAATTCTTCACCCTCCTTTCATTAAGAGCTAAACTCAAAATGCTACCTGTTGTGAAATTATTAATAATACCCAAATTCATTTTTCTTTCAAAATTTTATAAATTTAAATATCTCCATCGGCTTGGCCTACAGGCGGAGGTATATTTCAAAGTTAAACTCTGATTTCGCAAACAAAAACTAAATATCAAAATTTCAGGTAAACCCTGTTTAACAATTTTATCTGGTCATTTATGATGAATTTTTAATTTAATTTTTCTGTGAGAGTTGGTTTTATCAGAATCATGTAAAGGTGTTATTAAAAAGTATATTTTTGCATATTTAACAACTCAAGATTTTCTGACACATTTTCAGACTTTTTTTTTTAAGTAAAAATATGAAACTTGCTGACATGATTTTTAAAGAGATTTGTAGATTTTGACCTCTGTTTTTATTTATTTTTTTCAATTAATTGCAACTTGTTTTATAAAAAAATATTTTCTGAATACATGCTTACAAGTGGAGGTTTACCATGATAGAGACCTGCTTCTGTTGCTAACTTGACAGTATATCGCCAAATTTGGTGAGCAAAATTACTAGCCAAAAGTGACACCAACTTGGTGCTATTTCCAGAATTCAGCCAAATTCCCAGATTCCTAGTCCATTTTTGTTTTTATTTATATTTATTTATTTATTTATTTGGCATACGAAATTAACAAATTGTTAAAAGTGAAAGATATTAATGTTTACTTTTATAATGATAAATAAGCGAAGTTTAACTTCAGTGGCAGTTATTATAAATATTTATACTTATTGAGATATGAATTTTTTGTTTGAGATTAAATTAGAGGTTTTGTTTATTAAAATTAAAAATGTAAAAAAAAAAAAAAAATCATGACAATATTGTGATAATTTTGAATACGAAATGTTACGTAATGTTTTTATGATGCAACACATTACTATAATGCAATGATGAGAAAAGGCTGTCTGTTCTGTGACTCCTATTGTATTCGTTGGTCCTATCAAAAACTTGTCAGTATAAAAGTTTTAGATAATATCAAGCAGATTTATAATAAATTTAATTAGATTTGATATCTTGAGAATTGATGAAGTTAAAAAAAAACCCGCCCCCCCATAACCCCCCCTTTTTTTTTGTTGTTGCTGTTTTTTTGAGATGATTTTTAAATTCATCAAAAATCTATCATATGTAAATTTTTGGCTTTTTTTCTTGAAGTAATATCATATATTCTTGCATTAAGTCGACCACACAACTTTTGAATTTAAACTCTGCAAAAAATCAAAAGCCCACATATAAATCAACCCCTTAACTTTTTCTTTAATTTTGCACAAAATCAAACCAAAGAATTTATTTCTTTGATTTGAAAAAGCAGTAGGTAAACATAAATAAATCATTAAATTAAATTTTTAAAGATAAATTATTATTGTATATAATTTATTGTTTTATTATTTTATACACATAAAAAGCCAGATTTTTGCTGCATTCGAATTTTTTTTCTCTTTTTGCTTTCTTAATTAACTGGCATATAAGTTGACCCCTTCTCAGGTCCATAGCTAAGGGGGTGCTATGGGTGGCTCGGCTCCCCCTGAAATATTTTGAGCCCCCCCCCCCCCCCTGGAAAAGATTCCAAGGTCACTAAATGAATTTCTGTTCCAAAAATTCAAATGAAATTCTGTTCAAAAATCTAATTTAGTGTTGACCCTTTCACAGTTTTGCAGAATTACTAAATTGTATCTAAAATAAGTGTTTCAACACTCCCTCATCCTATTTGCACATATGAAGCTAACATGATGCTTAATTTTGCACCAGTTATACATTCTAAATTTCATCATCATATACTTTTCTTGGTATAAAACGAAGTTATTACATCAGTTTATTAAGAATCATAGTAACTACAGTGTGAATAGGCACTAATTTATCTTTCAGTGTCACAGAGAGAAAAAAAATGAGCCCCCCCCCCCCCATTGTTCACTTCTAGCTACGGCCCTGCCCCTTTACCAATTTTTTTGCCAAAAATTATCAGAAATTCTTGGATTTATGTATGAATATATACAGTAATAGCTTTAAACTGATTTGATATCCATTATAGTGAAGAAGTTATAAGAATTTTTTGATTTTTACAAACCCCCTCCCCATTTCTACCCCTTGGTTCAATTTTGCCCATTAATGAACTTGACTGACATTTTTTGCTCCTTCATCAGTTTGTATCAGTTTGAGTGAAATTTGTGCAGAATTATGGAAGTTATTGTGTAATAAAAAAAGTGATGTCCAGTGGTCAAGATCGGTGTAGATCTGATTTTTTTTTTTTTTTTTTTTTTTTTTTTTTTCAGAAATTTGAACATAAGGGAAAATGTAATAGGAAGTATTTTTTACAAAATTTACCTAAAAAGGTTAAAACCCTTTAAGGTTTTTTTATACATAGTTATTAATGAACTAATTTATTAATTTAATTCTTTTTTTGGTTTCTAGTAGGTGCTTTTATTCAGAAACTATGTAATTGAGTTGTTTTTCACTTTTTGATAAAGGCGGAAAATATTTCAGAAAATGCTGTCAATGTTGACATTTTGAACCAACTATCCAGATGCATGAGCAAATAAACTTGTATTACACCTGCATTTTTATTTTATTTTTATCTCTCTTAAATATGTTTTGTTTACGTCCCTGTAAAGTTAAAAAGAGGAAAATTTTCACTAATATAGTTGATATAAAAAATATTTATTCCTCAATTAGTTTATGATTTGTTAAATATATTTAATTTTTTTATACATTTATTTCATTGCATTTTCCCTACTTTTTTAATTGTTTTGTAAAGTAAATTTAATGCTTTTACTTTTAGGAAGTAGTTGAAGAATTTAAGAGAGAGAAAATTTGTTCAAATATTGCTCTAGCAGAAAGAGAAGAGAAATCGTATCCTTTTTCACTCCCCCCCCCCCCCCCACTATTTGTTAAATAGCAGCATTTCTATTGTGTATATACTTAAAAATAATTCGAATTCGAATTTAAACTTGAGATAATTTGTTTTGTTTTTTAGTTTGTGCAAAAGGGAATAATAATTTTGTTCAGAAGGCTTTTTGATTATCTTTTTATTAATCAAAGTTTATAACTATTTTATTTTATTAAAAAAAAGTGTTATGTAGATGCTGTTGAATATCTTATTGCTATAGTTTAATTAGAATTGTATTTACGTAATTTTCTATATATATATATAGGTGATTTTTTTTGATTTTTTTTTGATTTTTTTATCTTGCACCTATTTAAAGAACAATACAATTTGAAAGTTTTTGATATTTTTTAATTTTAAGAAGATATAGATGGGATCCACTTAGATTTTTCACTGTTAGCAAAGCAAGGTTGACCAATCAGAATCCTACATTTTTGCAAACTTTTCACTGTTTGCAAAAATTCAGGCTTCTGTTTGGTCAACCACATTTCCCTAACAGTGAAAAATCTATTATATTGCATTATATCTCTTATTGTTAGAGTATTTTTTATGATAATATAATATGATGTAATAACATATGATAAAATTAAATGTATTGTGCATATGATAAATGTATGTTAAATTATGGTTTTGCTTTTATATAGCTTGCCATTTTTAATGATAGTATTTAATAAATGTAATACTGCTGGCATGCAAAAGTTAAGGCACAGTGACTGGCTGCTTTCATTTGTGCACATTTGTCAAATATCTTCTGAAAATCTTGACAAGTTGTCCTTGAACAACGAGGATGTGAAGAACCATGATGCTTGACTTTAGATTTTTCAGTGAAAGTTTAATCCTGGGGTCCTGGGGACAATTAGGGGGCCAAGAATAAATTTAATAATAAAATGTTGGTGATCACTCATTTAGCAGAAAACATTCAAAGTGGTCTGTAACTGCAGAAAATGACTATGTGAGTCCTATTTAAAGTTTGTATGCATTTGTGTAAACATACCATGCATATTCGGAAAGTGTTAACATTCTTGCAAACAATTCACTTTTTTTTAAAAAGTGTATAGCATATACAGTTTTCAATCAAATTTAACATAATTTTCCGAAAATATGAAAAAGAACAGTAGAAATAGTATACTGCAATTAAAATTTAAATGTATTGAGTATTTGATGAGATATGGCATTTGTATGAAATCACTTTTGGCATTGATGTCATGTACACACTGTATTGATGCGAATGCAACAAAATTGCAATTTTATGCCTCACACGGTAACTCTGTCATTCTTGTTTATTTATTAGTAAATTGTTTATTTACTCTTATTTTCTTTTATTAAATGATATAAATTGTTTTGTTCTATAGTTATTAGACTTTTTTAATTTATTATTTCCTTTTTAAAATAATAGAAAATAATTAAAAAGTATATATGTAACTGGTATTTGAAAATGAAATTTCTGCCAAATTGACATCGGAGAAAAATTACTCCAATGTGGTGCATATATGACATCTGTGCCTCATTTTTAGCTGTGCTTGCATGAAATTTTTCCAAATTTTTTTTTCATTACTAGTCAGCTGTTTAGGGCAACTTATATAAAAAAACTCAATCAAATACTGTAAAAATTGAGAAAGATGCAGTGAGCTGATTGAAAAATTGTTGAAGTTTCCTTCTAATACAGCTACTTTTAAAAAGCAGCTCATTTTATTCCCCTTATCTCACTAGATTTTCATGATGTCTGACAGGACATATTGGCCTAAATAGCTGGCTATCACATTATGCAATAAAAATTTTGAAACCTTTCATGCATGAATAGCTAAAAATTATGTCATACAAATGCCAATATCTCAACAAAACTTCATCATATTTATTTTTTATTTGCAGTTTACTGTTTCTACTATTCTTTTTCATATATTCAGAAAATAGTGTTGAATTTGGTTGAAACTCTGTATACTCTTAACAAGAAGCATTCGTATTTTTCCTAGAAATGTTAATGCTTTCATGAATATTTATTTATGCTATGCTTACTTAAAGCACACAAACATTAAACAAAGCCCCACATAGCCATTTGCTATAGCAAAAAGCAATTTTGAGCATTTTCTGTTACATAGATGATCACAAACACTATTTTTTTAATTAAATTTATTATTGGCCCTATAATTGTCTACACAACTAAAATCTTCACTAAAAAAACTTATACTTAAACATGTTCTTTACGTCTTTGAAGTTTAAGGATAATTAATCAAGAATTTCAGTAGATATTCGACAAACTATATGTACAACTAAAGCATCTGGTCACTGTTCCTTAACTTTTGTAGGCCAGTATATATTAAATTACTACTTTGAACCTGATTGCCGATGTTAAACGCAACTGGCAGTTACAACTTCTTTTACGATCTATCTTCATGCATGGATAATTCTAAACATTTTTACTTCCTTACAATAAATTTGAATTTATGTATTTCTTAACATATATATTCAGCATGATACAGTGGCTTGAAACACTACCCAATCACAGTTATGATGTCAGAGATGCTGGTCCTCCTACCATGTTATCTCCTAAAGAAGCTGGTAAAGAGAATGGAAATACTAGCAGTTCCAAAAATGTTGCTGACAATTCTTTAAATGATTTAAAAGATGAAACAGAAATTCATTTAAATTCTTCTGTACATACATTACCTAATGTAAATAATGAAAATATGAGCACAAATGAAAAAGAAATCAAATGTGAATGTTGATAATAAAATGTTTTGTTTTGGTTGTTACAGTTTTTTAATGTATTATAGTTTATTTATTTACAAAATTTATTTATTTTAAAGGTCTGTTGTTCTTTTATTAAACCATTTGTAAAGTCTTCAAGCACTAATTAAACTATTAATTAGTACTGTGCTAGATACAGACTTTTATAACAAACATTAGTTCCCACATGATAACAACAAGTCTTGAACGGACAATGGTCTGGCACCATAGAATCTCAAGCTGCCTTTGATTCATGACGTTAGGGATTCATTACAGTTACAGTCTTGATGGATGAATTTATTATCTAGGTGACCTCTGGGAGCCAAAGTTTTAGCTTCATGTGAGACATAAAATGACAATAAAGCAGCAAAGGAAAAATATGGTCTTCCAACGAGAGCAAAGAGAATGCTGAGATAGGTGTTATGGATAATAGAGTACTTATGTAAAAAGTATATACATGTAACTTGCATTTGAAAATAAAGTTTCTGCCAAATTGGCATCAGACAAAAATTACTCCAATGTGGTGCATATATGACATCTGTGCCTCATTTTTAACTATGTGTACATGAATTGAAAGCCAAGAAAAAACTATATTTAAAAAGAAATTATTACTTTGAAAATTCTTATAAAATTGGGGATGACAACCGACATTATTATACCCCCCCACACACACAAAAAAAATTGTACACTGAATAAATCAAATTGCTTACTATCTAGACACACGGCAACGTGTCAGCCAAGATCACAAAGTAATAAAGTATGCTTTTATAAAAAATATATAAACAGACTTCAAAAAAAGAATCAAGCTTGATGACAACTTGGCACTAACACATATGAATGCATAGTTTTAATATGCTCATGATTTAAAAACGGTTGCAACAATGAAAGATGATTTGCGTCAAATAATTATTTTTTTTATCAAATCCATATTTTTTCATAAAAAAATTTTAATAATCAGAATTTAATGAAATTAAAATGGAACCACATGAGTATCTTATACTTTCAAACAAAAAAAAAGAATTATTAAAATTTGTTCATTTTTTAAGAATGTATGAGTGAACAAGAAATACATAAAGGTCGAAATAATAACCTCCTCTTTGAAGTCAGTTAAAAAGGCAATGCACCGGTCATGGGTTAAATTACACAAACCATTCTGGGGTCACTTTTGATCCCTTAATAACTTAAATTCTATTTGAATTACCCACTTGCAATTTTTTGTGTCATATAAAACCATCTTCTAATTACCGCATCCTATAAATTAAAAAAATAAAATAAAATATTCACAAGAATTTGACCTCCGAAAATTGCTATTTTTATCTTTGACTGACTCATCAAAATGTTTGACTACTTCCAGATGACTTAGGAAGTTGAAATTTGGTGTGGAGATAGGTTATTGGATTCATAAATAAAAAAAAATCAGAAATCACCACATTAAACATTAATGACTGATTAAAAGATAAGTTATTGGATTACAATAAGAGTTTATGGGAATTTTGTGAAATACCAAAAATTGGGCCAAGTTGGCATCACTTTTGGCGAGTATCAGAGCCAATCTCTGAAACTACCAAACCGATTTCATGGGTAACGGTACCAAAATGATGGCATTTGCCCTGGTTCAAACATAGGCTATATCTTATGTCTATGCCACTACCAAAAAAGGGTAGAGCAGTAAAAAAATTCTAAAAATGTGATTTTTCTGTTATTGAACAGCCCAGAAACATGAAATTCGGCATGTTAATTACTTATAAGATATAAATGATCACTAAGAACATTTGCTAAAGAATATCGAATTGAAAAAGAATGAAAATCTGCGAAAAGAACTCTAAAAACTTCTAAATAGTGATTTTTAAACAATCTCAGCAAGTAACAAACTGATAACAAGTTAACAAACTGATTTTTAAAAAAATGATGTCAAAATGTTGGTGATAGTTCTTGAAAGATTAATTTGGCAAAATACCAGAAATAAAACCAAGTTGGCATCACTTTTGGTGAATAATTTTTGTTGACAATTTGACTACAAATTATTAAGGTCGATGGAATAATCAAATAGTACTGAATTGCATAAAAGGAATATCCTTATTAATGGGATTTAAAGGAACATAAGCATTCCAAATATTAATGTTTTTTAAGTATGACTGAAATATTACTGTAATAAGGCAAAGATATAGTTCCTGTTGGATTGGTACGCTGGCAAGATGTGTGATAATGATCGGATTTATTCGAAAATTCTGAAAAAAAAACAGCCTTGTCAGGACGATAAAAAGCTTGAAGTTGTGAGAACTAAAATTATGAAAAAGCTCTTAATCTGCATGTTAAAGAAGTATTGTTTAAAATCCATTTAAAAAAATAATCTGTCTACAATTTTTCTTCATTTTTGCAAAAAATTTGTAAAAGAATGAGACAGGGACACAAGCATTCATTAAGCGAACTATAAAAAGATCTGCTTCAGCAGATAAGCCAAAAAACATAATTTAAAAGGTTTTTATCAACTTAGTCGAAGATTAATCACGTATTTTGTGGAAGAGCTTTTTGATATGACTTAAAGGTTTCTCTCTTTTTAATTAAATTTAAAGATGTGTTTTCCTAAATACACTTCAGGATCATCATTTCCAAACATTAATGGTGCAATTTTTTCTCAGATTCTATCAATCGTAATTCAACGAGAGCTGATTCATTCAATTTAGCTTACTATTCTGTTACAATTTTTAGTGCCCATTCTTATCTCGGGTTGTATAAACCCGATTTCAATAAGTTTTGGCTTCTTCAACATTATTTTTGATCATTTTTTTTAACTTTGAGCCCTTTGTTAATAACTCAATTTCTATTACTCATCTCTCTTGAAGAACCAATTCCAAATTACATTAATATCTTGATTATCATCTCTCACTGTTTTAAATTTATGAATAATGGTTGCCACTATTTTCAAATGGTAATTTTACCAAATTCCTTAAATTAGGTTCCTGACTCAGATACCAGCTCAAATTTTTGATCAAGAATTCCAATAGTCTTGATTAGTCATTTGTCAAAGAGCATTTGCACACCCTTCTTCCTTCCCTCCTTTGTTGATTTTTCCATAACTGAGTTCTATCTTAAGGAAGGCTGTTCTCAACTGCTCTGCTCTGCTGCTCAACAAGCGAAAACGTTTTGACACATTTACAAATACACCTTTTAACGGAAAGCTATAATATTGAAAAGCCTGATTATGAAAGCAATTTATAAATCAAACGGAATTTTCATTTTTTTTTTTTTTTTTTTTTTTTTTTAATCAATGAATTAGCTATTGAGTTTTAAGCGAATTCGATCACGTAAGTAACACCTTTTTGCCCCAATTTCAGTGGTTATTTTAATTCCACGCGGAAATTCAGTTCAAAACCCCCACTTCGGCATTATTTTTTGGAAAATCTATAGTGTTTGCAAAAAAAAGGAAAATGAGTGGGATTCCATAGTTTCCGAACAACATCTGCTAGTTGTACTTTCAAAAAAAAAAAAAAAAAAAAAATCTTACGTTATAAAGTTGCTTTTTAGGTGCGTTCGTAACTATGTAAATACGCAGCACCCTATAGTGGTCGTTCAGTCCGTCTGTCTGTCCGCATATAACAACGCAAAAACTACCCAACCGAATCGTTCGAAATTTAAAATACATAATTATTACATAATTTTGTCGAGTCATTTCAAATTTTAGGAAAATCGGATGCATAGATCAATTACAGGGGCAATCAAAACTATTACATTACATTACGGTCAATGGGGGAAAAAGTTTCAAATGCATTTTAATCGTTTGAAATTTAAAATACATAATTATTACATAATTTTGTCGAGTTATTTCAAACTTTATGAAAATCGGATGCATAAATCAATTACAGGGACAATCAAAAGTATTCAATTACATTAGGGTCAATGGGGAAAAAGTTTCAAATGTATTTTATACGTTTGAAACTTAAAATGCATAATTATTGCATAATTCTGTCGAGTTTTTTCAAATTTTATGAAAATCGGATGCATAGATCAATTACAGGGACAATCAAAAGTATTCCGTTACATTACGGTCAATGGGGAAAAATGTTTCTAATGCATTTTAATGGTGTTACATTCATTCGAACTTAATAAAATTTATATGCAACTATAAAGTACATATTATAATATACATTTTACATAATTTGTGGAGCAAAGAACATTTGTTATTGATTTACAAGGCCACACAAGAGTATTCCATTACATAATGGTATAGGGAGAACATTGTTTGATGAGCGTTTTAATTGTAATTCACTATTTACAATTTTATGAGATTGATATATGAGAATAATATTTTTCAATCTTCGTTATCGTACGAACGCACCTCATTTGCTACGCTTCACGTGCAATTTCCAACTTGTTTTGATTTAAGAACAACCTTAAGGGTGTTCTTAAATCAAAAAGGGCCACTTTGTGAGACATGCTTCAAGTTATTTTTTTTCAGAAATGCATGAAAATATCAGGTGTTGTTATTCAGAAACTGTCTAATTGCACTCAATTTTCTGTTTTTTTTTTTTTTTAGAATTTTATATTTTTCCGTTAAAAAATGAATTTGTAAATATGTCAAAATGTTTTGCGCTTATAGAGCGGAGCAGTTGAGAACAACCTTAAGAACTCAACTCTTATTAGCCATAGCTTTTCGAAACTGATTCTAAATTACAATAATATTTTAATTATCATCTCTCACCGTCGTAAAGTTATGAACTTTTATTTCAATCAGGCATGTTTTATGTTTCTAGTTTAAAATTAAAATGATAGATGGCAGCACCAAACAAGCTCATCTGAAATTAACTTTGTAGTAAGCGTAGTCTACGATGATTGGGGATAAATGATAGATACAAATTGAAAAGCCTGGATATGGAAGCATTTTGTAATCGAACTGCATTTCCTCTTTTTTTATCAATAAATACCTATTAATATATTTATACCTATTGAGTTATAAACGTTTTCGATCACGTGAGAAACATTGAGTGGTTATTCTTTAAGGGCAGAAATCAGTTCAAACCGCCTACTTTAACATTATTTTCTAAAAAATCTATTGTGTTTTTAAAATAACGGAAAAATTAGTGCGACTAGATACTTTCTGAACAACAACACCTGCTAGTTTCATGCATTTCAAAACAAAAAATAATTAAATCTTATGCCATAAAGTTCTCTTTTTGATTTAAGGGTGTATTTGAAAAAACGCTTTTCCACCTTCAACAGCTCGAATTATTCCGCTACAATTTCAGACACATTTTAAAAAGTAGAAATATGAAACTTGCTGAGGGGATTCTTGAAGGGACGTATGAGGTGCCGTGTGATGTCATTTTACACTCAATTCATTAGAATTTGATTTATAAACAATTACCTTATGAGTATGACCCATTTTTTCGTTCCCAGATCTGCCGCTTCGGAAAAATTGGTTCGAAATGCCGTTTTTGATTGCTTTTTTTTGCAAAATTTTTTGCATTTATCAAAGAATTGACAATCACGGCATCTTATGTACTTTCCAATTAAAAGATTTTGAAAGTTTGGTACATTTGAGAGCAAAAATAAATTGGAAAATAAGCAGTTTGAATCGAAATACACCCTTAAGAACAGCCTTCATTCATTTTATCTTGAAATTCGAATATTATTCTTCATTTTTAATACTTTTTAACATGAAAACAGATTGTAAAGTGTTTGTGAATTTGGTTTGTCTGTCTAACTCGGATAAATATAATACTTGGTATTATGTACAAATTTCGATTATCTGAGCTAATTGCGATTGTTAGTACCTCTGATATTTTAGAAATCTTGGGTAATAGAAATTATGTATAAAAACTCGTCGTGTTCGCGAATTCAATACATTTTGAAATAATAAAGAATAGAACGTTTTTTAAATGATAGAAGTAAACATATATGCAGATATATTTAACAACTTAAAAAAAGATGAATTTAACTACTAATAACAAATTTTAAAAATCAAATTAAAAGTTTTTTAACTGTACTATGTTAAATATTGAAAGATGCATTTTCAAAAAATAAAGCAATGTTTGTTTAAAATTTAATTACATTCAGGGTGTATTCGAAAAAACACTTTTCCACCTTCAACAGCTCGAAAATTTTCTGATACAATTTCAGACACATTTTTAAAAGTAGAAACATGAAACTTGCTGAGAGGATTTTTGAAGAGACGTATAAGATGCCGTGTGAGGTCATTTTACGCTCAATTCATTATATATATATATATATATTATAAACAATTATCTTCTTAATATGATCCTTTTTTTCGTTTACAGATCTCCCTCTTCGGAAAAATCGGTTCAAAATGCATTTTTCGATTGCTTTTTTGCAATATTTTCTGCATTAATCAAAGAATCGACAATCACGGCACCCTGTGTACTTTCTAAATAAGACTATTTGCCAGTTTGATGCATATGAGAGCAAAAATTAATTTAAAAATAAATCGGAAAATAAGCAGTTTGAATCGAAATACACCCTTAATTTGTTAAATTTACATTATTTTTTAAAAACGTCTGTTACTTTTCGTTGATAAAGCCCAGATTTCTGTCAGTGTCTGACCGCTCACGTCAATTTTCGAGCAACAGAATATCTATCGGCCTAACATCGATATTTTGCTCCAAATATTTTAGGAACACGAGCAGTGAATTAAGAAGAGAAGCCTGAAACAAAATCCCCGATTAATGGAAGCTCAGTTATTCGAGGTTCTATTGTAATTTAAAAATGTTATTGAGGTTGCAAAATGTTATTGCATTCTAAATTCTGCAGAGCCGTGCGAAGCTAGTGTTCCTACAACCTTCGGTACAAACAAGGTCCAGGTACCCTATGCGAAGCAGGAAACGATCGTCCTCAGTGTTGAATTCAGACATTTTTCTCCGAGAGGGACTTCTGTAGCTCCGGGGGGAACATGATAGAGTTCCGGGGGGGGGGGGGAATTTGCAATATTTGATCAATGAAAACACAAAATTTCCGGGGGAGGAACATTTCATTGCTTCCGGGGGGGATGTCCCTCCGAGTCACCCCCTGAATTCAACACTGACCTCCCCGGGCGCGGAAATTGAAGGGGTTCCAAATTTATACTATCATTGTCGTTTGTTTCTTCTTTTTTATATAAAAATAACATACAGTGGACTCTCTCTATCTGAACACTCTCTAATGTGAACACCCCGGTATTATGAACACATTCTGACGGTCTCAGCGAAACTCCATAGACTTAACAAAAGATCAACTCTCTGTATTCTGAACACTATCTAATCTGAACACCCCGGTATTATGAAGACTACTTTTGGTCAAAATAGCAGGTGAATCCAAAAGAGGTTATGCTGGCGATACATTTTTTCCACGTATGTTTTTCAAAATCTCTTTTCTCAAAATATAAATGTAATGTTCTTTTATATTACTTAGTTGTTAAAATTAAACCTTTTAAAGTTCCAAAATAACCGCCAATCATACATTCGATAGAATTTATTTGTGTTTTTATATACTTTTCAATTTTGTGACATTTGTCACAGAGAGAAATGATGGTTGGGCGGGGGGGGGGGGGGGGTGCCAAATTGAAACTTCGCTCCGGGCGCATTTTCTCTTTTCACGCAGCTGATATTCTGTACTGAAAATGAAGTACGTATAATTTATAATTCAATTGTATGGGCATTAAAAAGAACAATGTAAAACCCGTCGAATTTTGACTAAAGAAAATATTTATGAAGGAACTGTTTCATTGACTTATAATAAACCTACGAAATTAGTTAACAATAAAAAATGCATCGAATGTTGTTTTTTCTAACTCTCATACACATAACAAAATAATATGTCTATGAAACTCAGTTGTCCGAATTATTAAAATTAAACTCTAATCGTAATGTAAGCAGTAAAATATAATAAAGATATGTTATAATGACGAAGTTATTAATTAAGGCTCTTATGCTTGGTATTCCAAAATGAAAAACTGCAAAATTTATTCCACTTTGACTTAATTATAAAATTTTTCCCCCTGGAAATCTAAATTCGACACGTGAAAAGGCAAAGGTTAATGGGAATATGGCAATAAAAATAAAGTAGTTTTTTCGGCCTTTTCTCCTTTGCATTTAATAGAAATGGAGTATTTCTGTTGCCACAGTTAGAACAAGTTGGAAATTGCAAGTGAACGTAGCAAATGAGGTGCGTTCGTACGACAACGAAGTTTTAAAAATATTCAGATCTTGCTGATATAGTAGAGCGTACTCCGGATACAGTATAGTAGTCGAAATCTTTACGTTTCTGTAAATATGCAGGAAGTAATTTTTATTACACCTCAGCAACGTATATATTATTCATAAAATGTGAAATAGTTGAATATAATTAAAACACTTAACAAACCATGTTTCCCCGTATAGCATTATATAGTGGAATACTTTTGTGTGGCCCTGTAATTTAATAATAAAAATTCTTTGCATCACAGATTGTACAGAATGCATATTTTAGTATATATTTCATAGATTCATGCCAATTCTATTATGTTCGAATGAGTGTAACATCATTAAAATGCATTTGAAACTTTTTCCCCATTCACCGTAATGTAATGGAATCCTTTTGATTGTCCCTGTAATTGATCTATGCATCCGATTTTCATAACATTTGAAAAGACTCGACAAAATTGCGCAATAATTATATGTTTTAAATTTCAAACGATTAAAATGCATTTAAAACTTTTTTCCCTATTGACCGTAATGTAACGGAATCCTTTTGAATGTCCCTGTAATTGATGTATCCATCCGAATTTCATAAAATTTGAAATGACTCGACAAAATTATGTTATAATTATGTATTTTAAATTTCAAACGATTCGGTTGGGTAGTTTTTGCGTTGTTATATGCGGACAGACGGACGGACTGAGCGACAACAATAGGTGCTACGTATTTACATAATTACGAACACACCTAAAAACGGTATTAAAAACTACAAAAAAATTAATAACTCAAAAACAAATTAAGATACAATTTTTAAATAAATTGCATTTAAAAGCACATCCCCCCCCCCCCCTATATGATGGTCTAAAAATCGAAAATGTGGGATGTTTAGAAGTTAAAAAATTTCCAGTAGCAAAAATTGCAAAATCGAAATTTCATTTCAAATTTCAAGTTGCTGCGGGGTATTTTAATGATTTTACACTATTTCAAACGTCAAAACTGATATACACAGACTGGGGTGCATTACAAGGTCAACTAATTATTAAGTACTGTGTGCATGCATTTATCGTTCATTTACAGGAGCACGCAAAATAATTCGGTTGCAGTATTGTGTTTTATCAACAATTTCTGAAAGTACATTTTCAGATATAGTAAAGACTTTTAAAATTAATTATATTTTCTATTACTTAGCGCGGATAAACTACATAGATCATTGATCATATACAAGGCTGTACAAAATAATTCAAGTCCATTTCCGCTTATCGATGGAAATTTTCAATTTTTTTTTATTTATCTTCTAAATTTAACTAAATTTATGCACACTATGGACTGTATAAATTGCGTTTTTAAATGTTTTATGTGTCGTTTTCAAAAGTATGTAAATCATTTTTCAAATGATTTTGGTAATAATCTAAATGTCGAAATTTTGTTTTGTTTTTGTTTGTTTGTTCTGAATTTGTCACCCGATTTTATTTTTTTGCTTGAAATAATACATATATCATTCATTCGATTTATGAAATACTGTTACGTTAATTATATTTTCTGAAACCGATGGAATTAAGGGTGTTCTTCGATTCAAATTGCTTATTTTCTGATTATTTTTAAATTCATTTTTGCTCTCATATGCATCAAACTAACAAATTGTCTTATTTAGAAAATACACAAGGTGCCGTGATTGTCGCTTCTTTGATAAATGCAGAAAATATTGCAAAAAAGCAATCAAAAACGGCATTTTGAACCCATTTTTCTAAAGCGGGAAATCTCTGAACGAAAAAAAAGTGGTCATACTGAGAAGATAATTGTTTATAAATCTAATTCTAATGAATTGAGCGTAAAATGACATCACCACAAGGCACCTTATACGCCTCTTCAAAAATCCCCTCAGCAAGTTTCATGTTTTTTTTTTTTTTTTTTTTTTTAAATGTGCCTGAAATTGGATCAGAAAATTTCGAGCTGTTGAAGGTGAAAAAGCGTTTTTTCAAATACACCCTTAAGGATTTATTTCGATCCAAAATGCTTATTTTCTGATTTATTTTTAAATTCATTTTTGCTCTCAAATGCACTAAATTTTCAAATTCTCTTTTTCAGAAACTACACAAGGTGCCGTAAATGTCAATTTTTTGATAAATGTAGAAAATGTTCAAACAAATGCTGCCAAAAATGGCGTTTTGGACCAAATTGTTCGAAGCGGAAGATCTGCGAACGAAAAAAAGGGTCACGCAGCGAGCATAATTGTTCATAAATCAAATTCTAATGGATTGAGCGAAGAATGAAATTACACGGCATCTTATACGTCTCTTCAAAAATCACCTCAGCAAGTTTCATATCTTTACCTTTAAAAATGTGTCTCAAAAGGTATCGGAAAATTGTGAGCTGTTGAAGGTAAAAAATTATTTTTCCGAATACACCCTTAAATAAACGATAAATAAGTATTATTTCACTTTAATTTTTATAGATGGCAGCACTACTGATTTTTCATCCGCAGATAAGATAGAAAATTCCTATGGAAAAAATCAAAATGCTGTCATGGTTGTTCTCAATCTCAATTGCTCCGCTCAACAAGGCAAAAACGTTTTAACGCATTCACAAATTCATTTTTTAACGGAAAGTTATAAAATTGGAATGCCTGACTATGGAAGCGATTTCAAATCGAATTAATTTTCCTTTTTATGATAGTTAATCTATCCAGTTCTAAGCTATTTCGATCATGTGATCACCCGTTTTTCTCCTGCTTTTTGACCGGTTTTTCTGCTTTTGTCGGGAAATGTGCTCAAAAACGTCAAATTTGAAGGCTTGTTATGAAAAATCTATTATGTTTAAAAAAAAAACAGAAAATTGAGTGCAATTGGACAGTTTCTGGCTAACAACACCTGCTAGTTTCATGCATTTCCGAACAAAAATAAATTAATGCATGTGTCACAAAGTGGTCCATTCTGATTTAAGAACACCCTTAACTTTCTTTCAAATTGTGAAAAATCTATATTATACAGCACAAACATGTCCGTAACATGATTTTAAGGTAGGCAACACTTGACGACTAAATTTTTCCGATTTTGTAATTTTCGCTACTGCAATTAAAAAAATTCTAAACATCTCTCATTTTCAATTTTTACACTGTCGTATGGGAGGGAGGGTATACTTTCAAATGTTTGAATACTGTATCATAATTTACTCATTTATTGTAACTCTGAAAAAATAATTTTCAAATGTGATTTTTTAAAATCAATCTCCGTGGAGTGCATTGGAGGTCATTCTCCAAAATTAATAGCCAATTTTTGCTTAAAACAATATAAATAGTTCAGCGTTTGTCTCCGGTCCTTTTTGTGTAACGGAATGAAATTAACATTTTCTCAATAAATAATATAACATTAAATTAACACAAATTTAACATATATGTTATCGAACAATTTAAATTTTTACACCATCGAATGTTCTTTTTTACTAATTGTGAGCTTTATAAAGTCTACACAGATTTCTTTTCACCATTTTAGAAAACATGGTGATCCTTTCTATCAATGATTTTTCCTAAAATTTCTTGATTTTTTATTTATTTCATTTTTTTATCTGAAAGTTAAAATTTGTTTTTTACTAATTTAAAAAATTTGGAATTATTATTTTAAAATGTAAACAACAACTTATTATAATATCTACTAAAATATAACTAGACCAAAAATTGGTGAGAAACTTTTGCTATGATTTTTTTAGGGGAGGGGGGGGATGTTAAATTATATTATTGAAGCAATTTTTAGGCCAAATATAACCAAATATCTTTTCAGAATAAAATAATTTTTTTAAATATCAAATTTGCATACAAATATATTTTTTAAGTTTTATTTTAAAGAGTGTGCATACAGTGCATACTATATTTTGTTTTTAGATAAAAATTATTTCATTATTAGGTGGTCGAATATGTCGAATATTCGGCCACAACTAGGCCAAATCATTGGTATTCAGTTATTCGGCCAAACCATTATTAGTTGCGTTATTATTTCAAAAGGTATATAATCGCACTAATTTTCCCGTTTCATTTGAAACACAATAGATTCTACAGTAAATAGTGTCACAGTGGGTGGTTTGAATCGAATTTCTCGACGGATGCAGAAAAACCAGTCAAAGAAGGAAGAAAACAGCCTTCTCACGAGATCAAAAATGCTTATAACTCGATGGATAATTTATTGATCAAAAAATCAAAAACACAGTTCGATTCTAAATTGCTTCTATCGTCAGGTCTTCCAAAATTTGAAGACCTTTAAGGGTGAATTTCGATCCAAACTGCTTATTTTTCTGATTTATTTTTAAATTAATTTTTCCTCTCAAATGCACCAAACTTTCAAATTCTCTTCTTTAAAAGCTACACAAGGTGCCGTAATTGTCGATTTTTTAATAAAAGTAGAAAATGTGCAAAAAATGCTGTCAAAAACGGCGTTTTGGACCAAATTTTCCGAAGCGGGAGATCAGCGAACTAAAAAAAGGGTCACGCTGCAAACATAATTGTTTATAAATCAAATTCTAATGGATTGAGCGAAGAATGAAATTAAACAGCATCTTATACGTCTCTTCAAAAATCACCTCAGCAAGTTTCATATCTTTACCTTTAAAAATGTGTCTGAAAATGTATCGGAAAATTTTGAGCTGTTGAAGGTAAAAAATTATTTTTCCGAATACACCCTTAAGCTGAAAAATGCATTTGTAAATGTGTCAGAATGTTTTGCGCTTGTTGAGTACAGCTGTTGAGATCTTAAGTAAACAACGTCTCTTGACTTTTAATACATGATACATATTTTCCCAATAGATGACAGTTACAAAGAATATCACAAATATTTTATTTTGAAATAATATTTATCCGATCCACAATCTTTTTATTTCAAGTGCACGTGGCCCACAGTGCGAAATCACATATTTTTAACGGGACCATAGCTCTTTAATTTACTTTTTTTTGTGCTTGAGGATTCGAACACCAAGACTTGCTTATTAAATGAATTTTTTTGCTTATTATATACTGCTTAATACCGAGGTTCGTTTGGAAAAAGTGGCCCAGCTAGCGGGCGTAGCTCGCTAGTATTTAATATTTTTTGAAATATATATATGTTGCTGAGGTTTCCTACAAGTTACTTCCTGTATAATAGATAGCAAATAGTATTTACAGGGACATACAAAAGATTTCAGATACTATATACTGTATCCGAAGTACTGTATGATATTCCACCAAGATCTGAATATTTTTAAAGCGCAATTTCAGACTTGTTGTACATTAAAATAACTGTCGCAAGTTATCAGAAAATTTTTTGTTTCTTAACCATGCAATGCATATACTGATGAAAATAATTTGATTAGAAAGCTGGGATATGATGCCAGCCGTAAAATCCTGTGAAAAGTTAACTAATTTCGATTACATCGATATGCATAAGGTTTTAGGCTCTGAAAAGAAATAAAATCCACTCGACTTAAGGCGATTTGATTATACATTACTATTTGATGTCACTTTAAGTGAAATTGAGGCCGTGAAATCCAGGCTTGGGGTAACTCGAAGCCTGGATAATCATTTCAGAGGAACGATGTCTTGAAGCATGTAGAAGATTGATGAGACATACATTAAGAAACATTGACTACTCGATAATGTAATCCCATGCCTGGAGTTACATAACTGTTCTTTTCTTTTTTCATTTTTAATGTAACATGTAGAAGGGAAAAGGAATCGAGTCACCTTAAGTCTTATATGGTGAAGATTGCGAAAGATAATATATTTTAAAAGTGTGATAAATCTATATGCTTAGAATATGTTTAACGACGTAATATTTGACTCTTTAAAAAAAAAAATCTTATTTGACAATGAAAAACATTTTTTGTGCAGTTACAAAATTATTTTCATCTGTACTTGTAATCGATATTTGAGATACGATAAAATTTAGTATAGTAAATTTTCTTTGCCTTTTAAGTGTAAAATTTTTACTTGGCCCCAAAATAAGTATAATTTTTTTTCTTCTTTTAAATAAAGCATGCTTTCATTAAAATTCACGAAAATGTAGAAAAAAAAAATATTTTTAAATGCACTATAAAGTAGAAAAGTCATAAAAAAAAATTAATGTTTGGAGTTTAAATTAAAGTGCAATCAGTTTGATCATCGAAGATTAATGAATTTAAATGGGAAATTTCCAAAATTAGCCAGCTATCTCCAAGTTAGCTTCATGTATGGTAAATTATTTTTGTCATCAAATTTTAGCGATATTTCGGTGGTGTGTCAATATGAGAGTTGATTTCAAATAAAAAATATATGAATAACTTTATTCGCAGTTTAACAATTTCTCGTAGATTAACAGAACATTTTACATGAGACTTATGACAACGTTGTATATTTTTATGAACATTAAGACATGTTTAAAGCAACAAAATGTCTTAAAATAAAGCATTTGTGGTCATTATAGAAAATATTCTCAGTTCCTTTACACCATGATAAGACATAATTTATATGTTTTAAATTAAGACATCAGTAAATATCCTAATTTTCAGATTAAAACACTTAAGGGTGTATTTCAATTCAAACTGCCTATTTTCCGATACATTTTTAAATTCATTTTTGCTCTCATATTCATCAAACTAACAAATTGTCTTATTTAGAAAATACACAAGGTGCCGTGATTGTCGCTTCTTTGATAAATGCAGAAAATATTGTAAAAAAGCAATCAAAAACGGCATTTTGAACCCATTTTTCTAAAGCGGGAAATCTCTGAAAGAAAAAAAAAGTGGTCATACTGAGAAGATAATTGTTTATAAATCTAATTCTAATGAATTGAGCGTAAAATGACATCACCACAAGGCACCTTATACGCCTCTTCAAAAATCCCCTCAGCAAGTTTCATGTTTCTATTTTTTAAAATGTGCCTGAAATTGGATCAGAAAATTTCGAGCTGTTGAAGGTGAAAAAGCGTTTTTTCAAATACACCCTTAAGGATTTATTTCGATCCAAAATGCTTATTTTCTGATTTATTTTTAAATTCATTTTTGCTCTCAAATGCACTAAATTTTCAAATTCTCTTTTTCAGAAACTACACAAGGGGCCGTAAATGTCAATTTTTTGATAAATGTAGAAAATGTTCAAACAAATGCTGCCAAAAATGGCGTTTTGGACCAAATTGTTCGAAGCGGAAGATCTGCGAACGAAAAAAAGGGTCACGCAGCGAACATAATTGTTTATAAATCAAATTCTAATGGATTGAGCGAAAAATGAAATTACACGGCATCTTATACGTCTCTTCAAAAATCACCTCAGCAAGTTTCCTATCTTTACCTTTAAAAATGTGTCTCAAAAGGTATCGAAAAATTGTGAGCTGTTGAAGGTAAAAAATTATTTTTCCGAATACACCCTTAAATAAACGATAAATAAGTATTATTTCACTTTAATTTTTATAGATGGCAGCACTACTGATTTTTCATCCACAGATAAGATTGAAAATTCCTATGGAAAAAATCAAAATGCTGTCATGGTTGTTCTCAATCTCAATTGCTCCGCTCAACAAGCCAAAAACGTTTTAACACATTCACAAATTCATTTTTTAACGGAAAGTTATAAAATTGGAATGCCTGACTATGGAAGCGATTTCAAATCGAATTAATTTTCCTTTTTATGATAGTTAATCTATCCAGTTCTAAGCTATTTCGATCATGTGATCACCCGTTTTTCTCCTGCTTTTCGACCGGTTTTTCTGCTTTTGTCGGGAAATGTGCTCAAAAACGTCAAATTTGAAGGCTTGTTATGAAAAATCTATTATGTTTAAAAAAAAAAAAAAACAGAAAATTGAGTGCAATTGGACAGTTTCTGGCTAACAACACCTGCTAGTTTCATGCATTTCCGAACAAAAATAAATTAATGCATGTGTCACAAAGTGGTCCATTCTGATTTAAGAACACCCTTAACTTTCTTTCAAATTGTGAAAAATCTATATTATACAGCACAAACATGTCCGTAACATGATTTTAAGGTTGGCAACACTTGACGACTAAATTTTTCCGATTTTGTAATTTTCGCTACTGCAATTAAAAAAATTCTAAACATCTCTCATTTTCAATTTTTACACTGTCGTATGGGAGGGAGGGTATACTTTCAAATGTTTGAATACTGTATCATAATTTACTCATTTATTGTAACTCTGAAAAAATAATTTTCAAATGTGATTTTTTAAAATCAATCTCCGTGGAGTGCATTGGAGGTCATTCTCCAAAATTAATAGCCAATTTTTGCTTAAAACAATATAAATAGTTCAGCGTTTGTCTCCGGTCCTTTTTCTGTAACGGAATCAAATTAACATTTTCTCAATAAATAATATAACATTAAATTAACACAAATTTAACATATATGTTATCGAACAATTTAAATTTTTACACCATCGAACGTTATTTTTTACTAATTGTGAGCTTTATAAAGTCTACACAGATTTCTTTTCACCATTTTAGAAAACATGGTGATCCTTTCTATCAATGATTTTTCCTAAAATTTCTTGATTTTTTATTTATTTCATTTTTTTATCTGAAAGTTAAAATTTGTTTTTTACTAATTTAAAAAATTTGGAATTATTATTTTAAAATGTAAACAACAACTTATTATAATATCTACTAAAATGTAACTAGACCAAAAACTGGTGAGAAACTTTTGCTATGATTTTTTTAGGGGAGGGGGGGGATGTTAAATTATATTATTGAAGCAATTTTTAGGCCAAATATAACCAAATATCTTTTCAGAATAAAATAATTTTTTAAAATATCAAATTTGCATACAAATATATTTTTTAAGTTTTATTTTGTAAAATAAACAAGAATTGTGCATACAGTGCATGCTATATTTTGTTTTTAGATAAAAATTATTTCATTATTAGGTGGTCGAATATGTCGAATATTCGGCCACAACTAGGCCAAATCATTGGTATTCATTTATTCTGCCAAACCATTATTAGTTGCGTTATTATTTCAAAAGGTATATAATCGCACTATTTTCCCGTTTCATTTGAAATACAATAGATCCTACAGTAAATAGTGTCACAGTGGGTGGTTTGAATCGAATTTCTCGATGGATGCTGAAAAAACAGTCAAACAAGGAAGAAAAAAGCCTTCTCACGTGATCAAAAATGCTTATAATCGATGGGTAATTTATTGATCAAAGAATCAAAAACACAGTTCGATTCTAAATCGCTTCTATCGTCAGGTCTTCCAAAATTGGAAGACCTTTAAGCTGAAAAGTGCATTTGTAAATGTGTCAGAACGTTTTGCGCTTGTTGAGTACAGCTGTTGAGATCATGACAGTTAAAGAATATCACAAATATTTTATTTTGAAATAATACCTATAATAACTCCAAAGTTACATTTTAAATATTTTTTTTTTCAGTCAATAATAAAAAATAAGTTAAATTGCCCTTTCAATTAGTAAAGGTATTTGAGAAACGTAATAAATATAAGGCATAAAGGTAAAAACAGTTTTAAAATAAATAAATAATTTTTTTGTGCAAGTAATTTATTAAAAAAAAAAATAATTTCTTTTGAGTATTTTTTTTAATTTCTTATATTCTAATTTAAAATTCAGAATAATTCCTTTATTTGTAATTTTTGTAAAATAATTTAAATATTTATGAAGTTGAAAAATAGTCATAAAATCATGATATGCAAATAGGTATAAAGGTAAAAATAGTTTAAATAATAATAAAAATGATATAAACCCTTAAATTGGCAAAAAAAAATACAAAATTTCTTTTAATTAAATCTAACTTAATAGGAAAAATTTCAACTTCCATCATCGGAGTTTGAACTAAGAACATTTATTTATTACTGAGATGCTTTACCTCCAAACTATGATGGCTCACAAAAAAAAACCGTTGAATTTAAGGTTCACTTTTTAAATTTAAATTGCGAAAATTTACGGAAGACATTGAAAAAATTATATAATAGGCTTTTTCAAAATTTTATCATTTGTCATGCGACATGTGGTATTCAACTGTAAGTACACAAAATTTGAAGTCTCTGACTTAAACTGTTTTGTGCACTTACTCTGTGACGGACAGACAGACGAAGAAGTTAAACAAATGGAGTTTCGTCAGATGAACGAAATCCTAATTATTATTCAGAGACTTAAAAGTTAAAATTATGTGAGAATACCTTGCACATTCGCCATATTTTTTCCTTTATCATGTTGTTTTTAGATGCGTTCGTAATTATGTAAATATGTCGCATCTACAATCATAGTTCAGTTCGTCTGTTCGCATATAACACAGCAAAAACTACACAATGGTATCATTTAAAAATTTAAAATATATAATTGCTGCATAGTTTTGTCGAGTAGTTTCAAATTTTATGAAAATCGGACGCATGGTTTAATTACAGGGACAATCAAAAGTATTCCGTCACATTACGGCCAATGGGAAAAAATAGATTCATGTGCATTTCAATGGAGTTAAACTGTTTCGAACATAATAAAATTGATACGCATCTATGAAGTAATATACTAAAACATACTTTCTGTTACAATCTGTGGTGCAACAAATATTTGTTATTCATAAAGGGTCGCTCAAAATATTCCATTACATAATTATATAGGGAGAAACATTGTTTCGGGCGCGTTTTAATTATATTAAACTTATTTCATATTTTTTGAAATATATATATGTCGCTGAGGTTTCCTACAAGTTACTTCCTGTATAATAGATAGCAGATAGTATTTACAGGGACATACAAAAGATTTCGGATACTATATACTGTATCCGAAGTACTGTATGCTATTCCACCAAGATCTGAATATTTTTAAAACTTCGTTTTAGAATGAACGCATCTCATTTGTGATATTTGACGTGAAATCTCAGACTTGTTATACATTAAATATTAAAATAATTGTCGCAAGTTATTAGAAAATTTCTGTTTCTTGACATGCAATGCACATACTGATGAAAATAATTTGATTAGATACAATTGATATGATGCCAGCCATAAAATCCCGTGAAAAGCTAACTAATTTCGATTACATCGATATGCATAAGGTTTTAGGCTCTGAAAAGAAATAAAATCCACTCGACTTAAGGCGATTTGATTATACATTACTATTTGCTGTCACTTTAAGTGAAATTGAGACCGTGAAATCCAGGCTTCGGGTAACTCGAAGCCTGGATAATCATTTCAGAGGAACGATGTCTTGAAGCATGTAGAAGATTGATGAGACATACATTAAGAAACATTGACTACTCGATAATGTAATCCCATGCCTCGAGTTACATAACTGTTCTTTTCTTTTTTTTTCATTTTTAATGTAAAGGGAAAAGGAATCGAGTCACCTTAAGTCTTATATGGTGAAGATTGAGAAAGATAATGTATTTTAAAAATGTGATAAATCTATTTACTTAGAATATGTTTAACGACGTAATAACGTGGCGACGTAATAACGACGTAATGTTCGAAAGACGTCTTGAAAAAAAAATCTCATTTGACAATGAAAAAACATTTTTGGTACAGTTACAAAATTATTTTCATTTGTACTTGTAATCGATATTTCAGACACGATAAAATTTAGTATAGTAATTTTTTTTTTTTTTTTTTTTTTTTTTTTTTGCCTTTTAAGTGTAAAATTTTTACTTGGCCCCAAAATAAATATAATTTTTTTTCTTCATTTAAATAAACCATGCTTTCATTAAAATTCATGAAAATGTAGAAAAAAATATTTTTAAATGCACTAAGTAGAAAAGTCATTAAAAAAATTAATGTTTGGAGTTTAAATTAAAGTGCAATCAGCTTGATCATCGAAGATTAAGGAATTTAAATGGGAAATTTCCAAAATTAGCTTCATGTATGGTAAGTTATTTCTGTCGTCAAATTTTATCAATATTTCAATGCTGTGTCAATATGAGAGTTGATTTCAAATAAAAAGTATATGTATAATTTTATTCGCAGTTTAACAATTTCTCGTAGATTAACAGAACATTTTACATGAGCCTTATGACAACGTTGTATATTTTTATGAATATTAAGACATGTTTAAAGCAACAAAATGTCTTAAAATAAAGCATTTGTGGACATTGTAGAAAGTATTCTCAGTTCCTTTACACCATGATAAGACATAATTTATATGTTTTAAATTAAGACATCAGTAAATATCCTAATTTTCAGATTAAACACTTAAGGGTGTATTTCGATTCAAACTGCCTATTTTCCGATACATTTTTGAATTCATTTTTGCTCCCAAAAGCATCAAACTGGCAAAATGTCTTATTCAGAAAGTACACAAGGTCCGTGATCGTCGATTCTTTGATAAATGCGGAAAATATTGCAAAAAAAATCAATCAAGAACGGCATTTTGAACTGATTTTTCCGTAACAGGAGATCTGGGAACGAAAAAACGGGTCATACTGAAAAAGTAGTTGTTTATAAATCCAATTCTAGTTAATTGAGCGTAAAATGACATCACACGGCTCCTTATGCGTCTCTTCAAAAATCCCCTCAGCAAGTTTCATATTTCTACTTTTAAAAATGTGTCTGAAATTGTATCAGAATATTTCGAGCTGTTGAAGGTAGAAAAGCGCTTTTTCGAATACACTCTTAACAGCCAGAAATTATTTTTCAGTCACATATGTGTCTAAATTTAAGACGCCTCTATATGCAGTGCAGACTTAATTAATTCCAAAAACACTCATTTATTTTTATTAGTGGAATATTACTTTGGAGATAGTCAGGTCCTGCATTTCCGCCATATTGTGACACCCTAAACAACCTGTCAGTATCAGTGAAAGAAACTGTAATACACGTGCAAACTTTCACCAGTAAAATAGAAAGAAATCTTGCATGAACAAGCCTTTAAAAAAAAGACTAAATTTTCTATTCAAAATTTAGTGCTGGAAATTTCTTTCGACAGTAATCAAAAACTGTTGATCCAATCAAAAAAAAAAAAAAAAAAAAAAAAAAAAAAAAATCCGTCGTTATTATGTGACAACTGCCTCAATTACTTTACTCGCAACTGGTAAACACACTATATGTCTGCACCTCTTTATTCATAATTTCATTGTTTTTCGTGGCAATGCATTTGAATTATGGACCTCTAATAAGAAGTTAGCTCTCATATTAGAAGAATTTCATTTTCAGGTGACTCAGATATTTTAAATTTGTTTTATAAAACAAGAAAATGTTGTAATTTCTATTTTACGTTGGGATAATGGTCGTTATGTTTGTAAAATTTAAACTCTCTGACCATTCACTGAAATTTTATATTACTTCTATCTATCTATATTATAAAGGACAAATTTACCTGTGCGTGACGTCATTTTGCTAATGGCAACACTTTCCGATGAAATTTCGGTTTTTATAATTTGAGCTACTGCAAATTTTTAAACTTCTAGCCATCGCAAACTTTCATCCTTCACACCGTCGTATAGGGGGGGGGGGGATTTACTTTTAAATGCAATTTGTTTGCAAACTGGATCTCAATTTTGTTTTAGATATTAATTTTTTTGTAATTTGTGATTCTATTTCTCTAATGATGGCAACTTAAGTTCTCCCTTTCTGTGGTAAGTAAACAGAAAATAGCCGTAGAGTAAAGAGAGTGAATAGAAATGAAATATAGCGGCTGGAGGTGACACCAAAAATGCAACAGTAAAATCCTCTACATTCGGCCCAAACACAACAACGTGCTTTCGCATCAAGAAGAAAACATGGAATGCTTAAGGGTGTTCTTAACTGATCCGCTCAACAAGCGAAAAACGTTTTGACACATTTGCAACTTCATTTTTTAACAGAAAGTTATAAAATTTTAATGCCTGACTATGAAAGCGATTACGAATTGAACTTATTTTTCCAATTTATGATAATTAAATTACTTATCGAGTTATAAACTATTTCGATGACGCAATCATCCGTTTTTCTCCTCCTTTTCGATCGGTTTTTCTGCTTTCGTCGAGAAATATGCTCAAAAGTGTCAACTTTGAAGGCTTGTTATGAAAAATCTATTGTGTTTTTTAAAAAACAAAAGAATGAATGCAATTAGAGAGTTTCTGAATAACAACACCTGCTATTTTCATGCATGTCTGAACAAAAATAAATTAATGCATGTGTCACAAAGTTGCCCTTCTTGATTTAAGAACACCCTTAAGGGTGTATTCGAAAAAATACTTTTATACCTTCAACAGCTCGAAACTTTTTGATACAGTTTCAGACGCATTTTTAAAAGTAGAAACATGAAACTTGCTGAGGGAATTTTTGAAGAGACGTATAAAGTACCGTGTGATGTCATTTTGCATTTAATTCATTAGAATCTGATTTACAAACAATTACCTTCTCAGTATGACCCTTTTTTTCGTTCCCAGATCTCCCGCTTTGAAAAAATCGGATCAAAATGCCAACTTGACTGCTTTTTTTGTAATATTTTCTGCATTTATCAAAAAATTGACAGACAGGGTACATTATAAAGTTTCTAAATAAGATAATCTGCGAATTTGATGCGTTTGAGAGCAAAAGTAAATTAAAAAAGAAATCGAAAATAAGCATTTTGAATTGAAATACACCCTTAAATATAAGCAGATCATTTTAGAGTAAAAATCTACTGGTGATGTCAAAAAATTCTTACCCTATTGTGCTTTTTTGTTTGGGACGAATGAGAGCATTTAAATTTGAGCGATAACAGGCATAATATTGCAAACCATTTTTATGGCATACTGCATCTCCATCTATCTCTATCCTCCATGGAAAGTAGAAGATAACGGCATATTTTGTTGCATTTTTCATAGAAGCTGAAAATAAAATTGCAATTAAAATACTTGCTACGTCCAGAATATTGTTGGACATAAACGCGGTAAATTTTGGTTTTATATTGTTTCTATGTATTAAATAAGTGATATTTAGTTTATTTAAAACTTACTTTGCAAAACATATATAAATTTCTCTTTACAAAAATATATTTTAAAGAGTGTTTGCGTGACGTCCTTTCTTAGCAATTAGTTAATTCGTTTCAAAAAGCTGAAAAAAATGTAATTTTCTTAATCCGTATGAAATAACATTTTCAGAATTTTTAAATAACATAAATGAATGATTGCTGATAACGTATGAAATTATTATAAACAAAAAATGACGACATATGAATCATTAGATAATGGATTTGTCTAGCCGAGTTTCTTAATGACACCACTTTTTGTAGGGTTTCTGTATTATTCCGCCATATGCAAACTTTTCTATGAATGTTGTTTAAGACTGGATAAAGACTCTTAAAAGTTGAATGCTTTAGAGAATGCAAATGACGTCGTTTTATATTTAAAAAAAAAGAGTGTACTTAAATTCTTAAAAATGAAATATGTTTTGTAAATGCTCTTTTAAAAAGTCACCCATAAAATAGCTCAAGTTGAGCTGAAATCCACTCATCTCAATGTTGAAAGGCAGCTTCTCAAAAAAGAGTTGAAATAACTCGAGTTTTAATCAATTTAAATGAAGTTGAGTTATTTAAATAACCAATTTAGATCAAGAAGATTTAATCGTTTGAAAAACAACTCTTTTATGATCGAAAAAATTACAGCTTTATCATGAGAAGCCAAATCAGCTCTTTCGTTTTAAGAGTGTGCGTCATTTTCGCTCAAGGGACTTTAAAAATCTTCGTAGTTAGCATTAGTTTTGAAAACAACGTAATTGAAATCCCACACTAATAAAATGCAATGTTTTAGAAAAATTTAGTCAGTCTTCACAGAAAAGTAGTGACATACAGTGCGCGTCATCAGATCAAAAGTGTTTGTCCAAAAAATAGTAATTCATATTATAGAAACTTGTCGATTCTCGCCGGGATGTTTCGCTGAGTTAGACTAGTAAAAAACTATGATCTTGGCAATAATTCCAGGTTTAAAATACTATGATCTTGAAATTTCGATTTTGAAACTTTCGTTGCTGTAATTATTAATTTTTCTAAGGATCCGCACATTCCTTAATTTTTATACTGTATCAAGCTTGTAATCAAACGATAATTTCTGGTTAATGAAATGATTCTATGCTGTTTCGTCATCTAGATAGTAAGAGATTAGAAATTCTAGATCAATTATTTTATTTAGCTCAGTTGTTATCCTATTCGCATATAGTTCGGAAATCTATAATCCTAGATTAAGGATTCAGAAAATGACTAACTATTCATTTTAGGCGAAGGCAGTATATTTTTGTCTCAGTGTTACTGATGTACCATTCAGAAACTCCTAGACCTAGAGATTTTAGCAGAAACAAATGTAATTAAAAGTAAATTGTGTTTGATGTGGAGGAAAAATAAGAAAGCATGGGACACAAGGCTTATTTTCGATGAATAAATGAATGAAGTGTTTCGCTTAAAAAATATCTCTAAAATAATCAGTTGTTTCTTAAGTTCCTACTGGTAATGAATCATGCTCTTGCACATACTTCAGGTTTGGAAGACATAATTGTTTGAGAAGTTCAGTTTTGTCCCAGCAAAATTATTGCCCCTTTATACCACGCCACTGATTCAGTTTGTGGACCAGAATGTCATTTCAAATTTCATAAAATTGTGCACAATAGCAAAATTTCAAAGGTGTGAAATGTCCTTTAGCGAGTTCTGAAAAAAAAAATTTCAACAATCTCAACTGTATTAGTTTCATACACAGAGTACGGAATTGTAACAGAGAATCAACTTTCATACACTGTAATGGCAACTTGTTTAACATGGGATTACGCATAGACAGTAGCGACACGAGCGGACCACTCTGAAACTACGATCATAACATAAGAGAGGTTGTTAATTTGGCGAAACATCGCTTCCTTGGCGACAAATGATAAGGGAAAAAAAGGGAAAAAAAATACAGTGACGGCTTGCTGCTTCTTGTTTTGAAATCTATGAAAGAATTATTTTAATATGAAATAACTTTGACGTATTCGTTTTGCAAACAATACATGTGTCTCTTCGTAACATAACGACCTAATAATTTAAATTTGAAAATTCAAGAATAATAAACAGTAATAATTACGAATCAATATAAGCGCGGAAATCTAAGATCAAATAGCATAAGCACACGTGCAAAGATAATCAAATCAGCATTCAGCAAGAAGCGCCAAGCAGTATAGGGTTACAGTTAAACAGAAATCACGAGGATAAAAATCGCCAATGCGATGGTTTAGTTTTTAAGTGATCCACTGAGGGCGCTCTTTTCAAGCCGAGTTGGGGCTGTGTTACAATTCCGTACTCTGTAGTTTCATAGATAAGGCTTTGCAGGAAGTGTCATCTAGAATAATGAACTCTGCCTGGAAAAAATATGGCCAGGATGTGCGCATGAGAGAGATTTTTGTGTGTTTCAGCCTTTTGCTGCTGGCCATATACATGTGGTGCGTCAGTTGTTTATTTCGAGAAGTCCGTGGATTTGGAGCTGTAGCAGTGAAGAAATCTTCACTGAAGACCTGCAAGCCAATCACATAGAAGTACAACAGAGAACAGACGAAGAATTTGTTTCAAATGAACGAAACTTCAGACACACAAAAATATGCCTTCTTCAGAGATTAAGGACATCTTCTTTGTGTGGAGCAAGGCACAGGAATTTCTGCAGAAAAATCTCCCAGTCAAACATTTTGCATGCCATGTCTGCCATTTGTTTAATGATAATGCCTTGCCCAATTTCGAGAAAATCTTAAAGAAGCGCCAGAAACATATCCTTTTCTCGACAGATTTTTTGAGTAACTTACAGCGTGCCCCACCGAAAAAAGGCCACCGTGATTTTGTACCATAATTAGACAGAAAACAAACCAATAAGAATGAAACATAATTAGAAAATTTATATACAAATACATATTTTCAAGGAGTAACTCAATCGCAGCTTCACCTGAGGAGGAAAAAAAATGAATGTTTAAAAAACAAGAGAAGAAATGTGTCCAGCCGAAATAAAGCCCCTATTGTTAATAGTCAATATATCCGTCATGGAATGTATGGCATATCATTTACCAGTCTCTGGAAGACAGTAACATCAATATTATCACAGATTTCAAATGATGGCGACCTCCAGTTCTGCCAAAGAATTAAACTAGATACTATTGGCATATAAAGGTCTATTGAAGATACCCGACACATTTTCTTTAGGATTGATATGAGGGTACAGGGCAAGTTATTACATGACATGCACCCAATTATCCTAAAACCATTTATACTCTGTTAAAAACCTTGTTTTAGTTTGAACCAAATTTTGGTGCTCAATAGCTCCCACTGTAAGATGATAGTATCTTAAACCAATATTTGGAGCTCCTATTAAGGGTGTATTCGAAAAAACGCTTTTCCACCTTCAGCAGCTCGAAATTTTCCGATACAATTTCAGACACATTTTTAAAAGTAGAATCATAAAACTTGCTGAGGGGATTCTTGAAGGGACGTATGAGGTGCCGAGTAAAGTCTTTTTACTCTCAATTCATTAGAATTTGATTTATAAGCAATTAACTTCTCTGGAAGGCCCTTTTTTTCGTTCCCGTATCTCCCACTTCGGAAAAATCGGTTCAAATTGCCGTTTTTGATTGCTTTTTTTGTAATATTTTGTACACTTATCAAAGAATTGATCTTTACGGCACCTTGTGCACTTTCTAAATAAGAGAATCTGCGAGTTTGATGTGTTTGAGAGCAAAAGTGATTTCAAAAATAAATCGGAAAACAAGCAGTTTGAATCGAAATACGCCCTTAAAGCATAGTCTCAATAGTTAGAACGAGGTTGAAATAGGAAGCTCCAAATGTTGGTACGAGATTTCACCATCTTATGGTGACAGCTACTGAGCTCCAAAATTTGGTTCAACCTAGAGCAAAAATTTCAACAGTGTAGAAGGATTTTTCAAAAGTTATGAGGCATTGTTCTGGTGGAAAATCCAACTTAAGCCACCAGTTCTCTCTGCAAATTGAAGTAAATGGGTTTCTAGCATTTCTTGGTAATTGGCAGCTTATATGTGTTCTGAAAGAAAAGCCGGGTTAAATTTATCACCCTAGTCAAAGCCTCCAAACACCATTAATAAGTTACAGCCTACCAGTCTATGTTGAAAGCTATCAACAAGCAAAGCAGAGTCGATGGGGTGAAATATAAACAAACCTAGAAGGTTGATTGATTGATTTTTGACGTCCGATTATCTGCTCTAGGGATATAGGACCAGGGGGGAATGCCCTTCGTGGGGGTCTTTCTAAGGGAACCTAACCCGTATTTACGCAAGGTTCGAAGAAAACCACGAAAACTCCGAACGGTTAGGCCGACAGCCGCGATTGGGTTCGAACCCAACACCTGCCGTCTACCAGTTGAGAGGTCCGAACCTCTCGGCCACTGGTGGGGCCCACAAACCTAGAAGGACCAACGGCATTTTGTTATGCTCTCAGATCAGAAAAAAATGAGTTTGGATGGCTCAGACAGCCTTGCTTTTCATTGGCAGGACATGAGGAAAATTTCATCAAAAGACAGTACGATGGAGGCTTATTAATAGTGTTGGAAGGCTTCGGCTATGATGGTAAACTTAACCTGGCTCTTCCCTCAGACCGCATATAGGTTACCAATTTTCAAGAACTGCCAGAAATCCATTTATTGCCAACTGAAGAGAGAATTGGTGGCCTAAGTTGGATTTTCCAGCAGAAAAACACCCCCATAATCTTTGCAAAATCGTTCTAGGAATAGTTTTTGTATAATTGGGGACATGTCATGGAATGATCTGCCCTGTACCTTCATCTCAACCCCCAAGGAAATGGGTGGGGTATCCTCAGTACAGCTTTAAATGCCAATGGTACACAATTTAAGTCTGTGGCAGAATAGAAGGCGACATCATTGAGGTCTGGGTTAATATTGATGCTACAGTCTTTCAGGGATTGGTAAATGATATGTCCCATCGTATATTCCAAGTTATATATGGGATATTTATGTAGCATGGCGGATACATTGGCTATTAAAAATAGTGATTTTATTTCGGTGGCACAATTTTTTCCCCTCTTTTTTTATACATTTTTTTTCCTGATCAAGTGGGGGAAGGGAGTGTGTTATACCTTATAAATACGCATTTCAATGTAGTCTTTCTTAATATATTTGTTTCGTTCTCATGATTTTGTTTCATATCCAATTAGGGTACAAAATCACGAAGGCTTTATTTCGGTGGGACACACTGTAGGTCCTTTACTCTGAAACTGGTCCTACTACCAAAAGACTATAAAATGAAGGGACCAGTATATAGTGTTTTGATACCATACGCCAAGAACACCATATTAATTTTTTACTGTTTTAAGTATTAAATGCTATACTTACTTTAGAAGAAATGTATTTTTGGTACGCATTTTTAGAGTATTTAGAACGAAGTAATTGCATGTAGATTCATATGCAAATAATTGTCTTGGTTTTCTTCAGTTTCGGATTTCGCCGTTTGTTTTTGGACGAGGTATCGACAAAAACCGAGGTATCACTGTATTTCTTTTATATTTGACCTCTTGGAATATCAAATTTAGAATCCACAATGCTGCAAATGCATATTATGTATTACACAATTGTACCAAGACATGTTTAACATAATTAAGAAAACTTTGAAATCAGATACAGCAAAATATGTTTGACTTTAAAAAAAATTCAAGATTGAGATACAGTTTTCTTCAAAGCAAAGAACTTTTTCGAACTTGTGTAAGTGCACGCCGGTACACTTACAATAGTTAAAAGACTGACTGAAGTTCTTATCTACATCAGAGATGGGGAAAATGAAGTAGCCTACAGACTTTTAACATAAACGTAGACAGACTTGCAGATTTTTCATAAATTTCATCAACATCCAATGTTACAACATTCATCTCAGTTGCTAAATTTCAATAATCCAATTTCTTTTCAATATAATTTTCGTAAACTTCATTACCTCGGTAATAATTTATACATATTAGCGATATCCGAGACTCTAGATGGTGTTCGACTCTAATGCTAAATTTTAAATAAATCTAATAGACCAAAAAGCTTTAGCTCAAACCTTCATCTCATCTAGTTGTCTGAAATTCCAGAATTAGTTAAAACTCGATTCACATACTAAAGTGCAATTGGTCTGCAGAGTCATATGTTGGTGGAAAAAACATGCAGATCTGATTTCAATGGTTGATCGTGAGATTTATCATTGGGTTTTCCTGCACCCAATCCTCCGTTTTTTTTATTCCTTTGGATGCCTGAAAACATAATGATAAGCTTACTGATCAATTTCTAAATTTTGGTTTTGCAGGTGTTTTTCGCCAAGATACGACTTGGAAAACAAATCGCATTTTAATATGAGAATCGAATCGAGTTCTGTATTATCCTGGAATTTCAGCTGCAAACTCGATGAGGTGATGGTATGTGCAGTGGCCTCTCCGTCTGTATTACAAGAAATGTTTTTTTAGGACATATACAGAGTAACTAAAGACTATAGCATCCAAGATTTACAAAAAAGATAAACTTTGTGCATTTAGCTCGACCATGTGTATCCTAATCTTTATCTATAACTACGCTCAATAAAATATTCTTTGTGTAAAACTAAATTTGATGTAGTGGAAGGTATACGAGGGTATACGCCGTATACCTTCTGGAATTTTTTAAGGAACACCTTATACCCTCTTTTTCTGCAAAAAAGCTATAGTATATATACTCTAGGGTGTATCCTCTGCCTTGAGCATATCTTCTGCTTAGAGCGTATATCCTTTATTTTTTTTTTACTTCTACATTCCTGCCTACACCCTGTTTAGTAGTTCAGATTTTAAAGATTTCTACTCCTCAAACGTCTTTAGAATAAGGATTTTTAATGTTCTGTTTTACCAAACAGAATACTAAAAAATACACGGATTTTTTTTTTTTTTTTAAATATGCTTGTTTTTATTTTTTAATTCTTTTTTTCAAGTAGCTTAATAGAGTCATTTATAACGCAATTTATCTGTACAAATTTCACAATTCTCTCCTCTTTACTGCCTTTTCTTTATTAATTCTCAATAATAACTCTGCAACTAGATAATTTTCCATGTCGATTCTTTATGACTTGCCTCAGGGCCACGAGAGGTTAACAAAGTTTTATCATCGTGTATCTGCAAAAGAAAAAACACTTTCTATATCTTCTTGTGGAGTAGTACCGAAACTTTTGATCCGCCTTGAGGGCGGTGGATCATAAAAGCGACCACTGGTTACTTTTTTTGCTCAGTTAACACCGCAGTGTTAGACCATCTAACAATACCTACAAGATCCAAACAAGCATTTCTGATACTTCCCGGACGAAAATATCTTTTACGTCAAGCCATAACCGAATCCAGCGAACCAATGAAATAATCCCATTTCTGCCCAATTGGCGAAAACGAAAGTTAAAAAAAAGGCACCTCACGTTTCCGTAAAGCTGGAAATGCCAAGCGAAAGATTACAGAAGGAGAACAGAGAGGGAGTGGGGCTGACGGGATAATAATAATAAAAAAAAGAAAACTCAAAGTCAGTCATACAGACACATATATTCCCCAATATATAGATATATAAAGACATTGAACGAGCTTTCTATACGTGGTTTATCAACGTTATTCCGCCACGCTGAGTCCGCCTTGGAGTAGGAGGGTACGAAGCCAGCGCCATCAAGCTATAAAACTCCATTAGAGAGAGGAAATTGCCGTGTAAACGCTTATCTTTTTAAGGATGAATTGTATAATGGCTTTTGGGGCGCCGCCTTATCGCCGCACCGGGGCGGAGAAATGGAGCCCCGGACCTCGACAGCTTGTCATTTTTAAAAAGCGGGGATGGATCTTATCGCGATGAAAGGGGTAAATGGTTTTCAGGCGCGTCACCCCCGCGGGGGCTTTCGTCTGTGCGCCCCGTTATTATTATACCCGATTTGCCCGGGATATATATATTCGAGTAAAGTGACCGCTGGGAGACGAACTTGTTACCCGTCACTCATTTCTGACTGCGGGTTATTTATATGCAAGTCGTGAGCCTCTCTGCTCGGAGTAAGTTTTATTGCCGGGGCGCTGTCGCATTTTGTACACTCGTTATGTGTATGGTTTATTTAGGAGGCATTTGGGGCGCTGAGGTACTTTGTGTTTTCAAAGGCGAGAGTCAAGACGGAAACAAAGAAGTGATGGTCATTACATTAAAACGTCTTTGTTTATGTTTCTCGTTTATACAATAACTTCCATTAATGGGCAGCAAAAAACTAGACATAACTTTGCATGAATTAATTGTTATTTCGTTAAAATTAATTCTTAGATTATTTTTTTCATTGTAAAAATTGCTTATTCATTAATCTAAAAATAAATAAATAAATAAATAACTTCTATTTTCACTTTTTGTTAGTAACAGTGTATCTTTTTTTTCTTCTTTTTTTGTAAAAGTGTAATTAAAAAAAATTTATAACTAATCATTTATGAAAGCTTTCTTGTTTTCAATGTACAGCGTCAGCAAAAAAATTTTGGCAGTCATTGAAAAAAAGTAAAAAAATCTCTCATTTAAAACTTCGACCAGAACAAAAAAAAAAAAAAAAAAAAAAGAAGAAGAAGAAGAAGAAGGAGAACGCTGGGTCATTTCAAGCTCCAAGGTCCCCACTCCATGTGACCAACGAGTGATAGAAACTCGCGTGCAATTTTTCTATCTAAAATAGGAAAATGTCAAATATAACTTCTGAACATTAAGATTTTGACTTGAGTGACAAGATTTTCTTTGCTGGCACTGTAACTTGTCAAACTTGTTTTTGTGCAATGTCTTAAGACTGCATTAAAAGAAAGAAAGGAAGGAAGAAATCCTAAGCTTCACAATTAGCTATATCAATTAGTCTATTATTTTAAGTAAATCAATCATTATAATTAAGTCTGTTATTTTATTTAAATTAATTTTATCAATGTTATCCGCTCATTTTTGAAATTCACACTTTAAATGAGAACCTTAATTTGAACGTTTTGCGTCTGTACACATCATAGCTTAGAGGTAAAATGTTTCGCTAGTAAATAGGAGATTGTTCGATTCGGTGTTGCAAGTTGAAATTTTCATATTATATTAAGATGGATTTAATTAAAAGAAATTTCGTATTTTTTGCCAATTTAAGGGTTTATATTATTAGGGTTTCATTCATCTAATATTCATAATATTATTTGGAATTCAATATTCTTTCTATTTTAAAAACTAATTTATTAATGAATCAGCAGTTTAAATTTTGTTTAAACAATTTTTTTCGTTTTTAGAAATTAAAAATTTTATTTATATCTCCGTTAATTTTTTTTTTCATTTTGGATTTTCGAAAAATTTGGAATTTTGAATTTCATATAAATAATTTGATTTGAACATTTTAATTTGATTAAAATAAATAACTTTCTTTTATAATTATTTTTAAATTAAATTTGTTGGTGCTACAATCTATGTAAGAATTTAATAATTATAAATTAACAATTTGGATTATTAATTAAAGGATAAGTTGTTTTGAAAGAAATATTAAAAGAAACCCTCTGAGTAATCTGCGATCATACTTACCCGCTTGCTGTAGGTATAACTAGTTAAGAAATTTTGTATCAAATTAAATTTTTTCGTTTTTAATTTATGTATTAAATTCTCTGTTGTGATTAATTGTAATTCCATAATGATAGTTTCCATGTTTCGAAAATGGGCTTATCAATCAAACTATGACATACATTAAAGTCATTCAACTTTATAGAAATAAGGGAAGCTATATTCGATTGCTTTGTATATTAATAAGAATATTTTCAAATTTCATGGATTAAAAAATAAAAATGCCTTCATGAATGCATCAAAAAGTTAAGAGTTTGCACTTGAACAAGAATCTTAAACGACGTTATTTCGTTATCTTCCCTGTAAAACTAGTTTATCCTTTTTAAATGCAACAAGGCAAGAAAACGACTGCGCCACAAACAGTTACATTCGATTTCTCACGCGGGAAAGTAGTGGGACGTTAACTCTTTTGTGTTTCTCTAGATTAAGTTTTTTTTTTTTTTTTTTTTTTTTTTTTATTTAACAGAAATTATTTCCCTATGTTATGTATTTTAGATAAAGTGCGTGTCATTAAAATTTGTATAAGATTCAAAACGAAAATTTAACGCTCGCAGATTCATTCTAAAGAATAAAATACTCGATAAAATACGTTAGATGTTTATTGCAAAACATATGTTTTTCTCCAGCGGATGATACTATGAATATAATTTTGCAACACTGCTAAATGATAATACAGTGAAACCTCCTTGTGCGACCACCTCCCTGAACGACCATTTTTTTCATGGTGCGAAATTTATTCCTAAAGGCTCAATACTAATTTTATCTCCGTTCAGAGACCATCCCAGATGAACTATAAGCAACCGATTTCCTTACAAAAAAAAAAAAAAAAAAAAAAAAAAAGAAAAGAAAAGAAAGAAAGAAAGATAAAGTATCGAAAAATTAAAAACAAGCATTATCTATCCCTTACCCCCGCCCTCTTTTTTCTTTTTTGTAAGTATGTCAATAAAGAATTTTTGAATGAAATTAAAGTTTTTCATTTTTCAATTTCTGTATTAAATTCTCAGTTTCAATTAATTGTAATTCGATAACGATAGTTTCCATGTTTCGGAAATGGGCTTAACACTCAAACTATGACACATTCCCGTTTAGAGTCATTTATCTTTATAGAAATAGGGGAAAAGATATTCAATTGCTTAGTATCTTTATTAAAATATTTTCGTATTTCGTGCATTTAACAGTAAAAATGCCTCAATGAAAGCATAAAAAAGTTAAGAGTTTGCATTTGAGCAAGAATCTTAAACGACCGCTATTTCGTTATCTTCCCTGTAAAATTAGTTTACCCTTTTTAAATGCAACAAGGCAAGAAAACGGATGCGCCACAAATAAAGTGACATTCGATTTCTCACGCGGGAAAATAGTGGAACGTTAACCCTTTTGTGTTTCTCTAAATTCAGTTTTTCCCCCTTAAATTTAGCAGGAATTCTTTCCTTGTATTATGCATTGTACATAAAGTGTATACCATTAAAATTTATATAAGATTCAAAGCGAAAATATGACGCTTAAATTTATTCTAAAGAATAAAACATTCGATAAAATACTTTAGACGTTTATTTCAATTCATATGTTTTTTCTCCACCGGATGATGCCATGAATATAATTTTGCAACACTGCTAAATGATAATACAATGAAACCTCCTTGTGCGAACACCTCCGTGAAGGACCATTTTTTTTTTCATGGAGCGAAATTTAATCCTAAAGGCTCAATACTAATTTCACCTCCATTCAGAGACCATTTCAGTTGAACTACCTTCATAAGCGACCAGTTCCTAATTCCTTTGAGGAAAATGAAACAAATTACATTTTTTCCTGGTCGGTTAAGGAAAGTTTTATTATAAAATTATTCCAGAACGAGTACTTTTCACTAAAATTTTAAACTAAGTTAATATTTTTTAAATTATTATTCTAATAACTTTTAAGTGTTTAAATCACTTTGTGCCTTTTTAGGCTATTTATTTAAATCTGATGACCATTAAGAATGACGGTCAATAAATATCCCTGTCAGGAAACTCTCAAAGAAATAGATAAAGTAATAAAATCGTCGTTATTTGTTCTTTTTATTTATTTATTTATTTATTTATATTTTAAAAGGATTTGGAATTGAAAGATTTTAAAGATGAAACCGCGAAAATCAAAGCAAACGTCAATGTATTCATTTTTTAAACACTGAAGTAATAAACCTATACAACTAACTTTAGTTTATACTTTTTCCTAATGGGAAAAATAAATTTTAGTAACATTAACTGTTTTTTTTTTCAACAATTAAAGTCTAGATTTAAACATGATCTCTATTAAGCGACTACTTCTCGGAGCGACCGTTTTTTATTGGAATGGAACGTGGTCGCTTTATAGAGGTTTTACTGTATGTACAATACAATTCAAAGATTTTCATGAAAATCACAAACAATTAAATTGAAATAAATATAATTAGATTTTAAAAACGGGACTGAAGTCTTGGTGTTTCAGGTTGAATTTTTCCTATTAGTATGGGTGCAGATTCTCAAAATCCCTGTCGGCTTGGCCAATAGGCGGAGGTAGATTTCGAAGAGTGCTCATTTCAACAATAAATAAATAAATAAATAAATAAATAAATAACTAGTTGGATGTACCAATCCCAAAACTTTCTTCTATCTCATACGTACATTTTAATATTTTAAAAAAATAGTTACTCATTTTAATGCTTTAATAATTTTAATTCAATATCATACTAACTTTGATTTTCATCTCAAATTTCTGCTTCAGTCAATTAATATGAGTAAACAAAAATTTCCGTCTCTGCACGAGCCGATAGACAACAGAATAATAGGCAGATTTTTTTTTTTCAAATTCAGGAAGATCCTACTTGCCTTACAAAAAAATAATCATGTACAAAAAATTTAGTTCAGTTCTAGAACTAACTTTATACATTTTTAGGTGGTGCAACATTGAAAATGGCATAAAATTCGCTATTGCAGCGTCCCCTTCCAGCGGATTGTTTTCAAATTCAGGGAGTATCAACTAGCCATAACCATCCACTTACACAAAAAATTTGCTTCAGATCGGTGCATAACTTCATATACTTTTGGTAGGTAAAATATTGAAAATGGCACAAAAATCGCGATTAAAGCGCCCCCTGCCGGCAGATTTTTTTCAAATTCAGGGAGGAACAACTAGCCATAGTCATACACTTACACAAAGAATTTTGTTCATTTCGATGCATAACCTCATATACCTTTGGTCGGTACAATATTGAAAATGGCAGAAAAACCGCGATTGCAGCACCCCCTGTCGGCGGATTTTTTTTCAAATTCAAGGAGGACCAACTTGCCATACTCATACACTTACACAAAAAAATTGGTTCAATTCGATGCATAACTTCATATACTTTTGGTCGGTACAATATTGAAAATGGCACAACAATCGCGACTGCAGCGCCCCTTCCAGCAGATTTTTTTTTCAAATTCAGGGAGGACCAATTAGTCATAGTCATACTCTTACACAAAAAGTTTTGTTCAATTCGATGCATGACTTCATATACTTTTGGTCGGTACAATATTGAAAATGGCACAAAAATCGCGACTGCAGCGCCCCCTTCCGGCGGAATATTTCAAAACTGAAGTAGGACCTGCTTGCCACAACCGAAAACATTCACAAAAAATTTGATTTAATTCTATGCATAACTTCATACACTTTTTGATGGTTGAATGGCGACATACAGACACACAGACATACAGACACACAGACACGGACAGACAGACATTTTGTAAAAACATGTTTTTTTGGAATCTCTGACCCTTGAAACGTGTAAATCTGTCAAAAACCGGAAGTCGAAAAAAATTTCGATTATAATACTTTCTTCTATTAAAGATAGAAGAAAGTAAAAATATGATTAGAGATAAACCCAGTTTAATAACTTCATTTGGCCTTTTATAAAAAAATTTTAATTTCATTTTTCTTCAAAAACTGGTTTTATCAGAATCATCTTAAGAAAAATTCAGCTCAAATGCCTATTTTGACAACATATATTGAAATATATTCTGAATTTATTAAAAAATCGACCAAAACAGTACATTATATAGTTCCTAAATAACAAAAAACTGTCAGTTGAATGCGTTTGAGAAAAAAATTGAATTTAAAAATGAGTCATAAAATAACCGATTTGTTGTTTGAATACATCCTTAACTCTTTAATCATGATTGCTTCGGAAAATTTTGTGCGAAATGCTCACTTTGACAGCATTTTTAAAAATATATTCTATCTTTATCAAAAAACTGGCCAATGCGTAATAGTATGCAGTTCCTAAATAAGAGGATCAGTAAATTGGATGCGTTTGAGAGCGAAAATATATTTTAAAACGAGTCAGAAAAAACGCAATTTGCTATGTGAAAACTTCCTTAAATTTTCAAATTACGATGACTTCGGGAAATTCTGTTCAAAATACTCTTTTTGGTAGCCTTTTTCGAAATATATTCTGTCTTTATCAAAAAACCGACCAATGCATCACATTATATAGTTCCTAAATAAGGGGATCTGTAAATTGGATGCGTTTGAGAGCAAAAATGGATTTAAAAACAAGTCAGAAAAAAACGCAATTTCTTATTTGAATATTTCCTTAAATTTTCAGTCATGATGACTTTGGGAAATTCTGTTCAAAATACACTTTTTGGTAGCCTTTTTTGAAATATATTCTGTCTTTATCAGAAAATTGACCAATGCGTCACTTTATACAGTTTCTAAATAACAGGATCTACCATTTGGATGCGTTTAAAATCAAAAATGAATATAAAAATGAGTCAGAATATAAGTAGTTTGGATTTGAGGTTTTTTCTCCAATTCCTATTTTTGTTTAATTTCTTTTTGCTAAACGAATTGGTCCTATTAAAAACTTGTCAGTATAAAAGCTGTAGATATTGTTGGGAATATATAAAATAAATTTAATCAGATTTGATAGCTTAAAAATTGACGGAGTTATGGATTTTTCTCTTTCCCCCCCCCCCCCCCCTTTTTCTTTTCGCTTTTAATTTATTTCATCGGTAAAAGTTGGTCCTATCAAAAACTTGTAAATACAAAAGTTTTAGATAATTTTAAGAACATTTACAAAAAATTTAGTTGGACTTTATATCTTGAAAATTGATGAAGTTTTTTCTCTCAAAACCCCTGTTTTTTTCGTCCCTTGAGCCGACTTCTAAATTTATCAAAAATCTGTCATGCATAAACTTTTGGCCCATTTTTAAAAAGTAATATAAACTTTAAACCGATTCGATATCTACTTTAATTAAGAAGTTATCACGTTTTTTCGGTTGTCACAAATACGCCCCCTATTCCGACCCCCTTGGTCCGATTTTGCCCATTAACGAACTTAGCCGAGACTTTATCCCCTTTGATTTTATGTACCAGTTTGGTGGAGATTGGTGAAGAATTACAGAAGTTATCGTGTCCATAAAAAAGTGATATATATACATATATATAAACAAACTGGCGCGAATGCAATTGGTAGTATTTCATACGAAATCTACCTAAAATTTTAAAGGAGCTAGTGAATCTTAAACAAAAAAAGTACTTGTGAAAAAAATGCATAAAAGTAATAATGTTTATATGGAAAAAAAACTCACCTTTTTTTTTTTTTTCTTTTTAAATGAAACCTATAAACTTATTTTATTTAGGACGATATTAATAAACGAAAATTTACCATTATTTTCTAATTTAATGCTTTAAATATTTTTAAACAACTGCCTTTCTTAAAAGAAAAAAAAAGAGGTATGTGTTTTATTTATTCTATAAGATGGGGTAAGTGGGCCACCCATCCTTTATTTAAATTAAAATAAGCAAATCTAAAAAAGAGGTAAGTGAGTGTTACCTGACGAAGTATAAAAATTTTCACTATGAAACATTTCATTTCAAATGTGTCCATGTATGTGTTACATAATATCATTGAGATTGTATGACAAGTAATGAAGGACGTAAAAAACAAACAATGTGCATCTATTAATTTTTTTTGAAAGCCTAAAAAGCATGCGTTTTACTTTAACGTACAAAAGAAATATTGAAGAAACATAATTGATTAAGATTAATTTTGACACATTTGCAAGCATTGTAAGTAAAAAAAGAAATTGGAAACACTAAATGGCATCGTCTTTTTAATGTTGGCTAAGGGAGAATCATTATTACTTCACCCACAGTAATAATTTATTTAGCAGTTATATTTCATTTTTAATAGTAACTTCAAAAATTGGAGCTGCATAATACTTTATGTGTTTTTTCTTTTCTTTTTTTTTTAATGCAAGTTTCATAAATACGGAGTCACAAGCTTTAGCTGAAACTATTTATTCCATCTAGGTCTTCAAAATTGCATTTTAATTCATCCATAGATATCGCTTCATCAGAGTTGCTTTTCGCGTCAAAATCGCACATTGTCAGTAAAATTTTAATCATTAGTTTTCTAATGATATATTTAGTTTTTTGCGTGGGTATAAGGTGTACTAAAAGCAGTAAATGTTTGAAAATGTATGAATTTCACTTAATCTTGGCTAATTTTAAGCATAATATGAAAATCCTGATTATTGTTATGGGAGGGGCTCTTAAACAGGGGAAAATAGGGTCCTTTAATAAAAGGTCCTTAAGTCGGGTTCTGACAAAATGTTAATAAATGCTACTACAAGTACCTTAAGAGAAATGAGATTTATCTTTTTTATTTCAATATTTACATAGAAGATATCTTTTGTTGAAACCAGTTTAATAACAAATGTCTAATTTACTAAGATACCATATATACTCAGTAAAGAGCTCAGACGTATTTTCACATTATTTACGAGAGATGTTATGAGTTTGATCAGTTACTGTTGTTAGTTCCATCAAGGGGATCTTTCTCAAACTTTTATTTAAAGCCATCCAAGTCTTGTCATCGCTGATAACTTGAATGGAGTTCTTAGCCCGGCTATCCCGTAGAAGTGAACTTTGAAATCACTATGTTCAAGGCACAATTCATTAATAATTCCAAGATACCACTTCTTATCCTATTACATATGAAACAATGTCATTTTTCTGCGGTATAAACTTTTAAAGGACCTTGGATTATGGTTATCTTTATTTCCTGATAATTACTTGAGGTTGATGTATGGTAACATCGTATAAATGTTTCATTTACAGGAACATACTTATGGAAAGACCGAATTTCAGGGACTGCTAAGTAGCATTGAAATCGATTATATGTACTTCATTTGCTTGGTTGGTCACTTCTATACTTGAAACGTACATGAACGTAATCCTGGGAAAGTTTTTATCACAGAAATTAAACATTTCTTCAGGAGATAGGATTTGATTTTTAGCTGTCACCTGTAGGCTTCTCTTAGTTACTTCTCTTTTTGTAGTTCCCCTAATCCTACCACAAGCATTTTCCCATGATCAGTAGCAAAAAAGTACCATTATGCTTGAAGGCCAAAGTCTCATGATGACAAAAATTTACAAAATTATTTTTATTTTTTTACTGGCTAGGAGCTACGTCACTAAAATAGAAGATCTTTGATACTGATGGGACAGTAGTTTTTGTATTATTAATCACATGTTTTTGGAATGTGATGGATTTGAATGTGTAAGATGATCACTGATAGCATAAAAACTTCTACTTTAGCATTTATCAAAAGATTGCTATCATTATAATAATATACAAAGGGATCGATATTGACCTAATTTTTCACCTAGGGAAAATTTTGTATTTCTTCTTGGATGACAAATGTAAAATTTTTAGAAAAGTCACCATCTACAATGCATTATGAATCCAGTAGATTTTCTTTCTTTCGTGCTTAAGAAATATTGATTGTATATTACACACACAGTAATGTTTCTTCAAAGCACATAGTTTTTCCACTAAAATTTCACAAAATTCTTTTCTAGGTTTAATAACTAAAACCATGTCAACAGGATCAGATGTAACCCATTATCTGTAATTTACATTTTCTGAAATTTCGTCTGAATCAAATTGTTGTAATAGCATTTCTAGTAGGTTTTTTTCATATCGAAAAATAGTGCATTGGCTTAGTATACATGTGGGTTGGCGTCAGCGTCTAGGGATAATGAATAGTCACTCTCAGTCTTTTGTTAAGACAAACACATTTAATCAAGAAAAAAAAAAAAAAAAAAAAAAAAAAACGCACACACACACAATTTAAAAAAGATACAGTAACTACAAGATTGTATACTCATGACACGCGCCTTCTGCATGTCTCGTTCAGAACAGCAAACATTTTAAAGAACATAAAAAGAGTTGCATCCTCACATAACACGGCTCGCCCATCGGAGCCGAAAAAACAACAGCCCGCTTTTTCTGTTACGTCACATGACGTCTTCCCTCTTCGTCTGTTGCCAGATACATCAGAGTATAAATTGAAACAATGAAAATAAGTTACAGTTTTAGTTAAATTACGTACAACAATGATAAAGAAATGAATGATAATAAAGAAATAATAATGACATTTCCCACATACATTCTGAATTGTTTAAATCACACACAAGCATTTGAAGAAGATCTTTGTAATTAACTTTTAACTTTGCACCATCAATAATTAATTTAACATTTTGGTGGTATAAACAAACACATAGTAGCTTACAATTGTTTGGCAGTATTGTTTTCACATATTGACCATGTTATATCTCAGCTTGTAGTCAAATTTCCTTCTTGAAATTTTTTGTACGTAACATTGCCATAAAATACTATCAAAAGCCAGATTCCCCACCAGAGATATCAGAGTCTAAAAAGCACAATTTTCGAAATTTTGGAATTTTTTTCGTAAAGAGAAATTGACTCCGAAGTCTGGGACTTGGTGTGCGATGCAAGTACTTTCGACCTGTTTGTAAAAGAAATCGTGTCATATTGAAAGTTTTCCTTGCATAAAAAAAATTCTGTTGGATTTCTATCGGACAGATTTTAGAAAAAATATTAAAATTTACGCTAAAATGTAACCAGTAAGAATTTATTTTAAAAACTATTGTATCACCATACATTTAGCCCATTTTATTCTGAATAAAATGTTGCAAACCCCATTTGAATTGGAAAAACAAAAGACGAGATATTTACAATTTCGTATATCCTAGTATGTGAGAAAATCGCTACACATGAAACAAAGATGGCTGCCATCCACAAACAAAAATTAATAAAACTAAAAATGTTAGTATTTTTGAACTTTTATCATGTTAGGGTTGTTGTACAAAAAAATTCAGATTTTTTAAAAATGATCGAGCGACCAGTGCTGGACCACTTGAAATGGATTGACCCAGAAGGATTAACCTTCTGTCATTTTACTTACCCATCATACGTAGTATAGGGTAAGTCTTGCAATCGTTTTGAAAATCGAAAAAAAATTTTTGACGGATTTACACGTTTTAGATTGTAGAGATTCCGAAAAACATATTTTTAGAAAAAAAATTTTGCCGTCCGTCCGTCTGTGTGTCTGTGTGTCTGTCTGTCTGTCTGTAACCGCTCTATCTCCCGAACAAATTGAGATAGAGCCTTGAAATTTTGTATGTACTTAGTATGTAAGAATGGGACGAAGCCTATTTAATATCAGTAACCTCGATTATCCGGAACTATTTTTTTCGGACTCTCAAAAAATTCATTCTGATGAAACTTATATAAAAATTTTCGAATTTTTTTATTTTAAGGAGTGGTTATAAAAGGCAATAAAATAACACAAATTTTGCATAAAGAACGAAGTCGTTCAGATTATTAGTTGCTGAAATACGTGTAATGCTATTTTTCACATTCTATGATTTTTCATGACCCTGTACACTGTAAAAAATTTTCCCGTTAAATAACGGAAATAGTTCTGGTAATCTAGACGCCAGTACTATTTCCGTTATTTAACGGAAAATTTTTTTCGTTTTTTCCAGCAATATTTCCGTTTTTTACAAAATGTTTCCGTTTTCATATATATTTTATATAAAAATTTTCGCTTGAAAGTCAAAAAAGAATTTTCAATGACAAACTGGCTTTTTTATTCTTTAGACAAGGACACATCAGATTAGAACACATACATTTAATTTAAACAACTTTGAATAAATGTCACTTACCCTCGATGGGGATCGAACCAAGCACCTGTCCCATGGCAGCTTGTAGTAGTGTAATACCATTACGCCATAGTTAAGCATACAGTGCTTGCAAATATCTTTACTTATTTCGAATGATTTTATAAAGCAAAGGCCTTATGTTGAACGCGGCATTAATTTTTATTGAGAATTATTTTCTATATGAGTGTATAGTTCTAAATGTTTAACAGATTTTATTTCCATAATTTCGAATATTTAGTTTTTAATTTCAGTTCTATACAAAACAAATTGTAGACTTTAAAATATTACATGTATTAAGAGTTGAATGCATTAAAAAGTTTTTTTATTTTTTATTTTAAGGAGATTTTTAAAAGTTTATTGTAATATTATTCATATTTATTTACTTATTTATTTTTGAAAGGATATTCTTAAAGTAATATTAAAATATGTTAAAATTAAAAATTTTATTAATATTTTATTATTACTTTTATTAAAATATATTAAAATTAAAAGTCGAACGTTTTTCCATTATCCAGATTCCAGATTTTATTTCCATAATTTTGAATATTTAGTTTTTAATTTCATTTCCATACAAAATAAATTTTAGACTTTAAAATATTACATGTATTAAGAGTTGAATGCATTAAAAAGTTTTTTTTTTTTTTTTTTTTTCATTTTAAGGAGATTTTAAGTTTATTGTAATATTATTCATATTTATTTACTTATTTATTTTTGAAAGGATATTCTTAAAGTAATATTAAAATATGTTAAAATTAAAGTTATTTTCTTAATATTTTATTATTACTTTTATTAAAATATATTAAAATTAAAAGTCGAACGTTTTTGCATTATCCAGATTCCAGATTTTATTTCCATAATTTCGAATATTTAGTTTTTAATTTCAGTTCTATAAAAAATAAATTTTAGACTTTAAAATATTACATGTATTAAGAGTTAATATTTTATGTATAATTATGTTAATATTTTATTGCATTAAAAAGTTTTTTTTTTTTTTTTTTTCTCATTTTAAGGAGATTTTTAAAAGTTTATTGTAATATTATTCATATTTATTTACTTATTTATTTTTGAAAGGATATTCTTAAAGTAATATTAAAATATATTAAAATTAAAATTATTTTATTATTATTTTATTATTACTTTTATTAAAATAAATTAAATTTAAAAGTCGAACGTTTTTCCACTATCCTACGCATATTTTAAAAAATAGGCTATAAATGTGGTAAAGATTATTTAAAAATGATAATGGAAATAAACTAACTGAAAATAAACTAACTAATCTCAAACTTAAAACAGATTATTAAAATTTTATAATTTTTATTATTTTTTTAATATTGTAAAAAATATGTTAGATTTATATTATTAAAACAGAAAGAAATAAAGAACATTATTATACAAAGTTGTTCATGAAACATTTTTATAGTGTTTTTGTATCCCAGATATAGATGGCGACACTGGTGTTATTTATGGAATTTATGCTGTTTTAATACGGAACTCCTCCGTTTTCAGAAAATTTTACGGAAAAGTTACTGTTTTTATAATCTCAAAATATCAATAACGGAATTTCTGCTGTTTTTTCGGAAAAACGGAACTATTCCGTAGAATTTTAGGGAACAATTTCTGTATATTAACGGATATTTTTTACAGTGTATTTCATTCAAATTTAAATTCAAAGATATATTTTAATTGGAAATGAGACGCTTCATCCAACGCAGTAAATTGCTAGTTAATACGATTATTATTTTTGGAGTTATAAGGATGTTTCTTTTACGCAATCCGGTATTACTTGAGTATTTTGGCGTTTATATAATTTGTCGAAATTGGCTCATCAGCAATTCATTAATAAATCATTACTATGTATATTAAAACTATTCAAATATGCGTTAAAACTTTTATTTTGGAATTGCAATGCATTTTATAAATAAGTTACACAGGTTTTATTTTCACATTTTCTATTATGCATATGTATGATGGGTAAGTATTACGGTGGCCTCCAACGACTAGTTTATTCTTGAGATATCTTTTAATCGAACTGTGATATTCTCTTATAATTGTTTTAACAGACTCCTTAAAGTTTTCATATCTACAAAACTGCAGAATAGTTAAAATGTCATGTTAACATTTTCTGTATACTTCATACTCAATTCTAAGCCACATTATAAATGTTACTATAAAATTAACAAGAATTATTATTGTTTAATGTTTTCGTTCGTGGTATAAAAGTTATCTAACAATTCAAAAATTCATTGAAAGAAAATTAACCCCGTTTAATAGAGAAGAAGTAAACTTTTTTTCATTTTATATAGATTTCGTAAGAAAAACTACCTACTGCATTCGTTTCCGTGGTACGATTTTTGAACTTCATAAATTTTCATTATATGACCCTAAAATCTCAAAACTACCCCCATATAAAAAAGTTTATATGTGTACATATTTGTATGTATGTACTAAATTTTGACCGCACGATAAAAATCACAATTATGCATAAATTGTCTTCAATGACAGGAAAAAAATAAACATTTTTCGTTATAGCAGTTGCCAACAATTAAAAAAAAAAGAACCGAATAAAATTCATATTACAACAATACTTTACTATTCAAAGGTTTCCACGTGAAAAATGAAAACAAGTAAGAAAAATCATGCGTTAAGCATAGATTATGAAACACTTTCCAACGGTTCCTGAAATATTTAACAAAATTTTGTTATTTAGGGAAATAAGATGCTACTGTTCATAGTCAAATATGTATTGAAATACTTTTGAAAAGCCTTGTATTTGATCCGTCAGTTGATATATATATACAATATAATGGGGAAATTTAGTTTAGCAAGAAAATGCCTAACTGGCTAAAATTTCTCTTGCAGCACTTTATTCTAATAGATGGAAAATACTTCAATACTTTTGTTCAGCCCTGTAATTTATCCAGTATCTTTACTACACTCCAGTATTTAGTTTAAATTTAGTTCAAACAAACCCATTCTTAAAGCTACTTAAATCACATTTCCAGAAATGATCACATATGGATGATCATGTTGCTAATTCTTTGCGTGACCCTGTATATCATTTTATCTATACTCTACAAACATATTTCTTAGTAAACTGAAAACGGTTCAACGAAAAAATGCATAACTACCACCTTTAAGTTAATTACCTACATATTCAGTAAACTTTATTAGCTCTTTTGTGTAACCCTGTATATCAACTATAACATTTATATGCACCATAATTAGCAGATATTTTGTAAAACTTAAAAGCTCATATCATAATTGAAAAAGCCTTTCAACCATCCATCAGCTATCATCGATAATATACAATATTTCAGATAAAAATATAAGATTTGAAATATTTTGTGTGTCCCTGTAAAAGCTATGCACTTTATATTATATGCGTTAAATATTAAGTCTCAACGGCGTATATCAATTTTATGATACTTGAAACCGTTTAACATTATTCAAATATGTCGCAAACTATTCCCTCCTTTATTATTGTGTAATGGAATTCTTTTGAGAGGCCCTGTAAATGAATAATAATTATTATTTTGCCAGCATATTTTACAGAATGCGTATTTTAGTGCACTTTGCGTATCCATGTAAATTTGAATAAGTTTAACAGGGTGTAACACCTTTAAAATTCATTTGAAACGATTTTTTCCCATTGGCCGTAATGTATCGGAAAGCTTTTGATTATCCCTGTAAATACACTAATCATAGTAGAAATTTCAATTTCAATAGGGTTCGTGCTAGGGTAAACATCAATAACATATGAAAATTTCAGAGCAATCAGAGTATATTTACGGGAGTTAGAGCGCGGACAGACGGCCAGACAAATCGGATGCATAAACACTTTTCAACTTTGTTGGAAAGTGTTAAAAATAGTAGTTTGGTGAATTTGAGAAAAATTGAATATAACGTCATAACTTCTCTATAGCAATATTTTCACATGGAAACGGAAAAAGAAATAAATAGCTTGACGGATTTTTTTTTTTTTTTTTTTTTTTTTTTTTTTTTTTTTTTAAAGCAAATGTTACATTATATTGCAAATATAATGGACAAAAAGGGATGGATATATAACGTCATGTGAGTTAGTAAAAATGTAGTTAAGCATGATAAAAACCAGATTGATATATTTTAATATTTTGAAGTTCTCTGATTTTGTTTTTGCCATTTTTAAGCTATTGCATAGCTTTTATCACGGGCTTTGAGCGCGGCGACCGAATCCGAAAATGCCGTAACGGGGAAAATCCTAACACATTTGTAACGAAAAAACCTAACACTCGGCTAAAGTCGTTTCACTTCGGCATGGTATCCTTCGGTAGACTTCGGCAGACATTGACGCGGTATTTTTCAGATATTTAGAGGATATCAAGTCTCAAACTTATATATCTTATTTCAGTTACTATAAATCTATAGTTTCAATAATAAAAATTTCTGATAGAATGTGTATAGAAAAGAAACGTCTTAAGATAAAACAAGGTAGGATAATGTAGCTTTTGGTGAGTGGAGACCCGCCCAATGGTGAGGATCGAAAAATTTAAAATGCTTATAACTCGCGATCTAATTTTCGTAGCGCGGCCAAATTTTGTTTGGTAATTTATTATCAGACAGTGTTACTTTTGGTGACAGGAGATCCCCATGGTGAGGGTCGAAAAATTTTAAATGCTTATAACTAGCGATCTAATTTTCGTAGTGCGGCCAAATTTTGTTTGGTAATTTATTATGAGACAGTGTTACTTTTGGTGACAGGAGACCCCCCCCCCCCTCACGGTAAGGGTCGAAAATTTTAAAATGCTTATAACTAGTGAACTAATTTTCGTATCGCGGCCAAATTTTGTTTGGCAATTTACTATGAGACAGTGCTACTTTTGGTGACAGGATACCCCCTACGGCGAGAGTCAAAAATTTAAAATGCTTATAACTCGCGATCTAATTTTCGCAGCGCGGCCAAATTTTGTTTGGTAATTTGTTATCAGACAGTGTTACTTTTCGTGACAGAAGATCCCCCATGGTGAGGGTCGAAAAATTTAAAATGCTTATAACTCACGATCTCATTTTCGTAGTGCGGCCAAATTTTGTTTGGCAATTTACTATGAGACAGCGTTACTTTTGGTGCCAGCAGACCCCCACGGTGAGGGTCAAACATTTAAAATGCTTATAACTCGCGATCTAATTTTCGTAGCGCGGCCAAATTTTGTTTGGTAATTTATTATCAGACAGTGTTACTTTTGGTGACAGGAGATCCCCCATGGTGAGGGTCGAAAAATTTAAAATGCTTATAACTCGCGATCTAATTTTCGTAGTGCGGCCAAATTTTGTTTGGTAATTTATTATGAGACAGTGTTACTTTTGGTGACAGGACACCACCCCCCCCCCCCCCCACAGTCAGGGTAAAAAAATTAAAATGCTTATAACTTGCGATCTAATTTTCGTAGCGCGGCCAAATTTTGTTTGGTAATTTATTATGAGACAGTGTTAATTTTTTGGTGACAGGAGACCCCCCACGGTGAGGGTCGAAAAATTTAAAATGCTTATAACTCGCGAACTAATTTTCGTATCGCGGCCAAATTTTGTTTGGTAATTTATTATGACACAGTGTTAATTTTTAGTTACAGAAGATCCCCCATGGGGAGGATCGAAAATTTTAAAATGCTTATAACTCGCAATCTAATTTTCGTAGTGCGGCCAAATTTTGTTTCGCAATTTACTATGAGACAGTGTTACTTTTGGTGACAGGAGACCCCCCACGGTGAGGGTCAAAAATTTTAAATGCTTATAACTCGCGATCTAATTTTCGTAGTGCGGCCAAATTTTGTTTGGTAATTTATTATGAGACAGTGTTACTTTTGGTGACAGGAGACTCCCCATGGTGAGGGTCGAAAAATTTAAAATGCTTATAACTCGCGATTTAATTTTCGTAGCGCGGCCAAATTTTGTTTGGTAATTTATTATGAGAGAGTGTTCATTTTTGGTGACAGGAGACCCCCCCCCCCCCACGGTGAGGGTCGAAAAATTTAAAATGTTTATAACTCGCGATCAATTTTCGTAGCGCGGCCAAATTTTGTTTGGTAATTTATTATGAGACACTGTTAATTTTTGGTGACAGGAGATCGCCCATGGTGAGGGTCGAAAAATTTAAAATGCCTATAACTCGCGATCTAATTTTCGTAGCGCGGCCGAATTTTGTTTTTAATTTATTAAGGTATTGCATAGCTTTTATCGCGGGCTTTGAGCGCGGCGAAAGAATCTAGAAATTCCGTAACGAGAAAAAAACCTAACACTCCGGCTAACGTCGCTTCAGTTTGGCAGACTTCGGCACGGTATCCTTCGGTAGACTTCGGCAGACATTGACGCGGTATTTTTCAGATATTTTGAGAATATCAAGTCTTAAACTTGTTTTTTATTTCAGCTACCATAAACGTGTAGTTTCAATGATAAAAATTCCTGATTAACCTACATGTATTGTAAGATAATAAAAATATTTTAAACGATATTAACTTCTCATTTGTTCAATACAAGAAAAAAAATTGTTATCGATCATCACGCTCAAAATGTTTAACTTGAATTAATATCAAAGACAAAAAAAACTGCATAAATAAAAATTAAATAAATAATTATAATTGCATAAGTTGATAAAAAATGCTATGCAATAGCTTTACCGCAGCAGTCCCCGAGTGCCACACGTATTTTTTAAATCTATTCCATATGTATACGCATGTGTGTATACGTGTACATTAGAATTTTCACGAAAGGTTTAGGTCCAGAGAGCTCATTTATAGTGATGATACTGGCTTTATTTCTAATCTTGATTTAGTTTTGCTGGCGAAATTTGTACTTAACTGCGAAATCTACCTTTCCCTTTAGGCCGAGCTGGCAAGGACTTTTTAATCTTCAGATAATTTTTAATTAAACTACGATATCTTCTTATAATTGTTCTGGCAAAATACACAAAGTTCTCATAGTGCAGCACTGTAGAATAGTTAAGACCGCATGTTAAGATTTTATTTGCTTTATATCCAATTTTATACCACCTTATAAATGTAGTTACAGAATTAACTACATCTTAACAAAGGCCACTTTTACGGTTTGATCCCTCTTCAACCGAGTTGAATTCTCTTTTAAAGGATCAATTTAGCAATACTAACGTCGAATAAGGACTCTTCTAGGTTACAAAGACGCATAAAAACAATTTTTGTAAACGGATAAGGACATCTTTATTGCTTCTCTAACTTTTCTTAAGTAAGGTACTTCGCTTATCAGGCAAAACGGATTGTGAGTGAAAAAAAAATAAATAAACTGGAAAGAGAGAAACGGCTTCATACGTTTTGAGTGATTTTTTTCCAGGAAAAAGTTTCCAAAAAAGCTATTATGTTTAAAAAAAGAAAAAAAAAAGAAAAAAAAGTCGAAACCTCCTCGAGCTATATTGAAAGTTCTCGGCGAATTTGATGCCGTAATCTGGATCCGTAGTTCAATTTTGAAAAGTCGTTTATGAGCTTTAAAATCCCGTTTTCGCGCTACTTTTTCGACCGCTTCATCACTTAGGGCAAAATAAAAGTCGTTGGAGGGTTATTTTTCCAATAATCTATCTCCTGTCACATTTATTTAGTTTTAAGTAGCTCTCGAATAAATTCAGTTTACGACTGATATATATTTATTTCTCTCCTTTAGAGTTGATTTTTTTTTTTTTTTTTTTTTTTTTTTTTTTTTTTTTTAATGAGAAGTATAATAGTTTTCGTTTGTTTTTCTCTCGTTACTTTTAATTTGTATGCTAGCATACAATATTTTATTTTTATCTTAATTAAAAATGGACGCAATTAATAAAAAAATATCCCTACTTTGTTTTTTATTCATTTTCCCTTTATTTTTACTTTATTTTATCTTTACAAGAAAAAAGCACTGGATTCGTGAAAATTTTCGAATTCCGGTTTTTGACGGATTTACATATTTTTGGGGGCAGAGATTCCTAAAAAACATGTTTCTACAAAATGCCTGTCTGTGAGTCTGTCTGTATGTGACATAAATTTTGTGGGTGCTGTATCTCACGAATTGTGTACAGAATTTAATAAAAAACTGCATTCAGGTAGTTCCTGATATGAATTGATGCTGATTAGTTTTTGATGAAAATCGTTCCACAAGTAATGCTGTAATGCTGCATTTTTTACGATCAAGTCTTTATCAAGAACACTATCTGAATAATTAATGCACGGATTTCCACCAAACTTCAGATTCAGTTTGTCCTTGATACGAATTGTTGTTGTCTATATATTTTGGTGTAAATCGCTTAACAGATGGTGCTGCTATGATGCATTCCGAAGACGATTTCCTCAACAGCTCTATCTCAAAAATTAATACGCGGATTTTCATCAAATTTCAGATTCAGTAAATCTGTGATATAAACTACTTCTGTTTACGTTTTTAATATGCATACCAAAACGTTTCGATTTTTGTTATAGTAGATGGCATTTTTATTTTTCGAAATCAGTTCCAAAACAGAGTAATTTTATTAATATATATATATATATATATATCTACAATAAAAAAAGAGCAGATATAGGAATCAACATCAGCTATACTCCCCCCCCCCCCCCCATCAAAATACAAACGAGATAACCTTCCCAAACATTTAGCATTAGTTTGAGTATCTTTGCTGATGGGACACAGAGGAACCCTAATGAATGTCTTTATGTCTTGGGTTTCTTTAGATTAATAAGGCCCTAAATAGACTCATTTTAAGATGATATATATATATATATATGTGTGTGTGTGTGTGCGATATTTCATTACTACATTATACTATACCACGAACTAGCAAACAAATCAATATTTGGAAAATTATAACTGGCACCAGCTAACAGAAAAGTATCCTTTTTATGAAATATATGTTAAAATGGAACATCCCTATAACACACACACACAAAATAAATAAATAAATAAATAAATAAATAAATAAATCTAAACACAAAAGCAGTACAATTATACCGCCTGAAATGGAATTTCTGTCCTAGTCGAATAGCCAAATTTTTGGCCGAATACCGAATATTTTGCGGCGGAATACCAACTTTTTTTCCTAATAAGGAAAATAACTTTTGATTATATATATATATGTCATATAATTTATGCTTTTTACCAAGCGTTAAAAAGCAGTGTATTTTGTTTCATCACAAGTTTGGTTTCCACGCCAAATTAAGCCAACGAAAATTTTGGGATAAAAACATCAAAAACAATCAAGAACTTAGACTAGTATTTTTAAATAAACATTTAATGCGTATAAAAGGGAACTAAAAAATATTTATGTATGTGTATATTTTTTGAAATTTAGTTAATGTATAGTTACGAAACTTTAAAAACTATTTCTCCCGCATTGCAATTCTTATTGCACAAAAAACCATTTTACAAGCAGCGCAGCGGCGAATTATAAATGCTGGTATGGAGTTCGACCTTCACAATGAAATACTCATTCTGACTTCGCAACCGATTTCTTTACAAACTCGCAAAACTATTTTTCATGAAATTTCAGGAAAAAAAGTTTGAAGGACAATTGGGATCACACTTAGGAAAAATACTCGATGTTTATGAATATGATGCAACAGATTTTTCCTTGCTTTAGTAATCTCCGAATTACATTAATGGATAACTGTTTACCAGGCATATAGCAATTTTGCAAACTATTTATCTGTGTTGCTATAGGCTAGAATTTTATCTGTACGAAGAGAATTAAAAATATCTCTGACGTGCAAATATATAAATATGCATTTGCTTTAATAATATACAGGCATTGTTAAAAATCTGCAACTTTTGTGGCATAATCACTCTATTGCTTTCATAGAAAAAGATTACTTGAGCAAATTATGGAGCATTCTCATTGGTCAGAATAGATGTATACTATAAAACCGGAGGAGTGACTATGCAACAAAAGTTGCAGATTTTTTAACAGTGGGGTGTACTTGAAAAAGGTGGCAAAACCTTACGAGGTGATAAAATGCAGCTTTACGAGCGAATTTTGTCATAGAATGTATGGTCGGAATGCAAGCGGGGATAAGTTAAAAGGTAGTTTTCCGCTCTCACAGTTACAGAATTAACACAAAAATAAAAGGAGATATTTCAGATTTTTTTTTTTTTTATTATTAAGGGAGTACAATTAATGCATATGCTCAGAGAAATTGCTCAAAAGATTTGTAATGTAAGCTGTAATGTACCAGCTGTAACGTTCGCTTCACGCACCTGCGGTATAAGACTGAAGCACTTTTGCGAAGACACCAGGCATTTCCCGAATATCTCCAGTTACATCGGCAATCCTGGCACTAAATTCACGATGATTTCAATGGCCTTGATTAGGCTTTTCATATTATCCCACAGGAGTCCAAACCTGAAAGTTTCGGTGATCTTGGTGGTGAAGTTATGGGATCATCTCGACCTATCCATCGCCCTGCTACCTAAATCTACCTTTTAACTTCTCACCGTTTGCATTCCAACTATACATTGTGTGACGAAATTTATTCATATAGCTACGTTCTATCATCCCGTAAATTTTTGCCCATTTTTTTTAGATACACCTGTATTTATATATTAGACAGAAATTTAAACAAACGTAAATCACGTTTTTTTACGATTCGTCGTCCAGCATAACTAGAGCTGCCACAGGTGACTATTTTTTAACTGTACCTACCACCCTTTTCTCAAAACAGAAATTTTTACCATGAACTTAGACAACATTTACAGAGAAATATACTTCAAAATTCATATTAGAAAAATACTGGTGCGAACAGAATAATAAAAATAATGTCGATGACCAATTTCTTAGCAAACTCATAAAATCTTTATTTAGAGAATTTCAAAAATCAAATTTGTAGGACAATTTTGTTCGGACCTATGAAAAATATTCGATGTTAAGGAATAATTTTTAGTACATACCTTTTTTATTACTATAGTGCTGCAAAATCAAATTATTCTAATCAAATTCTAAAAATGCAATTTATGTGATTTAAAAAATATATATCCTATAATTTTTTTAAGCTGAAACTATTTCACTTCCTTCGTTTGAATCTAAATTCATCCATCCTTTTTTTTTTTTTTTTTTTTTTTTTTTTTTTTTTTTTTTTAACATGCCAGTGCAGCTAATCTCTTCGAAAGATCGTACGGGATTCAGTTGGAGTGTGGCGAATCACGTATTCGGCGAAGTGTAAGAATTCTGAAATTGGATCTCTGTTTGCTTCCAACTGCATTCTTCTTTGACGCAAGTGTGACATATAATTGGTTGGTTCGTCTATCATGCTATCTGCTTTCAAAAGAACTTGCGAAAATGATACTCCTTTTTTTCTTTCTTTTATCTATAATTTTCTATTTATCCAATAATGTAGTGTCTGTTACTTTTATTTATTCCTCTTCATTTTGTGTCCCCTTCTTTTTGTTTTATTATACCTTTTTTTCCCCTAACAGTTTTAAACTGTTTTCTTGTTTATTATTATTATTATAATTATAATAATTATAATTATTATAATTATTATAATTATTGTTATTATTATTATTATTATTTATTAATTTTCGAAAAAAATACAATGAGGGTGACATTTGAAATAAAAAATACATTGATAATCAGTAAATGCCAGAGATTGCCATATTTACCAGGATGGTTCAGTAATCATTGCTCCTAGTGTGCATCTGCAGATCATAATTTATTTTTATGTTTAATTTCAAGTCAAAATTACTGAATATTTATTTTTTTCAACGTGTACGACAAAATGTAATTTGTGCAGCCTAGTAGAGGATGAGCGAAGCGAATCCTAATAGGTGCATTCAAACATCAAAGCTCAAAAATTAAATCTTGTGTTTTATTATCGTCAAGCTGAAGTCACCATTCATTATCAAGAGGAGAGCGGAAATCATTACTACTCAAAAGTAAGAAGATAATTCTGATTCTATATAGAGGATGGCGTTAGCAGACCTCCCAAGCTGTAATACCACATGCCAACGAAGGCTGCGTGTTGTTGAATTGTTATTTCTCACCTACTCATATCATATCGTTAAAAAAAGCAATTATAAGAACGATTTTTTTACTGTCATTAATTATGGACTAGCTATATCCAACTAGTTTTAAAACTGAATTAATCAGTTTTCTCAAATAGAAATATGGGTTTTAGGATCATGTCCACTCTCAATTAAAAATCTTAAGTTGTATGACTGATGCGAAAGTAACAAAATAATGCTCTTTATGGTGTTAATGTTACTGTTTTTGTCATGTTCGCCTGTAAAACATGTTTGATGAAAATGAAAATGGTTTCTTGCGAATTGATATTATCTTAAAAATCTAAATTCTCGGTTGAGAAAAGTGATTTATATGCTATAAAAAACTACTTGGGAACATTTTCGAAAAACACGGTAGGAAAGAAAACTTTGTTTTTACAGATGCTTTTTTTAAATCTCGAAAATATATTAGTTTCTGGAATTTATAAAAACATAGAGAAGGCTTTTCGGCATTATTGGTAGCTTGGAAAAAGTTATTGTGTATTTTTGTCATATAATTATGTTGTACTTTTATGTTATATGTTATGGTAATATGCTTATATTATGTTATATTTAACATCATTTTAACACCTTTGTTATTTTTACATGTCATTTTATGGCCGCCATTCGCTTAAAAATGTAGACTTCGACAGCATTTTCTGATATATTTTCTCCCTTTACAGAAAAATGGGAAAACAAATCGGAAATTTCATGCCAAACATAACAAATGAGATGCGTTTGTCATATAACGAATTTTTTTAAATACTCAGATTTTGTTGTAATAGTATGTAATACTTCGGATGTAGTATAGTAGACAAAATCTTTTGGATACCCCTCTAAAATCTATCTGCTTTCTATTATACAGGAAGTACCTCTGCAACGTACATCAATTTCGTAAAATGTGAAATAGTTTAATATTTAAAACACAGCACAAACACACAATGTTTCGCCCTATACCATTATGCAATGGAATACTTTTGTGTGGCTCTGTAAATTAATGACAAATATTCTTTGCACCACAGATTGTACAGGATGTATATTTTAATACATACTTCATAGATTCATATCAATTTAATTATGTTCGATAGAGACTGACTTCATTAAAATGCACTTGAAAATATTTTTCCCATTAGCCGTAATGTGAGGGAATACTTTTGATTATCCCTGCAATCAAACTATTCATCCGATTTTCATAAAATTTGAAATAACACGGCAAAATTATGCAGCAATTATATATTTTTAATTTCATATGATTCGGTTGGGTAATTTGTGCGTTGTTATATACCGACTGACGGATTGAGCGACTACTATAGGTTGTACGTATTTACATAATTACGAACGCACCTAAAATTGGAAAATTCCAATAAGTAATTTTTGAATTAGAACACATGTTAATTTCAAGTGTTTGAGAACAAAAATGAATTTTAAAAATGTGTTCGATAGTAGCCAATTTCGAATTTCAGAACAACCTGAAGCATAAGGAAGCAGATGGAATAAGGGATAAATGTTTAAATAAAAGTTTCCTATATGAAAAGGGGGAAAAAACACAGAAAAAAATTAGATCGCACAAAATGAAAGGAAGTGAATGATAAAAAGCTCCATTTCCGCAGAATCTTTAGAAATCCGGCAATATGAGTGACGGTCCAACCAATTACATGTCACGCTAGCGGAGAAGAAGTACGCGATTGGCGGCGATCAGGAATCCAATTTCGGAATTCTTACACTTCGCCGAATTTACGCACGCCCTGCCCCTACCCTCCTTCTATACGACTATAAGTTCCTCCGAAAAAAGAGAAATAAGTAGATATAAGGAATGAAAAAAGCTATTTCTTCAATTTCGTTTTCCACCTCTAACTCGATTTTAGGGGGAATAGTTCAATGCAGGTGAATTTGATTCCTTTTTAGCTTTCCCGTGATATTTTATTTAAACTCTTTTAGCGTTCAATATCTGTATGTGTCTATGTAATTTTTGTTTCACTCACCAGCTGTCGAAGTGGAAATACAATTGCAAGCTATTTTATTCTTTAAGGCTGTTCTCAAATCCAAAAAAAATGCCTTTATGAGACAGTTTTAATTTATTTTTGTTCGGAAATGCATGAAACTAGCAGGTGCGAATGTTAAAAAACTATGTAATCAAACTTTTTTTTTTTTTTTTTTTTTTTTTTTTTAATCATACGCAATAAATTTTTCAGAAAATATTGTCAATTTGGACATTTTGTTTCGAATTTCCACGCGAAAGAATAACCACTCAACGAAAGATGATAAACGTGTTTGTCACATAATCAAAATTACTTGTAACTCAATAAGTAATTTATTTATCAAAAACATTGAAAACACAGCTCATTTTCAAATCTCTTCCATAATCAGGTTTTTCCAATTTTATACATTTCCGTTAAAATATGAATTTGTAAATGTGCAAAACTTTTTGTGCTTGTTGAGCAGAGAAATTAAGAGCAGCCTTAAAAAAGGGGAAAAAATGATATTTAGCCTTGAAAGAAAAAGAAAAAACTGATATTTATTGGTAAGAATGGTCGAAATAATTGCAACTTTGCCCGTTAAAGTTCGGGGGGAGGGGTGGATTTAATACTTTAAAAAAATACATTTCTTGTCGCCGAAAGCCTTTGTATAATTTTAATGCGAAAATTACACTTGAAGGTATTGATATAGAGTTATAATTGTAAAAAGCACACTTTATTTCTTTTTCTTTTTTGTTTTCTTCTGATGAATAGAATACGTGGCAAAACTTTTTGAAATCGGAAATTATTATTACCCTCTTATATGCTATATAATCTGAGCAAAAATTTTTAAGTTATAAATATTGTGTTTCTAGTAAAACCGAGGATTCTAACTAGCTGTATTAGTTATCTGTTAGCTGCTATCTTTTATCGCTAGTTTAAGTTTGACAACTAATTGCTTTGAGGCCTATAGCAGCTGTGGCTTTCGTTTCGAATAATCCATAATAATACACACAGAAACAACCACAAATCAATACATTTTTTATTTATTTCTTGTATCCATTACATATATATATCACTATAAAGGGACAGCACAACATCCATGCCTTACCCGGATTCGAACCAGCACCCCTGAACTTGGCAGTAACTGCCCCTACTGATCACGCCGCTGGGACAAAGCACGTTTAAGTTGTTGCTGCAGTTGAACGAAACAAAACAAACAAGGTGAAAAATAATACGTGGTTGGTTCAACAATTGCCTAGTGTATATAAAATATTTGTTTTATGATGGTTGTGTGGAAGCCTAATGTTTTAGATGCCTATACACTCAGTTTCAGAGCCATAGCTGCTATATTAAGGGTGTATTCGAAAAAACACTTTTCCACCTTCAACGCCTGTATCGAAATTTTCTGATACAATTTCAAACGCATTTTATAAAGTAAAAACATAAAACTTGCTGAGGGAATTTTTGAAGAGACGTACAAGGTGCCGTGTGATGTTTTTTTACGCTCAATTCATTAGAATTTGATTTGTAAACTATTACCTTCTCAGTATGACCCTTTTTTTTCGTTCCTAGATCTCCCGCTTCGGAAAATTCGGTTCAAAATGCCATTTTTTTTTTTTTTTTTTTTTTTTTTTTTTTTTTTTTTTTTTGCAATATTTTCTGCATTTATCAAAGAATCGACAATCACGGCACTTTGTGTACTTTCTAAATAAGACAATTTGCCAGTTTTATGCATTTGAGAGAGAAAGTGAATTTAAAAATAAATCGGATAATAAGCAGTTTGAATCGAAATACACCCTTAACATAAGTTTGGAGGGAGAAGTGTAATTTTAAAGACCATTTTTAAAGAGTTACGAAAGGGGGGTGAGGGGGAAAGGCTTGTTTGGAGCTTATGGGGCTAGACTTGTGACAGTTTATGAGATATTCCATATTGACGAAAACAGGATATCCTCTATAATCGGGTCCCCAGCATTTTGGATTCATGTGTTTCAGTAAATTTAACTGAATCCATACGTGAAAAAAAGAATAAAGAAAGTACCAGTTCCTCCCGGTATAGCCAGGAATTTTTTTTTTAATCATCTATTTTCTGTACTTCTCTGTACGCAAATTTTAGATACGGTTAGTATGCATCAAGGGATTCAGGCAATTTTAAATGTTTTAGTTAGATATTTATTAAAAATTCGGTTTCTTTTTCGTTTTGGGCCAATAATCTAAGATTGAGCGAAAATTCGGCCGAAACTATCAGCATTCCATCTTCCTTCGAAAATTTTGAACAATACTCCTCGATTTCAGCTGTATTGTTTCAAATGCGAGTATTTATTGAAATTATCATAGTCATGACTGTTACAAAATGTGAATGCAAGTTTTAAAACAAGCAATGTATATATAACAGAACATTTTCATGCTCATTAAAAACTGAAGACATAATATTAAAAGAATAATTTCCAGTTTAATACTACAAAAGGGCTTCAAGTACTCTTTAAGAAAATTCTAGTATAACAGATGATCATTTACAAAAATCATTAAAAAAAAAAAAAAAAAAAAAAAAAAAAAAAAAAAAAATGATGTGTGTATATAAGGTACCCTGGGGTAATAACGCCAAGCGGGGTAATAACGCCAAGTGCTTATATTTGGCATAATTATGAAATAATCAGGTAAATGACACCCATGTGCTCTGCGCAGAAGGGTTTTGAGTCATATAAATCGCAAAAAACATCTTCAAGTTAATTTGTTTCATTTTTAGGTCTTATTGTTTTTACAAGCAACTAAAATTAACGCTTGATCTAAAATTTGCGAGATACGTTTTGTGATGTGAAGACTACTTTTTTTTTTATCCGGAAATACTTTGTTAATTACATAAATTTGTAGTGCATTTCATGTACTTTTAAAATGTTGTTGAAGATTTTGGATATCTTCTCGAGATAATTTGTAATTTAAAATGTACTGCGCAATAACTATACCGGGGTAATAGCGCCAATCCTTGACTTTAGTACCCCGGTTGATTCCCTACAGTGGTCGAGCTACATCCTAAATACTGATTCAAATAAACACAGTTAAAACTGTCCAATGTTTTTCATATTTCTATTTAAGTGGTCCTTTTTAAGCAAAAAGAAGCTCACGGTCTGATATTCTTTTGCCTCATCCCCCCCTCTTACACCACACCTTTATTTTTCTTACACTTTCACAAAAAAATTGAACATTTTCAATAGATTAGAATGCAATTTGTCAATTTCTAAGTTTGTAGAGTTTGTATTTTTAGAATTGGGCTATCTACATGCAATTATTCCATCTTATTTCATAGTTTTGTTTGCATGGCGTTATTACCCATATAGGTGGGTAATAACGCCAAATAGCATTGGTCAAGAAAAAACGCCATTACATTTTATGAATACATATCTGTTAAATTATTTTATTTTATATAGATAGTCAATGAGCTGCTGTATCAGATCCTATATTTGTTTGAAAAATACAATCTAAAACTAAGGCGTGAAAATTGGTAGAACCTTAACGTGGCGTTATTACCCCAGGGTACCTTACATAAAACTGAAACATTTTTTCATTAAATAAAATTTGCATAATTAGAAAATCTTTCCATGTCGTTGATCAATTAATTACGTTTTATCTTATATCAAAGTAAAAAGTTTTGGATCTAAGGCACAGAATGCCAATTTGGGCTAAGCGTATAATTAATTAATAATTATGTATATTTAAAAAATACATATAATTAATCAACACTAATGTGTATTTATGTATGTATTAATTATTTTAATCATACAATTTAAAAAGAAAGAAGAAAAGGAAAAGAAAAAAAATCAATTATTTCGCCAAATGGTTGCCCAGTTGGTTTTGGAGTTAGAATAATATTTATGTATTCCACAATTATTTATATATTTATAAATTCCACATAATTTTTTCCAAAAAGCTGTCCCTTCCTCAATAGTATAACCAATGAATTAAAATTAATTTATGGTTTAAAACAGTAAAGATAAGAAACATTAAAATTTAATTAATGAATATGATAGGAGATAAAAATAAAAATAGGAAGATCGCGGAAATTCGGTTTCGGCCTTAAAAACACGTTTCGGTTGATTCTTATTGCTTCTACAAGAAATTTTATAAAGTACTGATCTCTATATTCTGTAGATAGAATTTTTTTTCTTTAAATAAGGCACAAATTCTGATTTTACGAAAATTTTCAAAAATTCTCATAAAACTCCCTTCAACTCGCTTGAAGCGTAAACGAACCCTGTTAAGACTGTTCTTAACTGTTCTGCTCAACAAGCACAAAATGTTTTGGCACATTTACAAATTCATTTTTTAACAGAAAGATATAAAATTGGAAGGCTTGACTATGGAAGCGATTTCAAATCGAGCTTTGTTTCCCATTTTATGATAATCAAATTATCTATCGAGTTATAAGCAATTTCAATCATGTGATCACACATTTTCCTTCCTTTGTAAGACTGTTTTTTCTGCTTTATTGGAAGTACAGCTCAAAATGTCAACTTTGACGGCTTGTTCTAAAAAATCTATTACAAAAAAAACCAATGCAGTGCGATTAGTTAGTTTCTGAACAACAAAAACTGCTAGTCTAGTTCGTTTTTTCCGAATAAAAATAAACTAAAACTTGTGTCACAAAGTTGTCCTTTTTGTTTTAAGAACACCCTTAAATAAGGATAAAATGGGAATCTTCCTTTGAAGTCTTGGATATAAACTTCTTGTTAAAACAAGTCGTTAAACATTTGGTACTAATTAACTGACATTTATGTCTTCTTTCTTCATACACAAGCAAACTTTTGGTTTACGATGAAGGGGGAAATAAATCATTTTTAGAGCTGATTTAAATGGTCTGTAGAAACTTGAAATTATAAAAAAAAAAAAAAAAAAGAGACGAAAGAAATAGCTTTTTTTAGATGCGTTTGTAATTATGTAAATACGAAGCACCTATAGTCGTCTTCAGTCCATCTGTCCGCATTAACACAGCAAAAACTACCCAACCGAATCGTATATATACACTGCAAATCTTAAAACACTTTTCAGAACACTTTTTAGAACACTTATTTTGTCTCCTTTTTTAGAACACTTTTTAGCGCACTTTTTGGAACAGTTTTTAGAATACTTCTCAGAACACTTAAGGAACACATTTGAGAATGCTTTTCGGAACACATATTTGTCTCCTTTTTTAGAACACTTTTCAGCGCACTTTTTGGAACACATTTTTAGAACACATATGGAACGCTTATTTCTTTCCAGCGCACTTTCTAGAACACATTTGAGAACACTTTTTGGAATACATTTTGTCACCTTTTTTGGAACACTTTTCAGCGCATTTTCTGGAACACTTTTTAGAACACATATGGAACAGTTTTTATAATGCTTATGGAACACTTTTTAGAATGCTTGTGGAAAACTGATCTTTTTCTAGTACACATTCAAGCACATTTCTCAGAATATATTTAAAAAAAATTTCTTTTACACATAGTTTCTGCAGGTGCACATATATTTTCAATGAAGTTTTTTTATGACCAAAAATATTTACACATTAACCATTTCCGACAATTTGTTTATTGATGTGGGCACCTCTTTTAAAAGGACAAAATGTTGTATGCATTCCTGTTATTCTCCAATATAATAAAATATTTTAAATGCTCAGACAACTAATTTGAGATTAAACAGGAAAAGCCTGATGTCAGTATGCAGTTAAAAAGTATAAGTATATATTGTATTGTCTCTGTCAAATCGGCCAACATTGAGGCTGAAAAATTGATGGATTTTAGATCATAGTTTTGTTTACAATTTTTTTGTTTGAATCTGATTATTATTATAAAAATTTAAACTGCAATGTGAAAACAATTTAACAATTTACAGCAAATTTATACACAATATAATAATTAATATAAGTTAAAAATACCGCAGGAAAATATAGCATACAAATGAAACATTAAAATTAACAATATTGTCGAAATTAATAATTTATAGAAAATTAATAATGTAAAAAATATAGTAAAAAAATGTTTTTATTGATTGTTTAATCTGCTATGCCATTTAGTACAATCTATTTATTAATTTGCGATCATGAGCTTCAATATAAAATCTGTTCTTTTAAATAGATGAACTGCATTAGAATTCTTAAATAACTAAACATTTCTTTGAAAATTCACTAAATATGGATTCGATAATTTGTTATTTTTTTCTTACAAACTTCATAGAGCAATTTTCATTTGTTTAAATCTGAAAATAAAGTGCAGATGATAGATAATTGCAAATAATGCGGATTTAACAAGGCCAACTATATAACATATTTTTTAAGGAACAAATGTACACCCAAAAGATTTGCATATCTTGTTGCAACTTCTAGCTTAGCTGGTGACAACTTTAAAACATGGTGGATATATGTCGCTAACACATAGCTGAATAATGCAAGCTTGTATATCAAGATCAAGATTTATTCTTTTAAAAGAGAAAACTTAGATTACAAATATTAGAATAATAAAAAAATTATTGAAAAATGCATGATACACAGTAAACTCATAGATCAAAGAGGGAAAAAATTATGCCCCCCCCCCCACCACCACAAAAACAGTAAAAATGTTCACAGTCATTAGCTTAAAAAAGCTTCAGGACTTGGAGAATTGAATATAAGCAGATCATTTAGTTAACTGAATTCAAGTTGCCTTTGAGTTTACTGTATTTAAAAAATTGTAAAATTTGAATAGCTGTTTAATTTGTGGTAAACAAATGTAAACCCAAAATCAAAACAAAATAAATTTATTCTTAATGCTGATAGTAACAAGCAACAAAAATTATTCTTATTCTTCTGATATGCTTTCATTTAATTCACCATGATGCTTTGTTTAATTTTTGGTCCATTAGATTTTTTTTTTTGCCTAATACATATGAATATTCATTCATAAGTCGAATTATAAGCATTTACTTAATCATACAAGATCTGCTATTTACCAACAAGCACCACAATTGAAATCTGAAGGAATTCATTTATGTTACAGTTATACAAATCTTTTTGTTAGATCCATTATATATTTTTTTAACTATGATTTTCCAAAACCCCATATGGAATCATAAATCTCCCTAGTGATCATACTTCATGATTAAAATGTAAAAAATTAAATAAAAAAATAAAGATATGTAGCATAAAAAATAAAATAACATCACAGAAAAAAATTTTCACAGAAATTTAATAAAAATATTGAATATTTTTTTTATTACCATGGATGCAAAAAGCCCATCCAAGCCAAGAGTAAAAACCTTTCTGAGTATTAGAAATCACTTGATGTAAATGGCCAAGATGATTTCTAGGTTTAAAATTATTTCTTATAATAAAAGAAACAGGTTAAAAGGTATTTAGAGTAAAATTATTGTTATTTTTGCAGATAAAGCAAAATTTACTATTAGTCAAAAATCTCTTCAAGACTGAAATCAGTCAGCTGAGACCGAAGATCTTGCACACATGATTATTACTTATGTATAAAAATAACAACAATGGAAATTTAAACTTTAGCCCATTATTCAAATTTGTTCAAAACTTTTATTATCTTTAAAATCTCTCAATTACATTTTAAAAGGGCTTAAACAATTATGACTTTTTTCAAAGTTTATAACTATGCTGGTCCAATACAAAGACTCCTAATGCTCCAATTGCTTGCACATATATTGCACAGGATAATTTAGTTTCAAATTGTAATTCATCAATAACAGTACAATTCATAACTCCATTACACTTGCTGAAGTTTCACTTAACAATTGCTAACAAATACAGGACAGTGGCATAGAAGATTAGCATGTCTTTAATGCATACTATTGCACTTGGCGATCGAGAGGCTGGCACATCCTTCAGTTTTTGTCTGAAATTTGTCATCCTTCTAAAGAAAAAAAAAAAAAAATCAGATACATAATGTATATTGAAAAAAAAAAACAAAAAATTAGCTAATGACAATTTTGAATTTTATTTAAATATAATAAGCATAGTGTCGACTTTAAACTACTTTAGCAGGGTGTAACACCTGACAGACTTTTGTATTTCTTTTATGTGCCTAGTGGCTCTTTTAAATCCTTTTGATGCACCTGGTGGTCTTTTTTAAAACTTCCAATATGCTCTGTGGCAATTGAATTGATCATGGGGAAATATTGCAAATTCTAGAGTATTCTAAACAAATCAGTTCAAAATATTTTGGGTAAGGTACAAGTGTATCCTTTTTACAGAATAATGTCCCCTTTTTGTAAAATTCCTGCCCGGCAGCCCTTTTTTCATAGAGTCAACACTAAAGCATTTTAGAAAGAGGTGTAAGATATATTAATCATCATCTGCAGTGATATAACCAAAAAAAAATAAGTCCAAATACAATATTTAATGTGGATCGCTAAAAAATGTAAGTGTTTGAAAAATATAAACTGTAATATTATTCCAAAACTTAACCATGTCTAACAACATCCTGTGTCCAACAGTATTGAGCTCTGATAATCTCACAGCAGATCACATTATTATTTGAAGTAGTTTTATCAAGGCGCAGCACCTGGTGGCCCTTTTAATTTCTTTTATGGGTCTGATGGTTCTTTTAAACATTTCCAGTGCGTCCAATGACCCTTTTTAACTTTTCCCATGTACTTTGTGGCAATTTAATTGATTCAGGGAAAATATCACAAATTTTAGGGGATTCTAAACAAAGCAGTTCAAAATATTTTGGTGGAACAAGGTACAAGTGTGCCCTTTTTTTAGAAGTGTGTTCCATGTTTGAAAATAAATGTACCCTTCATATGGAATAGTGTTGCCTCTGAAAAATTCCTAGAACTGTTAAAGTAACATTGTTTCTTGAATTGTGAGTACTATTTCAATTTGTGTCCCTTAAAACCTGATGAATTATTTAAATGGGTATAACACTTATGAGTTTTGCAGATACGCAGATGCAATTTTTTGTATATAATTCGGGCCTGAATAAGGGAAGTTTTCCTAATTGGAATTTTTATCCTGGGGGAGGGGGGGTGCATATAAAAATTTAATCTTTGTATTTTGTTAAAAAGACCCTCCATGGTAATGCAACTTATCTTATGAAAATTTTCACATTTTTTTAAATGAAACTTTGCAATTGGAAGCATTGTACAAAGGGACAATATTTAACAAGATAGCATATTGTTTCGATAATTATGACTCACTCTGGTAGTATATATTATAATGCAACATTCATTAATATAATATTGACTCTTATATGAATCACTGGTTAAGCCAATTAGCCATTTTTATAAATCAAAATCAAAGTTAATATAAAAAATTTTTGGCTTATTTAGAATCCATAATTTTGTTGAATAAAATTCTGCTCTAGAAAGTGATTCAGTTAAAGGGTGAATATTGCATTTAAAATTGTGAGACACCTTTTGTATGCATTAGTTAAATGAAAACTGGTCATTTGTTTTGAAAAAGAGCAGCAATTACATTTTGAGACATCTTAGGCTAAAAGAGTGGTCATTTCATGCAGCACAGATGGTTTAAGTTTTTCCTTTTTTAATTGCATTTTTGCTTTTGTTCCAAGTTCAAAACAATTATGGGCCATTAAATTCAACAGAAAAATGTAAAATTCACACTTTCTAGATTTTTTAATCTCAAACTCTCTGTTTTGTATTCTTGCTCTCAATTTAAGAGCATAAATCAATCTAAGACCAAGTTATATGTGTAAAAATCTTTGAAAACATAATAATAATAAAAGGTTCTATAAAGATACTAACATATAAAAAGCCTTTTTTGATTGTGATTGAACAGATTATTGCAATAAATGTTTATTTTGAACTGTTTTTTCAGAGTGGAGATATACATAAATATAATAACAGTCGAGTCTCTATATAATGAAAACCATCGTTCCTGTAAAAAATTGGTCATATAGAGAAATTTGATGTATAGAGTAAGGATGCACCGAATAGTGATTTTGGCCGAATGCCGAATATTCGGCCGACAGCTGAACCGAATACCGAATATTCGGTAAGGCGAATAGTAATTGTTAAGCTGAATACCGAATATTCGGCCATCCGAATAGTAACTATTCAGCCGAATACCGAATATTTGGCTTTCCAAATACTTTTTATATTTCAAAGTTTAAAGGTATTAAAATGTTACTTTTTAAAACAATTTTACATAATATTTAATAAGAGAAACTTATATTTTGATAAACAAGAGCTTTTTATAAGAGCATTTAGTATTGAAAAAATTCCGCCTTTATTTATTTAAGAAGCACAATTATGAGACTTTTTTAATTAATAAAATTTTAAATTTCATGATTTCTTCAACAAATTGAAACAAACATGTTAAAATCAAAGAGAAATAATCAAAAAATGGTTGAAGAAAAACTGTAGCGTCTCATAATTGTTCTTTTTAAATAACTCTAGACAGATTTTTTTCAGTATAAAGTATAAGTACTTTCAATTTAATTCTGAAAAAAGGAATGTCTAGATCATAGTTCTTATCTTATAAATGGCGGCATTTTCCATCCTTCTTAACATATCATATCATATTTTACAGAAATCAAAGCATGCGAGTTGAAAATACAGTTATGGTATCTTATTTATTGTTAATGCAACAAACGAAAACACAAGTTTGACCTAGAGTGAGATGAAATACAATGTACTTATGACTCAATAAGTTGATTATGATTATGGTTTCATGAACACAAATTGTCTGCCTTGATAGCTATTACTAATCTCAAAAGTTTTTCTTTCTTGTTTAAAGACTTTTATTTGGGAAAAGCAAGAAACAGACTTTTTACTAAATAAAATCTAGGAACTTGCATCTGCACTTGCATCATTTATTCTTAAGGAGAATCCTAATAAATCACCATTTTAATCCTTCTCATGGTTAATTTTCTTAAGTTACATTTTACAAACAGCAAATAAATAATGTAAAAACATTCTATTTTATTTAAATATAATTTTCTTTCATATTATTTCAAATATATTTATAAATTGACAGTTAAAAGTAGAAATTGTGAAAAGTTTTAAAAAATGTTCTTTAAAAGGCTTTATTAAGTATTGGATTTGGCCGAATACTTTGATATTCGGCCAAACCGAATATTCGGCAGGCTGAATAGTTTCATATTCGGCTTAACCGAATAGTTTGATATCCGGCCTAACCGAATATTCGGTAACATGGCCGAATACCGAATAGATACCGAATATTTGGTGCATCCCTAGTATAGAGAATGATGTTAAAAATCATATTTAATGTGTAAATTTTGAACAAAAATTATTTTTGATCTATTTAATTAAGAATTTGAAATGTTTAAAAGTAAACCTAACATTTCTTAATTATTTAAGCAGTTTCAAAAAAAAAAAAAAAAAAAAAAAAAGAAAGAAAGAAAAAAGAATAGACATTTATTTGAAAGCTTAATGAAAATCAAATGAGAAAGACTTACATTAATTTCAGAGGAAGAAATCTGTAATTTTTTGTTGTTTTGATTTTAAAATTGTAACACTCTTTAAAAAAAAATGCTCAAATTTTAGCAAGGAATGAAAAATTGTAGTTCACATTTTCCTCCATTTGAAGGCCTCTCATTGATTCCTCTTTTATATGTGTAACCAGTGTTCTCGCTGACATTTGACCAACGTTAGTAATTTGGCTAATTAAAAATAAAAAACATTCGCCAAATGAAAAAAAGTATTAGCAAAATAGATTCGCTGTGTAGCACTAAAAAATTATCTTTAACCTTTTAATGAACACCCCCCCCCCCTTATGTCCGTATGTTCTAAAATAACCTAAATTTTTATAACTGCGACACCGACTGTTATTAATCTAGTTTCAACTATCTGCTACAAATCTATTAAAAATATGTATATATGCATATGTATGAAAACAAAAAAGAAAAGTAAGAAAAAGCAAAAATTGAGCACTAGCAATTTGGCGAATCTAATCGCTTGTTTACTCGCCAAATGAAGAATTTAGTCGCAATTTGGCGCAATGGCGAGCGACAGCGAGAACCCTGTGTGTAACAATCCAATTGATTCTGTTTTGAGAAGGATGTTGAAAGGTGTGTGGGAGGTGGGATTAACTCGTTGGATTTAAAGAACAAGGAGAGAAGTAATATTAAAAAAAAAAAAAAAAAAAAAAAAAAAAAAAAAAAAAAAAAAAGCACTGAATGATAAATTAAAAATAAGTGATGGAAAATGGATTCCATATAATTTTGAAGCTTTTTTAAAACTGAATAAATTAAGACCAATTTATAAAAAAATTTGTTATATGGAAATAGATATTTCGCTATATAGAGACTGTTTTTAATGTAATCATGCAAAAAGGGGACTGTTCCTACTAAAAATTCATTATATAGAGAAATTCGATGTATGGAGTTTTGATATAGAGAGACTTGACTGTATTGCAATTTATTAGTTGGTAACATAGCTTGAAATTTTCCTCAGGAAATTTTACCATCGGGGAATTGCTGCCATTTGTTCCCCGTAAAAAAAAAAAATAATTGGAGCCACATACACTTTTAAATACATGCCTATGAGCAGGATTTTCATAACAGAGACAGTAAATGTGCAGCATTTTCTTAAAATACATTTAAGCACAAGTTTATGTATGCATAAACTTAAATTAATAAACAATAAATTAGCTATACCTTAATCGTAAATGATGCTGTGTTTTTTCACCAGTTTTTCTTCGGTCTGGGGTAGGCACCACATATATCTACCATAGGTAAGAGAAAATCCTAAAATCATTAAAAAAAAATCAGAAAGGATACATACAATTTTTCTTTTACAAAAATCTGACAGATACAGAGAGTTTAAAAAAAAGGTATGACAAGGCTTAAGAGTGACAGAAATTAGCAAATTTGAGTAGGGAAATAGGTTGAAAAACATTTACTCAGTGAAAAATATATGGTACTAAAAATTCAAAAGTCAATAATTAAGCCACAATTTAACTAAACTTCATTATTGCACCGCATTAGATGTAAAATATATCTAATATTAGGGATGCAAAACCAAAACCTGCGGCCTGTGAATTTCGTCGATTTACAATTGGAAAAAATTGCAATTTTTATGCATAGATTGTAGAAAAAAATCATAAATTTTGTCAATGTATCGTGGGGAAATATGAAATTTTGTCAATCACTTAAGAATTGCAAATGTCACTGATTGAGCACAGAAAAATTGTGAACTTCATTGATTAAGTGTGGAAAATAGTGAAATTGTTCATTTGTCGATTAGACATGAATTTGTCGGTTATACGCAAAAAATTGCATATTCTACTGATCGGGCAAGAAAAAATCATCAGTTTTGTTGATGATAAATGAAAAAAATGCAAATAAAATTTATTGCTTGTGGAATCACATGTTTTCTTGGTTTATCATAAAAAAAAAGCAAATTTCATTGATCTTACATGAAAAAAATAACAAATTTTGTAATCAAGAACAAAAAAAAAAAAAAAAAAAAAAAAAAAACTCAAATTTTGTTAACACATGGAAAAATTGCAAATTTATTCATGATGCTCGAAAAATTTTTAAAATATCATTGATCGGCAGCAAAACAATCATGAGTTCTGTCAGTTTATCAAGGAAAAAAAGTCACAAATTTCATTTTGTTGTGTAAAAAAATATATATTTTGTCAGAGTTCGTTAAAAATCACAAATTTTGTTGATTGGGCACAGAAAAACATGTATTTCGTCAATTAAAAACAGAAAGAGGGCAAATTTTGTCGATTGGCCACTGTAAAATCATGAATTTTTACTGATCGACTTCTAAAAAGTTGCAAATTTTGTTGATTGGATTGAAGCGAGAAAAGCTACACATTTCATTGACTGGGCAAGAAAAAATTGTCAGTTTTGTTGATGATGCATGAAAAAAATTTCAAATTCACCAGCTGCAGAAAAATCAAATGTTTCCTTGGCTTATTGCCCGGGGAAAAAAAAAAGTGAATTGTGTTGATTGAGCACGGAAAAAAAATCGCAAATTTTGTCCTTAAGTGTGCAAAAATCATGAAATTTGCTGATCAGGCGCCAAAAGATCATGAATTTTTGCAATCGTCTTTGATTTTGCATGTTTTCTGCAAAGGCAAAAATTCTTGCTTTTCACAAACATTTGACGAAATTAGCATTTCCTCAATCTTTAGTCAAAAATTGACATTTTTTCCATAATCATTTGAAAAAATATGCATTTTTTTTAATTCAAAATCCATTGATGAAATTCACAATTTTTCATGATCCTTTGATAAAATTTGCGTCTTTTCACAACTCTGTGATAAAATTTGTATTTTATTAGCATTTCTTTGATGAAAATTGCATTTTCCTGCAATTCTTTCATAAAATTTGCATTTTTCTGAGATCTTTTGGTGAAATTCACCTTTTTTTTCTTTGCTGCAGACATGCTACAGGCTCAGCAAAGAAAAAGTTGAACTTTCATGGCCTCATGGACCACTAACAAAATTTGCATTTTTTTTTGCAGCGTTTTAACAAAATTTGCATTTTTTGTGACCATCTGGCGATAATTGCACTTTTTTCGACAATCTTTTCAATGAAATTTGCATTTATCCATGATCCTTTCACAAAATTCGTGTTTTTTTCACATCCCTTTTTGAGAAAATCTGCATTTTTCTGCGATCTTTCAACAAAATTCACATACTTTCCGTGATTTTTTGACAAAATTCGCTTACTATCCGTGATCTTTGGACAAAATTTGCACAATATTTGTAATCTTTGGACAAAATTTGCACAATATTCGTAATCTTTGGACAAAATTCGCATTTTGTTCATGATGTTTCAACAAAATTCCCATATTTTTCCCCAGTATTTAAGCAAAATTGTGACTTTTCTCCAATCATTCGACAAAATCTGCATATTTTCTGCAATCTGTTTACAAAATATGTCTTCTTTGCTCGCTTTTTGGCAAAATTCTATTTTTTCTTTTGGAATCTTTTGACAAAATTTGCATATTTTCCAGATCTTTTAACAAAATTGGCATCTTTCTCCTGATCTTTTGACAAAATATGCAGTATTGTGCATAAATTAGGCAAAAAAATAGCTCTTAAGTGTCCTACAAAACGAGTAATTTCGTAAAAAAATCGTGAAAAACCGACAAATTTCATTAAAAAAATCACAAAATAATATCTAATTTCCAACAAGATTCGCGAAAAAATGCTTAATTTCACCACAAAATCTCCAAAAAAAGGCAGATTTCCTCAAAAAATAGTGAATAAACGATAAATTTCGTCCAAAAATCGCAATAAAATGAAAATTTGTCAAACGATTTGCAAAAAACGGCAAATTTTGCCAAAAATCATGAAAAATGGCAACTCTCATCAGACATCATGATAAAAATGACAGATTTCATCTGAAGATTTGCAAAAAACCGGTAAATTTCGTCCAAAAATCGCAATAAAATGGAAAATTGTCAAAAGATTTGCAAAAAACGACAACTTTTGCCAAACATTCACGAAAAAATGCAAAATTTATCAAAATATCCCCCCCCCCCCAAAAAAAAAGACAGATTTCGCAAAAGACCGGAAAGAAATGTAAATTTCGTCAAAGGGGCACAAAAAAAAAATTAATGTGAGAAGGGAATTTTTCTGTTATAAAAGCTGATTTTCCTGCTTCAAAATTGTGCCTTTATTGCTCTTAAAGCGGATTTTCTTGCTTCACAATCAGGGGCGTGCGAAAAGAAAATTGCACTTGGGGAATAATTAGAATTTGAGGCCCCTTCCCCTCTCGTAACTTTTTCTTGTGACAGCCTAAAAATGATGTTTGTAGTATAAATTTGACGCCCCTTAAGTTTCAGTGCTTTGGGGCCCCCAAACCAGTTACAAACTATGTGCTCTTTTTTTTTTTTTTTCAAAATTTGCGTTTTTTTTGTGTTTAAACGCAACAAAATTGGCGAAATTTGCCTTTTTTGTGATATTTTAACGAAATTTCCCATTTTTTGTGATCTTTTCATGAAATTTAACGTTTTTTTCAGATTTTTTTTTTTGGCAAAATCTGGTTTTTGTGATTTTTTAACAAAATCAGCTGTTTTTCGTGATTTTCTAAAATTGTCTGCTTTTTTGCAATCTTTCAACAATATTTGCCTTTTTTTTTCACGATCTTTTAACAAAATTTACTTTTTTTTGCTTTTTTTCAATTTTTTGATGAAATTTTTGGATTTTTTCTTGATTTTTTGATGAAATGATGATTCATGGACATAATTCATGTTTTTACACGATTCATGGACGTAATTTGCGTTTTTTGAGCAATTCATGAACGTAATTCGTGTTTTTTATGCGATTCATGAATGCAATTCACATTTATTATGCGATTTATGAAGACAATTTGCTATTTTTATGCGATTTATAGACGTAATTTGCATTTCAGCTTTCTGCCAACAAAATTCGCGTTTTTTGAATGATTTCTGAAAATAATTCGCGTTTTACTACATGATTCATAGATGTAATTTGCACTTTTCATACAATTTCTGAACGTAATTATTGCCTTTTTAACACGATTCATGTGATCATTTAAGCGATTCATGCACAAAATTTGTATTTTTTAATGCGATTCATGCACAAAATTTGTATTTTTTTATGCGATTCATGCATGGAATTTATGTTTTTAACGCGGTCATTGGACAAAATTCACATTTTTTACTCAGCCTTTGGACAAAATTCACGTTTTTCATGCGGTATTTTGTCGAAATGTTGGATTTTTTTTACACGATTCTTTGTTGAAATGGAGGTTTTTTTTACGCAATTCTTTGGTGAAATGCATGTTTTTACGCGATTCTTTATTAAATTTCATGCTTTTTTTTGAAGACATTCGCGTTAACAGTAAATAATTTGTTGATAAAATTGAGGGAATAATTTTATTTTTTGGTACTAAAAAAAATAAGTAAGTAAATAAATAAAAATTGTTTTTTTCTTAAAATTTTCTGCAAACTTCATGAAGTTTTCTGCGCACCGCATGCGTCTATATTATACATTTCTGTTCTAAATATCTTGCGTAATCAAGAAAAATAAAATCTAAAACTGATTTAACTCATTAAAATGTTATGAAATAAAAATTCCTAAGTTAATTCAGAATTTTATGATATCATACACAATGAATCTGAAAAATCAAAATGTCATATTCAAATGAACTTTTATTTTTCTAGAATTCGGCTTTTCTAAGAAGTCCATACTTCAAATGCAGTTTCAAAATTATACTCTTCAAAACACAGGGCAAAAACACACACACACAAAAAAAAAAAAAAAAAAAAGAAAAGAAAAGGCAAAAGTTAGCACTTGCAATTTGACGAATCAAATCGCTTGTTTGCTTGCCAAATGAAGAATTTAGTAGCAATTTGGCACAATGGTGAGCGACAGTGAGAACACTGAAGATAAGTCAAGTAATATTAATTTTGATTGATTTTATGACATAAAAATTAAAAATACAATTAAATTAAACCATAATTGAATAGTTTGATGTTCTTTTTCCTAAAGAAATGAAAAAAATTGTAACATTTTTGGGCACACAAATTTAAAAATAATACAGAATAAAATACAGTGAAACCTCCAAATAAGGGACACTCCGAATAAGGGACACCTCTATTTAAGGGACAAAATATCCAGTCCCAGTCCCTTGATATAGGACGTGTAATGTATTTACCTCTGAATAAGGGACACTCGATTTAAGGGACACTTGAAAATGATATTAAAAGGACTGGTTTTAGAAATTTCAGATAATGAAGTCTAGTCTGTGATGAAAATGAAAATACAGATTTTTGTGAACTTATCAAACAGACTGTCAATCATGTAGATACAGAGACATACGGTACAATTAACGAGCATTCATTTGCCCACAATTCTGATTCGACATCAGTGTGCTTATCCCTATTGAAAGTAATGCTGGAAATTGTGAGGATGATTCTAAAAGTGGAGAATAAAAGAAAATTGTGTGTGAAACAAAGAACTTTACAGATGCTTTTAGGCTGTTCTCAGATACAAAAATGACAACTTTTGAGACATAAGTTTTAATTTATTTTTATTCGAAAATGCCTGAAACTAGTAGGCGTTGTTGTTCAGGAAATATGTAATCGAGATATGTTTTTTCCAGTTTTGCAAATGCAATAAATCTTTCAGAAAATATTTTCGAAATGGTCGTTTTGGAGCAAATTTTCACGCGAAAAACGAATAATTACTTGGGAAAGGGTAACAATGTCTTTGTCATGTGATCAAAATCACTTGTAACTCAATAGGTAATTTATTTATCAAAAAATTGAAAACACAGTACAATTCAAAATCACTTCCATAGTCAATCATTCCAATTTTATACCTTCCTGATAAAAAATGAATTTGTAATCGTGATTGTGCGAAGCAGTTTTATACTTTTTTTTCTATATTGCTGGTAATGAAGAACTAAAATTTATAAGTATGGTAAATGAGCACTTGAAAGGTTTGTAGTGAAAAATCGAAATTTGTAAAACAGTCCCTTTTGATTGATTACTTCAAGTGAAATTCTTTTAAACATTTTTATACTTTTTGCATGTAAACAGTTTGCATAAAAAATACTAATCAATAATTCTACAAATTATTTGAGGATTTAGTAATCAATTGAAAATTTTAATTAATTCTCTTTTCTTCTTTTTTGTGTCTGATTAATGTAATTTATGCAGTTCAGATACATTTAAATTTCACCTTTAATGCTTTGTTAATTTTATATCATTCTGAATGATTTATTAAAAATAATGTAAAAAACTCCGAATAAGGGACACCTCTATTTAAGGGACAAAAGTTCCGGTCCCATAGGTGTCCCTTATTTGGAGGTTTTACTGTATTTATTAAAAATCTCTGGGTAAAACCAGCGGTGCATTTTGCAAATTTGAAAAAGGGCAGGGTGCTGCACCCTTTCAAAAATAGCCTAGAATGAACACTATACATGGCTTAACAAAAGTATTGAAATATTTTTCCATACATTAGTATAAATAGCTGGAAGAGAAATTGGTACTTACTTATTAACGCTACCGCAGCAGGAGTGACTCTATATCGGCCCATTTTCCACCGAAATCTGATATGTTACTTTGTTTTTAAATATAGTGTTTTGAATTTTGAAAGTGCTTTAATTTTATATAAAGTGTTTTATTTTATGATTTGTCAAAAAAATTTAAGTGTAGATTAAAAATCGCCAAACCTGTAACTGTGGTGGCGTTAATACATAAATACCGAGAAATTTCAACTTGTTAGGCGTTTTCTTGCTAAACTAAACTTCCGCAGTATACAGTATATATATATATCAACCGGCAGATCAAATACAGGTCTGTTCAAAAGTATCAAAACCCATATTTGGCTATGGACATTAACACCTTATTTATCTAAAAAACGATGCTTTGTTCAACATTTCAGGAAGTGTTTCATAATATATGCTTGACGCATGCTTTTTCTTATTTGTTTGTATTAGTTTCAGTTTTGATATGTAATAATTTAATTTTTTTTTCTGATTTCATAATTCTTCTTAGGGTTTGTTCATACATATTATCAACTTTTTGGAAAATCTGGACTCCCTCCACCCTCCCGATATCAAATGTTATCATCTTTCGACCCCACTCCCCATAGTAATATCGTTATCAATGTCTAAATTTTCTTTTTTCACTTTTAAAATTTACTAAATTTGTTTAGAGTGACATATAAAATATTTTTTTAATGTTTTATTGATTCAAAAGAAGGGAAGTTAATAAAATACAACTTTATATATAAGATATAAATCAGCTTATGTATGAAATACATATGAAATAACACTTAAAATAAATAGTTACTTTTTAAAGGAATTTTATAATAGCTTTTTGTAACATAATCTATTTAACAGTAATAGTGTCTTCTTTCACTTACCGCTCATGAATGGGGAGGGACAGGAGGGGGTGTAGATAGAAATTTTTATCAACAAAACAAGCGAACAACATTCTTTCTCTTTTACCTATTAGTAAACATAAGTTTCATCTCAAATATACTAATTTTGCATTGTCGAACAGCGATTATGAATGCATACACATATAAAGAATAGGAATGTAAAACATTGGGGAATTCCATGTTTAGAATTATTCAACTTTATAATAATTTCGTAATTTCAATAACGGTTTTGCTTTTTCATAAAAATAGGCAAAAAAACATACTATTTTGAACCAAAGACCATGTATGTTACAAATAAAAAAGAGAAAATTTTGGTTGGATCAAAAATGATATTGATAACAATAAACAAACTCTGTCTCCCCCTAGAGATATCGTCTGCCAGTGCCAGACCCCCCCCCCCTTCCCCCTAAAATGATAATAGTTATAGATGCACACCCCCCTAATATGGATAATTCCAAATATTTCAAATAAAAAAATGACTAGTTGACAATAACCCAAAAATTTCAAAGTATGAAACAGCTTGATAGGGCTTCATTTTAGAGCTAATTTTTTATTATTTAATTTAATTATCAATTAGGTCTTAAATTAATATTTTACTCATTTTAAGCAATCATTATATTTTTTAATATTTAATTACATTCAAATTATAGGGTCACCCGGGGTAAAATGGGTATATTTTATTTATTTTATTATTTTACCAGACAAATTTTTAAAAAAAATTTAAATTATGAACAAAGTGCTTACATATCTGGCAATACTTAAACCTTATAAAAACAAACTGGCGACACATATAATAGGCTTGGCAACCATTTTGTTTTACAGAATAGAACAAAGTGTTTTTAGTGGTTGAAAAACTTCTTTCCAGAAAAATATACTGGAAGAATTTTAGGAATAAACTGTTTGATATTTACAGAAGAAGGATTCTTCTAACTGAAAACTGTAAAATTAAGTAAATTTATTCACTCACAAAAATTTTATAGCGTTTTTTGTCATATGGGGTAAAATGGGTATAGGTCAAGATATGAATGTATGAAGATTGATCAAAGTTGAAAGACCTTTGAAGGCAAATTGTTATTGATCCTATGTTTTAAATTGATATTATGCTTTGTTATATGAAATTAGGCTATTACTTATATCATTAATTTATCATTTATATTATAAATTAGGCTATTTCGGGTGACATTAAAATACATGCAAATTGATTAAATGTACAGGAACACAAGGTAAGAAAAATATCGTGAAATTAAATTAAAACACATTTTCTAGTACTGGCGAGGCTATAAAAAAACTCAGAGAAAAACGCAAGAGAGTACAAGCAAAGAAAGGAGAAGTTTTAACTACAGAGCAGGTGGCTACAAGTCTTTGCACTAGGAACACACAAAAAAAAAAGTACAAACAGTTAAAAGAATCGAAGCAACCCATAAAATAGAAGTTAAGCCAAAGGTTTTCACTGCAATGAATCCAATGATTGGCGATTGAGTCCCTGTAAAATTTAATGTAAAGAAGTCTGTTCAAGAATTCACAGGTCTCATTATTGATATCCCTGATGAAGGTGAAAATACTGTGAAGTTTGCAACAAAGTCATCTGCTGGATTATTTTATTTCTTTCCAGAGAAAGGCGATGTTGCTGATGTGAACGCATCCAAATTGTCAGAAAGCTATCTCAACCAAGCTGCAATAGTCCTTGCCAGTATACACTTTGCATGTAAATTTTTATTATGTTATACCTATCTGCATGAATTGCTTTTGATTAAACATTGATTTTCCAGTGTAATTTAATTTCTCATTTTTCCCTACAGATATTCATACTGATATCTATCTGCTTTTGAATTGCATTAAATAATAATAAAAAAAAAATACCTTTAAAGAGAAACACGATTCACAGCATGTGTGTAAACTGATGTGGTGGAGGATAGGATTTGTCAGTACTCTCATCTTATTTACATTAGTTTCATAACAGTGTTTTTATACATCAAGAAAAAAATATAAGCAAATTGAAGTGGGGAGTTTTTGAAGCCCCTTCCCTTCACCTTCCAAGTTTACACATTAATTATCGTGTATTTAAGTATATTTAATTTATTATTCAAATTTAACCAGCATATACCCATTTTACCCCGAACCATGGGGTAAAATGAGTACACACCGGGGTAAAATAGGTATAGTGTTTTACACAAAAATTTAAAAAAAAGGGAACCACAAATTATGTTTAATTTAGACCTAAGATACACAATGTCAAAAATATTGAACAAAAACATGAATTTATTTCACAACATTTCTACAATGAAACATTAAAAATAAAAAAGCTGATTTTTATATCCATTTTACCCCGGGTGACCCTACTCTTAAAAAAAATGCAAACAAAACATTTACACTATACATAACTGCTGGTTTGAAGATGTACCTATATATTTGAGAGAGTTTACTGTAATACTGTTACTAAAATCATTTTGATTAATATAAAAACGGGAGATTACAGATTAACATACAATACAGATATAGATATGCAAACATAACGTTTTTTACACCGAACGTTTTTTTTTTTTTTAAAGCAATATGGATGCCATCTGAATATCGAATTTTAGATTTCACTCGGATTTAAAGAATCTTAAAACAGTGTGTTCCTTATGGGATATCTGAATACCTGCCTTTATTGTCAAAACTCAGATGTCACAATAAAATGTAGATCACGTGCCTATGTAAAATAAATTAGGATGAATATTGATTAATTCGACAAACAAAATGCAATAGATGCAATAGAATACGTACCACAGAAAATCTTCGATTAATGTTTTCAAAGAAACAAGTCGAGTAACCTTTATATTAATATAAATATATAAAAATTGCGAATTGCACAGAGACGCCGAGTCGGAATGTAAACATAAACAAACAGCTCAGCTTCCATTTCCCGCGCGTCGCGTCGATGTTGCCACACCAACTTGATAAAAACTTTCCACTACAGTACTTCGGAAAAAATTATCATTCTTTGCAAGTTAGAAGTTTTATAATTTATTATTATTCATATTTCTTAATTATTTAATTTAGAATGTACTGTGTCAAGATACCGACCGCATTTTAGGCCAAATAAGAATTAGGACAATACAGTAATACAATTTAGATTCAATATTTTAAAATAATAATAATATTAATAATAATGTAAGTACTGAGTTTATCATTAGTAACTAAGGAGAGGAGAAGGACGGTTGCATCCATCATCTGCTCAAGGGGTGAGGCTATGCTTCTGCTGTCATTTGAAACAAAATGAAAAAGAAAATTCCGCATCCCCCTCCCATCTCTCCCCCCCCCACTCACACACACACAAAAAAAACTTTAAGGATTTTTTTAATTGCAAAATATGTAATGAAAAAACAGCAAAGGGCTATCAATATTTATTCCAATTATAAGTATACATGGGCTCTTAAGTTAAGGGAACATTTGCATTTGAGGGAAAGACACGTTTCATTGTAATAAAATGTTCCAACTAACTTGAAAAATCTCCTGATGTCAAGAGCCACACAGTTATATGCTCTGTGCCAAGAACTTTAGCAAGTTGGACATGTAGTCTAGAGGGGGGAGAAGCTCAAAATATATAACACTTATCTTTTCATCTCACTTATATTCATTTTTCAATTATTCACTAAAAAATCCAAACCTGAAGGAGTTGGGGAGCAGTCTGTAGAAAATGGGGGGGGGGGGGGTAGACGACAATGTTAAATTTAGACACTTTTACCAAGAAGGATTTCTGTTGCTCGGGAGGAGGGGGACATTGTAGAGTTACGGGGGTGGGCGTGCATTTTTTGCCTTTGAAAACACAAAATCACAAATCTTCCGGGGAGACATCTCATTGTTCTGGGGGGGGGGAGGATCGCCCCCCCCCCTCGGACGTTTTCCTGAAATCAACTCTGACAGATGGTACAAATTACCTGCAGCGCCGTGCGAAAGGGGGGGGGGGAGAAGGGGCCGTTGCCCCGGGCGCGGAAATATACGGGGCGCAAAAATGTATGCTCACAACGTCATTTTTTGCCTGTTACAAGAAAAAGTTCCGGAGGGGGGGCGTCAAATTCAGCCTTTTCCCTGGGCGTATTTTCCTCTTCGCACGCCCCTGATCACCTGTTACCATCTCTACTAGAGCACCTGGCTTCGGTCCTTGTTTAAAAATAAAGTAGCAAAACAGTGTAATCGTACTTTTTTAAGTTAATTATTTTTTAGTTTAAATATCTAACAAATAATAAAATTAAAAAGTCAGAAGTTACTGTTTTTTAAATTTACCTGTCTAAAACAGAATTCTTATTCATACGGAAAACCAAAAAGGATATTATGCATTTATACCTCCTAAGACGGAAACAACCTGTCTAAGACGGTAATTTTACTTATTAAATTTCGACTTAGCAAATTTATATTTATGATGTGAGAGGAAAGAGGGCTTGCATTTGGATTGCTACCAGGACACGTGGTCTCTCTGTACGGCCCTGTGAAAGGGGGAGGGGGAATTACATGACAACTCTTTCCTCCTAAGTTCCCCAATTCCTGACACCACTGTACGTCATTACGATCAGTATTTGAAAGTGGAATTGAATATGAAATTGAATTAATTAACCACAAAATTCTTTTCCATGTTAATGTTACACCCCCCCCCCCCCCACGCACACACAGTGCACCTATTATTCTTGTTCTCGAGGTTTTTATGAATTTATGAAAGCCTCAAAAGAAATAATCACTATATGCATGCATGCAAAAAATAAGTAAATAAAAAAAAAAAATTAACTTACCAAATTGATCTTGAGATCCACATTGATTGCGATCAACACTCCTTATGGTCGTCATCATTGTAACACAGAAAGCCATGATTTCACAAGTGTGCCCATATGTGTTCCCAATCTGCTCTTAAATGTGTTCCCAAGTTTAGATTTAACAAATATTCTAAGCAGATCACTTTCGGAACACTTTCAGGACACTGTCGGCATACTTTCTTTATAGTGGAACACATCCGGAACACATTTCAGTACACATTAAGGTGACTGGAACACTTTTTTTCAATCAAAGTGCTCCACATGTGTTCTCAATGTGTGCTGGGAATTTGCAGTGTATATATATATATGAGGACCCCAAAAGCCAGGGGGTACAAGTGACAAAATTTCGATTTGGAGTAAATTGAGTTTAAAGATAATTGATGGTTAAATTGGAACATCAATAACAATTGAGTGAATTGAAATAGGAAATTTCTGCTTGTTGCATTCTGGTCTTTGAACTCTTCTTTCAATAACTGTTAAAAAATAAAGTACAATTTTCTTTAAATGTACAATTAACCAATATTGTTTGTTTTTCGAAAAATGTGGTTTGCCTCTATAACTCAGCAAATAATAAGAAAATCACTTATATTTCTTTACCTGAAATGAAAAAAGCATATTTTTAGGTCGTCTGTGTATTTAGTTTATTTTTTTCAGTTTAGTCACTTATACCCCTTGGCTTCTGGGGTCCTCATATGTATAATTTGTTGAAATATATTTTCCGATCTAATAATCCCCGAATCAAGATACTTAACGAACTCTCCCATCTGGTGCGATAAGAACGAAAAACATCATTAAGTTAGAATTCACACTAATGATTATCGAAACTTACTTCTGGGTTTTTTCTGTGCCATGTGGAAGTTACAAAAGACATATGCAATATTTCCAGTCATCAGAAAGTGTTTGCAGAACTTTATGCATAAACTATATTACGAACTGATAGACGTTTTCTAGTATGCTTTATTCTTTGACTTTAAAAAATAACCCATTAAAATTAATTAGCTGATTGCACCATAATGTGTAAGTGTGCTTTTTGTTAATGTTTTGTAATGTAATTAAGCATATGTTACTTACTCTATATTTGACTCTCGCACCGAGAGGTCATAAGTGTTTGCTGCTCCGTTAAAATTTGCTATATTAAATATTCTTTACTTCTTTCTTAAAGTTAGTAGTAATTACTTCGACTGCTTCTTCATGAGTGTACACTGAATTAGTCCCCACCCGGGGCACATAACATCATTTATTCAACGTCAATAAATGGATATACACTGTTAAATAAAAATGCCACATATTACAGATCGTGCACCACATCCCTGGATTAGCCGGCATACCTGAACTGGATATCTATAAAAGGTAAGAGAATATTTATTTATTCCTTTTGCTTACCTGAATTAAATGTTGAGACATCTAAAGCTATAATTTAATGATGAGGTTTAGAACTCGCGCCAATTAAATGCTAGGAATATTTTCCAACATAATTGTTGCTTAATTTTGTCGGGTCATTTCAAATTTTATGAAAATCGGATGAATAGTTTAGTGAAAAACACAATCAAATGTATTTCTTTATATTACGGGCAATGGGAAAAAATAGTTTTAAGTGTATTTTAATGATGTTACACTCCTTCGAATATAATAAAATTTATTTGCATCTATTAAGTATATACCAAAATATACAATCTATAGAATATGTGGTAGAAAAAATATTTGTTATTGATTTACAGGGCCACACAAAAGTATTCCATTGCATAATGGTATGGGGGGGGGGGACATTGTGTGTTTGCGCTGCGTTTTAAATATTAAACTATTTCACATTTTACGAAACTGATGTACGTTGCAGAGATTATTTTCTGTATAATAGAAAGCAGATAGTATTTACAAGGACATTCAAAAGATTTCAGCTACTGTATTGTATTCGAGGTACTGCATACTATTAAAACAAGATCTAAATATTTAAAAATCCTTATAATACGAATGTACCTTATTTTTTACGCTTGATGTGTAATTTCCGACTCGTTATTTTCATTTTTCGACCGAAAATAAGAAGATCACCGTAATTCGGTTTTCGTTTTAAAAGTCTGTTTCGGTCTTTTCTTTTTGTTAGTACCAGAAATTTTGCAAAGTGCAGATTGCTGTAGATAGAATTTTTTTTTTTCATTAAATAAATCAAATTTACTGTAGAAAAATTCTGATCTAATCCCTGTTAGGTAATGATAAAATCGGAATCTTCTTTTGAAGTTTTGGATCTAAACTTCTTGTTAAAAACCAGTACAGATGTTAATAACTGTGTTTAAAAAAAAGTCGTTAAAAATTTGGTACTAATTAACTGACATTTATGTTCTCTTTCTTCATATACAAGCACACATTTGGTTTACGATGAAGAGGAAATAAATCATTTTTAGAGTTGATTTAAATGGTCTGTAGAAACTTCAAAAATATTTTTCAAAAAAGACGAAAGAAATAGCTCTTTTATTTACAATATTTTTATTTATTTTCTTTGGTGTTTCTTTAGAACTAGCGTTTCTCTGAAAGCAGGAAAGGATATTGCAAATATCTTCGAATTTTAAGAGTTAACTTGTAGAAATCTTTATGGAAGCCAGTTAACTACAATTCAGAATGAATTTGTTGAACTACAATTCAGAAATGGTTGGCCAGATCACCGTCTCTATGATTATATTTTCTTTAAAAAATGCAATCTAGACAATAATGGTGTTTTTCCTTTTCTTTTTTATATCGATTTTCCAGCATTAAAAAGCATAGAAATATTGTCTGATATCGTAAAGATGTTTATGAAAATTCCGTGTAAATTATTGTGTAAGAACCAATGACTTTAAAAATTTTCCCTCATCTCCACAAATCTTTAAGAGAAGAACCGATCAGAAATCAATAAGTTTTCTAAATTAATGGTAGATATTTTTCTCTCTACAAATTTGCGAAGAATATTTTTATTTGAAACATATCTCTGTATAATACACATAAGTATCATTTCATGAAGTTTGTGATTCTTTCTTTTACATGTGACTTCTAAGGATTGTAGAAAGATTCAAAGTACCCTGAGTAGTGTAAAAAGGACAGTTCGATTGATTGGGTGGTGGTGGATGTGGTGGGAGGTGGAGAGAAGGAGGAGACCCACCACCACCTCACAGAGAGAGGAGGAGGACCACCACCACCTGAAAGAGAAGCTTATCTGATGGAGAGTGTATCATACTATAGTAGGATGATTGGGGAGGGCTTAAAATTGAGGGGGCTTAAATTTTTTTTTTTTTTTTTAGGGTTTGAAACTTATGAGTTTATACTGTAGTAGAGGGGTGGATGTTTGGAGTCTGTTAGAGTATGATAGGCTTTTTTGAGAGAGAGAGAGAGGGGAGGGCTTATTTTTTAGGAGGGGCTTAAAATTGAGGGGGGCTTAAATTTTTTTTTTGGGAATTCAAATTAGAGTAGAGATTGAAATCAACTTAGAGTAGGAAAGATATTTGAATATGAAATGGAAAATGCAGTGGCGCCCTCTCTCGGTGGGAATTGGAACGAGGGGTTTTCTGAAATAAATAAAAAAGATATATATTTTTGCATTGGCTATGGGTCCCCCAACATATATTAAAAAATTAATATATGTTGTATTAGCTGTTCAGAGACAGGGGTATCATGAACACCACTTCACTCACTGTGGCCCACATTCTGCAAAAATATACTTTTGAATTAGCTTGACATTTAAAATCATTCTGTATGTAAAAGGAATTTCAAAAATATTGTTTCGGTGTTCATGAGGTTTGAAAAAAAATTTGTATACTTATTTTTACGAATCTTCTAAACTGTACTTTGAAATGTCCTTATGACCATATGCTAAACTGGTGATGCCATCCGACAGTAAAAATCTTTTATCGTCAAATGGAGAAAGACATTTCTTGTTTTGTTTTACTGTAAACAACTGATGTTTTTCTTGCAGAAATTTCGTGTGAATTTCATAGTTACTTTTTTTATACAAAATGCAATTTACATAATCTTGATGAGTTAGGCGATTCTGTACGATACGTGTAGATACACCTTTTGCCCGCTTTTTTTCGCCATCACTCGATTTGATCGAGTACATTTTTGACTTGATTCCTGCAAACTCGAAAGCTGGTTTTGAGCATAGTTCATCTTTAAATTTTCCAAGAGTTTTCTTATTTTTAGTCGAGTACAATTTATGAGTTGGGGGGTAATCTGAAAAATCGTACAAATCACTGTGCTGACCCATATCATCATATATGTTAGGTGTTGTTATATGATAAGTCAAACTGTCAGTATCCGTGAATAACAAGACAGCGTTTTCTTGATATGTGGCTTTTATATGATGGTAGTGAAAAGTGTACATCAGTACTTTGGAGAGCTCTAAAATAGAAAATCCGACAAAGATAGGTCGATCCATTAAGATGGTAGGTGTTTTTCGTTCCACAGCCACCAAATCGTTATCGAATTGTTTGAAATTTTTATAATTTGGTGAAGCGACTAATTTCTGAGCTCTAATTTCACTTGTACATAATTCGATGCTTCTTCTTTTTCGAAGATTTTCCATTGTTTTTCCGAAAACGGAATTATTTAATAATTTGAAAAAGTCCTTTTCGAAGGATGAGGTCGCTTGCTTCCTTTTTTCTGTATTGAAATTAATATATTTCTGGAGCCAAGGAGCTTGTCTAAATTTTATGGCCCGATGAATTTTCTTAAGTTTTAGTCCTAGTTGAAGATATAATTTTAAGTTGCGATAGTGGGTTACATACTTATATTTGTCGTTAAGATTTGGAATCAGTTTCGGTGTACCCACATATTTCCGATTTCCTAATAATTTCTTCGCATAGGGTGATAGCATTGCTTCCGTGACTGTTACTCTTTCGGGGGCCAGCGGGTATTCATTGTGTAATGAATGCAGATTTGAAGGGTATTCTAAATCCACCTCGAAGATGTATCCTTCTGGTGAATCATCTTTCAGGTTTTGTATGAAAGTTTCATCCAGTTTGCTGACATCCACCCACTCGAAACCTGCAAATGGTAAAAATTGGGACATAGCCCAGCCATACAAATTATTTGCATCCCAGTACATTATAAAACTGTATGCTTCATTTTCTCTGTAATCGGGAGTTCCGGGAATGTTTGCTGTAGCGAGTCTATGAGATATTTGAGAGACCCCACCTCTCACTCCTTCTTCTAAAAACATTAGCATGTCGACGTCCGTCAGAAGCTCTAATGTTATGTCACACATTTTGAGGCATGCGTTCCACGAGAGCCCAGGAGACGTAAAAACATGGCAGGCGTCTATTTCATAATATCTTTGACATAGATGACGGAAATTCTGAAAAACGTCAGATAGTAATAAAACATCCGTCTTGACATACAGATCGTGATATTCTCCTAGATTTTGTATGTTGAAAGTCTTCCATACATTCAGCGCATGCTCATAGTCCTCGTTACTCACGTCTTCTTCTGTCAAATTGTTGAAGAAAGCTTTATGTGGTGGGAGCTGTGTATCATTGAATTTTTGAAAAGATGTTATGTAATTATAAGGGAAGACCCCCTTTCTTTTGAGCAAATTTAAGTGACTGTTTGATGGGAAATGCTGTTGTAAAATTGGGAATTGGTTAGCTTGAAGATTAGCAACAAGCTTTTCTAATGAAGTTGGAAGGAACTGGAATGAGTCCAAAAAAACCAACTGGATAGGAGAATCATGTTTTTTTAGTCTAAACGTGATATATTTCTCTAAACTCGTTGCTATTACGGATATCTCATGATCCTTGAACTTACCCAATTCACTTATTAACAGATGCCCATCATAATTTTTAAGATTGTGGAAAACGACAGGAATGGATTTAGGCTGTCTGTATTTTAAGTTGCAGTCTGCATGGGCAGCCCCTCGATATGCACCCGAAAGGTGATCATGTTCACGAATTCGATGAGTACCGAGAGTTTTTTTACAAATGCAGCACTGCGTAGCTTGTTTGAATTCTGTTTCCTGTTCACGGGACAATTTTAGAGGTTTTATCTGCATTAAAATTTTTCCTAAACTTCTTTCTTCCTGTATCATTCGCTGTAAAAAGACTTCCACAGCATCTTCCCCTCGATACACTTCCGCCGGTTTTACACACTTTCCGTCTGGTCCTATGATTACATAAGCGAAACCACATGCAATATGCTTGGATATTTTTTGTGTATACGGGTCTTGTGAATTCGGTGCTGAAGAATCTATGGGCTGTAAAATGCTTTCAAAATCAGCATATATCGTGTAACCGATAGGATGCTGCATATGTATGTTCTTAAATTTCAGAAAATTTTCACCAATCATGGGCATTTCAATAATTTGAGCGGCATGTTTTTTGCAGTATTTTATATGCTTATCTAACAAATCTTTTCGGGAAAATGCATGAAGGCAGCGGAAGCAATAATGTTGTTTTCCGTCATGCTTTGTGCGATCACCTAACAGTCGTGAAAAATCAGTAATTAACGTGTAGTGTTGGTTATCTTCGGTAGCGATTAATAGCAAATTGATTACATCTTCATCCTCCCTCTCTGAAATGTATAAAAGCGTTATTTTATTGTCTTCGAAGCCAAAGATGTTAATTCTGATATTATTTTGATCTTCTATCAATTTCGCTTGCTGGTAAGGCATAGGAAAAGAAATCTTTTTTAAGTTGAGGGTATTTTCGAAGCTGGTGTAATGATTTACATCATCGGGCATCTCTTCAGAAGGAATGCTAAGCTGAGAAGCTAATATGCACCAAACAATACATTTATTGTCATCATAATTTTTTATATTTAACACTGCATTTTTTTGCTTGATTTTTTTCGGTAGTGGGATAAAGCTACTACCACGCAGTGGATTGTATTTCGCCATTTTGAGTTCTAAATAACTAATATCTTTGAGTCGCCATCCAGAACCGCCTTCTAAATACCGATCAAAGCATTTTAAAATTTTAGCAAAACCTTGTTGAATTTGGATTTCAACCATATCATTTGTTAACTGGATATAGGTATCGCTGTGTAAAAAAGGTTCCGCAGTTATAATCTCTCCATCACTTGTAATTCTTTCTAGTACAAGTTTTAAAATCATATGAAATTTGATGGCTTCTTTTTGTTCGACTTCCTGTTGAATAATTTCAACTAACTCCTGTAAGATGCTATCAAAAAATATCTTAATGTCATATTGATTGCCCTCATCTGGTTCCAAACGAATCGTTTTAAAAACGTTGAGGGATTCACTGACAGGTCTCGATGTGGGTGGATTTGCACTTGTTTTTCTACGTTTTACGCTTACGTAAGATGTGCTGCTGCTGTTACTGATACATTGCTGTGATTTGATATGGCGCTGTAAATTTTGTTTTATAGAAAATTTTTCGAAACAGTTCGGGCATGAATATTGGGGGTTTTCGTGAATTTTTATGTGTAGATTAAAATGGTCTTTTCGGTTAAATTCTTCACCGCATGCATTACATATAAAAATTCGTCTGTTTTTTTCATGCGTAATTTTATGACGATTTAATGCATCGAGTCTTGCAAAAGTTTTTGTGCATCCATCGCAAGGATGAGTATCCTAAAAAAGAATTAAAACCAACTTTAATTTTTTAACACTACTTAATCTAACAATCTTTTAAAAAATTTTAAAATCTGTTTAAAAAATGCGAGTTAAATTTGAGAGAGTCGAAAATTTTCTACCTAATTTCTTTTCTTTCTATAAAAATTTAACATTCATTAAAATTCGCGACAATCTGAAAAAATAAATATAATAAAATGTACATACCTGATTTGAAGTTTCTCCCTCCTGATGGGTCCTTTCGTGTCTTTTTAAGGCATCCTTTCTAGAAAATTCCTTCTGGCATATGTTGCATGACAATTCCTAAAAAAAAAAAAAAAAATGCGAGTTAAATTTGGGAGAGTCGAAAAATTTCCGCTTAATTTAACAGTTTTTTATAGAAAACTTTATCTCTCTTTAAAAAATTAACGTACACTAAAATTCGCGACAATCTGAAAAAAATAAATATAATAAAATGTACATACCTGATTTGAAGTTTCTCCCTGCTGATGGGTCCTTTCGTGTCTTTTTAAGGCATCCTTTCTAGAAAATTCCTTCTGGCATACGTTGCATGACAGTTCCTAAATAAAAAAAAAAAAAAAAAAAAAAAAAAATGTAAACATTTTCTCTCCTACCCCTCTCAAAACATAACCCAATCATTAATTTTTTTTACCTTCGTATTATTCATCGGGGCATCATCATCATTTTCAGAAAGATCCCATTCGGGTTCCGAAATTTGCATTTCGTTGATGAGATCTTGGTCAATCTAACAATAAAAGGAATTTTTGTACTTTTCTAATTAAAAAACTTTTTGAAAAAATTCACGCAAAATTGATTATCACCTACCATCATGTCTGCAGATTGATGTTGTTTTGAAAGGTGCACATTCCGGATATGCCTTCGTAAATTGTCCGTGCGAGAAAATACTTTCTCGCATTCCGCACAAGTCAATTGCTGAAACAGATAGTCTTAAATTTATTTTCTTAAAATGCTTTCATTAAAAAACTAGCTTAATTTATTTTTGATAAAATATTTCCTGTTATTTTAAAAATTCAAAAAGTAAATAAGAAATAGGTTTCTAAAATATTTCCTGTTATTTTAAAAATTCAAAAAGTAAATAAGAAATAGGTTTATAAAATATTTCCTGTTATTTTAAAAATTCAAAAAGTAAATAAGAAATAGGTTTATAAAATATTTCCTGTTATTTTAAAAATTCAAAAAGTAAATAAGAAATAGGTTTATAAAATATTTCCTGTTCTTTTAAAAATTCAAAAAGTAAATAAGACATAGGTTTATAAAATATTTCCGTTAGTTTTTCAATTTAAAAAGTTGATAATAATACAAAGGATTTAAAAATCCTCCAATAAAAACGAATAAGTTTAAAATAAAAGAAAGTTTGCGAAAAAAAAAAAATATATATATATTTCATAAGTTTTCAAAAAAGAAAAAAAAAAATGAATAAGTTTGCATAAAAAAGTTTGCGAAAAAAAAAAAAAATATTTCAAAAGTTTACAAATTAAAAAAATACATTTCATAAGTTTTTAAAAAAGAAAAATCATAAGTTAATGAAAAGTTCTTTAATAAAATTATTATCGACAGAAATTTAAAATTTATTTTACAAAAGTTAAAATGAGTTTTCTGATTTATATATTATCTTACTGCCGCATTGTAATTCACAGTTAAACATACTAGGTTATGTATAAAAGCAATAGATTTATAAAAATGAATAAGTTTAAAATAAAAGAAAGTTTGCGAAAAAAAAAAAAAAAAAAAAAAAAGTTAAAATGAGTTTTCTGATTTATATATTATCTTACTGCCGCATTGTAATTCACAGTTAAACATACTAGGTTATGTATAAAAGCAATAGATTTATAAAAATGAATAAGTTTAAAATAAAAGAAAGTTTGCGAAAAAAAAAAATATATATATATTTCATAAGTTTTCAAAAAAGAAAAAAAAAATGAATAAGTTTGCATAAAAAAGTTTGCGAAAAAAAAAAAAAAATATTTCAAAAGTTTACAAATTAAAAAAATACATTTCATAAGTTTTTAAAAAAGAAAAATCATAAGTTAATGAAAAGTTCTTTAATAAAATTATTATCGACAGAAATTTAAAATTTATTTTACAAAAGTTAAAATGAGTTTTCTGATTTATATATTATCTTACTGCCGCATTGTAATTCACAGTTAAACATACTAGGTTATGTATAAAAGCAATAGATTTATAAAAATGAATAAGTTTAAAATAAAAGAAAGTTTGCGAAAAAAAAAAATATATATATATTTCATAAGTTTTCAAAAAAGAAAAAAAAAATGAATAAGTTTGCATAAAAAAGTTTGCGAAAAAAAAAAAAATATTTCAAAAGTTTACAAATTAAAAAAATACATTTTATAAGTTTTTAAAAAAGAAAAATCATAAGTTAATGAAAAGTTCTTTAATAAAATTATTATCGACAGAAATTTAAAATTTATTTTACAAAAGTTAAAATGAGTTTTCTGATTTATATATTATCTTACTGCCGCATTGTAATTCACAGTTAAACATACTAGGTTATGTATAAAAGCAATAGATTTATAAAAATGAATAAGTTTACAAATAAGAAAAAAAAATATATATATCACAAGTTGGAACAAATTTCAAAATTTCTAAAATAAAAATGAGCAAATTTCACTTACTAAATTTCTTTCCATGATCAAGAGGTCTTCTATCCTTTCGCACTAAATCAAAAAATTTGAAGTAATGATAGATGTGAGTCGACGGTTCTTTATTTATATCTTTCTTAATCCCGAAATATTTCATCATCCCTCATGACTCCCCCCCTTCTAGAAAAATCCAGTAAAATCTGCGATATTTTAGTTAGTCGGATGTTGATTATTTAAAATTAGTTACTTTCTTAATCAGAATGATTATTTGATGTCTAAACAATACTCAGAATAACTGTTAGTTGTTTCTCAAACTCTGACGAAAATAGGCATTATCTCAAAATGTTTAACAAAACATGATATCACAATCAGCATTTTCGTATCTTGTTTCTTAAAGATTGAATTAACAAACTTCCTTGTTTTTCGATGAGAGCAAAACAACAGGATGAACATATCTAAAAATGACTTGTTATCTTAAAACAAATATATTGTTTGCTTGGTGTGATTTCATACGAAACTTTAAAAGTAATTTCCTTTTCAGATATTAAAATACTTAATGCTGAAATCAAATTGAATACATCATACTGATTTAAAAATAAATAATAAGAGTTTTTTTAATTTTTTTTTTTTTTCAGTTTAGATACTTTTTATTTCAATTGTAGTTTTTAATAAGAGATTGCTTTTTCCCCAAAATAAAAAGAATTGTAATTAAATAGATTTAAAAATAATTAGACACAGTTTATGTAAAGGAAAAAAATATACATCAATTTAAAAAAAAATAAACAGTTTATTCAACATTAAAAATATGTACAACACAAGTTTTTCTTTAGATTTGATAAAAATATGTACAACACAAGTTTTTCTTCAGATTTGATATAAGGATTCACAAAATTCTTCAAAAAACTGAGAGTCCATTTTTTGAAAAAAGTCTTTCGTATAAAAGCATGTGCATGATTCACATACATTCTTTGCCAATTTAAAAGTGTTTAAGTGAAATAAGGCAGACTGTTTATATAACTCGAATTTTTCTTTCATTGGTACATTTAAACATTCATGACGAAAACTAGAATTTAATTCAAAGCGACATCCGCTGCATGAATAAACTTTATTAACAGCAGAGGTTAATTCTTGTTCAAGACAACGCAAAAAATGATCTTTAGCAGAATCTTGATTAAAATGCGAAGTACATTTGGAGGGTCTGTTCATTATTACACTACCAATAACCTGTGTTAAAACCAAATCACTTAAAGACTCATTAATTCGAGGGATTAATTCAATTAATTTATAAATTTGATCTTTTGACAAACGAATACCAGAATTTTTTAAGTAAAATCCCGAATTCCCAAGATTAAATAACTGCTGCAAATAGCAATAGTCTGAATCCATATAAGCAACTAAGAGTTGATTATTTGCGACGAATGTTTCATCGTTCGAATAAAAATGAAAATTATATAATTTTCCACTCAGTTTTTCCCATGATTCTAAATTAAAAATTACACCTTCTTTCGTGGGGTATTTTTGTTGTGTATTCGATTCTTTAAAATTTCTGATATGTAATCGCAAGTAAATCTGATTTTCTAATCTAACTTGAAAAAAAGTCTCCCAGTTTAAATTAAATTCCAATAACACTGGGTCAGGGGCATTTAAATTTCGAAAATAGGTTTCAAACCAATCATTTTCCGGTATTTCTGAATCACGTGGTTGCTTGGGGGTTGATTGTTCAGTGGAAATCACATCGAAATTCATTTTTTGTTTTTTCGAGGGGGAACAGTTTGTAATATGACGAAATGTTAAACTAATTCTCATGTTTTTTATGCTCGAGTCAGGTGGGATTCCATGTGTGAACAACTGATTTGTTGGGGCGTGCATTAGGTAAAGGGAACCATGTTCCAAATTTATGCACGTCATCGGTGATTTATTGCTTTTAAATTCGATTTTTCGCGTAGCTCCGAAACTTAAAACTGAAATTGGACAAGCACTATCTAATTCACGTTCATCGTCTTTATGATGTGAAATGTAACTGCTCCCATCGGGATATAAGTTCAAAAGTACATAGTTATACGTACAGCCAGACTGTTTTTCCACCAGATCTCGCAGCTGAAGGATAGGTGGTGTCCACGGGTTAGCACTAATGGTGGTTCCGCTGAAACTGTAACTCACATCTGGATCGCCATAGGCCAGGGCTTGTCTTTTAGGCTTAATATTTCTTCCTCGAATTCGCAACGTCGGTGTGAAAAAGGGTAAAATTTTAAGTTGTTCGAAGAACTCATCAGCCACATCTTTTTGAAGAAAGTCTGAAATATATTGCACGTTCAGTCCGTTTTCGGTGAAGTTAACAGCAGACATCGTTTAGGGTTAGTTAGTCGAAGCGAGATGGGTCAGCAAGTCACGAGAAGATGAGTCACAAAGGTCAACAAGGCACGTGAAGGTTACTCAGTCAAAACAAGATGAGTCAGCAAACGAATGTTCCAGATCAGGCTCCAAGGGATTGTCAGATAACAAGCATCAAGATGCAGCTAGGCAGCGAGCAAAGTGTTAGCAATGAAGCAGATTTGTGGTTCTTATATAGTGAATGCTTATCACATATCAGATAAACGATATCACAATCTGATTACTGCTAGCGCCCTCTATGTTGAGCCGCCATTTTTTCTTCAGTTCTCGGTGTGCTCTTGTTCGAAGCAGATGTGGGTAAGTAGTACTCTTTTATTTATATGTAAGTGTGAAGTGTAGTTAAAAAAAATAGACATAAAATTTTTAAATATAATATTTTATTTATAAATTTTCCCATTGCATTACATAAGGATCCACTTTTATTTTTTTAGTGGGCATGAGTGATACATGTTTTTTGTTAGAAGATAAATGTCGATTTTTTATAAAACTTTCAGGTACATACATTTCACGAAGAGTTTTTAATAGTTCATTTTGAGCCTTTATTGGAGTTTTTTTATTCACAGAAAACAAAAGATGAAATAAATCAGCTATATTCGATTCTGGGATAGGTTTTCCTTCGAAACTAATTGTTAAATTTTTATCCCATTCGAATTTTCTTGGATGATTTTTTAAAAAGTCCAACAAGGATCGAGCTTGTCTTTTCATAGAAGGTGGTACCGAGGATAAAATCAGGGTCAGTTCATCAGGTTCACTTTTCGGCTCTTCTTTCGGTTTAGAAGTTTCTTTTTCCGTGGGTTTAGGTGGTTTAGACATCCAGGGCGTGTTAAATTCTTGCAAGTCCATTTTACGTTTCAGCAATTCAAAATACTGAATCACTTTTTCATGATCGGGAAGAGTGCTGTTTAATATTTTCGACATGGCAGTATCGAATTCGGACATTTGCTGTTTTGTTGGTACGTGCTTGGAAAGATTCTCTTCCGGCACCAACGCATATTTTTTAGCGAGCTCCATTAATGAGTCCGGTTAATACACTCAAGGCGGCTGGGATTAGAATATTTAAAAACCCACCTCGCTGAATAATAAGTTTTTTCTTGTGAAAAAGAGAACCCTTTTTCGTTCCGATTTTTCGTAAAGTAGTCTTATATTTACTTAAAGACTTTTTCTGTTTTGAAGATACAGGGATATTTCCTTTTAACAGATTCAAACTACATTCACAGATGGCTTTTACAGAGCGGGGTGGTAATTTTTTTAAAAGTTGATTACGTAATGCCGAAGGACACGTTTTAATCAATTCTAAATCACGAAGTTGTTTCTTCGTCAACGTCATAGCGGCAACTGAATTAAAAACCAAATGTCTTTCTTTTTAAACCTTGTTTCGGGACATAAACGAACTGTGTTTGACCTGGTAAAATCTGCGTCCTTAAACGTAAACGTTCTTCAGTTTCGTTTCTTAAATCCACCAGTAAATAGGAGAAAGGTTTTTGGGTTGCATCTTCATACACTTCTTGAAAAAATTTACATTTAGTCGGATACAATTGCCGCCCCAAATGAATAATTTGACTCATATCACGACGATTTTTAAACAAGATCAAATATTGACTGTTCAGGGAAACACCTCTCATTTCTTTACCTTTATGAAATAGATTTTGCGTGATAAAAATCACACTTATGTTTAAATGGTGGCTACCTACTGTAAAAAGATAAGTCAAGCGTTCATCACTTCCACATTGAATCATGAGATCGTCTAAAATAACGAGTGAATTCGTTCCTAAGTATTCAGTATAATTCGAAGGAAATCCTTCAACAAAGGTCACATCCGTCATTTCATCATACAGCTTTTGGTAAATACCATAAAACCAAACCACTTTGTCAGGGGGAGGATTAAACATTTGATTTCTGTCCTTCAGCAAATCTCGTAAAAACCAACTTTTACCCACTCTTGTGGGACCTGCGAGAAGCATTGTACAAGGATGTTGAAAGCGAGGAAACTCCATTTTGTAGGAGCAAACACAAGGAAAGTTACAATCGAAATAAACACAAACACCAAGAAATACAGTTTAAATATCGATTTATTGATAAAAATTCACAGACACACGAAATCGTTTAGCTACAAAATTATAGACTCGTTGGTCGTTACAAATATTTTCAGTTACAAAATGTGATAAAATATGTTTCAAAGTTTTGCCGCGGCATCGTGAATACAAGTAAAATATACAATATTGACCACATACGGCCGTCTTATTACTCTGTAAGGTGAGGGGGTTAAACACCACTCGAGAAAAATGAGATGAAAAGTTCGCAATAGATCCTTGAAAAAAGGCAGGCCCGTTTCCATATGAATCAAAGAATTCCACTTCATCAGGTGAGGGTAAAAAGAATGCCAGCCAGTGACTTCCGGGTTCTGTTGACTTGTCCACATTGCATACAAAACAGGCAGGATAGTGTAGGATTCTCCACGGTAGTTTATCGCTGGGAAAAACATCTAAAAAATACTTTCGAGTTCTTGGATCTCCTGATAAAATCTTCTTGATTTGTAAAGAATCCATCTAGTTGGCAAAGTCACACAAAACGTGTCTTGATTTACTGATTTCCACAATATTTTCAAATTCCGCGTACACCAAAACTGAAATTGTGGTTTTTAAATCTTCAGCAAATTTAATCTCAATTCGTAAATTCCCCTGTTGTTGTAAATTTAGATGGGGACCGTCACACAAATCTGGACTCAGGTCGAAAGCGTATAAGGTGTGTCCCTCTGCATATTCCTCACGTGTCAAATAAATACCAGTGTCATGATTAAATCCCGAAAACAAACGATGATAAGCAGTTATGAAATTATTGTCTTCAAAATTCAATTCTAACCCTTTTGAAGGTATAGGTTGACCGTTCGCATAAACACTTAAAAAGTTGACTTTGTGATGATGAAAGTGAAAAGGGTTCAAATCATATTGTCCATTGATGGAAGCATTTTCTAATAATCCAATAATAATTCGTTTCGGTAAAGGTCCTAAAAATACATTGTCTTGCATAAAAGAACGACTTCCGGTAGATATCGAATAGGTCTTGCACAATACACGATCGATGGGATATTTCGCAGAAGTTTTTTCTAAAGCCTTCGCATGACCAAGCAACACACCTGGGCTGACTTTCACTTTACGAACAAACAAGGAAGCGTGTTCTAAAATCACTTTAAAATCCGGATCAGGTTTTGTAGTATCTGAAGGTTTTGCTGCAATTAAGCAAAAGTTGGGTTTACTGCGAACCATTTTAATTTTCAAATCGACCATGTTTAACAACAGTCTATTTTGTTGAAAAATGTCACAATGTAAAGGACCTATCATGTCTAAGGTTTTACTATTTTTCGTCAGTTCATAACGTTTTTTCAATCCGGGGTTTTCATCAGATGTCGGGTCCGTGCATGTTAATTTCTTATCTTTATAGAAACATTCGCATTGCAGTAAACTCTTCTTGGCATCTTCTCCAAAATTCAAAAGTGTTTCGATATAAGCTCGATAGGGATAGGTGTTACTAGAAGAGGAAATGACTCTTTCATTCAGACTCACATCAACTTGGGAAAACAAGGCTTGCAAAAATAAATTCACGGGTGCTACGTGATCATCATCCGTTAAAGCAGATCCATCCGATTTAGTGATTTTCACTTTCGTATACAAATACGACGAGGATAAATCAATATAGTCTTCACCATTACCCGAAATATTAAATTCCACAGGTACCCCATCATGAATATTAGCAAGGGGATGATATTCTACAAAATATCCTTTTTCGATGGCGGTTTGAGTTGGGGGAATTAAAAAGAGATCCAATTCCGTTTTTGCGCAAGCGGCAGAATCTTTATGAATTAGTCCGGACATCCTTAAGCGAAAATATCACTTGTTTTCACTTTCTTGACTTTACGACGACTGACGGTTTTTTTTGGAAGCTTTCTCTTTTTATGTCTGCGACCCGATCCAATCATGGACTTTACCTTGGTGGCTGCTTTATCCGTTAAAGTCTGACCGGCTTCTTTCAACCTCCGCTTGGCGGCTACTTTGACATTCTCACCACGTGACACATCATTCAACAAATCGAGTCCAGAAGAAAACAGTTGCTTGCCTACGGTTTTGGCTCCCGATTTAAAAAGAGGTACCGCAGCACGAAACAAAGAGCGAAACACTCCACCAAACCCATATCCTTTTTGTAAAGTAGTACCGTGATAATAGTTCAAACCACTACCTGACTGGTGGGTATAATAATCCTCGAAGGATTTTGCACAACACTGGTAAGGCACAAACATTATGAGAGATACTTTTGACGAAAATGAAGTTTCACGATCAACTTCCCACGTTCGAATGACATTAATCGACCTGTGTGGGTTCTTATAACTGTTTCAATTGTCTGAAAATTCTTTCGAGTCACAGGAATATAGTGCGGCCTGTCAAACACTTCGTGAATCATCTCTCCATCTTGCCCTTTCACGGGGATCACTCTAAGCAACGGTGCAACAGTATCCCCTACGATCTGCGGTTCAACGAGGTCACTATAGATATACATCAATTTAAAATCAGCATGGGGGTCGGCTGCGAAGGGGCTATCAAAATACATTGAAGAACCTGCGAAGGGCTCACCTACATTACCAGGTGGAAACCCTAAACTTTCTGCTAATCCTGGATCAAACTTGATTCTCGCATTTTTTCTCAAAGTCACTCTCACTTTCTTTGAGTTTTTATTAAAGTTAAAAGAAATTTTATCATAAAATTTTTGATAGTTGAGTATTTTAATAATATCGTTGGGGGATTCATAAAATCCGGGAGGGATTCTTGCCTTTTTCACTTCAAATGCTCCTATTTCAAATTCGCTTTCATTTCTAGGTCTTCCGTTCGTCCATTCGATATTTTCTCCCAAAACATAGTCATATCCGTTAGTAAATTCGGTTATATTATTCCACAAGTGTGGGTAAATCAGTTCTGTCAAACCCACTTCCCACTCTCCTTTCAAGTCTAAGGCGGAAGGTAATCTTGTCACAAAATGAGAAATTTTATTCTCTGGAAAATAATTCAGCGAACTGTCTGAAGGTAACGTCACGTAGAAAGACATGTTTCACAATGAGAATGGAAGGTCAAAAACAGAGGGTTTTATAACGAAAATAAATTAGATGAAGGTATCCACTGATTAAATTTATCGGGGTAACCTTTAAATTTCACTTTATATTCTACATGACCTTTTCGTGTGCGTTTTTCTAAAATCTTTTCGATAGTGTAATCCTCTTTCGGTTGAACTCTTTGAAGTTCTTGCGGGTAAAAGGTTCCTTGAATGGGTTCGTCCATCAAATCTTTAATTCGATACACAGGGGGATCTCTCGCGACACATTCCGTTATCACAAACAATTCTTCGGTCCAGTTGGTTTCATAACCTTTTTCAAAAGTTAATTTTTGTTTCGAAACACGCACGATTTCACCCACTTTAAATACACACGGTTTTCTTTCCACATCTTGCATTTTTCCATACAAAGTAAACCACACATCGCTTTCATTCTCAGGTGTTACTTCCACAGGGGCTCTCTTAATGCTGGAATGATACGTATGATTGTAACTCTGCAACAAGGAATCTAACACATCGATAAAATTATAGGTGTGATTATGCGTGAAATATTTCCACATTTTAGTTTTCAAGGTACGATTAAAACGTTCTACCACAGAAGCTTTCGTGTTATTATACGTAGTAAAAAATCGCACACCTTGTTGTTTTAAAAACTTTTGAAAAACTCGGTTCTTGAATTCTTTACCAGCGTCAGACTGAATAGACTTGGGCTTACGCGTTGCAAAAATGCTTTGAAAGGCTTTCATAATATCTTCACCACGTTTCGTTTTTAACGGAATCGCCCACGCATATTTAGAAAGAATGTCTATACAGGTGAGAATGTAGCGATATCCTCGATTGTGGTTTTGCAGACTGATCATATCCACTAAATCGGTTTGCCATTGCTGATCGATCGAATACACAACCACACGATTGGTCGGAAACTTTCTTCGCACAGGTTTGTGCAGTGTATACGAGTCGACTCCGCTTAACCATTTCTGTATCGTCTTCTTGGGCACTTTTCCTTTCGCAGCAGAATATAAAACATTTATACCACCGAAACTTCCCGCGTGACTCGGATTTTGATAAATCTCCTTCATTGCAGCAAGAAATTTTATTACGTGAAATATTAATATTCAGTCGCATCATATCGAAAAAGATAAATTTCCGGTTTCATTTAAATTCAGTATAAAATCAACCTTAAACTTTTCATTTCCGGTGAATACATATATCAACGAAAATATAATACACACCGTTATGTACAGACACACCACACTTAACACTTCATCTCTCGAAGTCATTCTTAAAAATGACACCTCTCACACGTCACTACTCTCTTTAAACATTTAAAATCTTGACAAACAGACATAGTTTCTTGGCTCGATTAGTTAAGTCCTCAACATATCATCGAGCCAAGAGACTATTTTACAAGTTCGAACCTCTTTCAAAACTTTAAAAAAAAAAAATTACTATTTTCGTAAATATTGTTCTAATGGTTCCAATTCCCACCGATAGAGGACGCCACTGCATTTTCCATTTCATATTCAAATATCTTTCCTACTCTAAGTTGATTTCAATCTCTACTCTAATTTGAATTCCCCAAAAAAAAAATTTAAGCCCCCCTCAATTTTAAGCCCCTCCTAAAAAATAAGCCCTCCCCTCTCTCTCTCTCTCAAAAAAGCCTATCATACTCTAACAGACTCCAAACATCCACCCCTCTACTACAGTATAAACTCATAAGTTTCAAACCCTAAAAAAAAAAAAAAAATTTAAGCCCCCTCAATTTTAAGCCCTCCCCAATCATCCTACTATAGTATGATACACTCTCCATCAGATAAGCTTCTCTTTCAGGTGGTGGTGGTCCTCCTCCTCTCTCTGTGAGGTGGTGGTGGGTCTCCTCCTTCTCTCCACCTCCCACCACATCCACCACCACCCAATCAATCGAACTGTCCTTTTTACACTACTACCCTGGGTAACAGCCGGTTCATATTAAACTTTAATAAGACTTACGCGCCCCCTTTTTTTTACAATTCACATTCACATCCTAGAAATTTCATTGATTTATTAAGAGATAACTCCTGTTAGGTGGGGGGAAGTGAAAAGAAATATTACTAAGAAAATCTAAGTTAAATACAAATAAGAGAAATAAAATAAAATAAAAGGCATGAACATACTTTGGAAAGATTCACGTTGTTGAAAATATTTCAGAACCTCTTTAATAACCATGAAAAATACAAACATTTGTGAAAGAGAGTGTTAATCAGGAATGCAAGCACTCCGTCACAAATGGATTATTCCTACCACTAAATTTTTATAGTATTCCTCACTCAATTTAATGACAGAATTTCTGAAATTTAATAAGGCGAAGAATAATTTAAAAATTTAGTAGTGAAAATCACCCATTTTTGGTTCAGCACTTGCATTTCTGGTGTTAATGTTTGTCAATTTACATTTTGTTGTATCTATGTTTATAAATCGAGATTTATCATAACAGTCAGTGCATTTTATATGGCATTAATGAAGAAACTATTCAAAGTAAGCTGTTAAAATAATTAAAACAAAACATTTCATAACTTATTCTCATGTGTGTTTATTTCTTAAAATCCGTGGTCTTATTTCTTTTTAAGTGAAGAAGTAAACATTTTTTATTTATTTTTTTAAATTTATATTTATAGATTTTTAGAATGTCTTTGTTTTGTCTGAATTATATTTTAGGAAAAATGAAAAAAAAAATAGCGTTAATTAAATTAATCTTTTTCACTGTAAAACACTTAAACTTATGCCATATATTTAAATTTTATTCTCTGCTGACTAAAATATAGGTCTTTAAACATTTAAAAAAAAAGCGACATAATGCGACTATTATTTTTAATTAAAATTGCGAAAAAAGAAAACAAATCACTACTTAGGTGTTTGATTAATAAGGCATCTTGAAATTTATTATTTATTTTCATTTTTAGGGAAAAGGAAAAAAAATAGTGTGTCTTAAAGTAAAGAAAAATAATATTTTTATTTATAAAATTCCTTTACGTACTGTTAAAATTTTTGTAAAAAACACAAAAAAAAGTCGAGACTTTATGTAAATTTACGCCATTTTTCGGTTAAATTTATTTGATTGGGTTTCTCAGTCATCATTTTACATGCATTTTTCTTATCTTACACCTTTTTTTCTGAAGGGATTTTCATGTTTTCTTTTTAAAATATTTTTATATTTGTTAAAACTTGTAATTCAAAATACACGCTTTTAAAATTCTTTTGCAAATTTTTAGATATACTAAAGAGGAAAATTCAGTTTAAAAATAGTTTATTTTTCAAAGCTTAGAAAAATTTATAAAAGCAAAAATCGGAGTTATTGGGGATTTTTATAGATAATCATATGAATATCAACAGATTTTTGTCCGCTGAAACAGAAAGACATACTTTATACTCAACAAAAACCTCTTCTATAGATCAGTTAGTATATTGTTCTCTCTGTGTCAAAAGGTCTCGATTTCAAAAACCAAGACGGCTTGGAACAAAATAAATTGTGTAAAAAATAAATAATACAAATATTCAAATTTACCAAAAAAAATTCAATTTTTTTAGTAAATAATATTTTTATAGTTCATTGATAATTGAATGATTCACTAACATTGATGTAAATTATTTTTTTTAAATAGATTTAAAGAGACTGGTGTATTTTTAACGATGTTAAAATGTAGAATCTACTATAAATTCCACGAATAACTACTCTGTGATTTAACAGAATCTCTTTTATTCTTTTCTCTTTAATTTTACATGAGACTTAAGGTAATGGATTAATCGTAGATACTCTATAATTTCACAGAAAATTTTGTACATATGCATTTAAATTTTACTTACTCCTGTCTTAATATACATCTTAGAAACACTTTAAAATAAAGCATGCATAATATTAATATTATTTTAAACGAAAGTTGCTCATTTATATGTATATACATATAAAAAATTCACAACCTAAGTGCTTCATTAAAAAAGCGTTCAGAAAATTTTATTAACTTCGTTTTTTACAGGAAAAAGAAAAAAACAACATTGTGCTTTAAATCAAAGAAAATTAGCATTTACAAGTAAAAAAACGCTTTAGTTTATACAATATATTTAAATTCATTTTCTGCTCCCTTAAATATAGGTCTTAAAAACATTAAAAGAAAGCATATTATTATTGTTAACTAAAGTTGCCAAAAAAATAAAAAAATCACTACTTAAGTGATTTATTAATAAAGCATTTAGCAATTTTTAATCATTTTCGTCTTTTTACGGCCTGTTATTTTATGTAAAATTGTAATTAAACGTATTTCTTAAAACCAAAGATTAATGTTTAGAAAATCTTACATTTAATTCATTTCCTGTTAGTTCTACAATTTAACTTCAATCGTACACTTTTTCTTCTTTGCTAAAAATTCCATCTTTCGCAATTTTTCCACTTCTATAACTTTCGGTTATTTCCACTGAAAAGGCGGTAATTATTTTTGATTCCTCCAGTCTTTTCTATTTTCAAATTGAAATAAAAAATTTAAAACGTATTATTTACTGCAGATTACGAACTTATCGTTAAATTAAAAGGAAAATATTTTTCAGAGGAAAATGCTTCGAAATGATTGGAAATTTTTCGTTTTTTTTACTATCATCTCATATGTCGAGAGTAAATTAAATGAAATATAGAACTGAGTCTTGCGGAAATTGAATAGATAAATGCTCTTCTAGGGCTAACATGTCTGAGAGAGAATTAAAAAAATAAAGAAAAGAAAAAGATTTTTGTTAGAAAATAGCGCTTTGAAATTTAAATAGGTTTCAAATGGTTGCGATTGGAGTTGAAATACATATCAAAATGTGAATTTCCTGTTTAAATGAAAATATCGAACTTGAACGTTTTCATGATTATGAAGATGGAAAAATTAAATATAGATAACAGCCCATTGATAAAAGAATTTTCTAATTATAATCATAGCAAACGCGGTAGTGTTTGGTATAATATGTTTAAGAAATAGAAAATGCAAACGTCTTTTTGAAATTTCTGGCAAACCAGTTCACCTACGACAATTTTTTTTTTTTTTTTTTTTTTTTTTTTTTTTAAATAGAATTTGATGAGACGAATAAAATGATAGAATTCAAAAAATTATCGTAGTTTACTGTAGTTTTTAACTATTTGGAAAATAGTTACTGTCTTTGTTAGAGAATTGGGAAATCTGAAGTAATCTGTATATCTCAATTTTTTTATTGGTTGAATTTCTCAACTTATTTTATTTTATTCGTTTTCTGATTGGTTTATGTTTAATGTCCAGAAACTAAATGCTTCTGTTGCCACAATGGCAAAAAAAGTATAAAAAACTATAACAAAATTATAACTTAAAAAAAAATTGAGATACAGCTTTCAAACGAATTGCATTTAAAAGTAAATTTTGTTCTCTATAAAACGGTGTAAAAATTGAAAATGTGTGATGTTTAGAAGATTAAAAATATTCAGTACCGATAATTATAAAACTTAAATTTCATTTAAAATTTGTATATGCTTGGTACAGGAATATTAATTTTTATTCCATGGCGTACATAATATAAGACTGTTATTACGTAACGTAAACCATGCTTTGATAATCCTAAAAATGACGTTTATTATTATTATTATTATTATTATTATTATTATTATTATTATTATTATTATTATTATTATTATTATTATTATTATTATTATTAAATATAGTAGTTATTTATAAGTCTTTAAAATTTTAATCTTTGAAAATATAATTTTCCAAATAGTCATTATAATTTGTTAATTTATTATTATTTTTTTTATTTCTGATTTCCGATTAATAACAAGGCTGTACTTTTTTATATAGAAAAAAAAAAGAACAGATTATTTTTATTTAATTTTTAATGAAAAAATGAAGACGAAAAATTCAAACTGTAGCTAACGAATCCGTGGATGAATTAACTCCATTTTTGTCTTTTTTTTTTTTTTTTTTTTTTTTTTTTTTTTATCTTTATGATAAAACTTAATTTAGGTTTTTTTTTTCATCTTTGTATGTTTGACGGTCGCAGAGAAAATCGAACTTTTGTCTTAAAACTCCAGCAAAAAAAAAAAAAAAAAAAAAAAAAAAAAAATACGTCGGGGACTGTTGCGGTAAAGCTATTGCATAGCATTTTTTATCAACTTATGCAATTATAATTATTTATTTATTTTTTATTTATGCAGTTTTTTTTATATTAATTCAAGTTTTCTCTTTTTCTTTGATATTAGTTCAAGTTACACTTTTTGAGCGTGATGACCGATAAGACAACATTTTTTTTTCTTTTATTGAAAAAATGAGAAGTCTGCCGAACTGAGACGATGTTAGCCGGAGTGTTAGGTTTTTTTTCTCGTTACGGAATTTCTAGATTCGGTCGCCGCGCTCAAAGCCCACGATAAAAACTATGCAATAACTTAAAAAAAAAAAAAAAAAAAAAAAAAAAAAAAAAAAAACTGTTTAAAATTTTTAGAACATTGTTTCTTGTTGCTGCAGTTGTAGTTTTTTAAATTCATTGCCACCAACTTTAAATAAATATAAAAATTGTTATGTATGTAACATAATTCATTCAAATTAAATAAATCACGTAAAAAACATGGTTATTTGTTTTTATTGCGAAGTTTTCCGTTTCAGTTCTTTGAATAAAGTTATGTAGTTTTTTCGTTCGACTCCTTGGTTTATTTTTGAGATATTATGCATTTTATATGACAATGCAATGGCTTTCTTGTTATTCCAATAAAAAATTAAACTTCGACAGTAGCAATTTTTTTGCTTTTCAAAATATAAAACAAATCATCAATTTCTATCAAAAAATTTAAATGGCTAGTATTAAAAAATGCTCTGACGAGCACCAAAAAAATTTAATATGTTTTTAAGTATGAAAAAGGATTTGACAAGTGTTTCTATTAATAATTGAGCATGAGGGAGGACAGGGGATCTCTTTTCTTAACTGCAACTCACTTCAACGCCAACTTTGAAAAAATCATATTTGCGCTTTTTCCAAGAAAACAAACCAGTCATATTTACTATAAAAATTTGTAGTGTAAAGACGTAGTCAGTAAAGTCGCAGCTTGATTAAACTTGAATGTAAGACTAGGCCATAGTACCAAAAGCTTCGTTCTTGTAGTATATCACACTCATGTAGTGCCACCAAGCTCGCGCGCAGAGTAATTGCAGAGAAAATTTGATTTCAATGCAGTGCAGAATGAACAGTACAGTTAACATATAAAGCAAGATGGCAAGTTCTACTAAAGTACCGAAAATTTCTTTTAAATGGAAAAAGCGCAAATATCATTTTTTCAAAGTTGATGGCGTTGAAGTGAGTTCCAGCCAAGAAGGGATCCTCAGACCTCCCTCATGCTCAATTATTAATAGAAACACTTGTCAAACCCTTTTTCAGACTTATAAACATATTAAAGTTTTTTGGTGTTCCTAAGAGCATTTTTTAATATTAGTTTAAAACTTACTTTTCAAATAAACCTTTTTTCATTTCTATACCGAGTATCAAGCAGAATCTTGCAGTTTTATATTTAAATTTTTATTTATTTAGAGAAAAATAATGTGACATCAGACTCTTCCACGTGTTACAGCTACGTACCACAAGCTCTGTTGAGTAACTTAAGAAAAAATCCTGCATTCTTCAGTAAAGGACTATAAGATATAGAATAAATGTCATCTTGCGAATGACAGCAGCATCAGACGGTTAAATAAAACTTACATTTTCTTTTATTAAAATTGCAAGTATAGAATAAAAATATCCCTAACTTAAAGTTTGATTAATGAAGCATTCAGCAATTATTTATACACTTCCTTTTTTTAGGAAAAAGGAATAATTATTGTGTTTTATAGTAAAGAAAATTTCTAAAAACTGAAGATGAATGTTTAGAAAATTTTGCATTTCACTTATTCCCTGTTACGTCTACAATTTCCCTTGAATCATATGCTTTTTTCCCCCTAAAAATTCCTTCTTTCGGAATTCTTCAACTTCTGTAACTTTCGGTATTTCCATGAAAAGGCAGTAATTATTTCTGATTTCTCCTGTCTTTTCTATTTTTAAATTGAAATAAAAAAAATTAAAACGAAATATTTACTGTAGTGCAGATTCCGAACTTATCGGTACATTAAAATGAAAATACTTTTCAGAGGAAAAAGCTTCGAAATGATTGAAAAATTTTCGTTTATTATTATTATTATTAATTTTATTATTATTATTATTATTATTATTATTATAGCATATGTCGAGAGTAAATTAGAATAAATATAGAATTGAGTCTTGTTGATACTGAACAGATAAATGCTCTTCTAGGACTAACACGTTTGGGAGATAATTTTAAAAAGAACAGAAAAAAAAATGATTTTAAATAAAAAATAGCGTTTAAAAATTTAAGTAGGTTTCATATGGTTGCGATTGGATTTGAAATAAATTTAAAATGTGAATTTCCTGTTTAAATGAAAATTTCGCTCCTGAACATTTTCATGATTATGAAAACAGAAAAATCAAATACAGATGATAACCCATGGATAAATTTTAAATATGGCTTTTTTCATTTGCATACCGAGTATCAAAAAGAATCTTGCTTGAACATTTTTATTTTTAATAATGAAGTGAAAAGCAATGTGACATCAGACTCTTTTATGTGTTACAGATAAACAAAAAGCTCTCTAAAATAATAATAATAATAATAATAATAATAATAATAATAATAATAATAATAATAATAATAAAAACTTGCATGTTTCAGTGTAGTCTAAAAGTTCTAAAAGTTAACTGCAATAAACTAGTCTTAAAGTTATGTAGAATAAAGATAAAGGCCATGAATGAAGTATTAAATTAGAAAATTCTTTTATCAATGGGCGCTATATATCTATTTATTTTTTCCATTTTCATAATCATGAAAACGTTCAAGAGCGAAATTTTCAGTTAAACAGGAAATTCACATTTTGAAATGTATTTCAAATCCAATCACAATCATTTGAAACCTATTTAAATTTCAAAGCGCTACTTTCTATTAAAAATCATTTTCTTTCTGTTTATCTTTTTAAATCCTCTCGTGTTTAAATCCCTAGTAGGTTAGCCCTAGTAGAGCATTTACCGATTCAATTTCCGCAAGATTCAATTCTATATTTAATCCAATTTACTCTCGACATATGAGATGGTAATAAAAAAAAAAACGAAAATTTTCCAATTATTTCGAAGCCTTTTCCTCTGAAAAATATTTTCCTTTTAATTTATCGATAAGTTCATAATCTCCAGTAAATAACGCGTTTTAAATTTTTTTATTTCAATTTGAAAATAGAAAAGACTGGAAGAATCAGAAATAATTACCACTTTTTCAATGGAAATACCGAAAGTAATAGAAGTGGAAGAATTGCGAAAGAAGGAATTTTTAAAATTAAAAAAAGTATACGATTGAAGGGAAATTGTAGATGTAACAGAAAATGAGTTAAAATTTCCAAACATTAATCTCCAGTTTGAAAAACATGATTAGTTAGAATTATATAGAAACTAAGCTGTAGCGAAAGAGAATAAAAATTGCTAAATGCTCTATTAATAAATCACATAAGTAGCAAATTTTAGCTCACAGGCTATCAAAGCCTGAAAGCTTGCGCCCGCCCGTTCTGTATGTATGTACGTGCGTATGTAACACGATAACTTATGATAAAAATATCCGATTTACATGAAATTTTGGCTATTGGCCTATTATGATAACACACTTCCCTGATTAGTTTTGAGAGTTCATTCGATAAGTATAAGAAGAAGAACGGGGCTATTGCCCCTTCCCTTAATTTATATAAATGGGTTTTTCATGCAGAATTAGTAGATTTCGTTAAAATCTTAGCTGTAGGATCATTCTAATGAGGTGCCTCCGTGATTAGTATTGGGTGTTCATTGGATAAGTTTAAAAAGGTGAAGTGGGGGAGTACCCCCCCCCCTTCTTAATTTAGGTTTTTCTCGCAAAATTTACCGATTTGCTTCAAATTTTGTATTTAGATTTATTTTGAAAAGGCGCTTCCCTGATTTGTTTTTGGAATTCACTGGATAAGTATAAAGGGAGGATAGGGAAAACTACCCCTCATAATTTATGTAAATGGTTTTTTATGCAGTATTAACCAATTTGTTTCAATTTTTGAATACAGTTCATAGTAATAAGAAGCTTTGCTCATTTGTTGTGGTGTTTCTTTTGTTAAATATAAAGTGGGGTAAGGGTGATTACCTCCGCCTTAAGTTAGCTAAATAGAGTTTTATACAGAGTTATCTGATTTACTTTAAATTTTTATATGTAGGTTCTTTCTCATAAGACGAATTTCTGAAAACTTTTGGAGGTTTAATGCTTCATTATGAAGGAGGGAACGGGGACAACGTTTCTTAAATTACATAGATGGGGTTTTTATGCAGAATTATTCGACTTGCTTCTGAATTTTGGATACAGGTTTGTTATATGATGAGGTGTATCCCTGATTAGTTTGGGGGCTTCAATGATTAAGTATAAAGAAACGAAATGGGGGTGATACTTCCTTCCTTATTTTTTTTCGAAAGACATTACTATATAAGGCTGTAATATACAATTAGTCTGCATAGCCTGTGAACTCTATGCCATCAGTTTAAGGGTGTATTTTGATTCAAACTGCTTATTTTCCGATTTATTTTTGAATTCATTTTTGCTCTCAAATACACCAAACTTTCGAAATCTCTTATTTGGAAAGTACACAAGGTGCCGTAATTGTGAATTCTTTGATAAATGCAGAAAATATTGCAAAAGAAACAATCAAAAACGGCATTTCGAACCGATTTCTCCCAAGCGGGAGACTTAGGAACGAAAAAAAAGGTCATACTGATAAGGAAATTGTTTATAACTCAAATTCTAATGAATTGAGCGAAAAAAGTCATCACACGGCACCTCATACGTCCCTTCAAGAATCCCCTCAGCAAGTTTCACATTTCTACTTTTAAAAATGTGTCTGAAATTGTATCGGAAAATTTCGAGCTGTTGAAGGTGGAAAAGCGTTTTTTCGAATACATCCTTATCTGGGCATCATTCTTTTTATTTGATTTACACTGCTCAAAGCAATTAAAGGATATTTGAAGTTTTATATAAAATAAAGATATAAACGAATTTTTTTTTTTGCCGAAAATAGAAGAAGAGAATCTCAAATGCAAATTTTTCTGGTTTTCAAACTGTGGAGTATGCAAATTTTGAGTTCGACGTCAAAAACGTCGCTTCAGCGGCAGCGAATGAAATTTGACTTTCAACTGGATAAAAGAGAATGAAGACAAGGATGATCGGCATTCAATGATTGCTTTGTTTCGATAAGTACGATGTCTCAGCGAAGTCATTTGACAGATTCAGAAGTTTGGAGAATTGTTGGTAGGTTAGAAGGGGGCCAAACTCAAGCCGAAGTAGCGCAAGCCATTAGAGTGTCACAAAGTTCCATTTCCAGGATCTGGAACCGTTTTTTGGAGAGTGGATGTGCAGGTCGAAGACCAGGGCAAGGTCGTAGACGGGCTACAACGTCCAATGAAGATCGGTATTTAGCGTTAACAGCTCGGAGACACCGAAACGTGAACGCTACTCTTCTCCAACAACACCTTCGCTCGGCTACAGGCACCACGATTTCAACCCAGACTGTCCGAAACCGGCTCCATGCTGTAGGTATGTATGCTCGCCGACCGATGGTATGTGTTAGATTAACATCAAGGCATCGTCGCGACCGCAGGGAGTGGGCAACCGAGCATTCAACTGGAGGAGAAATGAATGGACCAATATTCTGTTTTCTGACGAATCCCGTTTTTCTGTGCATCCGGATAACAGGCGTATTTTCATCTGGAGGACCGTGGCAGTAGGAATAATCCTGCGTTCGTGCACGAAAGTGTCAGATTTGGCGGTGGAGGAGTGTTGGTGTATGGTGGCATCTCCATTGATGGGCGCACTGACCTCTACATCATTCGAGATGGAGCTCTGACTGGTCGCCGATATAGGGATGAGATCCTCAGACCTATTGTAGTCCCTTACGCTGCAGCAATCGGAGATAACTTCATTTTAATGGACGATAACTGCAGGTCACATCGTGCAAACCTGGTGGAGGATTTCCTTTTCGAGGAAGGAACCGTTCGAATGGAATGGCCAGCGTGTTCTCCAGACATGAATCCAATCGAGCACGTTTGAGACGCTCTAGGAAGACGAGTTTCTGGCCGCCAACAACCCCCACAAACTCTCCAAGAACTGGAAAGAGCTCTTCTGGAAGAGTGGGGCAGAATACCCCAACTCGTCATTAATAGCCTCATTGAGTCTATGCCTCAAAGGTGTTCAACGTTGCTGGCCGCCCGTGGAAACCATTCCCCCTACTGAAAATGATTTTCTTTGAAGAAAACACCTTTTATTATTCTTTTTTCTCATATGCACAAATTGTGTTTTTTTCCTTTTGTACACAAATGCGCAATAAAATGCATTTTTTTTCTGCCAAACATGTGTAATTTATTCTCATATAACCTACTATGTCTGTCGACCATGTATCAATCAGCTAAAAAGTTTCCCAGATACAAAATCCACCTAAAACTGCAATGTCCTTTAATTGTTTTGAGCAGTGTATATTCGCAACTTCAGTTTAAAATAATAGTCATACTACACATGCTTTATTTTAATTTTTTTTAATGATCTATATTTAAGACAGCAGGAAACAAATATTAAAGGCATGCCATAATATAATGTGTATTAAAGCTAAAACATTAATTTTCTATAATATAAAACTGAATATTTTCCCCTTTTTTCCTAAAAAACGGAAGCGATTAAATAATTTCTGAATGCTTCATTAATTAAACTTTTAGTTAGCAATATTTTTGTTTTATACTTGCAACTTTAATAAAAGAAAATATAAGTTTTATTTAACCGTCTGCTTTTGCTACTCGCAAGATGAGGTCAAACACAGTTATTCTTTATTATATAGTCCTTTATAAATACGCCAACTGCGCAATAAGTTGAGAAACAATCCTTCGAAGTCGTATTCTATACATTTTTTAAAAATATTTATTAATATAATGACATTTTTTTCGGCTAACATTTTTATTAGACTGCATGTAAAAAGACGTAAAAGAGTCTGATGTCACATTGCATTTTATTGCATAAATAAAAATAAAAATGTAAAAGCAAAATTCTTTTTGATACTCGGTACGCAAATGAAAAAAGGTATGGTTATTAAGAGAGCTTTTTTATATAGTTGTAACACGTGAAAGAGTCTGATGTGATATTATTTTTCACTAAATAAATAAAAATAAAATTTAAAAGAGCAAGATTCTGTTTGCTACTCGGTAACCAAAAGAAAGAAAGCATATTCGAAAAGTAAGTCTTAAATTAGAAAATTCTTTTTTCAATGGGTTGTTATCTACATTTAATATTTTCCATTTTCATAATCATGAAAATGTTCAAGAGAGCGAAATTTTCATTTAAACAGGAAATTAACGTTTTGAAATGTATTTCAAATCCAATCGGAATCATTTAAAACCTGTTTAAGTTTTTAACCCTCTAAGCGTTTGTCCCGTAAAATTCCTTACACTAAGCGCCAGGTTTCACTGCAATGTAAGCAATGTTTAAGATATTATAATTCTATAAATTTAATGAATTTTCAAAGCATTGAAGAATGATTAGGACTCTCAAGGATTACATTTATATTCCTAAATAAGATTTTTTATGTAATATTGAAATAATCATATTTTATTAGCATTTAAAACAAAATGCAGAGAAAACAACATTACAATTTTACCAATTTTCAAGACGCTTGGAGGCTATTTTCTATTTAAAATCTTTTTCTATCTGTTTTTTGAAATCCTCTCTCAAACGTGTTAGTCCTAGACGAGCATCCATCTATTCAATTTCCGCAAGACTCAATTCAATATTTATTCTAATTTACTCTCGACATATAAAATTCTAGTAAAAAAAAAAAAAAAAAAAAAAACGAAAAATTTCCAATTATTTCTAAGCGTTTTCCTCTGAAAATTATTTTCCTTTTAATTTAGTGATAAGTTCGCAATCTACAGTAAATAATGCGTTTTAAATTTCTTATTTCAATTTGGAAATAGAAAAGATTGGTGGAATCAGAAATAATTACCGCCTTTTCAGTGAAAAAAGCCGAAAGTTATAGAAGTGCAAAAATTGCGAAAGAATGAATTTTTAGGGGAGAAAAAGTATATGATTAAGAGTGTATTTCGATCCAAACTGCTTATTTTCTGATTTATTTTTAAATTCATTTTTGCTCTCAAATGCGCCAAATTTTCAAATTCTCTTCTTTAGAAACTACACAAGGTGCCGTAATTATCGATTTTTTGATAAATGTAGAAAAGATGCAAAAAAAGGCTGTCAAAAACGGCGTTTTGGACCAAATTTTCCGAAGCGGGAGATCTGCGGAAGAAAAAAAGTGTCACGCTGCGAACATAATTGCTTATAAATCAAATTCTAATGGATTGAGCGAAGAATGAAATTACACGGTATCTTATACGTCTCTTCAAAAATCACCTCAGCAAGTTTCATATCTTTACCTTTAAAAATGTGTCTGAAAATGTATCGGAAAATTTTGAGCTGTTGAAGGTAAAAAATTACTTTTCCGATTACACCCTTAAAAGAATTTGTATAAGTAACAAGAAATAAGTTAAATGTAAAATTTTCTAAACATTAATATTCAGTTTTGAGGTATACGATTAATTAAAATTATCTAAAAATCATGCTGTAACGAAAGTGAATAAAAATTTCTAAATGATTTATTAATCAATCACTTCCGTAGTGATTTTTTATAGGTATTCACAACTTTAGTCTAAAATAATATGTTTTAAAATGTTTTTACAAGACCTATATTTAAGGCAGCATAAATTAACATAAATTAAAATAGCAACATTTAAATGTATGGCATAAGTTAAAGTGTTTTACAACTAAAAACAATAGTTTTATTAACTATAAAATAAAAAAAATTGCGTTTCTTTTTCTTAAAAAATGAAATCAAGTATAAAATTTCTAAATGCTTCATTAATCAAACACTTGGTTAGTGATATTTTTTATTTTATACATGCAACTTTAATAAAAGAAAACAAAAGTTAAATTCAATTGCCTGCAATACCATTCGTAAAATGACTTCAACGTTAAACACAGACATGTTTGTGCTTCATAAATATTCCAATTTCAATGGGTAGAGAAACATCCCTTCGAAGTCGTATTTTTTGTATTTTTTAAAAATAATTATTAAAATAATATTTTTTTGAAAATTGTTATTACACAACACTAAAGAATGCAGGTTTTATTATTATTATTATTATTATTATTATTATTATTATTATTATTATTATTATTATTATTACTTAAGAGAGCTTTTTGTATAGCTGTAACACGTGAAAGAGCTTAATGTCACAATATTTTTCATTAAATAAATAAAAATAAAAATTTTAAAGCGCAAGACTTTCTTTGATACTAATTATGCAAATGGAAGAAAGATTATTTTAAAAGTAAGTCTTAAGTTAAAAAAATTCTTTTATCAATGGGCTTTTAAATTTTTCCATTTTCATAATTATGAAGACATTCGAGAGCGAAATTTTCATTTAAACAGGAAATTAACGTTTTGAAATGGATTTCAAATCCAATCGCAATCATTTAAAACCTATTTAAAATTTAAGCGCTATTTCCTATTAAAAATCTTTTTCTGTCTGTTTTTTTAAAATTTTCTCTTAAATGTGTTAGTCCTAGAAGAGCATTTATCTATTCAATTTCCGAAAGACTCAATTCAATATTTATTCTAATTTACTCTCGACATATGAGATGATAATAAAAAAGCGAAAATTTCCAATCATCTCGAAGCGTTTTCCTCTGAAAAATATTTCCTTTTAATTTACCGATAAGTTCGTAATCTTCAGTAAATAATGCACTTTATTTATTTATTTTTTATTTTGAAAATAGAAAAGACTGAAGGAATCAGAAATAATTACCGCCTTTTTAGGGAAATACTGAAAGTTATAAAAGTGGGAGAATTGCGAAAGAATGAATTTTTTATAAAGAAAAAAAATATACGATTGAAGTAAAATTGGTAGAAGTAACCGAAAATGAGTAAAATTTTCTTAACGTTAATCTTCGGTTGTAAAAACACGATTAATTAAAATTATATAGAAAATAGGCTGCAGTGAAAAAGAATAAAAATTGTTAAATGCTTTATTAATAAATCACTTAGGTTGTAATTTTTTTTATATATCCTCCCAAATTTAATTTAAAATAATAGTCATATTACGTATGCTTTATTTTAAAAATGTTTTTATAAGACCTGTATTTAAGATGGCAGAAAGTAAAATTTAAATGTACGACATAATTTAGTTCCGTAATATATTCTTTGGGGAGTTTAACTGTTTATTTACAGGCCAGATTTTATTTTTAAATGAATAAATTTGTAAAAAGATCAATATAAAGTTTAAAAAAAAATTTGTGAAAGGTCTATTTAAGAAACAAATTTTGTGAAGTGTCCTTTAAAGGATCTAAAACTTATCTAAACATACCCTTGTGAAGTCCTAATTTTCAAAGTTTCTATTATTTTAGACCTACCAGGCTGTCACATACCTAAAATCTTCTGATATATCATTTATTTAAAAAAAATTCAAAGTAGGTAATGGAGAAGAGATTAACACATTTTTAAAACCGTAGAGATTTCTTACAATACATGTAATTTTGAGTGTTGTTTTTTGATCGAGCATTGTGGTAAATATTATTCATCAAATATTAAAAAAAGTTAAAGTGCCGGGGCGAAAGAGTGATCCCACAAAAAGAAGGGGGGGGGGGGATTTTCGAACTTTTTTGGTCCCGTCATGTGGTATATCATCAAGAAGCTCTTAGATCATTTTTTAATGTTATGAGACTTTCTTTCCCCCTTTCCAATTTGATTCCGATGACAGGGGGTTCCTACGCCCCCCCCCCTCCTTTACTTTCAAGAATCCAGTCAGAGATGCATTCAGTTTGAGATTTTGCTGTTTATTTACAAGATTTGGCTGAGCATGTTGTTAATGTATTTTTCCTTCTAAACAAATAGAAACTGACTCTAACCAAGTGGTGGCTGTGTTGTATTTTCTATTTTGTTTGTACATTATGGCTACATCTTATCACTGTATCTCTCAGCTAAGTGGTTTAATACTTTACATGCAGTGATAAAATTTTCTACTGTGTTGATACAATTAATCAGATTTAGAGGTAGAATTCGATTTTTTTTTTTTTTAGTCTTATTAAAATATATATGAAAACATTATTTTAACATAAATATATCATGTACCTAAGTATTACATCTACATAAAGGGTGTTTCAAAAATGACTGGTATATTTGAAAAATCAATAAAAATTAAACAGGCCGCGATAGAAATACACCGTTTGTTGCAATATGCTTGGGACAACAGTACATTTTCAGGCAGACAAACTTTTGATATTAGTTACAATTTTCAACAACAAATGACGTTGCAGGCAATTTGAAAGATATAGAAGAAAATGCAGTTTGTGAGTCTGAAAGTAGTATTTCTGTAGTAAGCATGTGCTGTTCACAGGTTGCAAGTTTGTTATAAAAAATGGTTTAATCCTTAGAACAGACAATTGTTGACTTGAAAGACCAGGTGTGCCGCCACAATCCAGAAACAACTAAACAACCGAAGCAGTACATCTCTTCTGCATGTGAAGCCACCCCGTCTGATACGTTTACAAAAGTTTCTGGTAATTTCGTTCAGAGACTACGCCATATTATTGCTGCGCATGGTGGATATGTGGAAAGCATAGTGCTTTTGATTTTTCCAGATTGCAGCGCCATCTGTTGTTGAAAATTATGACTAATTTCGAAAGCTTGTCTGCCTGAAAATTTACTGTTGTCCCAAGCATATTGCAACAAACGGCGTATTTCTATCGCTGCCTGTTTAGTTTCTACCGATTTTTCAAATATACCAGTCATTTTTTAAACATCGTGTATTTATGGCTTTGAAATATCTGGTTAAAATCCTTAATTTAAGCTTTCATTGTAAAAGTAAAATTTCATTAAAATATTTTTGTTGTCGTTTGCAAGATTAGAATTAAAATTTGGTGTGTTGGATAGGGTTATTGCCAACTAATTCCACTTCACCCACACATGACTCTTTATAAAATCGAATCGGGTATGGTATAAAAGCATTTCAAACTGAAGCAACTGGAGTCCTCTAGAAAACATTTACTCAATCAAAAGTTATCCAGATGTCTATACAATCGAGAAAAGCGATAAAAACATCTCATTATAAGCCCATAACTAGTCAATTGGGGGGGGGGAATCAAAATTACAATTCATATGCTGTATTCTATTTATTTTCAGCTTTCTTTTATTTATATATTATATATGTTATGTATATCTTTTTTACCACAAAAAAGTGAATATACATGAATATCAACAATATTGAAAGAACAACAGAAACATGTAATAAATAACTTTTAAAAAGCTTGCTAGGCACTTTTCTTTACCACTTGATATACAAGTTACTACTATATAGAGATCTAGTGTTAAAATACTTAATTGCTGAAGAGCACCCTTAATCGCCTATTACTGTGTTTTTTATTCCAAAAGTGCATAATTTCTTGTATGTACTATAAGTAAACTTTCATATCCTTAAAACGTTCAACTGTTATATATTTGCTCTTTTTTATTTCTCTATTAGAATATTTTTTATGTCTTGCAATTAGTACAATTAAAAAATTACTATTAATTTTATTATTACAGGATAATAATGCTGTGAACTATGTTCTCGCCAGAATATATTATCTTCAACTACTTGTAATTATTCAGGATGCGAAGAAAAACACTGTGCTATCTCTCTCTCTTTTGACTGAATGGTAGTGTTTTTTGAAAAATGTCTGATTATGGCAATTTTGTAACTGCTAGCATGCATTGTAATTATAACATAGTTCAGGGCAGATTCAAAGGCCTGCCTTATTAATCAGTACTTTGGCTCTAAAAAGTGAAATGCTATTAGCACCAATTTCAGAATGCAATGTTGTAAGTGGTCTGTTAAAGGAATAGTTTTGTGAAGAAATAAATGTAAATTTTAGTATGTGTTTTTTATTTTTTCTGTCCAGTCTGTTTTCCTGTCTTTGAATAATTTAATACAGGTATATTCATTCACCATCAAGGCTAGCAATTTTCTGCCGGGGTGGTTAAAATTCGCAGTTATAACCGGTTAAAACCAGCATGGCAAAAACTGGCAGAAACAAAAAGTAATACTAGTAAGAACTTTAACATGCAATGATTCATAATTCACACATGTATTTAATATATAAAGAATTTAGTTAAAAAATTAAAATAAAGATTATTAATGTTATTCAAAGTAGGAAAAATTTTCAAAAGGATCATATAAATGTCCATCGTTTATATAATAATTTTCTGTCACTTCAAAAACAGAATTTTTCATAATGGTAGTCTGATGCTATACAACTTTAACGATTGATATTACTGTTTATGATTGAATTTCTATTTAAAAGTTAAAAAAAAAAGAAACTTACAAAAAGTTCTATGATATTTTAACATCTCTTTTGAGAGTATTTTTAAATAAATAACACTGGAATAACTTAAACATTATCTACTACTACATATAAAGAGAAATCGTTATTGTGAAAATATATAAGTAAATAATTGTAACACAAAAATGACCAATATACAGCTCATATTCAAAATATTAGAATAATTACCTTTTTTTTAGAAATTGAAAATATCGTTTGGTAATTTAATGTCTTTTAATGAAAATATGCAAACGATATTTTTATTAAGAACTTATTGTTGATTAAACTTACTTGTTATCATAAATTTAATATCATTTTTGAAAAGATTAATTGCAAAAAAAATTATTTTGAAAAGTCAAAATATTAGAATATTTATTCAAGTGGTTCAAAATATTAGAATATTTCACATTAATTCTCCTTTAATTATTACCAATTCTTAACTGGTGGCATCATTGATTAAATTCAGACTATTTTATTTAAAATCAGTATTCTTTTTTGCAGTTTGTTTCTTTTTCGTCTTAAAATGGGCCTTGTGAGTGATATTCCTGAATCTACTAAACTTCGTATGGTTGATTTGTATCGGCACGGTAAAAATCAATGTTTTATAGTGAATTATTTACATTGTTAGCAATCGAGCGTTAGTAAAATACTAACACAATATTCAAAAATTGGAAAATTTCAAAATAATCGCCGAAATGATGGCCGAAAACCAAAAACATCTGCTAGAGATGACAGGAAACTGAAGCATATAGTTAAGAAAAACCGTTTTAAAAGTGTGCGATTCTTGCACCGAAAATGGAAAGAAGAAGGAGTTGAAGTTTCTACATCGACAACATTAAGACGTCTCCATAAATTTAAATTTGAATCTCGTGTACCGAAAACAAAACCTCTCATGACTGCAAGACAAAAGCGTATAAGATTGAATTGGTGTAAATCAAGACGTTTATGGAGCAATGAAGATTGGAAAAATATATTATTTAGTGATGAAAGTATGTTTTGTGTTTCATATGGTAATCAATGTATTCGAGTTTGGAGAATGAAGCAAGAAGCATTTGATAAAGAATGCCTTAAACGTTCCGTAAGAATTGCTGCTAGTGTCATGGTTTGGGGTTGTATGAGTGCAGAAGGACCTGGAAAGTTATGCGTCGTCTACGAAAAGGTTAACTCTCTGATATATCAAGACATTTTAGAATATTACATGATTCCATCATCAGAAGATTTATTTGAAGATGGTTTCATCTTTCAACAAGATTTAGCGTCCCCGCATACCTCGGTGTCAACTAAGAATTGGTTCCGCCAACGCAACATTAAGGTACTTCCTTGGCCACCAAATTCACCAGATCTTAATCCCATCGAAAATTTATGGTGTATAATGAAGAAAAAAACTTCAAGACAATCCTCCTTCAAGTAAAACTGAGTTAGTGGCACGTATAAAGTCTATTTGGGCTAATATTGATAGAAATGTTTGTAAACACCTTGTATATAGTATGCAAGATCGATTGTACGCTGTTATGAAAGCTAAAGGGGATGCTACAAAATATTAACTACCATTTACTTCATATTCATAAGGTAATATTGTTGCGTAAAATAAAATATTCTAATATTTTGAACCAATCTAAATTTTATTCTAATATTCTGGTGTGTTTAAGGAAGCTGTATACCTAATTTATTGTGCTGTATTTTATATTTTATAAATGTTAAAATCTTATCTAAACATTCCAGATTTAATTTATAAGAAATTTATTTGCATTTACTTAGTATAAAAAATAAATAAATGGCAAATATTTTTTTCTTATTACTTTTTCTCAATTATTCTAATATTTTGAATATGAGCTGTATATATATATATATAAGTATTCCATAATCTGCATTAAATGAGATTTAAATCTTGCATTTGTGAGTTTCCATGATATTTCCATCATTAAATAAAATTAAGCAAATTTTATAAGCAACTGCAGATGAACAGTCTGTTTTACTTTTATATAAAGCAAGAGTAATAGATTTTAACATTTGTAACAAGTATTTAACTCTATAAATCATGATATTTATTTACAATTTTAACAAGTGCTATGTCCTTAATATCGTTTTCATGATTTTCAATTATCTGCAAATAAAATGGCTGATTCTTCATAAAAGATTCAAAACTAACAAATTCTAATACAAATTTATTTATTTTTTTATTTAAGCTACTCACAATATTTTATTTCTTATCTATCCTGAATAAAATGTATATTAGCAATTTAAGACTATTAAACAAGTATCTGATTATGTCATGAAATGAGTTTATGCCAGTTTCTGCCGGTCAAAATTGGTTATAACTACTTTATGACACTGGCACATCAAAAACCGTTTTCTACCGGCAAAAACCCAGCCCAGTTCACCATAGCATGAATCTGATTCAAAACATTGCCTTTAACAATATTTTATGAAATATTGCCTTAAAAAAAGAATGGAAAATGCGCTTTGTTTACATAATTTCTGAATAAGAACATGTGCAATTTCAGAGTTTCTCCTAGGTTTAAAAAAGAGCAGGCTTCTGTTGATGAGAAATGTCATTTTTTTAAATTAAATTATTTTAATTAAAAGGGCACACTCTAAAAAATAAATGTGTAAATTAGCTAATTTTACCCATATATATGTGTAAATTTATAAAATTACACACCTGTCGTAAAATTTACACACATTTTTCTGAAATTTACCTGTTTTTATGTGTATTTAGCATATTAAAATACGTGTGTAATTTGTTATCACTTGAAAAACACACATAAGTGTGTAAATGTAGAAAAATGGTTAGATTTACACAAATTGATGAGTTATTCTATTTTAAGCATGCTTATGTGTACACAAACGTGTGTGTAAATTTCTAAAATTACACACTTTGAACAAAAATTTAGCTGTTTTTATGTGTATATGACTTACTAAGTCAAATATGCAATTTGTTACCGCTTTATAAACTCTGACAGATGTGTAAATATATAAAATATTTGGAGTTACACAAATCTGTGTGTTATATATAATTAAAAATGTAAAAATTATCTTAGTTGCATTTATTGTCATTACTAGAGCTAGACCGAAAATTCGTTTTCGTTTTCGGCCAAAAATCCGAGTTTCAACGAAAATTCGTTTTTGGCAAAAATGCTGCTGAAAATTCGGCTAGGCCGAAACTGTCTGAATTCTGGAAATCTCCATTCTTACTTTGGAAATTTTCATCATGACTTCTTGATTTGAACTGTTTCCCCTTAAATGATATGCTTTTTAGATGCGTTCGTAATTATATAAATAGGTAGCACACGTAGTCGCCGTTCAGTCTCTTTTCCATTTGTCTATCTGTCCGTCTATCCATCCGCATATAATAGAGTAAAAACTACCCATCAGAATTCTTTGAAATTTGAAGTATATAATTATTGCAAAACTTTGTCGAGTCATTTCAAACTTTGTGAAAATCGGATTATAGTTTAATTACAGGGATAGTCAAAATTTTTCCGTTACATCACGACCAATTAAAAAAAAAAAAAAAAAGTTTAAGTGCATTTCGATGGTATTACTGCCTTTTAAACAAAATGAAATTAATGAATGAAATTAATATGCATTTACTGAGGGGTACTAAAATATATACTCTGTTACAATATGCGGTGCAAAATACGTTTATTATTCATTTACAGGGCCACACAAAAGAATTCCATTACATAATGGTATAGGGTGAAACTTTATCTTCGACATATTTTAACCATGTTAATTTTTTTCACATATAATGGAATTGATACACGTTGCCGAGGTTTACTGTGAGTTGCATCCTGTATAATAGAAAGTGCACAGAATAGGGGCACACAAAAGATGTCGGATACTATACCGTAACCAAAATACTGAATATTGGAGATAATTTCTAGAAGTGCATTTTTAGTAGTGATATGAGCTTTTAAATTTAACAAAGTGTTTGCTGATTGCGTTGTGTGTATAAATGCTGTAGATCATATACAGGGTAACACAACTGAAATTGTACAGGTTACAGAATATGAAAATAATAACTTAGATATGGTTTTTAAATAATTTATGTATTTTTACGCTGAACTGCATTTACTAAACCAATATATGTTTATAGAATGTGGAAAAATGATATACAGGACCATGCAAGGTATTAGATACATGGCTGTCTATGGAAGATAATCTCTGGTGATTTCACTAGATTTAAGCGTGTTTAAATTTTAGCTGAATAGTGGCATTATACTTATGTAAAGATTGTAAACAAAGGACTCGGCTGCACAAAAGAATTAAAATATGTTACAGTCTATTAGGTGTAAATTTCTGAAATTCAAATTTCAATCTAGTAGGCGTTTTAACACTCTAAAACATAGTTGAAAATGTTTAAGAATTTGATTTGTCTGACCGTATTTTAACTCGTGTAATATAGTTGGATTGCTCTGTAATTGATACATAATTTTTCATATTTTGTAGCCATGCATTTTTGCATAAGACAAATTTTACATAACTTAACAGCTATTGCATAAATCTGTTTATAGTACAAACGCTCCTCATTTACCACGTTTGACGTCCAATTTCCAACTTGTTATTTATTAATATGAACTTTCACTGTTTATAATTCTCGATCATGTACGATTCAAAATCTTTGATCAAATTATAAAACAAACATGCACGCGCATATGGTGTTTTTCAGCTGCTCATTAAAAGTTGTGCACAGCTAACAGTAGCAGAAAATATTTGGTTTGAAACCGCAGAAGTGTTTTGAAAGATCTTTCAGAAAGATTCATCATTCTATGTCGTTGATGAAATAATTACATTTTAATTTATACGAAAATTACAAAGTTTTAGACAAAGGCACAGATTGCCAGCCAACTTTTGCACCGAAGATAGATTTTTCAAAGAAGGGCGTTATTTCAGAACAATCACAGGGAGGCGAAGGCATGGCAAAGTTTTTTTGGGAGAAAGTGGCAAATATTTATTTAAGTTTGCATCTCATCTATATTTAAATTTTTGCTAAAATAGTAATAATTACAAATTGAAAAATGATTACTTTTTTATTATGGCTTATTTAGAGTTAGTTTCGTAAAAAAAAAAACCCTTTTAAGTAGTACTTTTAAGTAGTAGTATTTTAGTTTATTTTAATCAGAATCATTAAATAACTGAAAAGTTATGTATATTTAAAAAATAAATACCCTTTATTGTATCTGTTCTCCATTGTTATAGACGGGGAGGCGGCAGCACAGACAACCACCTCATCGCGTTCACGGATGAAATTTCAGAATTAGTTAAAAATCAATTCACATATTAAAACGGGACCGACCTACTAACTCATATCCTGGTGGGAACCGACCGAAAACCCGATTTTATCGGTTGACTCGTAGGTTTATCATTGCGTTTTTTCGTACCCAAAAGTATAAAAACATGGGGAACTGAAAGCAACCCAGAGGAAGCTTACCGAAATTTGGTTTGTGTTACGTTTTCGGTCTTAAAAACTTATTTCGGTCGATCCATAGTCATTACCCATATAAAAACCATATTGACAGTGATGTTTTTGTCATATTTTTGCAAATCACGATGGTCACGTCCCATCTATAACCAAAATGTCTGCACTCATAAAATCCCATTGTAAGTAAAATATGAATTGTTTGGAAACATTTAAAAAATTGCAAAAAGTACGTTACTCAATGTGAAAAATACGTTTATGACAAATTTGAAAAATTTTTCGACGTTACAGCGAGTCACATCACATATGTGATCAAACGTTCATCAGTATGCTGTTAAGTCACAATGTGAATTTTAAAAGTACTATTTGAAAAGAGGACACTTTTTTTTTATCGAAATTGTGTTAATGCATTTGTGGGATTTGAATATGAATGTATTTTGTTTCAATCATTGCAAATGAACCTATATTCATTAATTTATTTTCTAACGCAGAAAAATGCTATCTAAATGCATCAATTTAAATCCATATGTATTAATAAATTATGCTGCAAACATAATTTTGCATATAATCCACGAAATAATTTATTATTATTATTATTATTATGAAATTTTTTCAAATGCTTTCTAAATCCCATGAAAAATTAATAAATTTGGTTCAACTTACAGAAATCTATATAATAAAGGAAAACACATTCGTGAATAACAGTAATATGACTTTCGCGGTGGCAACACTTGATAAATAAATTTCACTTTTACTGTGATTTTCTTAACTCCTAATAGTTGCACAATTAAAATTTTTTCACTATCAAATAGAAAAAGAAATTTTTCTTTAAATGTAATTTTTTTCTATCGTGCCTCAATTTTTTGTTTTTTATGGTTTCAAAAATAATCTGAAACCATGTTTCTTTTTTTAAAACTATTGCATGCAGTCCAATTACACAAGATTAAAATGTTTCCATTAAAAAAAAATCAGCATTTATTTCCGGCTAATTATTCTGCAACGAAACTGAAAACGTGCATACAAATAAACATGTATAAAAAAGTATATAAATAAAACGTTGCTGTAATAGACATGTAATCAAACCTCGCGCTTAAGCTATTAAAACTATTATGTAAAAAAATGAAATTGCTTATACCTAGCAAAATATTTTGTGATTTTGTTTATTGTTAACCCTCGGTATCTGGTTAATACGAAAGTATTTCTATTTCTATTAAATTTCAAAACTTTGAATTTATAACTTATTTTTTTCGAATGAAAATGCTTTTTGGTGTTGTATATGAATAATAAAATAAGTCAAAAAATATTGATGTAAAAAATCTTAGTCTTGAATTTTAAAAAATGTTTTTCTTCTGTTTTTTATAATCCGGTAAGTTTGTACTGATTTATTAAATTTATCTTAAAGCCAAAACAGCAGAAAATAATATCCAATTGAGAAAAGCAAAGATTTGAGGGGCGTTTTGTAATGAAAAGCTGCTTTAATACTATAAAAAATAGTTGTATACATATAATTATATATATTAGTATACAGTATAGTTGTATATATTTTTTTCTGTTAATGTTTAAGGATTTTAAGTTGTTCTTTAAAAATTTGCTTGCCACTTTTTACAAACATTTTAAATAGATTTAACATTTTCTGAATGTAAAATAAATGTACACAATTTATGCTACAACGATAACATAATTTTTCATATTTTAATTTATTGTTTTCCAGAAATGTCTTAAAATAGTTAGATCACAAGCAGTTTATTCAACAGGAAATTAATATAAAAAATGACAGATAAAGAAATTTTTTTCCTTCTCTTATAACGCTGTTTTGTTTTTAAAAACACATTTTGCATCTGCCAGGAAAAAAAGTCGTCTGCGGCTGGTTAACCGTAGAATAAAAGTAAACAGAGTACATGTAGTACGCTTTCGAACGGATGCAAGAAAGTTTTCTCGACAACATACGTAGATCTGAATTGACACGGATTTTGTAATTTAAACAATGAATTGCTGAGCAGTTCTTCCAAGATCATACTTTATACAAAATATATAAGTCCGAGATAAATACATTGGCTTTGGCGTGGTGTATATGCTTCCACCCTTAGCTATTGTGCTTATGTATTGGATTTATTTAGTTTTCCAACAAAATCGAACAATAAAGAATGTCAGTGAAAAGCAGGTATGAAAGAAATTATTCTTGCTATTTGTTTTTCTTTAAATTATAAAGATTTTAATTAACTTCTTATAAACATGTTTTAAAATTTGAATATTTCATTAACTTCATTTAGTTTAATAAATTTGTTGCTTATTTTATTGAAATACATAATTTACCTAGTGACAATTTTAATCAGAAGATTAGAAAACTGTGATTTCAATAGCATTTTAATCAGATTTGTTTCCTTTTAAAAATAACTGGTTAAGATCATGGTTTCACAAATTATAAAAGTATATGAAAAAACATCACAATCAATGGTTATGTAATCAGTAAACATTTAAAGATATTTAAATTATTGAATAAAAAAGCCTTTTTAGAGAATGTTTTCAAATATAATTTTTAAAATTTTGTATTAAGTAATATTCTGAAATAATTTGCATTACATATTTTTATTTTTTAAAAATTGCACCTGGTCAGAACATGATTATAAGAAATAAGGCACAGTGGATAAATGTTTTTAAAAGAAAACATGTAAATGTAATATTAAGGAGGGGATCAATTTCGATGATTATTAATTTTATTATTCAACCTGAGAAATGTTATAAAATCTATGAAGCAATATTCATAGTGCGTGAAACTTTACAATTGTTAAATTTTCTAATTTGAAAATTTTCAAAGTAAATTAAAAGTTTGGATACATTTGCAAATGAAAATGTAGAAGTTACACAATCAATAACGGTTTAAACATGATTACTAAAAAAAATTAATTATTAAAAAAATGTCGCATATACTTCAACGATATGAAGCTAAAATGTAATAATTGTATTTCATTACTTACTTTTCTTCCTGGATAGCTTTATTATTTTATGTACTTTTTATTTAGCTTGGCGGCAGTGTTACATATACATATATATACATATAAATACATAAATACATATGAAACTATGTTTACATATATAAGCATATATTTATATGTGTGCATGCATATATAGATACAATATGTGTATAGATATATATATTCATGTGTATTGCATATATAATATTGGCGTCCGATTAACCGAAATGTACCCTATTTTATATCTTGATCGATATTATACAGATAAATTTCAAAATATATATACCGCAAGCGCTATTAGAAAACGGTATGATTAAAATGGATTTCTTTTTTTTTTTATAATTATCATCTAATCCTATAAATAAAATATTGGTGATAATCATAATGAACTAATATGTTGTTCTATTTTTATACCTATGATCTGAGTTCTTTTACGTATTTTTTTTACTTTAAAAATTAGTTAATCGTTTGATATTGTATTAATTATTCTTTTCTTATTGAGTCACATACAAAAACATTATCTGATTTTTAATAAACTTATATAAATAAAATTTTCACCACATTGTTTTAAGAACTCAATTGTAGATTGTAATCCTTTATACTATTTATGATAGTATTAGATTTATAATGACTCTGACAAAAAAAACATCCAGCAAACCAGATACATACTTGAAAAACGAATTAAAATTTTCACATTATAGGCAAAATAGAGTAGATGCGGTGCTGTGTGATATAAACACTTAACGATCGTTGTTTATTTTTTTCATACATTAAGAGTTATTGGATTAAATGTATAATTTCACAAATAAAAATGTATTTTCTTCAATGTGTTATTAAAACTATTTTTTAATAATAAAAGAAATGTTTTCAATATTTTTTTACTGCTTGTAAACTCTTATATAAAATGAATTAATCCTTTATATCACCGCGTTGTATATCTGCAACATTCCAAAAAGTGAAAGTTACTCATCCAATGAGAATCAATGTTACCTTTACTGTCAGCTTAAAAAAGATGATTATATTTATTGTTGCTATCTTCAAACATAGCAGTTGTCAGTCTAATTGTTCTTAGAATTGTCAACATGCAATACTGAGATAAATTTTCACTTCAAAGTTTTATTTCTTATTTCATTAGTTTTTCATCGTAATTTTAAAATGAACTTTGCAGATTTTTTAATATGATGGAAAATAGCTAAAAAAGAGATTTTTTACTATTTTGTATTTGAAAATTGATAATGTTGATGTGAAGTATATAAATTTCTGCTTATTTTAAACATGAAAAAATATCAGTATTCTTATTTATTTATTTATTTTAGACATTTCTAAAATGATTCCTTTTAACACCCAATAAATATTTGCAATTTCAACATTGAATAGCACTTGAAATAATTATGTTTCAGCTTGTTTATCACAATAATTGATATAAAACTGCACGTTTTCATATTTTTACATGCTGTAGTTTTCTTAACACTATTTCTAACAATATCAATTCCCACCTTTTAACAAATTTCGATTCATTGTTTTTCTTTCTTTTTTTGTGATTTTTAGATTGAAATAGTTAAAAATATTTTACATAAATTGAAGACTTTTTTAAGCGTATTACATTCAAAAACTACTATTAGTAAAAACAACAAAAATTAAAAATTAAAAAAAGTATCATTTGATGGCTGTAGAAATATTGTTAATATAAGAGTAGATCGAAAAAGTCAAAAGATTACTTCACATACATAAAAGAAAATAGGAGCATTTGCTACTTTTTTTTTTTTTTTTTTAATTTTTATTTCATTTTTCAAATAGCATTAAAACTCATTGTACATTTTAGAATCGAAGTAGTTTGAATTTGTTTAGGTATTTATGTGTTGCAGCGATCTCTGGAAAATGGGTTGCCAAATTATAGAGCACATATGACTTTATAATAATATATATTACAATTAACGTTTCATAACATTTATGCTCATTTGCAGTCATCATATGTGAAGCATACCTACATGACTTGTGTTTAAGTGTATACGATGACAAAGATACATAAATATATAGAACATAAGACGTAAATATTTTTTATATAAGGATATTTGTGGGGCATGACAAGTGTTTGGAATGTATACATGAGAACGTGAGTTTTAAATTTTAAAAAATCGATTTTTTCTATCAATCTTTTCTATTAATGAACCTATATCGAAAAAAACATTATAATCTGCATAAAAAATAGTTTTATCGTGTATTTCTATCAATGTAAAACCACGCTTTATAATGAAAAATATTGGACACAATTAGGTTTTTTTCGCGATTTTCTATTTTTTTTTTTTTTTTTTTTAGATAAGGCGAGCTTTGAAATTTACGTCCTCATATATACTATACGGTCAAAGCTTTGACTGTGTGGCATAGTCAGTCACCTAGGTGACTTCGCCGGTTTTACCTATGCCTTAAGCTACCTAGGTGACCGCGAATTGCGATTTTAAACATTTTGTTAAATATGTAGAAAATACACGAGGAATTATCCTGAAACTCTAAGTGTGTAAATATAACAGTACATGCCACGCATTTCCGTGAAGATTTTCATCAAACTCCATAGGAGGCTGTCAACAAATTGAAAAAGAAAGAATATCCTTTGGATTACCCTGTCAAAACTAATGCAGCAAAAGCGTTCAAAATATAGATTATAATTAAGTGGCTTATTGTAATAAACTGTTTTAATTTTTATGTGGCTAGCATGTATATTCGTAGAGAAATTACGATTATTATAAAAAGAGTCCCAAATTTTGACAAATTTTTTACTTATAATTTTCAGATTTCTGAATATAAAATAATGCACTTTTACGAAACTATGACAAGAAACATTGTACACAATACTTTGTAATCAGAATTAAAAAAAAAAATAATAATTGTATTAAAAATAAATAGGTTTACTAAAATTTTTTTCACTGCGCATCTGTGAACACTATCAAAATTTTATTTGCATATTGTGTTAGCTATATGTATAGAGCAACTTTTGTGGAAGTCTTAAAAATATACCTTGTAAATTCTGAATGTGATCGTAGATAGAATAAGCTCAAAATCCGTTATTTTCAAAATAAAGTAATCAGATGAGGGGCTCTATCCATATATCCATTGATTAGTGCCAATATAGAATACACAATGTGGCACGCACTATTATATTTGGATACAATCCCCCATTTGTTTGCTTCATTTTAAGAGCAATAGATTTTGAGCTTCGACGATCACTTTCAGAATTTTCAAGCTATGCTTTTGAGACTTTCAAAAAATTTGTTCTATACATTTATCTAACACAATATGGAAGTGAAATTTTGATAGCGTTCACGCATGCGCAGTGAAAAATTATTTAGTAAACCTATTCATTATTTCATACAATTTTTATTACTTTTTAATTCTGATTACAAGGTATTATGTACAATGTTATTTGTCATATTTTCTGGAAGGATATTTATATATATATATATATATATATATTAAGAACTCTGCAAATTATAAGCAAAAAAACTTGCAAAATTTGGATTTTTTTTCTTTATAAAAACGCAATTCCTCTACGAATATACATGCTATCCACACAAAAAAGAGCACAGTTAATTACAATAAACCACTTAATCATAATCTACACTTTGAACACTTTTGCTACATTAGTTTTGACAGGGTTATCCAAAAGATATACGTTCTTTTTCAATTTGTTGACGGGTCCAAATTGAAAAAATGTTCATGGAGGAAAGGGAAAAAATGTTCATGATAATATATGGTCTGTACTATTATGTTTACACACACTTGCAGTTGCAGGGAAATTTTTCATGTTTTTTTCTAGATATTTAACAAAATATCTAAAATCGCAAGTAGCCGGTCACCGTTCGCCATATAGAGTATATTTCTATATTATGCATATATATATTTCAAGATGATTTTGGTGACATCATAACTGCAACTTTGGTGTAAATCCCATTTTCTCTGTCCATCTTATCTGTATCAACTGCGTCTACTGTATTATAATCGCATGTATTATTTATAATGAATAATACTATGCAATTAAAATGCATAAAATGTAAGTACTTAATATCGGTTTTCCTTTTTATATTTAATATTTTTTGTAGTTGTTGTGCAATTAAATAATCACTAGTGACTTAGCGTTCAAAATGCGTATTAAAACACTAAATTAATTTCATTCAGTCACTAGTAATCAATAATCTTTTTATTCTATTATCAATAATCCTTATAATTTAAAGATTACAAAACATACTATGTATAATGCAAGAATATATACTTTTATGTACATTTTATTTGGATTATGTTTTGAACATTTAAGCAGAAATATTTCCTTAGTAATTTTAACAAATATATCTGTTAAATGTCATGTAATTTGATAAAATAATAATTCTTTATTAATTTTAATACTATTATGTTAATTATTAAATAAATCACTTGTAATTTTTCCAACAGAATTAAAAGTATTTTGGCCTAGGTTTGAACCGGTTTTTTTATGAGAGCTGCCAATGCTCTACTAATTGATCTATCGTGGATGAATCTGGCGGACATAATTCAGCCAAAGAACTAGAATTATACTAAATAAAGCTAACTAATGCCAGAATGGCAGCTTACGCTAAAAGTCCCTGGTTCGAATCCTGCCCTGGACGCTTTTTCACCCATCTGGTCAAATTATATTAAAAGAAAATTCTGCTTAAACGTTATTGGTTAAAAATACTAGCTGTGGAGCCTTACATGTGTGATGATAACTTTGGAAGTTAAAGTGAGCAAAATCTTTCAAAGAGAGTGCAAAAATATAATTAGCCCAAACGAAAAAAATTTGTAATAATTTATTAAAAAAAGAAACAAAAAGTATGTTTTTTTTTCACCCTGTACATCGCAACAAGAAAAAAAATCACCATTTTATCAGTTATAAATACAGTTAAAATTATGCCATTTTCAGAATATGGAGAAAAAATCTATATGAATTTCCAAAAAGAGGAAATTCTAAATAAATTGAAAACAACACAAGCTGCTACACTTGTAAGATGGTGTGAAAGAACTCTAACTTTTAACTTAATTTAAAAAAAACAGTCTCCATATTGTCTATACTCAAATTATACATTCCTGTTCATAAATTATGAATGTATGATTTTCGGACTTCAAACCAACTCTAACAGAAAGATAACAGATTATAATTTAAGACTACCCTGTTTTTTGTAAATTAGGCATATTGTGATTTGTGGTCTTGTTTGTAAGTCAGTTAAAAAAAAAAAATAATAATAAACGCCAAGTATTACATGAGTTTGTTTTTTATGCAGTTTTGTTTCGTAACCATAAAAACATTATTTTTTTCACAATTTACATGTCAAAGCATAAAATAAAGCTATGTACACAAAAACCTGTGTATTTTAAAAATTACACAAAAATGTGTGTTTTGCATGTTTCACATACATATGTGTAAGAACATAATATCAACACATAAATCTGCGTATTCTGCATATAACACAAAAATGTGTGTATGTTGTATATTACACAAGATTATGTGTATGTTCCTATAACACAAAATATGTGTAAAAGTAGAATATTACACAAATATATGTGTAAAAATATTGCACAGAAATATGTGTATTTCAGTGCAACTTACACTTTAAAGTGTGTATTTCAAGAGTTATCAGATAACTTTTACACATTTGGACTTATCATCAAATTACACATAAAAATGTGTATTTTGAAATTTACACATTTGGCGTATTTTACACACCAAATTACACATCTAGACATGTCGTTTTTGTATCATCGATTTACACATTTTTGTGTGTAAATTTACACATTTATTTTTTACAGTGCACTTTTTGGATTGTTAAAGGTATTTTGTTTTATTTTTAAATTCATTCTTGTGATTTTTAAAGCCTCTAGACAATACTGAGTTAATTTTTATTATGCAAACAATTTTTTAATGGCACTTTTTACTGAGAGGCAAGAAGGGCCAATTTTTTGGATGAGGGGCAAGATGGGTGCTAATTTTTTGAATGAGGGGTAAGATAATGCTATTTTGTAAACGAAAGGGAAAGTGGTATGCAGCACCTACCCAAAACTACCTGGAGGTAAAACTGTAATTTTTTGCATTTCTGGACAAAATTTAATTTAAGTGTCGAAATAAGCTCTCTTGGATTTGAAATTGGTTAGAATGTGGCATTATGTAATTTAGTTAGTGTGCGTGCTCAAATAATATAACATAATTAGGTTCATGTTTTGAAAAGCGAATTCGCATTTTCAAAATAACTGTTTCTATTGCTCTTTTTTTTTTTTTTTTTTTTTTTTTTTTTTACTGCATGTATTTAATTGCTCATATAATTAAAAAATTTCAGATTAATCAACTGAACGAATCTTTTTTTTTTTTTTCAAATAAATGTAAATGAGTTTTTCTAATGTTAATTTTAAAAATTTAATAAAATAATTTTACTTTAAAATGCGCAATTTTTTTAAATAAATAAAAAAATTGATTTTTTTTAAAAAGATTTTGATTTTTATATTCTAAAAAATTACAACTTTTTGTTAATTATATTGTATATTATGAATTTAATGTCTTCATAAAAATATCGTCATATTTGATATTTACATTAAAATACATATACTATAGGTTTTTTCTATTTAGACATGTGGAAAAAAATGTTTTCCTTTATAAGGAAAAAAAAATTGTATTTATGTATAAAACAATGAGAATTTTTAATATTTTATGGATTTCTTTTTTAAATAGACCAAAAAATGACCCAAATTGGTTTGTAAGATATTTGGATTCAGCAGTGTTCCAAATAAGAAAAAAAAAAAAAAAAAGAAAGAAAGAAAGAAAACAGAACAAAAAGTTACCCAAATTGAGTTGTAAGATTTTTGGGTTTAGCAAAGTCCCAAATTGGAAATGTCTCTTTGTGATCCAAAATGGATTTAAAAAAAAAAAAAAAAAAAAAAGCGTCAACTTTGCGTTTATTGCAATACCCAAATTGGAGCTGCGTTGCCCAAAACAAAATGAGTTGAAATTTTACCCATTTTCGGTAAACTTCGGATTCCAATTTGAGTTTGCAATAGGTCCAAAGTGGGCATTTTTAAAAACCCATTTTGGGTCACAAACAAACATTCTCAATTTGGAACATTGCTGCACCCAAAAATCTTACAACCCAATTTGGGTCAATTTTTGTTCTATTTTAAAATTTTGTTTTACAGTGTGATCTCCCTGTAAACGGGTTTCCATTCATTTTCCTTTGATTTGAGATTTTTAAGGCCAAATTAGCCACCGATAAGAGATACAATGTTTCTTTTCGTCTCAGATTTTTTTTTTAAATTTAAAAATTTTAAAATAAGCTAATGCAAGATGAATTAAGTAAACAGAGTTAAACATAGAATCAAAATAATTTTTCCGCAGTGCTAAATGATGTCCAAATTACTGTAAATGTGTAATCTTCTTACATTTTTTTTTTTTTGACAACATATTGTATGTTAAAACTGTTGTTAGCTTTCGTTTTTTCAAAACTAAAAACTAAAACAAAATCACTTCACCTTTTTCATTTACGTATAAAAACATTTCATATTTATTTACTAAGAACAGGTGTCATAAATAAAAATTAAAAAGTTGACATGTTTCGGTTCATTCATAAGAACCGTATTCATAGCACATAAAATCAGTAGAAAACTAAATGACACTGGATATAAATATAATTTAAAAACCCAAAACGCAAAACATTGCGCCCCCCCCCCCCGATTGCGATTGGATTGTTTTGTTTATGACGCCTGTTCTAAGTAAATAAATATGAAACATATTGTATGTCAATCCAGATCACCATAGGCGAATAAAATTGGAAACGTCATGGGATCTGCATGTTGTGAGCAGTGTTCTCGCTGACATTTTACCAACGTTAGTAATTTGACTAATTAAAAATAAAAAACATTCGCCAAATGAAAAAAGTATTAGCAAAATAGATTCGCCGTGTAACACACACACACACACACACACACACACACACACACACACACACACACACACACACACAAAAAAAAAAAAAAAAAAAAAAAAAAAACTTTAACTTTTTAATGTACTTCCATTTTTTTAATATGTTCTGAAATAATGTGAGTTTTTATAACTGCGACAACGATTGTTATAATCTAATTTCAACTATCCACTACTAATATATTAAAAAAAAAGTATGTATGCATATGTATAAAAAATGAAAAAGAAAAGAAAGAAAAAAAAATCGAACACTAGCAATTTGTCGAATCTAATCGCTTGTTTACTCGCCAAATGAAGAATTTAGTCGCAATTTGGCGCAATGGCGAGCGACAACGAGAACCCTGGTTGTGAGGTTTGATTGATAATAGTGGTCTCATGACCATCTTCTTGTCTTGAATAAACTTTAAAAAACACACATGGAATACAATTGTCTTTTGATTCAATTATGAAAGAAACTTCCAAAGTTGTTGATTTGTTATATCTTCGCTTGTCATCAAATCTTTAAATTATAAATTTTAAAACATATTCTTGTCCATCTAATTAATTCATGCAACAATTTATAATTTTTAACATATGGATTTATTTGTCTGAGAAGTTAACATAAATATATTTCACGTAAATATATTATTACAGATTTTATAAATAGTTAGTATTTGTACTCAAAAATAATGTAAATAATCCTATTGAGCTTTATTCATAAGGTAATGGCAGTTTTTGTAGCATTAAAATGTCTCAATTTGTTGATTTTCTGTAAGCAAGCAACTATATTGGTTTTCATTGGATGTCTATTGGAATTATTAGAGATACCGCCAAATTGGCGTCACTTTTTGCAACTAATTTTGGTCACCAAATCTGGTGATTTATTGCCAAGTTGAAGACAAACTTGGCGGCAGGACTGTACCCCGGCCGGCAATGCTACGCAGCACTGGGGTAAAAAACTGCGCGGTAGTAAAAATCTGCAATATATACGCAGATTTTCATTGGTACATCGGTTATCTACGTAGATTTTCATTGGTCCTTTTCCAAATCGTTACTTTTTTATATGTAAGGATTCATAGCCGCATTATAGCCTTATATATAAAAAAAAGTAACGATTTGGAAATGGACTAATGAAAATCTGTGTAGATAACCGATGAATTAAATCCTTAAATTAAAAAAAGTAACGATTTGGAAATGGACCAATGAAAATCTGCGTAGATACCGCCAGGTTCGGAGCTTGGTTCTGTCACCAAATGTCGCAAAGTTTATCGCCAACTTGGTGTTACATCGCCAAATTTGTGGATCAAAATTATTTGCCAAAAGTTTAGCCAGCTTGGCGATATCTCTAATATTTTGCCAAGCTCCCATGGACATACAATGAAAACCAATAGGTCAAATCAGCAAATTGAGACATTTTAATGCAACAAAAACTAATACCATTAGCTTATGAATAGAGTTTAATTGGATTATTCACATTATATTTGAGTACAGATACTAACTATTTACAAAATCCGCAACAATGTGTTTATGAGAATTTCTCAGAGAAATAAATCCATATGCTAAAAATTATAGAATGTTGCATGAGTTCACTAGAATTGATGGAGAAGAATATGCTTTAGATTTTATACTTATAAATTTGATGACAAGCGAAGATATAACTAGCCAAAGCGAAAGTTGCTTTCATAAATGAATCTAAAGATAATTGTATTCCATGTGTCACGTGTCTGACAAAAGATAAGCAAAAATCCGATAAAAACAGATCTTTTTATATAAATCACTTTTATGATAAAACATTCCGAAATAGGTCGAAGAATACAGCACATTAAATATTATGTGCTAAAAAAATTCTAAAATCATTAATTTAATCATCAGGATAATATCTAAATAGGGGGTCAATCAGTTTTAACTAAATTTCCTATACAACCGTTTTCGGGAACGAGTAAATTATTAGGCTAAGTCTTTGCGTTTATTCACAGCGCAGACGTGTTTGCCAAAAGATAAGCAAATATTAGACATAAACAGATCTTTATATATCAACAGTTTTCATAATAAAATATTCTAAAACATGTCAATCAATACAGTGCCGTTCAAATATTTTGCTAAAAAAGTGTCTTTTGGAAAAGAATCAACTTCTGACAGCATAAAAAAATAATCATGAATCCAAAAAACATTGCTTTATTATTCTTTTACATTTTCCTTGAGTTTGTTCCTTGAGTTTATTTTTATTGAGTTTATTCCTTGATTCTATTCATCAGATTGCAGACGTGTCTGACAAAACATAAGCAAAAATCCGACAAAAACAGATTTTTTTTTATATATATAAATGACTTCTGTGATAAAACATTCCAAAATAGGTCGACATACAGCACATTAAATATTTTGTGCTGAAATTTTTTTTTAATATGAAAACCATTAACTTCTGGTAGCATAAAAAAAAGATCCAAAAACATATCTCCAGATATAAAGTATAACCTTACGACAATTATAATTGCGTAGAAAAATAATAAACACACGATACACACACACACACCAAAAAAAAAAAAAAAGGGTGTATTTGAAAAAACGATTTAGCTGATACAATTTCAGACACATTTTTAAAAGTAGAAACATGAAACTTGCTGAGAGGATTTTTGAAAAGCCTACAAGGTGCCGTGTGATGTCATTTTACGCCCAATTCATTAGAATTTGATTTTTAAACAATTATCTTCTCTGTATGACCCTTTTTTTTTGTTCCCAAATCTCCCGCTTCGGAAAAATCGGTTCAAAATGCCGTTTTTGATTGCTTTTTTTGCAATATTTTCTGCATTTATCAAAGAATCGACAATCAAGGCAACTTGTGTACTTTCTAAATAAGACAATTTGCCAGTTTGATACATATGAGAGCAAAAATGAATTTAAAAATAAGTCGGAAAATAAGCAGTTTGAATCGAAATGCACCCTTAAAGCAGTTTTTTTTAAATCCATTCTGTAAATAACAAGAAAAAATTTATTCCAAGAACTCGCGCCCAACATCTCTCACTTTTTACAAAGGAAATCACACTAAGAATAATGGTCATAATAATCTATAACGATCAATGGCGATAAAAGAAAAGGCAATTATTAGAAAAAAATAGAGGCGGACTTTTTAACAGAATTGATATTCTTTTATATTTTCTATTCATAGCGCAGACGGGTCTTTCGAACGATGAGCAAACATTTGACACAAACAGATTTTTAAATATGGATGGTTTTCAAAATAGAGAATTCTGAAATGTATTTACCAATATAACGCCATTAAATATTGTCTCCAAAAAATATTTCGTGTAAATAAACTTTTCATAACATAAAAAAAGGATTCAAAAACATAACTCCAAATATAAAATTTAACATAACGACAATTATAATTCACAGGAAAATCATATAAAAAAGTATCACGTTTAACGAAGCTTTGTTTTATCCATTCTGAGAAAAACCGAGTACCATTTTATTCCAAGTAAACACACACAGCGTCACTAAAGTGTATCATTCACTTTTTACAACTGAAATAACACTAACAATAATGTTCATAATAATCAATAACGATCAATGGCGATGATAGAAAAGGCAGTGATTAGAAAATTAAAATAAGAAACACGCTTGTTTCATATTTGTTATTTATTTATATTTCTTTAGCATATTAAAGCGCTGCCTTTTTTTTTTCTCACAGCATAAACGTGCTTTAAAAACAATGAGCAATCGTTCAACACAAACGGATTTTTAAATATGGATAGTTTCCAAAATAAATTATTCCAAAATATATACACCAATAAAACGCCATTAAATAACGTCTGCTAAAAATATTTCTCGTGTAAATCATCAAATTTTCACAACATAAAACTAGTCGTTGGAGGCCACCGTAATACTTACCTATCATTTATATGCATATGAAAATAAAATATGTGAAAACTATTTATACAATGTATTTCAATTCCAAAACTAAATTTAAATGTTGTTAATACACATAGTAATACTCTATTAATGAATTGCTGATGCACCAATTTCAACAAATTATATAAAACGCCAAACTACTCAAGAAGTACCAAACTACGTAAAAGAAACATCCTTATAACTCTAAAAATAATAATCATATTAACTAACAGTTTGCTGCGTCGGATTAAGCGTCTCATTTTCAATTAAAATATACCTCTGAATTGAAATTTGAATGAAATACAGGATCATAAAAAATCGCAGAATATGGAAAACAGGATTACAAATATCTCGACAAAAAATTATCCGATCGACTTCGTTCTTTATGCAAAATTTGTGTTTTTTTATTGCCTTTTACTTGCATTCCTTAAAATAAAAAAATTCGAAAATTTTTATATACCTTTCATCAGAACGAATTTTTCGAGAATCCGGAAAAAAATAGTTCCGGATAATCGAGGTTGCTGATATTCAATAGGCTTCGTCCCATTCTTACATACTAAGTACATACAAAATTTCAAGTCTCTATCTCAATTTGTTCGTGAGCATTTACAGACAGACAGACTGTCAGACAGACAGACAGAGGGACGGCAATTTTTCTAAAAATATGTTTTTCGAAATCTCCAGTGTCTAAAACGTCTAAATCCGTCAAAATTTTTTTTTCGATTTTCAAAACGATTGCAAGACTTACCCTATACTACGTATGATGGGTAAGTAAAAGGGAATTCAAAAACATATCTCCAAATATAAAATATAACATTACGACAATTATAATTGGAGAAAAAAATGATACAAAAAAGTGTCACGTTTAACGAAGTTTTCTTTTATCCATTCTGAGAAAAACCGAGTACCATTTTATTCCAAGAAAACACACACAGCGTCACTAAAATGTATCATTCACTTTTTACAACTGAAATAACACTAACAATAATGTTCATAATAATCCATAACGATCAATGGTGATGATGGAAAAGACAGCGATTTAAAAAAATTAAAAGAGACGGATTTTTTTCCAGGATAGTTATTCTTTTACATTTTTTTTTCTTTTACTTCATTCACAGCGCAGACGTGTCTTCGAAAAGATGAGCAGACATCTGAAACCGTCTGTTGGATGAACGTCTTGTCGGTGCAATTAGCAAATCTGACCTCAGAGAGCGAAAATAAATGGCAGAAGCGTTATGAGAGAATTTTTATGGACCGTAACGTCGCACGGCGGTGTGAGGATGAGCAATTATTGGGATAATGAGATGAAAACCCGACTACAATGTGTACTTATGAAGTAAGGAAGAGACAAAAAAGAAATAGTTTGAAGAAAAGGGTAGTAGTTCTTTCTTTGAAAGTTTGGGTTATTTTCGAGATTATACTTAAAAATATACTGAAATTTCTCACTTTCTGATGATTGTATATCACAATACAAAATAATAAAAAAAAAGAAATGTGAGAAATTATCAGAGAATTTTTGCAGAACGTAATGTTGTGTAGAGGAATGAGGATTAGCAATTTCTGGAATAATGGATTGGAAATATGATTATGATGTGTACTTTATCATATATTATAATACGAGCAAATCTTGTGCCTATGTGTGTGTACGCATATATGCACATTTTGTCTGAAAAACAGCTCTAACAATTTTGTCAAGATTTTGTATCCTACCATTTTGGGGTGTGAGAAGATCATTGGACTATGTCACATATTCGAGAAAATTTGATTAGTGCACTTTTTTAAGGTCACTATGGTTCAATATATTTCAATGGTAATGAAAGTTTAAACAGTTATTAAATTGTTGAACACATGGCAGTAAACGATATCACGATGTTAGCAATATTTCGCAAATTTGAAGATATATTGCAGAATATTGGTGAAATTTGGAGGGAAAATCTACTTTCAGAATGTGAAAGAATTTTCTAGAAATTTCCAATAGAAACCGAAGTACACGATTCAAAAAATCGTAATTTAAACAACGTTCTCGAAAATATAAAATTTAGTTTGGAAGGATACCCTTCCGTTGTAAATATATAAGTAATATAAAATTTGGAAATATGTACATACTTTATACATTGATTGTTTCTGAAAATAATACATATTTTTTAAAGGCCAGGCCTTTTTTTTATTATTATTCTCAGCCCCGATGATTTCTACTGGACCGATATCGATAAATATTTTTAAAATGAAAGCCATTCATTTGTAGATGCCCCCGTTCTAGATACTTTTTAAATAATTTCTTTTTTTTATATTTTATTTTTGATTTAAAAAAAAAATATTTCTTCAAACTGGGCAATCTTTTCTCAGTATAATATGATTTCATTTTGCTTTACGACATTCCTTCAATCAGAAACGTGATTTTCATCAACGAATGTGTCATCGTATTTAAGAAAAAATTAATGATTTTTGTAAAATTTAACCATAATAAAATGATCGCATGTAATTATGTACTAATCATGAGATAACAAATTATTCATTGAAAAACAATATTAAGTAATCTATGTAAGTAAAGTTATAGAGAATAATTTATGATAAAAAGTAATACCTAAAGCAAAATGTTTCCGATGAGTAGAACGATTTAATTAAAAAAAACGATAAATTTTCTCCATGAATATAATATGTGTCGTTAAAACTATGTCTGTGATGACATTATATTTACTGGCGTTTATTCCTGCATCTAAATACACTGAACTTTTATTTAAAGATCCTTAATGTACAAATAAAAATATTGCTAAAAGTTACGTCATTTCTATTTAATTATATTCTGTATATTTAAAATTCATGGCTGTTTTCCTTGTCTTCTAGCCTGACTTTCTACTAAACCGATTTTGATAGTTTTTTTTTATTAATATCATTATTTACTGTGCTTTATTTGCGGAAGTGTTTAATGAAATTTCTTCACATTGGTGGCAATCGGGTTAGTTGCATTGTTGAAGAGAAAAGGAAAACATTGGGAATTATCCATAGAGTAAAGACAAAGAAATAGAATAAAATGTAGTTGCTGAGAGGACGGGGGGGAGGGGTGCCAAAAATGTAACCCTAAAATCGGCTACTTTCGGCCGAAACACAACCACATGCTTTGTCTAAAAAAGAAAAAAACTTTTATTAAAACATATTTTAATTCTTAATATAATGAAATTGTGTTTTCGAAGGCTTAAACAAAAGCAAATAATTTTCATTTAGAGAAAAAATACATTGGTGATATTAAATAATTATCTTTCTGTTCCACGAGCTTCGGCCGAATTATGACAGTTAAATTTGAACGATAACTTGTATCATATTGTGGGCCATTTTTACGGCATATTATTGGCATATAGGTTCCATGTTTTCTTCTAACGCTTACAAATGATTTTGAAACTTGCCTCCTGATCAGTCTTTACTCTAGCAGAGTTTGATGAACTGCGTGCGATAATTGCAAATTTCTTGTAAAAAAAAAAAAAAAAAAAAAAAAAAAAAAAAAAAAAAAAAAATGGTACATAGTAGTAATGTGATTTTGTGAGAACTGAGTTTCTACTTTACCGAATCATTGTGCCTTTTTCGTGGTAGGTGATAATGTGGTTTCGTGAGTGTTGAGTTACTATTTTAACGAATCATTGTGCCTTTTTAAGATTTCGTTCATCTGACAAAACCCTATTCTCTGTCCTCTGTCTGTCTGTCTGACACAAAGTCCGTATACAAAAACTATATAAGTCAGAGAGTTCAAATTTTGTATACTTACAGCTGGATACCTCTTGTCACACAACAAATTATAAAATTTTGAAAAATACTATTATTTTAATAAATATATTTTTTTAATATAGTCAGTCCATTTTTTTAGTTGTTAGGTGCGTTCGTAATTATGTAAATACGTAGCACCTATTGTTGTCGCTCAGTCCGTCCGTCTGTCCGTCTATCTCTCCGTCTGTCTGTCCGTCCGCATATAACAACGCAAAAACTATCCAACCGAATCGTTTGAAATTTAAAATATATAATTATTACATAATTTTGTCGAGTCATTTCAAATGTTATGAAAATCGGATGGATAGATTAGTTACAGGGACAATCAAAAGGATTCCGTTACATTACGTCAATGGGGAAAAAAAAAGTTTCAAATGCATTTTAATCGTTTGAAATTTAAAACGTTTAATTATTACATAATTTTGTCGAGTCATTTCAAATGCTATGAAAATCGGATGCATAGATCAATTACAGGGACAATCAAAAGTATTCCGTTACATTACGATCAATGGGAAAAAATGTTTCAAATGCATTTTAATGGTGTTACACTCATTTGAACATAATATAATTGACATGAATCTATGATGTATGTACTAAAATCTACATTCTGTACAATCTGGGATGCAGAGAATATTTATTATTAAATTACAGGGCCACACAAATGTATTCCACTAAATAATGTTATATGGGGAAACATTGCTTGGGGCGTGTTTTAATTATATTAACCTACTTCACATTTTATGAATAAGATATACGTTAATGAAGTATAATAAAAATCACTCCCTGCATATTTACAGGAACACAAAGATTTCGACCACTATACTGTATCCAAAGTACGCTCTACTATATCAGCAAGATCTGAATATTTTAAAACTTATAGTACGAACGCACCTCATTTGCTACGCTTCGCGTGCAATTTCCAACTTGTTTTTTTCTTCTAATTGTTGCCAAAGTTTAAATAGATGTAAAAACGAACTGATGATATGATATTAAAGAATTGATTGATTTAATAAATCACGTGACTGATTATTGATTAAATTCATTGAATAATTTACGTTATTCATTAAATAAATCACGTGAAAAACACGCTTTTTTGTTTTTATTTCATCATATTACATCATATATGACGACCTCAGAAGCCAAGGGGTATTAGTGACAAAATATCGATTTGGAGTAAATTGAGTTTAAAGATAATTGATGTTAAATTGGAACATCAATAACAATTGTCTAAATTGAAATAGGAAACATCTGCTTGTTGCATTCTAACCTTTGAACTCTCATTTCAATAACTGTTAAAAAAAAATAGAGTACAATTTTCTTTAAATGTATAATTAATCAATATTGTTTGTTTTTCAAAAAAAGTGGTTTATCTCTATAACTCAGCAAATAATAAGAAAATGACCCATATTTCTTTACCTGAAATGAAAGAAGCATATTTCCAGATACTCTGTGCACTTAAGTCAATTTTTTCAACTTTGTCACTTATACCTCTTGGCTTCTGGGGTCCTCATATATCATCTATTTGGAAACGCGAGGCAAAATACTTTCTTTATTTATTAAATTCCCATTCATTTAAATTACTAGCCGCCTTTGGTGAATTTTTTAAATGCGGTTTTTTACGAAGTCCTACTGTAAATATCATTAGTTAAATATAAAAATTTGAAATAGGATAGTGGATAATTTCCAGAAGGCGCATTCCTAAATATGCAAGGAATGATTAATTTTCTATTGACAATTTTCGTTTGTTAATTTAATGCTAAAATGTTTTGAAGGAGATATTAAATGAAACCCTCTATGCAATCTCCGATCATACTTACCCATTTGTTTATATATGTCCGTAGTCCTGGACATCAACTATTAAACATTACACATGGCGAGTAAACGAAGTCGTTCCTCATGCACTTTAAAAGAAAAACCACATGTACTATAAGTAACCAGTTTTCATTCCTGTTTGGTTTCAGGCATTTTCATCAAGCTTAGGCTCTATGTATAATGTATGTTTCTATTTAACTTCTTTGTATAGCAATAAATGTTCGTTTTCACGGAAGTCTTTTTAATTTTTCTTGTTTTTAAGTTAACAAATCGGTATCTTTCTGAATTCTCTTCGGAATAGATGGATTTTCGGAATTGCGAGGTTTGGAATAGCGCAAATCTACTGTATATTATAAATTATTAATAATATTTAGGCATTCTAAAGTTTTCAATGTATATCGATTAACTTTATTTATATGGATTTTTTCTGTTGTAATATTGTTTCGGTCACTCATTCAGATTAGAATGCTATTTTGTACTAAATACATCAAAAGATCCTTAACATATAGTTGATTAAATTTATTTTATTCTGTAACTTAATGAAGTACTTATTGTCTATTGTCTGTTTTCAATTTTATTTCCAAATGTACATTGTTCTTGTCTAAAACCTTGAAATAAGTTCTTTTAAACAAACTGCTATCTTTTAATTCTTTTTGCACTATTTCTTGCATCAATTGTTTTCCTTCTAAATGTATTTTTTTCCGCATTTAAAAATAAATTGCAAGAAGTAATTAAGAAATGCTACTTTGGCTCACTATTAATTGCCAAAAATTTATGCTAATCAAAGCAAATAAATTGAATCGCGTTTGAAAACGAAAAATAAAAATAAAAGTAAAATAAGTTTTTCCATTACGGTTGACAGTTACAATGAATTCTTGCGTTTCTTCTAAAATCCAATTCGAAGTCGATTTGAAAAAGCTGAAATGGAGTTGTTAATAACTTTTTCCAGGGTCTCCGGGAGAATATTTTAAAGTGAAAAGGCTTCTATATATTTTCAAGTCTGTCCCTCTTTATTTATTTATTTCGAACATTCTCCAGCGACTATTGTGGAGATAAAAAAGCTCTTGCAATCTATTTCTTTCACTAAACAAAGCGATTAATCTTTTATTTAAACCGTTAGTCGAAAGAAGAGTCGAGGCGAAAGTAATTACAGTTTAAACTGGAACCTTTAGAAAGATTTCGAAGAATGACGAGGGAAAAATAGAGATGTTGGGGATAAAAAGGGAAATTTAAAATTGTCCATTGAACCAATAATGAGGATAATGAAATCCTTTAATTTAAGGCTAACATAATGGGATTTGAGAATAAGCCTATGGTAATTACGTAAATCGGATTTCGATAGCGACTTTAGAAAATCTGATTAAATTAAAATGTTTCGTTACTTTAGATGCTAATAAAAAGAAACACTTAAACAATTTGTTAAAGCATAACAAACAGTTCTTATCTAGAAGCATCTATTAATTACGTAATTAACGCCTCTCTATTTAAAATACATGCTAATTAATTGCCATTGTTTTTAGTAAATTAGTTTCTTTATCTTTTAATTTACAGTTTTTATTTGCTTTAGAAGTTTTTTTTAATAGCATTAAAAAAAAAGGTGTTAACACTTAATTATTCAAATTTAGATTATGTTTTCTTTGTTTTGAGGCTTTTTTTTATCCCAAGTAATTTTTTTAATACTTTTTATTCTTTGGAGTATTTTATTTGTATAATATACCTTTAAAAGTTTTTATTATATTTAAAAATGCACTTAACTTTTATTTAGAAAGCGATTAAACGCTTTGTAATCTGAATTCATCAAATAAGACATTGTTTAAAAATTTAGTTCATTTTAGAGAGCTTTCATTACAAAAAGTGAAAAATATGATTTATTTCATGCGATAACTCTCGAATTTATTAACCGATTTGGATGAGATTAATTGTATGCCTAATACATACGAATGTTTTGAGTGAGTTTTTAGTTAGCTTTATCCGCCAGCATACTTAGAATTTTTTAGAAGTGAATGTATACATGGCAAGAAAGTTTAAATGATTTCTTCATTAACTGAAAACAAAAAATTCTTGAAGCATTAGAGGGAATAAATTATTATATCAGGTAATCAGAAAGTAAGTTTCGTTTCCAATTTTTGCCACGAAAGCGCTGCAATCGTGATTTCACGCATGCGCATTTACTTCTATCACTCAATGGCAAACATAGAAATTAGTTTTAGACAGCTGCGCATTGTGTCGGCTGTTTGTTAAACATTTAAAATGTTTAAAATAATTGTATATCCCACAGCATGCAAGTTACGATCTCTCATCCGCTTTGGAAACCTATTGGAAGTCTCAGATAAATTTGCGAAGTTTATGGGCAGAATGAGATGATTGATTTGATGGTATGGAGTTCACAGCGAAATTTCAACGAAGTGAAAACATTCACGATGAAGAATGATACACGCGACTTCTTTGATTGACAATGATTTCCTTACAAAAATTTGCAGAGAACGGAGAACCGAATATTCACCATTACAACGCTGTCAACGCATTTTCACAATATTTATCGCTCACTTCTTTCAACGCTGTTACCGCATGATAGGCATCACAGGTGACATCATTCTATGACAAGAGCATACAAAAGCTTTCTATTGATCATATTTCATTTTTATTGATCATTGATTCTATTTCTATCATTTTTTCTATTGATTGTTTCTTTTTAATTGATTAACGGAACTTACTTTCTGGATTACCTGATATTATCAAGCTAATAGAATTTACATTTATTATCCAAAACAGGGAAATTTGATATGACTTGAATTTTAAGCCACGAATCACATAGAAACATTTTATATTCAGCTCAGAAGACGTATAAAACGCGTTCACACATTTTTTTTAAACGATTTTGATTTAAGGGGAAAAAGTGTATGTGGTATTAATTTTGAATAAGGTTTAATTATCAACTGTTCTATTTAAAATATTTTTTGCTTTAAAATTCCGCTGGAAAATAAACAAATTGAGGGCTGTGTATTTGAGGTTTTCGGAAAGACATGCTTTTAATCGATTAATAGAAAATGTTTAAAAAATATAGTTTTAATATTTATCATATAAAATAAGGGACAAAATTAATAAAAAGAGGGAAGGAGCGCCAAAGTTTACATTTGTCTTAGAAAAAGGTAAAAAAAGTGTACTAAAAAAAGATACATTCATCGTTTACTATTTCTGAAGTTGCATCTCATGCTTTAAAAGAAATTCCAGCCTCCCAAAGAAGTATCCCAAAATCTTTAAACATTTATATAAGAACTATAAACGAAATTATAAAATCTAATTTAAATCTAAGGAAAAAAGAAAAAAAAAAAAAAAAGAAGTACAAAAAAGGTTGTTTACCGACTATGTAAACATAATTTCCTTCATAGTACTTTGTGCAGCTTGTTTTATGAAAATTATCTGTCAATAGAAATTTGTAGTTACAATTGATGAGGTTAGGATATATTTATCTGATTACAATAGAGAAAAGATCAATTTACTACTGAAAAGAAGAGAAAAAGACCAGATTCGGTGAAAGCAAAAGAAAGATTTTCCAACGGTTTAATGTTTATTTTTTAATCCTCTGATTACGAAAAATTTAAAATAATCTAGTTTTCAAAGAAGATATTCCATACGTTTACCCAAAGAATTTTCACCCTGTTAAGTTCCATCAGGATAATACTGAAAAAATTAAAAATGGAGCCGTTTGTGATGTTATTTCATATAGCTACACCAACTCCCCTAATATTTCCGATGTGCTTTCTGAGAATTATTGTGTATTTAGCATTTGAAACAAACTATTTATAAGCGGCAAAACATCGGATCATGTTCTTACAAAGTCAATCTGTAAGAATGTTCGAGGAATAAAACAAAACTAATCTCGATATTTTAAGTAATTTTCTTTTATGTTTGAAATCAAGACATAATCTAATGGTTCAACAATAGGAATATTAGACTGAAACAGACAGAAAATAAGATTTTTACCTTCCTTTATATTTCTTTTTCTAATACCATCGCAAAAATGAGTAAACATCATCTGTGTTAGATATTTTTTAATTTTCACATGCAATATTCGTTAACTGTAAAAAATGCGAACAAGAAAATTCATTGGAATTATGGGTTTGCAATGGTAAAATTAGGCATTGTGCATTTAATAGTTGAATATCCTGTAAATAAATGCAAATGAATTTTTATTATACAATAAGCATCCCTGATGTAGTTTACTTTTAAAAATACCATAAAAAACAAAAACTTAAAAAATGTATATTCTCTGATTGTTGGTAATAGGTTTTTGTAACTGCTTGGTGAAAAATTAGGCTTGAAAGCCACATTTGTTGATACTAGAATATTTTCACTTCTGCTAATCCTGCTTAGTATAAAATTTGCTATTCTTTGCATATTTTCGTGTCCTTTAACTCTGTTGGGACGCGAGTCTTTTATTAATTTTTTAATCTTCTATCACCGGTTTTTTAAAACAGGAATTTTCTTTTAAGTGAATCTGCGAAACGCTCGAATTAAATGTAAAATTTTCAATAAAAAAATTCTGGTGAGAATAATCAAGGATGCTGAACACCTTATGCAACACATGTGAGGCAAGGTCAAAGTTTAAGTGGCTTTCACCTATTGAAATAGGTGAATAGGAATTCTTTACTGAGAAGTTCCAATATCAAATAATGTAACCAGTAGAAAAAAGAACGCTTATCAAGTATGATTGTATTTTCCCGAAAATAATTTTCTTTAAATTTCTGGATATGCTTTTTTTTTTTTTTTTTTTTTTTTTTTTGGGGGGGGGGGGGGGATTAGAGAATGCTTGAAGCTGAAGGTATCATCTGAAGAAATTTTTTGGTCTCCATATTCTTTTTTTCCCATGAAAAAAATTACCTATTTGACTTAAAATAATCAAGATGTAATCCAAGAATTAATTTTACTCTGAAACTTTTGTTTCTCCCCTGTTAAAATAATCCGGTTTTCTAAATACTTCCCATATTTTAAGAAAATATGTAAATGCTAAGAGAAGTGGAAATATTACACACTATAAACATGACTACAGAATACATGAATCTGAATATTTCCTCTAAAGAAATCTTTCGATTTCTATATTACTTTTTTTCCATGAAAATTTTACATACTTATGTAAAATAATGAAGAAGTAATTCAAGAATTAATTTTACTCTGAAACTATTTTTTTTCTCTCCTATTAAAATAATCCCGTTTTAATTCATTCTCCCCATGTTTCAAGAAAATACGTAAATATTAAAAAGAAGTGGGAATATTACACATTATAAACATGACTGTAGAATTACATGGATTTGAAAATTTCCTATATAGAAATCTTTCGATTTCCATATTACTTTTTCCCCATGCAATTTATGACGTAAAATAATTAAGAGAAAATCCAAGAATGACTTATTAGTTACATTTTATCTTCTTTAAGTATTCTACTTGACGTAAAACGATTAAGAGGAAATCCAATAATTAATTATTAGTTACATTTTATTTTCTTAATTTCCACATCAGACAGTATTTATAGCTCACCAATATCAAATAATGTTAAGTCAATGACTTTATATACCAGTAGAATAAAAGAAAATTAATCAAATACGACTTCATTTTGCCGAAACTAATTTTCTTTTTACTTTTCCATAAACCTTTTTTTTTTTTTTTTTTTTTTTTTTTTTTTTCTGACCAGAGAATACTTGAAGCTGAAGACATCATCTGAAGAAATCTTTTGATCTCAATATTACTTTTTTTTTTCGACGAAAAATTTACCTACTTGACGTAAAATAATTGAGAGGAAATTCAAGAATTAATTATTAGTTACATTTTATCTTCTTTCTATCTAAACATTAGATAATATTTATAGTTCACCAATATCAAATAATGTTAACTCAGTGTCTTTATATACCAGTAGAATAAAAGAAAATTAATCAAATACGACTTCATTTTGCCGAAACTAATTTTCTTTTTACTTTTCCATAAACCTTTTTTTTTTTTTTTTTTTTTTTTTTTTTTTTTTTTTCTGACCAGAGAATACTTGAAGCTGAAGACATCATCTGAAGAAATCTTTTGATCTCAATATTACTTTTTTTTTTCGACGAAAAATTTACCTACTTGACGTAAAATAATTGAGAGGAAATTCAAGAATTAATTATTAGTTACATTTTATCTTCTTTCTATCTAAACATTAGATAATATTTATAGTTCACCAATATCAAATAATGTTAACTCAGTGTCTTTATATACCAGTAGAATAAAAGAAAATTAATCAAATACGACTTCATTTTGCCGAAACTAATTTTCTTTTTACTTTTCCATAAACCTTTTTTTTTTTTTTTTTTTTTTTTTTTTTTTTTTTTTTTTTCTGACCAGAGAATACTTGAAGCTGAAGACATCATCTGAAGAAATCTTTTGATATCAATATTACTTTTTTTTTTCGACGAAAAATTTACCTACTTGACGTAAAATAATTGAGAGGAAATTCAAGAATTAATTATTAGTTACATTTTATCTTCTTTCTATCTAAACATTAGATAATATTTATAGTTCACCAATATCAAATAATGTTAACTCAGTGTCTTTATATACCAGTAGAATAAAAGAAAATTAATCAAATACGACTTCATTTTGCCGAAACTAATTTTCTTTTTACTTTTCCATAAACCTTTTTTTTTTTTTTTTTTTTTTTTTTTTTTTTCTGACCAGAGAATACTTGAAGCTGAAGACATCATCTGAAGAAATCTTTTGATCTCAATATTACTTTTTTTTTTCGACGAAAAATTTACCTACTTGACGTAAAATAATTGAGAGGAAATTCAAGAATTAATTATTAGTTACATTTTATCTTCTTTCTATCTAAACATTAGATAATATTTATAGTTCACCAATATCAAATAATGTTAACTCAGTGTCTTTATATACCAGTAGAATAAAAGAAAATTAATCAAATACGACTTCATTTTGCCGAAACTAATTTTCTTTTTACTTTTCCATAAACCTTTTTTTTTTTTTTTTTTTTTTTTTTTTTTTTTTTTTTGACCAGAGAATACTTGAAGCTGAAGACATCATCTGAAGAAATCTTTTGATCTCAATATTACTTTTTTTTTTTCGACGAAAAATTTACCTACTTGACGTAAAATAATTGAGAGGAAATTCAAGAATTAATTATTAGTTACATTTTATCTTCTTTCTATCTAAACATTAGATAATATTTATAGTTCACCAATATCAAATAATGTTAACTCAGTGTCTTTATATACCAGTAGAATAAAAGAAAATTAATCAAATACGACTTCATTTTGCCGAAAATAATTTTCTTTTTACTTTTCCATAAACCTTTTTTTTTTTGACCAGAGAATACTTGAAGCTGAAGACATCATCTGAAGAAATCTTTTGATCACAATATTACTTTTTTTTCGACGAAAAATTTACCTACATGGCGTAAAATAATTGAGAGGAAATTCAAGAATTAATTATTAGTTACATTTTATCTTCTTTCTATCTAAACATTAGATAATACTTATAGCTCACCAATATCAAATAATGTTAAGTCAGTGTCTTTATATACCAGTAGAACAAAAAAAATTAACCAAATACGACTTCATTTTGCCGAAAATAATTTTCTTTTAATTTCTCAATAAGCTTTTTTTTTTTTTTTTAATCAAAGAATACTTGAAACTGAAAACATAATCTGAAGAAACCTTTTGATCTCTATATTACTTTTTTACCACGAAAAATTTACCTTACTAGACGTAAAATAATTAAGAGAAAATCCAAGAATTAATTATTAGTTACATTTATCTTCTTAATTTCCACATTAGACAATATTTATAGCTCACCAATATCAAATAACGTAAAGTCAACGACTTTATATACCAGTAGAATAAAAGAAAGTTAATCAAAAACGACTCTATTTTACCGAAAATAATTTTCTTTTAATTTCTGGATAAGCTTTTTTTCCTTGGTCCATTGCATCCTAAGCAATACGATTTCTCGTTAAATTTTTAACCGTGTGAGTTAACAGAACAAGAGCGTTTAAAATAACAGTGAGGCCGGGGATGGGTGGGTCGCACTGATAAAGGAAAAAAAGGGGGGGGGAAATAAAAAATTGGAAAAGTGGGATCGGATAAATGAAAGGAAATGAACCAAAAAGAGCTTCATTTCCGCCAACTCTTTTCAATGGGACATTGTGAGTGACATCATAGGCAATTATATGTCACACTAGCTGGCGAAGAGATATCTAATTTTGGAGATTTTTAATTCGTTACATTCATGAAATAGGGGAGAATGGGGGCTAACGGAATATGTTTTACATTCTGTACTGTAGAAAATGTAATTTATAAGATTCTCAAATTATTATTATTATTGGTACTGCTATTATTATTTTCTTGACAAATAACTGAAAAGCTTTGGGGAGGAAGATGTCACATGATATTTCTGAAAAAATAGAAAATTCCCGGCAGAATAAATTATTTTCATCTAATTTAAATATAAAACATACACTTTCTCTACGTCCACTATATTCATGATATAGAAGAGTTTGAAAGCAAACGGAATATGCTTTACATTTTATTGTATACAGTGTAATTTATGAAATTCTCTGATTATTATTATTATTATTATTGTTATTGTTATTTTTCTAACAAACAATGGGAGAGATTGGTAAGTGAAAATGTTACATAAAATTTCTGAAAAAAAATAGGTAAGTGTGATCGCAGATCGCACAGAGGGTTTCATTTAATATTTCTTTCGAAACAACTTATTCTTTAATTAATAAATCCAATTTGTTGATTTATAATTATTAAATTCTTACATAGATTATAGAACCAGCAAATTTAATTTAAAAATAAATATAAAATTAAATTATTTATTTTCACCTAATTTAAAATGTTTAAATCAAATTATTTAAATAAAATCCCCAATTCCAAGTTTTTTGAAAATCTGAAATTAAAGACTTTCAGCAGAGATTTAAAAAAAAAAAGAAAAACAAATAAAGAAATTTATAATACCAAGTCATTAATAAATCACAATAGTTTTCAAAAAGATAAAAAAATAAATAAAAAATAAAATTTAATTCCAAAAGATATAAATGTTACATGAACTATGTTTTATATGAAATGTTCCCTAATAATATGAACCCTGAAATTTTCGGAAATACGCTAATTTTTAATTAAATCCATTTTAACATGAAAATTTCAGCTTGCAGCACAGGGGCTGTAACAAAAAACCTTCTGTTTATTAGCGAAAAGATTTATCTCTAAGCTATGAATAGAGTGAGTCTACACAGAGAACGTTCAAATTAAGGTCTCTTTTAATATATAAATCTCAAAAATGGACGGATGACAATGAAAAAATTAATTTAATTAAAATAATAGACTTTTTCAATATTTTAAGATTTATCATGTGACACGTGGTATTCAGCTGTTAGAACACAAAATTTGAAGTATCTGACTTAAACAATTTTTATGTACGGATTCTGTGACGTACTGGCAGACAGAGGGCATAGACGAATAGGATTTCGTCAGATAAACAAAATCCTGAAAAGAAATTTCTCGGCGGAATAAATTATTTTCATCTAATTTAAATATAAAACATACACTTTTCTTTTGAGTCTATTTTATATACATGATGTAAACGAGCCTAAGGGATAATGGGATATGTTTCTTATTTCATATTGCAGGAAGTATTATTTATAAAATTCTTAGATTATTATTATTATTATTAATTTCTTGAGAGGCAATTGAGAAGCTTTGTAAATGAACATGCTACATGACATGTTTGAAAAAGTACTTGGATGTCGCAATCCCAAAACTTTCTTCTATCTCCTACGTCTTAATATTTAAAAATGCAGTTAAGCATATTAATACTTCAACATTATTAGTTTAATATTATACGAACTTTTACTTTTATCTTAAATTTCTGCTTCAGTCAATTAACTGGAGTAAAAAAAAGAGTTAATCTAGATCATGATATTTATTAAAATCAATAATTTTTCCTTATTCCCTTGTCATCAGCTGTTTGCAAATATCCGGCTTAGTAGGATGCCAGTTCCCATCTCTGCATGAGTTGTCAATAAACAATAAAAGTACGAAAAATCGGAGAAAATTATACAAAAATCACTAACACAGTGCACTTTTCCCGAGGGATTTTACTCATTCAAGGAGGATCTGCTGCCCATAGCTAAAATCATGCACTAAAAATTTGGAATAATTCTATGTATACCTTTATATATTTTTCGATGGTGCAATAAAGAAAAAGACACAAAACTTGCTGCATGTTACAGTCATTCCTTCCACTGGGATTTTTTAAAATTCAATGAGAAATTGCAGAAAATAGCCAGAAACAAACACAAAAAATTTGGTTACAACTAAACTTTACAAAGTTTTTGTTGGTACAATAACGAAAAGGGCACAGACATTACTGTTAAAATGCCCCCTTCCAGCAGAATTTTTTCAAATTTAGGGAGAACCGGCTTACCGTACCCAAAAATATACACACAACATTTGGTTCAATTATATCGATAATTTTATAGACTTTCCGATGGTACCATTAAAAAAAAGCGCAGCCTCTTTCCGGCTGATTTTTTTTCAAATTCAAAGAGGACCTGTTTGCCATAGCCTAAAACATGTTAAAACACTGTTAAAAATCTTGTCCTAGTTTGAACCAAATTTTGATACTCAGTAACTGCCACCATAAGATGGTAAAATCTTGAACCAATATTTGGAGCTCCTGTTGAAGCATTATTCCAATAGTTGGAACAAAGTTGAAATAGGAAGCTCCAAATGTTGGGGCGAGATTTCACAATCTCATGGTGGCAGCTACTGAACACCAAAATTTGGTTCAAACTAGAGCAAAATTTTTAACAGTGTACACATTTTTTTTCAATTCTATGCATAAATTCATACACTTTTCGATGCTACAATAAAGAAAATGGCACAGGCATTTTGATGCAGTTGCAGGCATGCTACATGGCAATGGCACAGGCAGTTGTCATGTAGCAAGTCATGCAGCACAAACATTGCTATTACAACCAGCTCCCTCCTGCAGAATTTTTTCATGTTCTGGGAAGACTTGCTGGTCTTTAGGCAAAATTTTGTTCAATTACATCGATAATTTTATAGACTTTCCGATGGTACTACAATAAAAATAACGCAAAAATTGCTAATATAGCGCTCCCTTCCGGCTGATTTTTTTTTTTTCAAATTCAAAGAGGACCTGTTTTCTACAGCCAAAAACATACATTTTTTTTCCAACTCTATGCATAAATTCATACACTTTTCGATGCTACATTAAAGAAAATGACACAGGCGTTGCTATTACAGCTAACTCCCTCCTTCAGAATTTTTTCATGTTCTGGGAAGACTTGCTGGTTTTAGTCAAAAACACACACAAAAAGTTTGGTTCAGATCTATACATAACATCATACACTTTTCAATGGTACAATATTGAAAACGGGACAAAAACTGCATTATAGCGCCCTCTTGCAGCGAATATTTCTAAATTGAAGGAGGATCTGTTTGCCACAGCCAAAAACACACGCAAAAAATTTGGTTCAGTTCAAATTTTTTGTATATATCTTCATATACTTTTAAATGGCACAATGGCGACACACGGACAGACATTTTGTGTAAACATTGATTTTGGGGATAAACTAATAAATCCATCTAAAACCGGAAGTCGAAAAAAAAATTCGATTACGATACTTTCTTCTATTGAACACAGAAAAAAATAAAATAACGTAATTTTCCTAGTGGAATATATTCTTTTTATCTAATTAAAATGTAAAAATACGCTTTTTACTATCTTCTACGAAAAGGCAACTGGACTCGGTCATATATATTCGAAGAAATTCGATCAGTGTATCATTTTGGGTCATTATGGGTAAAGGTCAAATTAATTATATTAAAAAAACGGCTCAATCGATTTTGACTAAATTTTATATCCAACCATTTTCGAATGCAAAAGATTTTGGGCTTGATCACAGTTAGAAAAATTTGAATTAGTGGGTCATTTTTTGGGTCACTGCGGGTAAGCAAAATTTATCTAAAAAATGGCTCTAACGGTTTTTAATAAATTTTATATTCTGTAGTTTTGGATTACTAGATGACCATTCGAGTGAGTCAAATGTTCCAGAAAATTCGATTAATGGGTCATTCTTGGATCACCGTGGACCAAGCTAATTTTATCTATAAAGTGGTCAAAACGATTTTGACTGAATTTTGCATCCAATCGTTTTCAGATACGAGAAGACTATTTGGGTAGGTCACATGTACCATAAATTTCAGTCAGTGAGTCATTTTTGGATCATTGCGGGTCAAGCTAATTTTATCTAAAGAACTTCTCTAACGATTTTCTGAGAATCCATATTTCTGTAAAGCTTTTGGAACATCAAAAACTAATTTTCCAACGATTGTAAGAAGAAAACGAAAATGGTTTTGAATAGTTAATTGCGTAGTCATTCAATTAACACAATAAATTAAAAAAAAAAGATAATTTTTGTACGAAATACTTTTCCAATAATTTGAAGAAGAAAATAAAACCTGTTTTGTATAGTTAATTGTCCAGTTTCAAAACGATTACTTGTATGAAATACTTTTCCAATGATTGTAAGTAAAAACGAAAACTGGTTTAAATAGCTAATTGCCCACTTATTCAATTAACATACACACAAGAAAGATAATATTCGTACGAAATACTTTTTCAATAGTAGAAAGAAAACGAAAACGGTTTGGATAATTAATTGCCCAGTTTTAATGCGATAAAAAACTTTAATACTTGTACGAAATACTTTTCTAATAATTGTAAGAAAACAAAAACTGTTTTTATTAATATAGTTTATATAGTTCGTTCAATAGTTAATTGACCAATATTTCAAATATCACGATAAAAAAAGATAATAATTGTATGAAATACTTTTCCAATGATTGTAAGAAAAAAACGAAAACTGTTTTGAATAGTTAATTGCCCATTTATTCAATTGAGACGATAAAAAAGATAATATTTGTTCTAAATACTTTATCAATAATTGTAAGAAAACAAAAATTGTTTTGGATAGTTAACTGCCCAGTCTTTTAATCAACATGTTAAAAAAGGGTAATAATTGTATAAAATTAATCATTCGAATACAGAGGGATACCTTAAAGCTAAGAATGGAAGCTTTTTTGGATTTGAATTCAAATTGATTTGCTAAGCTTGACATCTATCCAAATAGATAAAAGAAAAAAAATCAATTTTCTAAGGGAAAAATAGTTGAATTTAAATCTTAGTATGGTTTGTCAGACTTAACATTCGAAAAAGAAATGGAGGAAAATATTTCACTTAATCTTTCCGATCTCTGCTTAAAAGCAGTTTTCTTTCAGTCTATCGATAACTCCGTAATATATTTTATCCTTAGTAATGTAGAATTCTTTTTTTACTTTACAAGTTAAGCTGAAATAAATACAGAAAATAAAGAAAGATTGAAAATAAATTTAAAATAAAGGGAATTGGGAGAAAAGAAAATAATGGTGCCAAAATATAGCACATTCGAAGAAGGAGATTTCGAAAAGTAAATGCCTATTTTCAGAAAAGAAAATTACATCGAGATTCAAAGTCTCATAGAATAAAAGAGCACATAAACATCAACCAATCGAATAATTTTTAATAAAAAAAAATCGAGACAATAATGTTATTGGATACTAGATATCGAGCGAAAATTTGGTTTCACTTTCGTTTTCGGCCCCAAATCTGAGTTTTACAAAAAATTCGTTTAAAGCGAAAATCTGTCGAAGATTTGGTCTGAACGAAACTATCTCTATTCTGAAAGTATCGTTTCTTCCTTTGGAAATGCTCAACATTACTCACTGGTTTGAGTTGTACTAAACTTGCATCAAATGAGACACTTTTTATTTATTGCTATGAACTTTACAGTTTATAACTATCAGTCATAATTAATTCAAGCCGAGAATGCAACTTATAAAGGCATCACTGCATGTAATATGACTAAACTTTGAAGACGCCTTTCACGCGTTCATTAAAAGCTGCAGACTTAAAAGTAATAGAAAATTTTTAGTTTGCAAGCTCAGAAGTGTTTTGAAAGTTGTGAGATTGGTTTAGTATTATCGAGGATCATTTACAAAAATCATTATAACAGTTAAATAGAAGTGTGCATAACTAAAACATTTTTTAATTAGATAAAATTCGTATAATTGAAAAATCATTCTGTGTAATTAATAATTTTATTTATTATTTTTTTAAAAATGAAACTGGGAAGTTTAGTACCTGAATCGACAGCTCAAGTGATATGCAGCGTTGGACTGGTCGGCCCTGACTACAGACGACGTTAATATAACCCTTTCGGGTCTGGTGTACTATTAATAGTACAAGTTTTTTCATCAAGTATTATTTTGACCGAATAATTACTTAGTTACTTTCTACATACATCAATGATAGCACACGGCTTTTCTTATTTTGATTTCATTTATGTTTTGACATTGAGTAATAATTTATAAATATAAGTTAAATTTATAAATATAAAATAAATATAAGTTACTTCTCTGAACCAATTACACTGATAAACAAATTTTAACGAATGTTCTGTTTCTCTATATACGTTGAGTGTTCCTTATAGATTTTAATCTACTGAAAAAGAATATGTTTGTAAAAATTTTCTATCACCCTCCAATTTTGAGAAATTTCATTTATACGTTTTGAAGTAGGTAGGCATCGTATAGGCATTATAATTATATCATATTATTTCTTTCTCTTATTCTTCTCTTATTCTCTTTCATATATTTGATTCACACAAACATTCTTTTTTCTTATTACAACGATAGAAGATGCAGCAAGAGAGTAGAAACTGGTGTCCCCCTAATAAATTTTATGTTAGCGACCTTAAACAGACAGCTCTAGCCACCCCCACAGTATTTGACTTTAGCGCAAATCCATGACAGTTGAAACTTTCGGGGCGAGTGTACTACTATTTCTTTGTTCTGTAAGACTTTTTAATTAAATTTTGATTATAATTATCTTATTTTCCTCTACAATATGTAAAACATGTCTAGAGGATGCGTTAATGAACCCGAATCTTTTTGCTATGTGTGCGGGAAGCTAACTTTGAAAAAGCATTGATGCACTTTCACGCCGTTAATAAAGACTGTGCCTATCATATGTACTTTGAATATAAAGTAGGTGAACAAGATAAGAAATGGGCACCTCATTCATGTTGTACACAATGTGCTACAAACCTTCCAGCGTGGATGAAAGGTACAAAAAAGTGTTTGTCCTTTGCTATACCCATTATATGGCGCATGCCTAAAGATCATACAACTGACTGCTACTAATGTATTACAAAAATTAAAGGAGTCTCTGTAAGAAGTAAACATAAAAGTAAGTACCCGAACTTAGATTCAGCAATGTGACCAGCATTACATAATGATGATTTACAAATACCGAAACCTCCAGAGAATTTTACATATGACGATGCAGCAGTAGAAATGGAAATTGATGCAACTGAAACTTCCTCTATACATCTGATATGAACTATTCTATTGGCATAAATAAAGAACCACATCTAATTACTCAAAAAGAATTAAATGATTTTTTAAGAGACTTAAATTTATCAAAGAAAAACTCAGAATTACTTGGATCAAGATTACAATGTTGGAATCTGAAAAACAATGCAAAGATATCTATTTATCAAGATTGATTTAAGAAATATTCAACATTTTTTTTCAAGAAAAGATGATTTATGCTATTGTAATGATATAAGTGGCCTTATGTCTGCTTTAAATTATCAATATAAATCTGAACAATGACCTATAAGAGAACAGCCACAGATAAGACATTTACCGCTACATAAAGTATGAAATTTCTTATTAATATCATTTCTTTTTACAAAAATTCTTCTATATTTTTCCGAAACTTTATGAACAATGCATACTTTCAGTGTTTTAAAGATTAATTTTAAGCTTCATAAGTGTTTGTTTAAAAATTTGTCATTACTAAAATACCAAATGATAAATTTCATAAGGTATATGTGTTGAATAAATACTGCAAAATTCAGATTTTCAAGATTTTGAATTTTTTAAAAATCTGTGGGTGATGGAAACTTTTTAATGGTATATTCTTTCACAGCACCACCTAAAATATAAAAGTCACCACATACTTAGTTAGAAACAGAAACCTTGTTTATCAGTGTTATTTGTGATAAAACGCAAAAAATATTAGAAAGTTGTAATTCCCTTTCAAATCCTATTGTAATACGTTTTTTTCCAAAATGTCTTCTTAAACTCTTCATTAGCCTATCATCTTATAAATATGAATTGAATAGTACACAAAAATAAGTACATTCGTTAGATTTCAGACAAGGAGATAATCTTTAAATTTCAGTAAGTCAATCAGGAGAGCTACGATTAACGTACTTAAAACAAAAGCAGTTTTGTTCTCAAAATTGTAAAAAATTCACCAATAGGCTTAAGTTAATTTTGAATACCAATTGGCTGTTCAATCGCGCTTTTCGCCTCTAACCAAGAGTTGGTGTGGAATTTGAATACGGACGTTATTTCATAGATTGTAATCTGGTTAATCACTTTCATCGTTTTATGCATCTCTTCCACCTGGGTTGAAATGAAGATGAATAACTGATATTTTCAAAGGCCTTGATGCTAACAGAAAGGTTCGAAGAGAATTCCAGAGAAATCTGCCTACTAAAATGACCAACAGGAATTTAGATTTAAATCTTGGATTAACACATGAGATGCTCAGCGAAAAAGAACTGATTTATGGGGATTTTTTCCATATAGAAAGTCATACATTCGAAATTTTTCTACAGACTTGTTGAAATTATGCCTTATGATGTAGAAGTCGTTATCAATGTCAGGAAAGCAATAATTTATTTTTAATCATGTATTTCTAATTCAGTGTCACATTAATATATTCAATGACAATAACAATAAAAATTTATTAGAACATTGAAAGTAAATATATCTCAGAAATAAATAAATAAATATGTGTGAGTATGTCTGAATGCGAATAAGGCATTATGCAATTAAAATTTAAATTAACATGTGCAAAAAAAAAATTAAAAATGAATTACAAACCGGGAGGCGGCAGTACAGACAATCCCCTCATCGAAGATTGAAATTATAGAATTACTTAGAGCTTGATTAGCATATTAAAATGCAACTAGTATGTCAAGTCATGCTTGGTGGGAAACACCTGGAAACCAATTTTAATGGTTGGCTGATAGATTTACCATTGTAATTTTCTTTCTCCCAGTTCTCCATGTTTTCATATCTTTGGGTGCAGGAAAACACAATAATAAACCTATCGATCAATCACAAAAATCGGATCTTCAGATACCTTCCACCAAGATATGATTTGGCAGACCAGCTGCATTTTAATATGATAATTGTGATCTGTCTATTTCTGGAAATTCGGCCTCCAACTCGATGAGGTGATTGTTTGTGCAGCCACCACTTGGTTTAGAAATTCTAACGAAACATCATTGTATGTTAATTCGTGTTAAGGGGCAATCTTATGGAAGAAATTTATAAAGATATCCCGGTTGCATTTCAATATCTTTAAATGACTTTTTTTTATTTTATTATATTATTATTATTATTATTATTATTATTATTATTATTATTATTATTATTATTATTATTATTATTATTATTATTATTATTATTATTATTATTATTATTTTGCATTGGACAGTTGAGATTGATTTGAATGCAAGGTGTTTTTAGGTTATTCGATTTTGGTTGCACATATTTTTATGAGCGTGCTTTCGCTTTCCAAGCCGGTTCCGAAAATGAAAGCCTCGTCATAAAAAATATCTGTAAACAAAATCAAAAAAGAAAAATACGGTCTGTATACAGATTCATCTCCACTATCCTCTCCGAAAAAAAAAAAGCATTTAAAAATATTAAAATGCAACCAAGATATGTTTATAAATATCTTCCATATGATTAGTATTAGCGAGCGAGGATTTTCATTTGAACGAGGTAGCCTCTTAATATCTATGTTACGTAAGACAACAAATAGAAATTTCACTTTTTCCTTACTTTTATGTTTTTTGAAAAATATTTAGATTACTATTCTAAATATAAATTATATTTAAAAGAACCTTTAACTGTTTACAAATAAATTTAAAATCACATTTCATCTCATTTTAAAACGTACATGGAAGTGAAAAACTCAAAGTAAATCCCTCCGATTTCTCTTCAAAGCTATGCTGCTGTCCTTCGATTTCAGAATTTTCACAGTTCATGAAATTCATGCACCCCTACCCTATTTCCGACAAAAGAAAACTATAAAAAAAGAAATACTACAAGGAAAAATCAATCGAAGAAACGACTGAAAAAGCTATTACTGAAAATTTCCTTTTTTTCGCCATTTTTTTTTTTTTTTTTTTTTTTTTTTTTTCAAAAGTCTAGGCAGAAAGCAATGAGGTAAGTGCTACCTATCTTTTTTCCCTTAAAAATCCAAATATATATTGCAGATAGAGTGTGTAAATCCTTTCTTCCCACCAGAAAACGGAAATGAAACTGTGTCTATTTTACTTTCTTCCATTTCTTTTGGATATTTTGTGACACAGGGGCTTTTAGGACTTTTTTTCCCTTATTTTGTACTTTATCGTAGCGGAAACTTCTTTTTGAATGACAGGTATGGTAGTACTAACGACAGGGAAATTTTTAAATTTAACTTCCCTTTGTCAGCTTTTTCGTTTCCGAAAAAAATTTAATATTGCATCCGGGTAGGGCCTCAAATTAGAGAAATCATTCCGGATATGTTTAAGAAAATTATCGCTCTATAAATGTATTTTCATTCGAGATTATAAATTATTCTGCTGTACAATGAATATATATATATATATATATATATATATATATATATATTTCTAGAGAATTAAATATAAATTATGTGGGTAGTTTAATGCATTCTAAACATGAGTAAAATAAGCAGACTCAAAAGAAAAAAAATTAATATTTTTAAATACTGAATTATTTGGCATTTTTAGAAAATTGATCAAAAAACACAAAATGTATTAAATTTAAAATGTTACTTAAAAGTCGATTAAAATAATCAAATAGAGATGTTCATAGTTAATTTTATTTAAAGCATCTTAGTACTTTCAAACCTTAATCAGGCTCTTTCTCAGAGATTATTTTTTGTTTATTTATACAAATACATGATTTCGTTTTGAAAATGAACGAGCCAATAAATATTATAGTTGAAAGTGGGAGTAGTTTTTTGAATTAAACTTAATGAGAGAAGATATATATTATTTATTGCAGTCCATTTACTTTATTATTCCACCCTGTGTTCATTTATCACTTTTAATTTTTAATTGCGTGGCTTGAAGATTGAATTAGTAGTCTTTGAGATGAAAACCGGTGACAAGAAATATTTATATGTTGTATGTAATAAACAAATATATTCTCTGAGGAAGAACCTGATTAAGGTTTGAAAGCAGTAAGATGTTTTAAATAAAATTATTAACACCTCTATTTGATTATTTTAATAGCCTTTTAAGTAAACCAGAACCTTTTAAAGTTCATATATTTTGGGTTAAAAACAAGGCGATTTTTTTTTCTGCTATATGTTTTTATTTTATTGATCAAAAATGTTAATCACCGGTAAATTACTTTTGAACAAGATTATTTCTTATGCTTATTAGATTTTTAAGGCCATATTTCGTGAAGTATAAAATAAGGTGGTAGTTTAGTATTTTCTAAACATGAATAAAATAATCAGAAACTTAAAAAAAAAAAAAAAAAAAAAAAAAAAAAAAAAAAAAAAAAAAGGAATATTTTTAGATACTGAACTTTTTGACATTTTTGGAAAATTGATCAAAAAGGTCAACTACCACTAAATTACTTTGGACAAGAATGCTTTATTTATTTATTTATTTATTTTTTAAGACCATATTTCGTGAAACATAAAATAAGTTGGTAGTTTAGTACTTTCTAAACATGAGTAAAATAATTAGAAATTTAAAAATATTAGGAATATTTCTAGGTACTGAAAGGTTTTAGAAAATTTATCAAAATGTTCAATTACCAATCAATTACTTCTGGATAAGAATGTTATGCTTGTTAGTTTCATAAGGCTATGTTTCGCGAAGCATAAAATAAGTAGGTAGGTACATTCTAAACATGAATAAAATTAACAGAAACTTTAAAAAAAATTAAATATTTTTAGATAGTGAACGTTTTGAGTTTTTAAGAAAATTGATCAAAAAGATTAATTGGCAATAAATTACTTTTTGACAAGAATGTTATGCTTTTTAATTTTTTAAGGTCATATTTAGTTAGTTTCAGATAAATTTACAGAAAGACAAAGATTAAAAAAAGTCCAGAAAGTTATGTTTTTATTTTCGAACTTTTGAGGCACAGCAACATTTTTCACTGCAAATTCATAAAATTTAAAGTGATATATTCGATCAGATAAGGTCGGAAAAAATGGTATTTCTTAATGTACTTAAACGTAGAGTAATATTTTTCTAAATATTAGAAATAAAGGAAACCATATAAAAGTTAAAGTAATTTGTATATCAGGTACGATGCGCTGGTACCTCATATATAAATGGTACAGTTTTAAGAGTGTATAGCCCCTTGTAAAACAAACGCAATAGGTGAAAGCTATACTTTGATTGTATATTTTTGTAGTTCAAACTTTCATAAACAATTTAAGCCTTTATGTTCCGATGGTGTTTTAAGGTACTAATAAAACCTTCTTATTATCAAAAATATCGGATTATTCAATACAATCATTACATTGCAAAATTAATGGTTAATACTTCAAACTATCATCGATACATAGAACTGGTAGTTTTGAAAAGCAGTAAACATTTTAAAAGAATGTTTCCCTGCCTATGTATTTAATTTTAGTTTCAATCTTATTGAGTAATGTAAAATATTTTAATGAACAAATTTTAAACGACATAAAAATAATAGAAAAACAATAGTAACATTTGTATGCAACACTGCCAAGCAAATTGAGTGATTGTATAGTTGCAGTTTACAGTTAAGTTAATCAATAGTAAAATAGGTTATTAGATTATAGGATATTAGGATATATAATATCTATATAGGATATTAGATTTTTACAGTGAAACATCTCAACTTTTATAGTTAAGTTTATTGTACTCGTATAATCTTGCGAAATATTTTCAGCTTATGTCGACCCGATAGTGCCTAAAATGACATCTTTAGCTCCTTAAATCTACTTTTTTTATTATTATTTTACATTATTTTTCTATAAAGCTTCTAATCTCCTTTTATAACATAATATAAACAGTTTCTGTAAATATATTCTTTTTTATTGATAAATTTGGAGAATAAACGACTAAGAGATAATCATTAAACTCTTATATATGACAGCTTAAATTCTTCTACTTCTTCTCAACTCTTTTTACTTCTAATTTTTTTTTATTTTGTTGCCAGTAATTTCAAACCATTTTTCACCTATTATTTGAAATTTAATTTAAAGAATAATTGTTTATTAGAATTTGTAATTCATCAAGGGTAACATTGCATAGTATAAATCAAACGCTTTTCTCTAACAAAAATCATAAATTTTTGTTAGAGAAAAGAATGCCAGGTAGCGTAAATCAAATCACTTAAATTGCCCAATGACTGGAGCAACAGTTGTAATAGAAAATTTTAAAATCAAAACATTAAAGCAAAGAAAATTTTTTTAATGGAATCTTTTTAAAAAAAATCACAAAATATTTCAATGAACAAATTTTAAACGACAAAAAAATAGTAGAAAATTAATAGTAGCACTTGCTATGTATTTCTTGTTATTTTGCACCCAACGCGACCAAGCACATGGAATGATTGTATAATTACAGTTTAAAGTTAAGTTAGCCAATAGTAAAATATCATAAAATTGCATCAAAATAAAATTAACTTTAAAACTATTAAAAATTATATAGCTCACATTTTGAAAAATTTACGCATGTAAATGAAAATAGAAATGCATATAATATGTATACAGGGATCGCACCGTTCCTAAAATTTTCATTCGCTCCTACCAGAATTTTAAACCGGTGATATTTATTGTATAATCCTATTGTAAATATTATCGGAATTTTCTACAAAGATTTTTGTTTTAAAATACTGGTAGCAAAGTGTGAAAATTTTAGGAACGGTGCGAGCCCTGTGAATATACGTAGGGATGTCGCAAAGTTTCAATTACAGGCGAATTTATTTTAATGCTACCTCATACACCGCAAAAAAAAATCTGTAAAGTTACTAAATTTTTTCTAGGAAACTAGCATTCCTAGAACTTTTTATGTAACCTACAAAAAAAAAAAAAATACATGTAACAGATATGAGTTTTTACTGTAAATAAAAATATCTGTAAGGTTACCAAATTTTTTTTGAAAGATTGAAAAACTTTTTATGTAACGGGTTACAGATAAAATTTTAGTAAGATTACTGTGATTTTAGTAGACTCTTTTTGTCAAGCTCGAGATTTCTGTAGCTTTACAAAAACTAGTTTTAAAGATACATATATATAAGATATATTATGTAAAGATAAAGTTTTTGTAAGTATGCAGATTTCTATAAATTTACAATCTGAAGAATTACATTTTTTTTTTTTTTTACATTGTACCACTTTTTTGAAACAAAAACCTTTTATATACATTTTATATAACTTTTGCATGATAAATATACTGCGAAATCTATTTAAAAAAATAATAATAATGAGAATAGAATATGAAAATGTTCGCTTAGAACTGAAACTTTACAATATCCCAGCATACGTATATACATTAATTGAAAATTAAATGATTATTCTATATTTTAAGCAGATGTTAAATAAATGTCAAAGAAACACAATTTTGTAATTCAAAAACAAAATTCGGGAAATATATTAAATTCAGTTCGCAGTATAAATGAATTTATCTTCGTGAAAGGCTTTCTTCTCAGACTTTCACCGATTTCTTGTATGACAAAGAAAAATGTCACCGGAAATTCACTGTTCCTTTCACAAGTAGCTAGCTCACTTAGGTAAAATGCTTGAAAAAGCTTCAGATTTTTTATTCAAACAAAGTACAATGGTTCTGAAGGAGGTGTCTACTTGTCCAGCTGAAAAATATTAGATATTTTGATAAGTCAAAATGTGGGAGAATAAAAACTACTTCGTCTTATGTTGCAGTCTTTTTGAGAGTGTTGGCAAATATTTTACTTTTTTTTGTTTGATATTGCGAATTTTTATGATATAACTAGGAATTCATTTTCACAAAAGAAAAAAAATCCTGTCCAACAATTGAATTTTTCTGACACGTTATCTGACTCATTTTTAAACGTAAAGCCATGATGCTTGCAGTCATAATTATAGAAGGGAACTTTTTTTCCATTTTCCCTTTTTCGTTTTTTCGAATAATTTGTTTTCCCGGTAAATGGTTTGCAATTTTAGTTATAAGCGATTATTGTCTCAAGACAGAAATTTTAACCTTTAGTTTGATGTAGAGGCCGAAAATTTGATTTAAAACACCAAATGTGACAGCATTCTCGAAAAACATATTCTGCCTTTATCAAAAATGTAAAAAAGCACTTCGCAGAGGATGCCATTTTGATACGCTTGCGAAAGAAAATTAATTAAAAGTTTGGTTTTCAGAACAGCATTAAGCACATGAAAATTTCAGGTACTCTCATTCAGGTTCCAAAACAATAGATTTATTATTATTATTATTATTATCGAAAGAGTTTTATTTTAGGTGATAAAAATTTATTTGATACCCATCTCGGTAATTTTTTTTTAAGAACACATCTCGACAAGTAAAATGGAGTAGTTTTTGCGAATTATTTAACATTATATATTTTACTTAAAAATAAAGACATGAAGAAATTAATTTCATGCTGCGATGTCACACAATGACTGATAACGCAACCAATCTCTCTTGAATTCTTATTTACAAAGTTTATTAAACTCAAAGGGCTATGTACAAAACATTTGCAATTAGAGATAATTATGTACACTATTACTATCTATTTAAGAATCACATTTCTTCCACTATACTACAATACAACTAACTTACAAAATAAAACAAATATTATCTCGGATGCATTCCCGCATCCTACATATAACAGAAAACCACCACTATTGACTTCATATTCCTCTCTTCACTTCCATTCATTTTCCGTAGGTAATTCAGTCTCTTCACTTCAGTTTACTTACCTTTATAAAAAGATTGGAACGAGGATGGTTGCATGACACATGCATATATCAGTTTTCAAGGACTAAATAACTTCTTGCATATCTTTTTAAGAATAAGTCTATTCGGTAGACTTTTCTAAAAAACTTTGAATACATCATCTTAAAATTTGTTGCGGTGTTAGCAAATACACTATTTGATAACAATAAGAAGACACTTTCATTTTGGATTAAAATAAAGAAATAAAAAATAAAAAATAAAATTAATTTGCTACAAAAATTAAAAAGTAAAAAAAAAAAAAAAAAAAAAAAAAAAAATATCTTTTACTATTTTATTTTGTTTTTCACTCAGACCTAAAATGTTAAGTGTTTTTAAATAAATAAGTTAGTTACTCAATTATGGAAAGTTTTAACCGTTATTTAACCCTTTCCGGCACACTGTGCCCAGTCCGGTATGCCTAATTTTAATTCCAAAATTGCAAATGGCACCAATAATATTTTAATAAAATTTTACTTTTACAATGAAACCTTAAATTAGGGGATTCTTAAATTCTAAAATAGTCATTTCTAAATTCCGGTGACAGTTCATAATATCTGAATTTAGTAATAGAATTTGCCCTTGCCGGAAAGGGTTAAAATAGAATTTTAGAAAAGTTTACCGAAATATTAAATAAAAAAATACATTTTGAAAAAAGGGTATTGTATAGATATATGTATGCATATACACATCCATAGAGCTTAAAATTTATTATTTTTAAATCTTCCAGCACCATATGATCTTTTAGGTCCATAATCATTTAGCACCATAATCTTTTAGTTCTATTTCTTAGGCCGATAATTTAAAACTTAAAAATCTTAACCATTTTGCTTCATGTGCCCTTAAGGGTGTATTTCGATTTCAAACTGCTTATTTTCCGATTTATTCTTGACTTCATTTTTACTCTCATATGCATCAAACTGGCAAATTGTCTTATTTAGAAAGTACACAAGGTGCCGTAATTGTCAATTCTTTGATAAATGCAGACAATATCGCAAAAAAAGCGATCAAAAACGGCATTTTGAACAGATTTTCCCCTAGCGGGAGATCTGTGAACGAAAAAAAGGGTCATACTGAGAAGATAATTGTTTATAAATCAAATTCTAATGAATTGAGCGTAAAAATACATCACACGGCACCTTGTACATCTCTTCAAAAATCCCCTCAGCAAGTTTCATGTTTCTTTTTTTAAAAATGTGCTTGAAATTGTATCGAAAAATTTCGAGCTGTTGAAGGTGGAAAAGCGTTTTTTCGAATACACCCTTAAGTTAAAAAAATCCCTTACTCAACAATGCGACAATCTTTGATACATTTTATGACTCATTTTAAATGTAAAGGCAGAAAATTAGCAGGTCTGATTATTGAATCAATTTGAAATTAAAATGAGTTTCCATTTATTGATAAATGAATTATTTGTGATGTTATAAGCAATTGTAGTTCTGTGACGACTGATTTCTCTCTTTTCTCATGGTATCTTATTCAGTAATTCGTGTCGTAACTCAAAATATGAGGTTTGAAGACAAATAATCAAACGTATTACCAATTTATTCAAAAAATTTTGTTATCCAAAATGAGATGTTGTTCTAAATGCAAATAATAATTTTTATATCTTGTGATAAATTATTTTCAAAATAAATTTGCTTAAAAATTTTTAAATATTAGGACGAAAGTAAACTATTTATATATAAATAAGTCAGACTTAAAGTGCTTACTTGAATATCTTTAGATAAAAAAGCCTTACATCGTAAAACAAACAAAATAAAATAAAATAAAAAAAGGGGGAGGGGGATTAAATTGTTTTAAATCGAAATTTTCTAAAATTGATAACTACTCAGGAGAATTAAACTTTAGCCTATTTTTATAACTAATTACATGAGATTTGAGAAAAAGATTGATGTTTTTAAGATTTAGTTATACTTACATCTCAAAATTTGTATCTTGTAAATTATGAAGTTTTACAAACAACTGGCCGATATCGACATAAATATCAATCAAGCTAAATTTCATTTCCTATTTTTGGGTTAACTTTTGTCTTAAGAAACCGTAATTCAAGAAATAAGAAATGTGTTTTTGACATATTAGAATTTTTTTTAAATATTAATGAATTTTGTATAAATTTAAATTCACGACATGATTTTTTTTTATAAAAAAGAAACTAGGCAAGAAACAGCATATTTTTTCATCATTCTTAAACGTACTTATTATTAACTAGCTGACCCGCCCGGCGTTGCCCGGGTCCGTATTAACAATATTAAACGAACTTGAAATTTGTATGATTTTATCATTAACTCGAAACATGCAGAAATGCATTGTCTAAAATACGTGGCCACTGACTGTGTGAAAAATCGGTTTAAAAAACAGCTAATGTTAAGCTCTAAAAATACTCAAAATGAACGATGAGAAACGCGGGAGGGAATATGTATCCAATGACTGCGTCATTTTTGTGTTAAAGTGTTGATATTTATCAAAAATCACTGTTAAGTCATGTAACTAATTATTTTTTTTTTCACATAGAAATCCCAAGTGAAATATTTTGAATTTTAAACTAATTATATCACTCTTAAATCCGACTATACCATGAATGAAATCGATACTCGCTGGTAGCTAAAATGTTGGTATGTAGTATTATAATTTCAGAGCCATTTAACAAAAGTAAGTGTTATTTTTAATCAAATCATGCGTAATGCTCACTCTATGGATAAATTCCTACCCGTAAACTTTTGTACCGTAACCATAACCTGCCTATAATCTAACTTTGACTTAACAGTACCTTACCGTAAATTAAATATAACATAAATGTAACCTAGCCTTCACTTTATTGTAACATATCCTTATTCTAACCATAACATAAATGCAATTTAACTTTAACCTAACTTTAACTTAACCGTGACCTAACTGTAACCTAACGGGAAATTAAATATAATCAAAGACTTACCGTAATGTAATTGCAACCTAAATGTTACCAAAGCATATATTGGTTTCATGTCCATGGAAATTATTTTGTCTTGTTCGGATCTGGCTATGAATCATTAGAACATTTTTGTCGGGTTCAGATTTCGTTCGGTTCAGATTTTAGGTTTTTTTTATATTGAGTTTTAATGTTCGGGTCGTATTCATGTCCATGGAAATTATTTTGCCTTGTTCGGATACAGTTATGGTTCTTTGGAATATTTTTGTCGGGAACAGATTTGTTTCAATTCAGATTTCGGCTTTTTCTTCAAATTGAATTTTTGGGTTCGGTTTTTCTTGCGTGTTAACGGAAATTATGCTGCCTTGTTCGAATAAGAACATGCTTCACTGGAATATTTTTTTCAAATTCAGATTTGGTTCAGTTTAGATTTCGTGATTTTTTCAAAGAAATTTTTTAGGTTCAGATTCGGTTCATGTGAATGGAAATTTTTTGTCTTATTCAGATCCGGTTACGATTCTTTGGTATATTTTTTATCAGGTTCTGATTTGGTTCGATTCAAATTTCAGGTATTTTTTCAAATAGAATTTTTAGGTTCGGATCTCGTTCATGTCCATGGAAATTATTTTGTCATACTCGAATCCAGTTATTATTCTTTCGAATATTTTGGTGGAAATAGATGTGGTTTGGGTCAAATTTCAGTTTTTTTCAAATCGAATTTTTTAGGTTGAAATTGGGTTAATGTCCATAGAAATTATTTCGTCTTGCTTGGATTGGGATATAGTTCTTTGGAATATTTTTGTCAGGTCCAGATTTGGTTCAATTCAGATTTCGGGTTTTTTCTTCAAATATAACTGCTGGGTTGGGGTCTTTTTGCATGTTCACGGAAATAATTCTGTCTTGTTCGAATAAGGACATGCTTCACTGGAATATTTTTGCCAGGTTCAGATTTCGTTCAGTTCGCGTTTTTTTCAAAGATTTTTTTGGGGTTCGGATTGTGTTCATGTCCATGGAAATATTTTGTCTTGTTTGGATCCGGTTGCGTTTCTTTGAAATAGTTTTGTCAGACTCAGATTTGGTTCGATTCAAATTTCAGGTATTTTTTGAATGGGAGTTTTAGGTTCGTATCGGGTTCATGTCCACGGAAATTATTTTGTGTTACTCGAATCCGGTTATAGTTCTTTCGAATACTTTGGTCAGATTTAGATGTGGTTTGGGTAAAAGTTCAGGATTTTTCAAACGGAGTTTTTTAGGTTTGAGTCGGGTTTATGACCAAGGAAAGTATTTTGTCTTGCTGGGATCGGGTTATAGTTCTCTGGAATATTTTTTTCGGTTTCAGATTTCGTTCGAGTCATATTTCGGGTTTTTTTCAAGAAAATATTTAGGTTCGGGTCAGGTTTCATACCCAAGAAAATTATTTTTCCTTGTTTGAGTCGGGTTATGCTTCACTTAAACATTTTTGCGGGATTCAGATTTTTTCGGGTCAGTTATCAAATCCATAGTTTTTTCCAAACATAATTTATAGGTCAGGGTCGGGTTTATACTCATGGAAATTTTGTGTATCACGGATCGGAGTGTGGTCTGTTTTTTTCTGTTTGGGATCGGGTTATGTTTAAATTAGTCTAATCATTAAGTTTATAATCAGTTTTGCTACTATTATTTTTATGGCTATTTCTGATAGATAATTTACTTCGCTATTTGATAATTTATTATGGTGAATGAATCGTTTGCGAATACAAACAATTGTACGCCAAACAGCTATTTTATTTTTGTTTTAAAAACAAATTAAAGCCATATTACAATTTTAAATTGAATAGAACATATTTAAATTTAATCTATGATTAAAAAAATAAACTCATAGAAAAGTGTTGTGTAATGTTTTTTACAGCAACACAGCTAATGACTCTCATTCTAATGTTCGAAATGCCAAAAATATGCGTAAAACCATACAGTAAAAAGAAATTAATAGAGTGGCAGTATAATGTTTTGGGGTGACGCAAAAAATGTAACTCTAAAATCAGCTACATTAAGTCCAAATAAGCACCAACCATGTCCTTTGAAACTCCGATCAATTCAAACTGATTTAAACCAGTATTTCTTTGTCTTTGTTTTTTACCTTTTAAACTGTTATTGAATAGATGACTAAAATTTCGTTTAAAAAATAACGTTTTGTGCCATTATTGCCTGTAATACACGATCAGAATGCATGAAAGATACAATTAGATTAATCATAGGCAAGAATTATTTGATTATTTTTATCATATGACTTTGAAATATCAATATAGAAGCATCATTTTAGACTTTGCTTGAAAAATCAACATTCTTTCGTTAATGTCTTAAAATCGTCTGCACTCTGAAATCTTGATTTTAGATTAATATTATTATTTAAGTGTTCATGCATGATTTTAAAAGAATCTTTTCATCACTATATTTTATATATTGACATGGAATTATTAATATGTTGTTAAATCATAAACATTTTTCATCTACGTTATAAAGTATTAAAAATTTCTGAAAAAAAAGAGAAAACTTTTAGTAATACAATTTTTTACTTCAAATCATATGTTTTCAATATTTTATTTATTTTGTTTTGCCATTTAATTATTTTTAATTTTCCAATTTCAATTATTTTAAAAGCAAATATTTATTTTAATAAATAATATATAATAGAAAAAACCATTTAAAAAAGTTGCTATTTCTTCGTAAAATATGCTTCAGCTGTAATTCATTTCTTCCAATCCGTCTTATTAATACAAAATTCCTTCCTCGTGCTTTATTTTGAGGCATTAAAATTTCAGCGATAAATGGTTTCAAATTGCAAACCCTTTTTTCCGTTTACTTCGCCACCACCTATCTTTTTCCTCCATGGCATACAGCAGCTGTAATAAAAAAAATCCTCATTTAAACTGACAGTTTGCCAGTCTATGAATTTTAAAGGTCAGTCCCAGTCTTTTAAATTTTTTCTGCAGAAAATTTTATGCAACCAACCAACCATAAGAGAATGAAAAGGAAAAAAGGTAAAATAAAAGCGATTTTTTATGAGAGTGAGGTTTGGAATTTAATTAATTACTCAGTTAATAAATAGAATTTTGAAATTCTGAGCGTCAGGTGCATCAGGAGAGATATTGGGCTACTTTCATAAAAATTTTGAGCTTTGTACGTACCGTAGTTTTCGCTAACTATCGCAGACACACACACACACACACACACACACACACAGACAGAGCGATTTGTTATTTTATTAATATAGATATTGTGAAACTGTAAATTCACATGATTTGAAATATTTTATTGGCATTTTAAAAACATTTAATAACGTTTAATAAAACTTTTATTATGTTTTAAAATTTACGGCAAGAGTTGGCTTTTAAAGAAAATAATACTATGCTAACTGCAGCATGTTTCATGTAAATAATATATTAAAACATTTTCTTGACATTTTAAAAACATTTTCAGACCAGTTAGGAATTTCTTCTTATTATTAATTTAAAAATTATTTTTTTGAAAGATAAATGTATAAAGTTAGATCAACAATAACATATTTCTTATGAATAAAAAATAAAAAATTTAAATTACGAGATTTTCTTTTAAGAAAAATATAGATAAAATATTTAGTAACATCTAATACCATTTTTGTTATTTTTAAAGATTTTTATCTGGAGTTGACTTTTGAAGGAAATAGTATTGGATTAATTGCAACATATTTCATATAAATACTAAATTAAAAAGTTTTCTTGATATTTTAAAAACATTTTCTAACTAGTTAAGAATTTCTTCTTATTATTATTTTATTTATTTATTTATTTATTTATTTATTTATTGAAAGATAAATGTAAAGTTAAACTAACAATAACATAATAGGTTGTTGCCTGGTGTAATATGGTAAAGTTAAAATTATTTACAACGTTAGAACACCAGAATATTCGAATTCCAAGCATACCGGTTTCGGTAGCATATAGCATACCTTCCTCAGTGCTAAAGATAGTGGAGATTTGCCTAGGATCCTCTGTTTTCCTATTGGTCAAGAAACTTATCACTTGAATCCCCATCCTCCCTATATATATATGAGCAAATCTCCACTATCTTTAGCACTGAGGAAGGTATGCTATATGCTACCGAAACCGGTATGCTTGGAATTCGAATATTCTGGTGTTCTAACGTTGTAAATAATTTTAACTTTAACAATAACATATTTCTTATAAATTAAAAATGAAAAAATCCAAATACGAGCTTTCTTTTAAGAAAAATATTGATAAAACATTTAGTAACATTTAATAACACTTTTATTATCTTTAAAAAATTATAGCAAGAGTAGACTTCTGAAGAAAATAGTACTGGCTTAACTGCAACGTGTTTCATATAAATAATAAATTAAAATATTTACTTGGCACTTTAAAAAACCCTTTCAAAATAGTTAAGAATTTTTTATTATTATTAATTTAAAAACTATTATTTTTTAAAGAGAGATATAAAGCTCGACTAACAATAACATATGTTTTATAAATCAAAAGTTTGATCACATTACTACTGTTAAATAGTAAATTCGAAGAATAAGAAATATATTATTAGTATTTTAGAAACATTTTTTTAAATCTGTGATAAAATAATATTACATTATTTAAAATTTAAAGTACAAGTTTTTCTATTAAGAAAAACATTAACAGAATCATATTTCTTACATATAATAAATGTACTATTGCTCTACTCCTTAAAATTTGGAGAAATCGAAAGAATTGTTAAGAGCAAAATCTCAACTTAAGAACGAACTTAAACTGAGCGATAAGTGAATAAAATAACCAAGAAATAGTCCCCAACGTTCGTAACGGTTTTTCGAAATTGAACTAAGGGACTGGATTACTGCAAAATTACAGGGCATTTTCTGAACCGCTTGAGGTGTTTTTTCAGGCCCTTTTAAAGTTATGGCACTTCTTCGAAAAATTCTCCTTAAAAAATTCGAAATACTTGGAATTGAGTTTCCTTTCGAACATTTTTCTCAGCAATCTGCTCTAAAGATAAGAGAAGTATTAAGAAAAATATTTCAATTTAGAAAAGTCTGAAGTGCAATAAAGATGTGCTTATATACTACAAAAAATTGTATTTACGTGCTTTTGTTGGGTTGACGTATACTTTTTTCTATCGGCTTTTAACTGAATAGATTTTGAAAAGGAGAATGAAATGAAATCATTTTAAGATTTTATGGCAACTGTTTTCATGCCTTTGTTTGATTGTTATATATTTTCGAGGCGGTTAAGTTATTTACATTGAGAGATTTTGACTAATGTTTGAAAATTTGGATTATACAAAAAATTGTGATTTGAATATCAAATCAATGCTTAATAATTTAATATTAAGAAAAATATTTCAATTTAGAAAAGTTTGATCAGCAATAAAGCTGTGATTATATACTACATAAATTAGCATTTACGGGCTTTTGTTGGGTTGATGTATATTTTTTTTTCAATTGATTTATATCTGAATGATTTTGAGAATGAGAATGAAATGAAATCATTTTAAGATTTTATGGCAACTATTTTTATGCCTGTGTTTGATTGTTATATGTTTTGAAGTTGGTTAAATTATTTATCTTGAGAAATTTTGACAAATGTTTGAAAATTTGGAAAAAAAAAAATGTGATTTGAATATCAAATCAATGCTTAATAATTTAATATTAAGAAAAATATTTCAATTTAGAAAAGTTTGAATTGGAATAAAGATGTGTTTATATGCTACAAAAAAGTAGCATTTATATGTTTTTGTTGGGCTGACGTATATTTTTTTCTTTCGGCTTATAGCCGAATAGATTTTGAAAAAGAGAATGTAATGAAATCACTTTAAGATTTTATGGCAACTGTTTTCATAACTTTGTTTTTTGATTGTTATGTTTTGGAGTTCGTTAAATTATTTACCTTGAGAAATTTTGACTAATGTTTGAAAATTTGGGGGGGGGGGAGGGGGAATGTAATTTGAATTTCAAATCAATGCTTAATAATTTAATATTAAGAAAAGTACTATGATTTAGGAAGTTATTAATTGCAATTAATATGTAATTATTTCAAAAAATATGGATAAAAAATGAATAAAAAGATGTTCACACTAATTGTTTATTGCACTCTTATTCCGACGAATAATGTCCCTCAAAAATAAATAAATACAGTTACTCGTTAACATGAACTTCAAGGGGAATCAAAATTTTGTTCATGTTAACAGTAATTCATGTTATTATGTACTAAATTTTTGTACTGATTTTTATGGGGGATTGCGAAAACAATCCATGTTAAAAGTAGTTCACGTTAAGCGTGTTCATGTTAACGAGTTTTGACTATAAAAAAAAATGAATAAATAAATAATAAAATGAAATAAAATAATTGGATTGGCTACCCCATTTCCCACGTTTATATTTAACCAATGAACCTATAAATCTTATCAGCGAAGCGCCGCTTTTTAAAATAAACTGTTATACCAAATTTGAATCAAATTGGATTATTCTGAATGAAAATCCATTTATCTAAATGAAGAGAGATTGGTCCCTGATCAGAATGAACCTACATAAAAAATTTGAAGCAAATCGTATAATTCTGTATGAAAAATCCATTTATCTAAATTAAGGTGGGGGATTAACCCCCTGGTGTTCCCCTTTATACTTAACCAATGAATTCCTAAAACTAATCAAAGAAATGGGAACATAAAACGTGAACAATGCCAGAAGCTCACCAATTATATTAAATTAGAAGCAAACCGGTTTCGATAACATATAGCTTTCTTTCGTCAGTGCTGAGGGAGACAGAAATTTGCTCATATACATATAGGATAGATGGGGGGTTCAAGGCGAAGGTTTAATAACCAATAGGGCAACAGAGGATTGCAAGTAATGGCCACTAGTAGAATGGATAAGAAAAGGAACCGAAGGAGAGAGCAGCTATTTCATCAAGATTTGAATATTTATAAAACTAGTTATAGATCGAAACACCTCATTTACCACATTTGACGTAGAGTTTCCAACTTGTTTAATATAAGTAATGAGTGCAGATTACGATTGAAATACTGAACATCTTCATAATGTATCCACGTGTCAAAAGCGAGAAGAAGATTAAGAAATATAATAGTATTAATCCAAGATGATTGACTGCGATAACGCAAATCACAAAAAGGAAAAACAAATGTTTAGATAAATATATTCTAAGGCACAAATTATAAAAATCACATTGTTAAGAATGTTTGTTCAGATTTGAGAATTTTTACGCGAAAGTCTGAAATATACTAATCCTAATGAAAATTACTCGATCAAAATAAATTTTTTACACTGAGATATATCGTGCGGTTTATGGTGAAAGATATCGGTAATTGGTTTAAATTTTTCATTTAATGATGTAGCATTAAATCAATTCCATGGGATTATCGTCTATTTATTTACACAGAAAAACCCATTGTTTATTTTTCTCCTTTCTGTGATAATAGAACTAAATAGGGAGTACAGATTATAAGGAAAATCATGAACATTTTTACACGGTTAAGGGTGTATTTCGATTCAAACTGCTTATTTTCCGATTTATTTTTCAATTCATTTTTCTCTCAAATGTACCAAACTTTCAAAATCTCTTAATTGGAAAGTACACAAGGTGCCGTGATTGTCGATTCTTTGATAAATGCAAAAAATTTTGCAAAAAAAGCAATCAAAAACGGCATTTTGAACCGATTTTTCCGAAGCGGCAGATCTGAGAACGAAAAAATGGGTCATACTGATAAGGTAATTCTTTATAAATCAAATTCTAATGAATTGAGCGTAAAATGACATCACACGGCACCTCATATACGTCCCTTCAAGAATCCCCTCAGCAAGTTTCATATTTCTACTTTTTAAAATGTGTCTGAAATTGTATCGGAAAATTTCGAGCTGTTGAAGGTGGAAAAGCGTTTTTTCGAATACACCCTTAAAAATTTTTGCAAAAACACAGAAAAAAAAGCGTGACTCTCTGTAAATTTACACTAGTTCTCGGTTCTCGGTTAAATACATTCAATCGAGTTTCTCGGTCATCATTTTACCGACATTTTCTTCATATTATGACTAATTCCTCTTGGGATTTCGTCTTTATTAAAAGATATTTTTATCTTTGTTAAAACTTATGATTCAAAATAAACAATGAGAGCAGATTACGAATGGAATACTGAACATATTCATAATGTATCCACGTGACAAAAACGAGCAGAAGAATAACAAAAATAACAGTGTTAATCCGAGATAACAGTATTAATACAAGATATAACAAAAATAACAGTATTAATCCAAGACAATTGACTGCAATAAGGCAAATCATAAAATCGGAAAACAAATGTTCAGATAAATATATTCTCTAAGGTACAAATTATATAAAATTATTTTGCATTTTTATTAGAATAATTAAAGAAGAAAAGTTAGCTTTTTTTTTAAATTTTTAACATTAGTTTTTTAAAGTTAGAATAATTAAAAAAAAAATCTCCTCGGTGTTAGTGGGGATTTTTATCGATTTTTCCCCGATGAGTCCTAAACAACATATCTTGAACAAAATAGCAAAAACTCCTATAAATCAGTCAATAGGCAGTTCTTCCACTGTCAAGACGGCTTAGGTTCGAATCCCTGGACGGCTAGAAACAAATTGTGTAAAAAGTAAATGATACAACAGTTTAAAATTACTCGAAAAATTCAAATTTTTTCAAGCTCACTAAAGATTGAGTTATTTGCTGATTTTGAAAACTAAATCAAATTAATATCTTTTGAAAATAAATTTAGAGAGTTTGTTGTAAATTTACCAAATAATTTCTCTGTTATTTAACAGAATTTCCTTTTTTTTAATCTCTGTAATTTTACATAAGACTTAAAATAATGGATTGCCAGTAGATTTTTTGTAATTTCAGAAACATTTTTTAACAGTGTAGAATGTGTCACGTGTCAAAACTCAAAAGGAGCAAGAAGAATAACACAAATAATAGCATAAATCCAAGCGATAGATTGCCATGATGCAAAGCACAAAATGGGAAAATAAATATTCACATAAATGCATTCTAAAATTAAATCATAATACTTTGTTAAGAATGCCTAGATATTGAAATCATTATATGACAGTTTGAAATACATTAATCATAGTGTAATTCTCTATGTCAAAGTTAAAATGTTACATTGAGGTATATCGTGCGGCAATTAATTGTAATTGGTTTAAACCTCGCATTAAAAACAGCAGTATAGAATCTATTTTAACATGAACCTCTTATTTATTCACATAGAAAAACACATTGTTCATTCTTCGCCTCTCTGTTTTTAATAGAAATTAAGGGAGTACAGATTACGAGAAAAATCCCGAATATCTTCAGAATATATTACGTGTAAAAAGAAACAAGAAGAATAACACAAATAATATGATTAATCCAAGACGATGGATTGCGAGGATGCAAAACACAAATGGGAAAGCAAATGTTAAGATAAATACGTTCTAAAAATGAATTATAAGGAATGCATTAAGGAGTCTGGATAGTGGAATTATTATATGAAAGTTTGTAATATATTAATCATAGCATAATTCACTAGATTAAAGTTAAAATTTTACAGTGAGATACATCGTGCGGTAATTAATTGTAATTGGTTTAAACCTCTCATTGAAAACAGTACTATTGAATCTATTTTAACGTGCTAACCTCTAAGCATTTATCCGCAAAGGGAAACACATTGTTCATTCTTCTCCCTTCTGTTTTAATAGAAATTAAGTGAGTACAGATTACGAGGAAAATCCCGAACATCTTCAGAGTATATCACGTGTCAAAAGCAACAAGAAGAATAACACAAATAATAGCATTAATCCAAGACGATGGATTGCGATGATGCAAAGCGCAGAATGCGATGAAGAGAAAAAAATGCTTAAAATGAATGCATGTTGGTAGCATTTTGTCGCCCATTCGTTGCCGCATGTGACACGGCTGACCCTGCCATGATGTTCGTCTTCGTGATGGATGCAGGGAGGGGGCGAAAAAGATACCCGAGATCGTCTTGCCAAGCACCATCTTGTCAGCGCAATTAGCAATCCTGACCTCTAAGCAGGGTAAGACTGCGTACACATTGAAATATTCTCCCCGTCAACTGAATTCTTGGAAGAGGTGCTGTATGCCTTTTGTATAGGATCCATTTGCAGTTTATTCATAATAGGATGAAATGGATTGAACAAAAAATCTGGTGATAAGCAGATCAACCCTGCATGACGGAAAGATTCCTCTTCTGCCGGACACCCGTCCCTTTACTTTAAAATTCATTAAAGATAAAAAACACAGTATCTCCACAACAAACTAGCCGTGGAGTAACCACAAAAAGTGGTCAGGTCTGTTTGGACCTTATGGCTCCGGGTACATGTGTATTTCCCAACTTCAACTGAACTCGAGGAAATCCTTTCTTCTCTTCCTTTTTTTGGTTTATTAACAATAGAAAACGGGGATATTACAATAATTCAAGATATAAGTATCTCAACCCTACATAAGGGAAAGATCCTTGTCCTACAGCTGTATTGATGTTTACCTTCCTTGAACTGGAAAAGCCATTATAGTCACGCTGCCTGCGAACATAAAACACGCCAATTTCTAACCGCAAAAAGTAGTTGTGTGTATCCGCAATTTGAAACGAATGGGATGTGAGTGCTTTGGGAGGCATTTTATGAACCATATCGCAGAATGGCAGCATGGGAATGGGCAATTAAGAAGATAACTAGCTAGAGAGATATTGTTACAAATAAGCTGGAGCAATAATTAGAAGGAAAAAATATATACATTGTCAAGAGTTGTTTGTTCAACGAAAGTAATTAACAGTGATTGAAATAAATATCTAAATGAAATACTTTTCATCTTCAAAACAACACTTTTTTGCATATCGCTCATAGATTTTTTTAAATAGATGGAAGAAGCGTTCAAGAAGCAATGTAGACTGTACTTATAACTATAAATATTAAGACTGATTTCAAATTAATTGTTTGTTTCTTTATAAAATGCAAACTTCTTTAAAATATCTGTTATGGCTCACCTTAGAAACCATGGCAACTCGCCAGCATTGGCAAGTTCTTTTTCAGAACTTTGTTTGATAAGTCTAGTCTCATTTGTTTCGTTGTTATTAGAAGGCCAAATATTTTTTAAGGTTAAAAAAAATTCTTTTAATTAGCTATTTTGCCAGCTAATATTATTATGGCATTATTATTGTTTGTAATAAAGTTTATTACTTTATGCATGTAAAAGAATCATACATATTATAGTATTAATTCCAGTGATATTTGTCCACAATTTAATAGCAATATTTTTAATAACTGACTATGGTGTTAGTCCTGATTCAAGATTGTGTTTATGTATATAAAGATACTGTTTTTTTTTTCTTTTTTTAATTTTTAGAGACCTTTCGTCTCATTTGACTATTTTTGCATTTATATTTGGATTCGTTAATCATTACAATCCATAAATCGGTCAATATCACATGATGTCATAAAATGTTGGTACTTAAATGGCATGAAAAAGCATTGCATTTGGGTCATTCCATGTCAATTGGCCTAGAGGCTCCCACTCGACCCCCTTCGATTTTTATGAAATTGATACAGAATATACATGTGGGTATATGATGAACATTTGGAAACTGTTTAGTGCAAAAAATTGTATAGTTGGAGCACCAGGGGTCCATTTGTACCAATCACTATTTCATGGTTGTAGAAAAAACGGCCAAATCGTGAAGTTTGACATCATATTGTTCATGATATATGAAACCTTACTTATTGAAAATAGATGATCTAGTACAACTTTTTATGCTAAAAAAATTAATTGCAGTATTAAAAATCACAAATCAAAACTATCGTGATTACTAGGCCTCAAAGTAGGCCGTACGGCCAATCTGGTTGAATTTTACCCTTACTTTAACATGCTGTAACTACTGCAAATATCATTTTTAAAAAATGTCGCTTTACAAACTTATTACCTATGGATATATCGTAAAGCCGCTGTAGTTGTTTTTTGATTGCTTAAATATTCATTAAATTTTTAATGTTCAAAATCTAATAAAAAATTAAAATCGTCGATTTTGCCCCATATTCAAAAGCGTATATCTCAAAAGGGACACTTCTGATTTGATTACAATTAGTACCACTGGAAAGAGCAAATCTTAATTTATAAAAAAAGCTTTATTCCATTTTGGGCCTCTTAGATACAGAAGGAAAATAATAAAATTCAAAAACCTGTTGTACGAGATAATCCAGATACATACAAGAAAGATATATATTACGACAGGGTCTTTCAACATATTTTGCACCATTCTTTTTTATTACAATGATTAATGCATATAATAATTATCACTTTTCCTGGCCATAGTTACTTCCCCTTTACCATTATGAATTATTTGTAACCGCATTGCCATGATCCAATAACCAGGCAAGACTAGCTCCTGGTTGGGTTTGCATGTTTTAAATTTTGAATGCGGGTACCTAACGGGATATATAGATTGTTACAGACTAAATTTTTTGATTATTTCAAGCTCCCATTATGTTGAATCCTGATCCCCAATCTATAAAAAACATTACTCATTGGTTCAGTTTATCAAATTTCTTATTGATTGCGATTGCAACAGCTTTTGGGAAATTGTATTGCTGACTAATTTTTGTTTTTATTGGAAATGGAACAGTAATTATATGCTCTTCCGGAATCCAACAGAGGTTTTGTCTTGTGGGCTAATAAAATGTTTTCGAAGGTCCATGAGGGTGCATAAAATTTTATTAAGACATCGTTGCTGAGATTTTCAATACCAATTCTTCAATACAATCTTCAATTGCCATCTGCTTCGTTTCTAACGTGTCATGATCTGTGTGAACCCATTGTTTAAATTCAATGGCGTCTTCTGGATCACTATCTTCGAAAATACTTTCCAAAAATTTTTTTTAATTATCTGTTCCAGGACATTCTTCGCAGCGATGAAGCATACAATCTTAAGAATTCAAGTCACAAGCTGTTTTACTTATAAGGAATTTATAATCTACATCACTTGGGCAGTTTGCTAGCATCAACTTCACATTTTGATGCATTTTACACACAGATTGGGAATGTGAACCTGCTGCAACGACAGCCACACACCATTTTGGTTTTAATTCGTAAAATTTGGAGAATCCGATTTCCGGTCCATTACTACTTCGATAGACTGCAAACATTTCTTTCAAATTGCTTAATAATAGATGTTTCTGCATATGAACTTTCCTTCCATCTGTCCGAGCAGAAATGAAATCTTTTATTCTTGGACATATTAGATTAAATTCTTCATTTTGAAAAAAATTTAATACTCTTTCTTTTGTGTTTTCTGACAACTTCTTATCAAACTTTGCTCTAGGTAAAGCCCATATCCCGATGACTGCTTTTAATTTTCGCTCTGCTTTTACCATTCTTTCTGAAACTTCAAACTCTTCCATAACTTCTTTTATTGTCCAACTTTGAGGTGCCATTGTTAAAATTTGTATTTTGTTCTGGACGTTTTGACAACTGTAACTTCTCCTTCAATTCATTAATTACCTAGATTACCATTAATTAGATCTAAACAGTCTAGGCATTGGTTGCATGTAGTAGGTTGTCTTAATTTACATGGATCTATACCAGCAACAATAGCTATTTTCTTTGAAATCACATCTTCAGTTTCACTTATCTTTCTCTTTGCATAGCTTTTAATATTTCTTGTTGATGTTCGTTGACACTTTAAAGGAGATAAATCAATAGCTGTTAGACTTTTGTTCAACGTTTCTGTTACATCTATTTCATCTTGCTCCAAATCGCTTCAAGAAGAGGACCATTTGTTTCTTCGAATTCTTTTCTGCATGATCTACATATTTTTTGGTCTGGTTTGACATTTTTCTTAGTTTCTTAATTTCTTATTCTGTCAAATGATTAGAACTTTTTAAATTGATGGACCGCAAAGATTTTCGTACGCAATGATTGTCTTTAGTGAAAGGATCACAGCATGTTCGCTGAAGAAACTCAAATTTATGCAAAAGCAAAAGTTTCGTGATGAAAGCATATTTGAGAATTTTCTTCAAGATGCAATAAACTTCGGCAATGAATTGACTCATGTTCTTCAGAGGAAAATTCTTTAAAAAGCTTAAAACATTTATGTGCACAATAAGTTGTCAAATGGCACTCAGAATTATCAGCACAGCCAATGCTGCATTGACTCTAATCATAATCATGAGAATCCATAGAGCTAAAATCTTGATACAGAATATTTTAACAGTAATGTAAATCATAAACTGAAAGAGAAAAGGAATATTTTTGTATAAATCTTGTTAAACATGCAATACCCAAACAGGAGCTAGTCTTGCCTGGTTATTGGATATAACTCATTGGCACAGCGGTAAAAAATCACTCATAATGGTAAAAAGGAAGTAACTGTGACCAGAAAAAGTGATAATTATTATATGCATTAATCATTGTAATAAAAAAGAATGGCTCAAAATAAGTTGAAAGACTTTGTCGTAATATATACCTTTCTTGTATGTATCTGGATTATCTCGTACAACAGGTTTTTAAATTTTATTATTTTCCTTCTGTATCTAAGAGGCCCAAAACGAAATAAAGTTTTGTTTTATAAAATAAGATATGCTCTTTCCAGTAGTACTAATTGTAACCAAATCAGAAGTGTCCCTTTTGAGATATACGATTTTGAATATGGGGCAAAATCGACGACTTTAATTTTTTATTAGATTTTGAACATCAATAATTTAATGAATATTTAAGCAATCAAAAAACAACTACAGCAGCTTTACGATATATCCATAGGTAATTGGTTTGTAAAGGGAGAAATTTTTGAAATAATATTTTTAGTAGTTACAGCATGTTAAAGTAAGGGTAAAATTCAACTAGATTGGCCGTGCGGCCTACTTTGAGGCCTAGTAATCACGATATTTTTAATTTTTGATTTTTAATACTGCAATTACATTTTTTAGCACAAAAAGTTGTACTAGATCACCTATTTTCAATAAGTAAGGTTTCATATATCATGAGCAATATGATGCCAAACTTCATGATTTGGCCGTTTTTTCTACAACCATGAAATAGTGATTGGTACAAATGGACCCCTGATTCTCAAACTATAGAACTTTTTGCACTAAAAAGTTTCCAAATGTTCATCATATACCTACATGTATATTCTGTATCAATTTCATAAAAATCGAAGGGGGTCGAGCGGGAACCATGCCAAAATTTAGGACACTTGACATGGAATGACCCATTTTTAAGAAGTGAACCTGGGCGGTAGTTTATGAACCATAAATCAGAATGGCAGCATGGAGAAGACAACTAGTTAGAGAGATATTGTTACAAATAAGCTGCAGTAATAATTAGAAAGGAAAAAATATGTACATTGTCAAGAGCTGTTTGTTAAAAAAAAATAATTAACAGTGATTGAAATAAATTACCTAAAGGCATACTTTTCATCTTCAGAATAACACTTTTTTTTCAAATCGCTCATACATTTTTTTTTTCTTATGGGAGAAAAATGTATAAGAAACAATATCGATTTTACTTATAAGTATAAATATTAAGGCTGATTTCAACTGAATTATTTATTTCCAAACCTCTTTAAAATGTCACATGATGTTATAATATGATGGTGCATAAATGTCATGAAAAAACATCGCATTTTTAAGAAGTGAACCTGGGCGATAGTTTAAAAACCATGATGTAGAATGGCACCATGAAAATGAAGAGGATAACTAGCTAAGGAGATATTGTTACAAATAAGCTTGGAAAAAATTATGATGAAAAATATCATGCATTGTATGATGATAAAGTGTTTGTGTATCATGTGTCATAAAACATTATACACATACGTGATACAAATAAACTGGAGTGATCATTAGAAGAAAAGAAGTGATTACATTATCAGGATTTGTTTATTCAGATAAAGTAATTAATAGTGACTGAAATAGAAATTTTAATGAAGTACTTTTCATCTACAAAACAATATTGTCTTAGACACTACTCTTATATTTTAAATTGACGAGAAGAAAAAAATCTCATACATTTTCAAAAGTTGTTTTTTAAAATAAACTAACTAATATAAATTAAAATAAATATTTAAAGGATGTACTTTTCATCTATAAAACAATATTGTCTTAAACACTACGCTTATAGTGATATTTTAAATTGACGAGAAGAAAAAAAAAATCTGATACATTGTTAGGTGTTGTTTTTTATTCAAATAAAGTAATTAACCGAGATTGAAATAAAAAATTAAATGAAGTACTTTAAGTACTTTTCATCTATAAAGAAACACTGTCTTAGATACTACGCCTATAGTGATATGTTAAACTGAAGAGAAGAAAAAATCATAAGAAACAATACAGATTTTTCTTTTATGTATAAAATATTAAGGCTGGTTTCAACCGAATTGTTTGTTTCTTTATAAAGTACAAACTTCTTTAAAAAATCGCATGATGTCATGAACGTCAGAAAAAACATCACAATATCAATATGTCAGGGCATAAATGTCAGAATAAACATCGTATTTTTAAGAAGCGAACCTCCAAGGCAACTTATGAACCGTAAAGTAGAATGACAGCGTCAGGACGGGCAATTAAGAATATAACTAGCTAAGAAGATATTGTTACTAATAAGCTGGGGAGAAAATTAGGATAAAAAAAATGATGCATTGTATAATGATTCAAAGTTTGTGTATCATGTATGATAAAACGTGATACACAAACGTGATACAAATAAGCGGGAGCGATAATTGTAAGAAAATAACTGATACATTGTCAGGTGTTGTTTTTTTATTCAAATAAAGTAATTAACAGAGATTGAAATAAATATTTAAATGAAGTACCTTTCATCTATAAAACAACATTGTCTTATACATTAAGCTTATAGTGATATTTTAAATTAAAGAGAAGAAAAGTTCAGAGAAATACACATTTGCCTTATATGTAAAAATTATTAAGGCTGATTTCAGCTGAATCGTCTGCTTCTACATAAGGTACAAACTTATTTAAAAACTCGCACGATGTCAAAAACGTCAGAATAAACATCACAATATGTCAGGGCTTAAATGTCAGAAAAACATCGCATTTTTAAGAAGTGAACCTGCGAGGCAATTTATGAACCGTAAAGTAGAGTGACAGCGTCAGAACGGGCAATTAAGAATATAACTAGCTAAGGAGATATTGTTACTAATAAGCTGGGGAGGAAATTAGGATTAAAAAAAAAAAAAAAAAAAAAAAAAAAAAAAAAAACATGATACATTGTCAGCAGATGTTTACTCGATGAAAGTAATTAACATTAAATTAAATATCTAAGTGAAATAGTTTTCAGATTCAAGATAACGCTTTCATCTACTTTATAAAGTGCAAACCAGTGTAAAACATTTCAATATTAGAAACAAACAATGTAGTTTTAATGAATGTATCTACCTTTGTCAAGTTAAAATATAGACAGCTAATCAAAAGGTAAATGAAGAACTGAAACTTAGATAAAACCAATATGGGAGTGTTTTGAGAAAAAAATTGCTAACCTTAATGTATAATAAGGATGGGCTGAAAAAATGCAAAAATGGATTTTCAATTCGCCAATACCGCGGAAAAGTTGTGAATCCGAGTGACTAAAAATTGGATAAAAAATGAAAAAAGATTGGTTTATATCTTTCGGTCGCGCATGCGCTGTAAAGTTTCTCGAAATGTTGAAAAATTCACATTATTACATTTTTTTAAATTAGCCTTTTTACGAATTAATAGGTAAAATTCGTATGTATTATAATAACAAAACATAATGAAGAAATATTATTTAAATCCGTCAACATCCTCCGGTCGTTCATGTTTTTTTTTTCTTTCTTTCTTTCTTTTTTTTTTATAAGCCGTAATATAATTAAAACATTTTTTACTGTCCCTGTAAATAAACTAATCACGCTAGAAACTTCATTTGCAATAGAGTTCGTAATAGCGTAAACGTCAATAACTTCCGAAAATTTTATACCAATCCGAGTATTTTTACGAGAGTTAGAGCGCGACCAGACTGCCAGGCAAACTGAAAGCATAAACACTTTTCAACTATGTTGGAAAGTGTTAAAAAGGGGTTTATTTATTAATGTCAAGAGTTAGCGTCTTTCTTCTATATGTTTATATTTTATTTCTATTAGTACAGCTAACGCTTTTCTTTTTCTGATTTAAATCTAAAATAAAAGTCACTATTTTCCAGATCATTGTTTTTTACTATAAATCTTTCTTAATCATTAACTGTTATTTATATTCTGCCATGTCCTTTCTACTTTTACATTTGTGCTATATTTCTCTAGAGCGTTTTCTTCTTGTTAATTCTTAAATAGTATGCTTGCAATTTATTCTGTTTTTTTATGGAACAAACATCTTTCACCGGGACCATTTCCACACAACCGTCTTTGTTTATTTTTTGAAAAACCTACGAAGCATCTTTTACCAATTAAATTAAACTGAAATAAAAATGTGTAAACGAGCTAATTTATCAATATAAATAGTGCAATAAAGATAGCACCAAGCCATAAATTGAGCTAACTTTATTTAGTATCCATTTCTCTGTCCAGTTTGTTTTTTCGTAGTATCTTAGCGAAAAACAGATGACTGATTGGACTTATAATGGACTGCTGCAAAAAAAAAAGCAGAATTTTTCCTCGAAAGAAATAAATCCAGACACGTGCTCATCTACTTTTATCCAATGAAATTGCGTGGTGACCGTTCCTGACAAATCAACTAGTTGACAGATAGGGCCTAATCATGACGAATGGGCACTCGTAAGCTTTAGCACGTTAGCTTGGAATAACGCAAGTTCTACGAAAAGTTTGCGCTAGTGAAAGATATTAATGAAGAATGAAAAATAGAGTTGGCTTGTCATAATTGTGAATGATTGTGAATACAAAAAAATAGAGGGTTTGGTCCCATGTGTTGAATTATAAAGGTCAAATGTGTATGTAAATATACATAGTTTTTTTTCTAACTGCGCCTGTTTGTTGACATACAGTCATATGTTGGCTTGAGGAATGGAAGAGGGTGTTAATGCAGATGATGATACCATAATCTGTTTCCCACGTCACAAAGGGTAGTAAGGGTCAAGAAGACTTTTGTTGTATTTTTCTTGATAGATTGTTTTTCGTCTGTGTTACATTATTTTTGCTTAAATTTTCAGGTTGGAATGCGGCCAAACAAATTTCGATTTTCTAGTACATCACTTCTATATAGGTTGCAAGTTAAAGTCTTGATAAATTCAAATAATTTTAGAACGGATAAAACTAGAGTTGTGGAAAGCGTGTGAATTCATGTTAAAACGAATATGTACTACCGACTGCAGTGCTTCTAGAGGTGAAAGTCGAAAACTACAGATCGTTTCTCGCAAACTATGAGGGGTTGTGAATAGAAAAAATAGAATGTTTGGTCCCATGTGTTGAATTATAGAGGTCAAATGTGTATGTAAATATGGGTAGATTTTTTTCTAAATGCGCCTGTTTGTTAACATATAATCATAAGTTGGCTTGAGGAATGGAAGAGGGTGTTAATGCAGATGCTGATACCATAATCTGTTTCCAACGTCACAAAGGATAGTAAGGATCAAGAAGACTTTTGCTCTATTTTTCTTAATAGATTGTTTTTCGTCTGTATTCCATTATTCTTGCTTAAATTTTCAGACTGGAATGCTGCCAAATAAATTTCGATTTTTTAGTACACCACTTGTATAGACAGGAATGTAATGTAGGGTATACGGGGTGTACAATGTATACCTTCTGGATTTTTTAAAGGACCGCCATATACCCTCTGTTTCTCAAGAAAGCTATAGTATACACACTCTAGGGTTATATCCTCTGTCTTGAGCGTGTAATTTCTGCTTAGAGCGTATATACTCTGTTATTTTTACGACTACATCCCTGTGTATATAGCGTGTAAGTTAAATTCTTGATACACTCAAGTGGTTTTAGAACGGATAAAACTAGAATTGTGGAACGTGTCAGCTCACGGTAAAACGGCTACTATATACTAACGGATTGCAGCGCTTCCAGAAGTGAAAGTAAAAAAAAACTACAGATCGTTTCTCGCAAACTATGAGAGGTTGCGAAAAATATGTTATTTGCAAATGTTAGTAGAAATTTATCGATTTGGTACGAATTAAGGCCTTGCATGTGAAACTAACTTTATTAGAAGCCCTGAAAATAAATACTCGTGGTTTTATGTTTTCTCGGAATAAACTCCCGAAATCACTTACGCGAGCGAAATATATTAATGTATGAAACATATTCACGTTTATCTGTAAAAAGAAAATGATTTTTTAAACCTAAAACTGTTATGCAATTTTTCGTAGAAATTTGAAGTTTCGGTCCAGAGCAGAGCGTGGCAAGTCAAGTAATTTTATTCGGCATCTAACAACACTTTTCGAGAACCATATTATGTATCTCTGACTATGAAACTACTCACCCTGAAGTGTTTTTCCAATATATCTATATATTTTGTTTCGATTCTCCTAAAAGACTGATTTTTTGAGAGTAATAAAATTTTATTTGCAGAGTTCATTAAAAATTCTATTATTTTGTTCTCTCAATGTTATCTAATTATAAACATTTCTAATGCAATGAGTCCTAACGATATTGTAAGTCAGAAAATCAAAAGCAAATGATTGTGTAAACCAAAAACTGTTACGCATTCTTTCGCAAATATTCAAAGTCTCGGTCCAGAGCAGAGCGTGGCAAGTCGAGTAATTTTATTAGGCATCTAACAACACTTTTTGAGACCCATATTATGCATCTCCGACTGTGAAACTACTCACTTTGAAGTGTTCTTCCGATATTTTTTTTTTCGTTTCGACTCTCCTAAAAGGCCTCATTGAACAGCGTAATTGAATCATCCCTTTCGCCATTCATGTCTTGACAGAGCTGTGAAATTTATTGTCATCTCTCACCTTTTTCCCGTGAGGACTTGACTTTCCGAGTATTATGCATTTAAACACATGAACAAATTTTTTGAATGAACCTCTCCAGACTCTCTGTCTACACGAATGTTTTTCATGCGTTGATATGGTTGAACTGCAAAAAGGCAGCTGGTCTATCGAAGTATAGTTCTAAGCAAAGAACTTACAAGAGAGTGAAGTCCAAGAGTAGTTGTCGACAGCATTCAACATCCCCAAAGTAGACTCAGGACAAAAAAGCCGGGGTCACTTTTGGTTTTGTCTACAGGCGCCAGAATACCTAACAGACCGTAAAGCTTTCCCCCAATAGAGCACTCAGAGAACAGGGGGTCTTGCTTTTACATCGATCAGCATATACAACAAGCGTCACCGACCATATCATCCTAAATTATTGCCGTAAGCAGTGGCGTGGAACCTTTGTCAATAAAAGAGCCGCAGAACCGATGTTCATCGCTTCTGTAAGCAGCAAATGAAGTGTAATAGGTGAAAAAGTAGCAAAACTCAATAGTCGTTTAGTTGGTTTCGTGGAAGATAAGGATCTATTACATTATGTCTAGATGAAGTCACGAAAATGTATCTTTATAAATAGACTGATATGACTGAATGCAATATCTTCAACGTGAATTGTAAAATAGAGACAATTTATATGTCTTTATGTATTTTCTTGTTTGTTTAATCTTCTTTGTTAGGTCTTAATATCTTAGTTTGCATTCATTTAGTCTGATCCTCATACAACACAAATACGATTTTCTTTGTAGGGTCCTGTGGAGTCATTATGACCAGGCAGTAATTATGTCCACCCCACTAATGAAGAAAATTGCGTATGGTAAAATTATATTTCACGCATATTAACCTTATCAATATTAACCTCATAATGTATTTTTCATTTTAGACATTATTTATCACTAATCTAAAGAATTTTTGAGATCCAAATAGCAATTTAAATTAAGTCTACCAAACGTTTAATAAACGTATTTGTCAGGTTGGAGTTCTAATGGTCTTAATTACCCCCAAAAATATGTCTAGGCATGCACAAAGAAGAAATATAGTGGTCGTAATTTCCCCAAACTTTTGTGATTATGAGTTTTTGATGGAGTCATTACAACCACCCATTTAACTTTAAAAAAAGAGGCTATGAGACTTAAAATTTTTAAGAAGTGTTCTTAAGGGTGTATTTCGATTCAAAATGCTTATTTTCCGATTTATTTTTGAATTCATTTTTGCTCCCAAATACACCAAACTTTCAAAATCTCTTATTTGGAAAGTACACAAGATGCCGTGATTGCCGATCCTTTGGTAAATGCAGAAAATATTGCAAAAAAAAAAAAAAAAAAAAAAAAAAAAAAAAAAAAAAAAGCAATCAAAAACGGCATTTCGAACTGATTTTTTCCAAGCGGGAGTTTTGGGAACGAAAAAAAGGGTCATACTGATAAGGTAATTGCTTATAACTCAAATTCTAATGAATTGAGCGTAAAAAGACATCACACCGCACCTCATACGTCCCTTCAAGAATCCCCTCAGCAAGTTTCATGCTTATGCTTTTAAAAATGTGTCTGAAATTGTATCGGAAAATTTCGAGCTGTTGAAGGTGGAAGAGCATTCTTTCGAATACACCCTTAAAGGGTCAAAGTTACTTCCTATGTGCTATGAAAACACTTTTCCAAATAGAAACAAATAAAAGAAATATAATAATAAAGTTGAAAATGTAAAAAGTGGTCATAATTATCCCTCTTAATAATATAGCTGTTAATTATAATTTATATGTTTGATTCATTTTTTACTCAAATTTTCTTTATTTGTGATTGAAACTCATTTATAAATACCACATTGTATTATATCTTTATTTCTACTGCATCATAATTTCATAAAGCAACAAGAAAAAAAGAAAAAGAAAAAATAAATGTTTATTGTGTAAAACGTTTTCCTTTTAAGAAATTTAACTCACTAAATGATTGCATTATTAGAAAATTAAATGCATAAACAAAATAAAAAGAATTTTTCTTCTTAATTTTATAAAACTATCTCTTCCATACTGAAGTATGGAAGTAGTTTCATAATCGAAAGTATTTCCATACTGAATTAGTATAATTTTATTGTTATTTATTTCATTATAAGCCCACAAAATTAAATTAATATCACATTTAATGCTTCACAAGATTTTTATAAATAGGAAAATTATTTTCATTTTTAAATCTATTCTTTGTGTTCCACTGCTGCTAATAGGATTTCTACTGTAATTTAGATTTTAAGAAATAAAACTGCTCATTTTCAGAAAGTTGTTTTAAAATTTTCAACAAACATTCTTCATAAATTTTCTTAAAATAATTAAAAAAAAAATAATAATTGGTCATTACATTTTTACATTGTTTTCATATATATATATATATTTTATTATTATTATTTTTAAATAAAACTTTGATATTGTAAATTTCGTTTCACGATCGTGAAATAACTCAAAATTACTTTCTGCGCAAAAACTTAGGATAATTTATTCCAAATTTAAAACGGAAAAAAAAACTTAAAGAAATGATACATAAAAATACATGGCAATTACCACTTACAACTGTTGCCATAGGAAACAAAATAAAAAAGGGTTTAAAAAAATAATAATAAATAAATAAATAATAAAAATAAATAAATAAATAAATAAATAAAGGGAATACTGCATTTATAGTAAGGTGTGTATATAATATATATATATAATCATTATATAATGCTACAAATCAACATCTACAATGAATATAGAATAACCAAAAACTTAAAAACGATAAGACACACAAACGTAATCAATAACAGTGGAACAATTACAAATAAAATAAGAATTGTGGTACATGGCTTGTTTTCAAGGGTGATGCTAACGCAGTCACAAAAAAATTACGATTAATTTTTGAGGTAGAAATCACGGAAAGTGAAAGTTAAAAGTGAAAGTACCTTTATTAAGAAAATCAGCAACCGAAATCGAAAAATTAAAAAATAGCCCTATTAGAGACCAAGCTTATCTATACTATGAAAAAAAAGTTTGAAAATATTCAAAATTAAAAGAAAATTCGAAAACAACCTGCCCATAGTATTGACATTACGAAGCGGGTATTTTCAGGTGAGAGAAGAACCTTTCCTCCCTGTAAAACCACTTATTCCTACACAAGAGAATAAATGCTGGGAAAGTTTTGGTGGAGTTTGTTGGTCAAATGATGTAGAATTACCATTGTTTGACAGAATAAGTAGTAACAGAACTTCATATTTCTGTGATTTTTGAGACGCTAGTTATTCTTGTGAAATTAAACATTTTCCTAGACAGACAAATCAATCCTGGGAAAGCTTTGCAGAAGGTTCGTTTGTCTGATGATTTAGATTTATCTACTTTGCTAAGCTCATTCTTCCCTGTAAAACCAGTTATTCATAAGCAGGATAATAAATGCTAAGAACCTTCTGACCTTTGTTTTTAAAGTAATTTAGAATTATCATTTTTTGACCGAATAAGTAGTATTAGAACTTCTTATTTCTGTGATTTTTGAGATGCTAATTATCTCATTAAAATTAAACATTTCCTACACAGAAGAATAAATACTCGGAAAGCTTTGCGGACGATTCTTTTGTCTGATAATGTAGATTTATCTACTTTGGTAAGCTCTTTTTCCCCTGTAAAATCAGTTATTCCTACACAGGATAATAAATGCTGGGAAGGTTTTGCTGACGTTTGTTTGTCAAGTGATTTAGAATTACCATTTTTTGACACAATAAGTAGAAAGGGAACTTTTTTTATTTTTGTGGTTTTTGAGACGTTTATTATTCCTGCAAAACCAAGCATTTCCTACTCACTTCGTCTGTTAATTTTAAATTACCTATTTTTTTTTTCTTTTGTAAGCCCTTTTCCGGTGAAAGCAACTATTTACACATAGAGGAATAGTTGTTTAGAAAGATCTGCTGAATTTTTTTTTTAGTAATTTAGAGAAATAATTTTTAATCTGTGGTTCAGGATATAGTGCGTAAATATTCATATAATCTTTAATATTGTAAGAACAATAAACTAAAAAAATAGTGAAAAGCTATTTAAACTAAGGTAGAAATCTGAAATATTTTCTCGATAATAATTACCTCATAGCATACTTTATCTTGGTTCATACACATTTTGTAAGTTTTTTTAACTCTTCATTTAACTTTTCTCTTTCTCTCATACTTATTTCCAGTAATAACTTGCGTCCTTCTTATTATCTTGTGATGAAACAAAAATTTCGAACTCTATTGATAGGAATCCTTAGATGTATTTGGTAATCGATATGTTTTGTAACAATGTTTGCCATCTGAACGAAAAAGGCGTCCAAGAAAAATTTTATTGCATTATTCAATATTTGAAATAAAAAATTAAATAATTTTATTTTTGTAAGAAAATTTAAACCACAAAATTAAACAGATTGCTACATAGAAATATATCTTAATATACTTTTTTAAATTTAAATGTAGTATACTTGAAATCATGTTATATAGAAGTACTTTATTCATTAAAGTATACGCATATATTCAAATGAAAAAGTTAATTTATTCTGAAAATTTTTAATTGCGCAATTCACAAAGTAAACTTTGTGTAAAAATATTCTTATAATATACCGTTATATGTGTTAACGACATTAATGAATATCGTAAGTAAAAGAATGTATAAAACGTTAAAAGGAGTAGTTATGGCCATACAGTAACTTTTTTGGAAGATTTTTTTATTTAGTTTATTGACAGAAAGAAAAAGAAAAAAGAAAGGAAAATGGTTATCTTAATATAAAAATGTATTGCAGTAAACTTTGCTATAAAGAAGTAAACACAGATACAGCGAGCAAAAATTTTACCAACTTTCAAATAAAAAGGAACATACATAGGGAAGAGTAGGGGAGGGATGGGACAGCTGAAATAATTCTTCATATAAGCTTTATTTTTAATTTATGACTCTTCCACCAGATGGAATAATCATTGCCTTACACTTGTTGCTATAAATCATTTTATTTGCAAGTAGTTATGAGTTTGTGATTTAAAAAGATTTCACAATATCAAAAGTAAGATTTACTTCGATTTTATTGTACATTTTCAATCCAATTCTTTGTTGATAACTTAATTGTTTTTAATATTTTGTAAATTCAACAATATGCCTTTTATAAATAAATAGCTTAGTAAAATCTAAAAACTCCATGCTTGTTGTAAAAACCTATTTATTTTTATGTTACTCTAAGCGAGGAAAGGACACAATGTCTCAGGGAGGAGGGATGGAACACGTTCCTTCCTTCCAAATGGTATCTCTAACCAGATAATTAAGCTTAAAAACATACAAATTTTCGGTATTTTATATTTATAAGACTATTTTGTTTTAAAATTGAATAGTGTAACAAATAAAACGTTACTTTGTAAGTTCAAAATGGGAAAAATTAAAGCAATTAAAATTTTTAATATCCGATTTATGCATTATTTTGTAATATCAACTGTTTGTATTAAAAGTTTGCATTTATTTCTATAATAGCAATTTCTTTAGTTTTTTTTAAATAAAAAAAAAATGTTTTAAAATATATTATATGAAATATATAATAACTATTGAACTCAAACTGCAACCTTTTATTTTTACATGGCAATACACTACACTGTAAAAAAACATTCTGTAAAGTTACTAAATTTTTTCTAGAAAACTGGGATTCTTAGACCTTTACCTGTTACGGTAACATGAAAATTTCTTGTAACTGACTCTGAAACTTGAATTTTTGCTGTTACCGTTACAGGAAAAGTTCTTGGAATCCCAGTTTCCTAGAAAAAGGTTTAGTAACTTTACAGAATTTTTTTTACAGTGTATCTTATGTGTTGAAAAAAAGAGAAAGAAAAGAAATTTCATCTTATGAACAAGACATAATTGGAAATCCACATCCAATAAAATTAATTGACAGCAGTTGTTGGGCACAAGCGTATTTTTCATTTAATTTGGATTTTAAGAATTATAATATACTGTAAAATAAATGTGATTTATAATAAACCTTATTAATGAAAATGTCACACTATTTTTACCATTTTTTTTACCCACATTTCAAAAATTAAATATGAATTGTCATTTTAAAAACATGTCCCATCTCTCTCACACATGAAGGAAGGATGGTACATATTTTTGTTGTTAATTTAATTAGTTTATTAACATAAAATAATAATTGTTATAATCAAATCGACAGTTTTCAAGCATGTTAAAATGCTTCAAGATGTCATACTGAAAATTTTCATTTTGAGCAAGCGAAATATAATTTATAAAAAATATTTTTGTAAAAATTGTCCATTTCCTCCTTATTCTTCTCTATATACATATGAGCAAATATTTGCTTGTATGTATTTTGTTTTTTTTCTTTTCTTTTTTTTCCCCCAAATTATGCAAAATGTTATTTCAAATGTATTCAGTATTTTAATAACATAAGATTAAGGGTGTATTCGAAAAAACGCTTTTCCACCTTCAGCAGCTCGAAATTTTCCGATACAATTTCAGACACATTTTTAAAAGTAGAATAATGAAACTTGCTGAGGGGATTTTTGAAGGGACGTATGAGGTGCCGAGTAAAGTCTTTTTACGCTCAATTTATTAGAATTTGATTTATAAGCAATCAACTTCTCTGGAAGACCCTTTTTTTCGTTCCCTTATCTCCCACTTCGGAAAAATCGGTTCAAATTGCCGTTTTTGATTGCTTTTTTTGCAATATTTTGTATACTTATCAAAGAATTGACCTTTACGGCACCTTGTGCACTTTCTAAATAAGAGAATCTGCGAGTTTCATGTGTTTGAGAGCAAAAGTGAATTCAAAAATAAATCGGAAAACAAGCAGTTTGAATCGAAATACGCCCTTAAGAGACATTTCGAGGCTATTGTCAATTTCGCAGTACTACTCTAAAGTGTAAATTCTCCGAGACGCTAACTTATCTAGAATATAACCTAAAAATCATTTTTATTTACAATCAGTTTAAACGACTAATGTCCCATAAACTAAAAGGCTGGTCTAAAACTTCAAACAAAGTTTTCTCGAAATAACTTTTTTGGAATAGGTGTACGTAAATAACGCCCAAAACTGATGGAAGCGTGTTAAAACGTGTCAAATGCTTCAATTTTGCTCATTTAAAAGCGAAACCAAAGCTGCAAAAGCATCACATTGGTGAATGATTAAATTCCGCATCTTCCAATGTCCTAAAATTCAGTCTATGCTGCGAATTGTTTTTTCTGATGTAAAAAAATATCCATTCTTGATAGTATCGATGGTAAGATGTTTCCTAGCATGCTTCACCAAGTGAGCCATATCTGTTTTCAAAACGCGTAAAAGGTGATAATTCAGTCGTAATTTGGGCTATTTTAATGTAAAAGAAAAACAAATTCGACTTTCATAAAGACAAGTATGAACTCCTTTGACTTTCTAGATATTCTTGGTAATAATTTTATTCCATTTAATGGTGAACTTAACCATCAGAATTTGGAATTGCTTGAATTTTGTTCAAGATAACACTTCTAATCTCAAGACTGTGCCAACTTCATATTGGTTATCTGAAAACAGCATCAAAGCTTCTGACTTTTCAGCTAAAAGCCCTGACCAAAGTCACATATAAAACTTGTGTGGAATATTAGTTTGTAAAGTTTATGCCAACAGAAAGCAGTTTGATCCGATTGGTGAACGTGAAATCAAACATATTTGAAAATATGGCAACAAATAGGTATTTCTGCATTTAAAATCATGGAAAAATCTTTTCCAAAGCGTCTTTTGGAAGTCTTCAGTACTAAGATATTCGAACAGCTTTAAAACGTAATTTTTGATCAAAATATCGATTTATCATTTATGCAATAATATTAAAACCGTCTCTTTTATCTGTCAATTCTGCTTAAATTGTATCTGTATTCTAATTATAACCAAATTTGCAGCCGTTTAAAGTTACAACTATTACAGCTTTTGCTTTACATTTAAAAGTTATTTTTTGCTTTTTCTCAAAATGAAGTTTTTCAGATTTTCACTGTACACAAAATATCTTAAGGGTGTATTCGAAAAAAAGCCTTTCCTCCTTCAGCAGCTCGAAATTTTCCGATACAATTTCAGACACATTTTTAAAAGTAGAATCATGAAACTTGTTGAGAGGATTCTTGAAGGGACGTATGAGGTGCCGAGTGATGTTTTTTTACGCTCAGTTCATTAGAATTTGATTTATAAGCAATTAACTTCTCTGGAAGATCCTTTTTTTCGTTCCCTTATCTCCCATTTCGGAAAAATCGGTTCAAATTGCCGTTTTTGATTGCTTTTTTTGCAATATTTTGTACACTTATCAAAGAATTGAACTTTACGGCACCTTGTGCACTTTCTAAATAAGAGAATCTGCGAGTTTCATGTGTTTGAGAGCAAAAGTGAATTCAAAAATAAATCGGAAAACAAGCAGTTTGAATCGAAATACACCCTTAAAACAAAAAATTATGCATGAAATTCCACGAAATTTTCTATACTTCTTTTTAAAATGTTTTTTTAAGGGAATAGACTACATTCATGATAATATGTAGTAATATTAAATAGTTATTTATATTTACATTGGTATAAATGACAAACTTGTGACAAAATTAGCAAAATTTTCATTACAATAATACTTTAAGTGCTATATCATCTGAGATAGAGATGCGATTCTAATGTGTGTAGTCTAAATCCTAAAGAAAGTATTCTGTTTATTATGTAATTTACAAAATGTCAATGCATTGCTTTATTTTTGAGCTATCACGTTTTGCAGAAATATCAATTATTGACATGATTTTGACTATTTTTCGCTTTAAAAAATTATTTCTAGGTAATTGCTAAAGTTTTTATTTTTCAAAGTTATTACAATTTACATTTTTCAAAGTATTAAAGTAAATGCCATTATAAAAAATAGATAAAAAGAGAAATTTTCAGAATTTTGCAGAAATATCAATTATTGACATGATTTTGACTATTTTTCGCTTTAAAAAATTATTTCTATAGGTAATTGCTAAAGTTTTTATTTTTCAAAGTTATTACAATTTACATTTTTCAAAGTATTAAAGTAAATGCCATTATAAAAAATAGATAACAAGAGAAATTTTCAAAAATTTCAAAATCTCACTTACGAAGGTGTGCGGATACTTTAAGAGGAAACAAACAATGTACTAAAAATAAATGAACAAATCATTTACTTGTGTAAATTAGGTTTTACCTATATTGGTCCTAAATTTTTTTCTACCAAATCGTATTATCCAGAAATAAATTTTTGCTTACTTTCTAAAAGTATATTATTGTAATTTAAAGCAAATAATAAAACTTGTTCAACTTCATGTGTATAAATTTGCAATGATATTGTTTTATTTTTTTGTTTTTGTTGGTGATCCTAAACTTTTTTTCAGCACTTACTGCAAACGAAATAGATTGATTTGTTTCCTTTTCTTATGATATAAAAACTTGCAAGAATAACCCAAAGCGTATAAGAGGGCGTTCGTAAGCACATATTTCCACAAAAGTGAAATTTATAGATAAACTGACATTAAATTTTAGAGTAAAACAATGCTGATATATTTTGTTTTATAACTGAGCTAATCATAAGACGATTGCAGGTATTCTGAATTGTGCAGAAGTTTCTAATTTGACTGACTAGGGAGGTATATAAAGTGGGATACCAGATCAAATAATAAGAATAAACAATCTTTTTACGAAAGGAGATGCCAATGAGAAAGCTCAAGAAATCGAGAAGTAAGCTTTAAAATTTTATTTGGCATATAACTTAGCGCGCATATTCCAAATGAGATGAAAATGTTATCTTGCTAATTTTGCCAAATTAGATATTTTTAATGAGAAAGCGAGTACAGGCGCATACATATGATTAATTGTAACTCTTTCAAGTCTGAATTTTTTTACAGTTTTTAGAAAAAATTACTTTTACGTTAATAACTCTAACTATCCAAATAGATTAATTGTTTAACAAGTATTTCATTACCTAAAAGATAAAGAGTGTTGTTGTTTTACATACTATTCAATTAATATTCAAATGACAAAAGGCTAAGGAAGAATTTTTGGAGATGTTCAGAAAATATTGTTATACAACAAGATTTAACTTATATTACAACTTTTCAATACTTTTGCATTTTATTGCGCATGATTCTTTCAGGAAAGTAGCTTTTATTTTAAATTTAAAGGAAGAAACATGGGCTTAAAATGAAAAAAATCGCAAATAGCGCAAAGAGAATTAAGTAAATAATAAGTATTATTACTACTAAATGCCTAAACATAAATGAAGTCGTATTAGTAAATGCGTATAGACATATAATAACATTACTACTCATAAATAGTAGCAAAAGTATTTCTTAAAATAAAATAATACTCCAATAGAATAACATGTACTATTAATAGTACACTAAACCCAAAAGGGTTCAAGAAACGCTTCGCTGCGGTTAAAGTGAAATTCGATAAACTCGTTACAAAGATAAATTAAAACAATTTTTAAGCATTAGTTTTCTTAATTTTAGTATTACTAATAACGATACGACATTGCATTTGCTTGAGTGATTTAATTGTGTATTCCGATCAAAACTGCTTATTTTCAAATTTATTTTTGAATTCAGTTTTGCTCTCAAATGCATCAAACTGACAAATTATCTTATTTAGAAACCACCCAAGGTGCCGTGGTTGTCGATTTTTTGATAAATGTAGAATACGTTGCAAAAAATGCTGTCTAAAACGACGTTTTGGACCAAATTTTCCGAAGCGGGAGGCCTGTAAACAAAAAAAAAAAAAAAAAAAAAAAAAGGTCACACTGAGAAAAGAATTGTTTATAAATCAAATTCTAATTAATTCAGCGAAAAATGACGTCACACGGCCCCTTACACGTCTCTTTAAAAATCCCCTCAGCAAGTTTCATGTTTCTACTTTAAAAATGTGTTTGAAAATGTAGCGGAAAATTTCGAGCTGTTGAAGGTGGAAAATCATTTTTTCGAATACACCCTTAAACACCGAACAATTCCCAGCCTCTTCAACTGTGCATTTTCATCAGAACCCATATCGATTACACTGATTAACTCTTCCATAGATCTTTACTATTAGACAGTGAATACAGAAGGTAGCGGTCTTAACTTTAAGGAAATATAATGAAACTCAATAAAAAGGTAAATTAAAGCAGTTCTTAAGCATTATTTTTCCTAATTTTAGTGTTACTGAAAACAATACGACATTATATTTGCTTGGGTGATTTAAAATCGAATCATTCCCAGCAACTTCAAACGTGCATTTTCACCAGAACTCATATCGATTACACTGATTAACTCTTCCACAGATCTTTACAATTACATAGCGAGTACAGAAGGTAGCAATCTTAACTTTAAAGAAACATTTCGTTTTGGTTAATGTAAAATTCTGTGATATTCATTACAAAGTTAAATTAAAACAGTTTTTAAGTATTATTTTCCTTAATTTTAGTATTATTAATAACAATACGACATCACATTTAGTTGAGGGATTTAAATATGGATCCATTCCCATCCACTTCAAATGCGCATTTTCACCAGAACCCATATCGATTACACTGATTAACTCTTCCGTTTACGCTGAAAGAGTACAAGGAATTTACGACCCATGAAAATAATTTCCATGTTCCACGTAAAAAAAAATAAATTCGTAATCATTCAACTACTCCCTCCACAATCAGTGGCTCTTACAAAAATTAATCGGCAACGCATCAGCAAAAATTACACACTTTTTCCCATCCATGAGGGGAAGTTTCGATCTCTACACCACCTCCTAAAAACTGTTCCGACCCCTCTTTGATCGTCACTTTGGCTTTATTCATCGCATCTATCAAAAGTCATTACCACGTATCAATCCGTGACGTTTTAGACGCTTGATCCCTTTTCATAGAGCGTCGGTTCCTTCTGCCCCCCCCCCCCCCAACCCTCTAGTTGCGGGTGAGCGATTCGGAGGGAGGTGTAGGGCGCCCCTGTTCGTCGATAACCGCCGAAGCTTGTCATAAATCCGTTCAAAAAGCTGCTTTGGTGAGAACAGTAAACTGATATAGTCGGTGTCCATAATGCCCGTTTAACACCATGGTGTTGTAGGGCCCCTTATCCCTCTAGGGGAGCAAGAAGGGTGCGTTAACTTCCCCATTGTGGGTTATTGTGGGGGGATCATGGTCTATAACAAGTGAAGGCAGTATTATCTTTCAATTATCTAGATCCTGGTGTCGGACCGCAGTGATGATTCCAAACAAATGTTATGTGGGAAGAAAGATATATTGGGTTATTTTTGTTCTGTAGGTTCATACTAGCATAAGATATTGGAGTGATCGTAAATGTTGAATAGACCTATAAAATGTAAATATATTGGCAATGAAGGTGAAATAAGTAAAAAATTTTCAAGTGCTTCAGGTTGAATCATTCAAAAACTTATCTGTTCTATCAAAATATTATTTTCACAATAAATATATCCACTATAAATATTTAACGCTTTCAGGTGTATCAACATTGAAGAACAACTAATTTCCATAACTATGTCAGAAAAAGTATAATTAATGAGTTAAGAACAAGCTACAATTTTAAGTGTGACACACATATGCGGGAAAATGTTTCACTTTAATATACAAGATAGTATTTAATTTTTCATGGAAGCAGGAGTAAAATTATTTATTTGGCATAATTTCGCATTCATGATTGAAATAAAATGCCAAAGTTGTCATAAAAAAATCACCCAAAACATTTGAGTACTATCTCTATTTTTTAAAAAAAAGCATTATTTCAATTATACAGGGTGCCAACTAGAGGGTGTTCTTAACTGCCGAACGGCTGCAGCTACACTTATAAAAAAAAATGTGTCTACAAATGGCTATGTGCTACTAAGCGACAATACTTATAGCGTCACCTAGTGCAAAACAGCGGAGTTGCGTTTTTATCTCTGAAGTGGTATCAGATGTGGGAAAAAGGTGAATCACAAAGTTGTAGAGCACCATCGATTTAATACGAAAATTGTGTAAAATGGCGGAGTTAGTATACCTTTCTTGAAAACGGTTCGAGATATAGGAAAAAGTGATTACAAAGTTGTACAGCACCATCTATTTAGTTAGAAAAGACACCTTGTTAACATGAATGCTAAAAACAGAACGAGCATTTGTTTGTTTGTGAAATTGTACCATCATGAAAATTGAACGGAAATAGAAAAGATTATATTTCTGTCAAAAAACATGCTTACATATTGGCCCACAGTGACATTGCTTGCAATTTTTAACTGTGGACATGAAATACATGACCATGGTTTAACCCCCGCTGGGTGCATTCTTGTTTTGATTATCTTAATAAAGAGCAGACACTATGCAGATCATGCAAAATTGTGTTGCTGATGTAGTAACAACTCAACGTAACTTGAGATTGGTGTGCAAAATGTGTACTTTATCATATGTATGAAACGTCACTTTAATTCAATTGAGACAGCTATAAAAGAGATTTCTCCTCGGGATTTTATGTTGAAGATTATGGGCGCGATTTTCTAAAAATGAATATTATTAAATGATTCATCTGCCCGGTGGAAGTGGGTGCAAGGCACGAATAACAGCGCTGTTGTATTGGCAAGGTTTCTCTGCAGTCCCACATCTTTCTCATAAAACCATCCTAAAGGTTGTGAAACATTTAAGGGAGACATGTTATGTGACCAGCCGCTTCGATCCGGAAGACAAGCTAAGGTACAGTGGCAGGCAAAACTGGAAAATGTATTATTATACACCCTCACATATCCGCGAACAGCAGCACAAGAGAGATAACTATCGCCTCTAAAAAGTTGTATTTGAAAAATCCTAAACGAATTAGATATTCATGCATACTAGGGAATACTTCATCAGGCATTACTGGACAGGAATCTAAGAGACGTTATGCATGGTGCATCACTTTCATGAATCAAATAGAGGGAATGAAATGTACAATAGGTAAAACATCCACTACTGAGCTCTGGAAAATCCTACGTGTTCTGTCGACGTTCGGCGTCAAAGACAATTTTCGATTAATGTTTGGCATAGAATGTACATTAACAAGCTTATGGGCCTGGTATTTTACCAGGACAGATCAACGGGACACAGTATTTAGAACTTTTGCAGAACGTAATAATTAATTTTGTTGAAAACCCGTCGTTGTTTCAATATAAGGAGTATGGTTCCAACATTGACGGTGCACCTGCACCAGATAGCACCACTGAAGCAGTACCTAGTGGGGAAACTCGGGGGAGAAACAATCGGGTATCGTTGTTTCATATAGTTGCCTTAAGGGTGTATTCGAAAAAACGCTTTTCCACCTTCAACAGCTCGAAATTTTCCGATTTAATTTCAGACACACTTTTAAAAGTAGAAACATGAAACTTGCTGAGGGGATTTTTGAAGAGACGTAGAAGGTGCCGTGTGATGTCATTTTACGCTTCATTCATTAGAATTTGATTTATGAACAATTATCTACTCAGTATGACACTTTGTTTCGTTCCCAAATTTCACGCTTCGGAAAAATTTGTTCAAAATGCCGTTTTTGATTGCTTTTTTTGCAATATTTTCTGCATTTATCAAAGAATTGACAGTCACGGCACCTTGTGTAGTTTCTAAATAAGAGAATCTGCTAGTCTGATGAGTTTGAGAGTAAAAGTGGATTCAAAAATAAATCGGAAAATAAGCAGTTTGAATCGAAATACACCCTTAACGTTCACCAGAACTGACTCCAATGGAGTTTTATCTGTGGGAATACTTGAAACAGCAGCTGTATGTAACCCCTACGCCAACATTTCGGATGTACAACGAAGTATTACAGATTTTTATGACAACGAATGCTATGTTACAACGTGATCAAAATGAAATTCAGACAAGAGTCCAGATGTGCATTGTAGCTGACGGGGCGAAGTTAAAACTCTCTCCAATGAGAAGTTTCACAAATTTTATTTCCGTAATATGCAGAATGTTTTGTAAATATAAATTAAATTGATAATTACAATAGGAAAAACCCATTGTAAAATTTTTGCGGAAAAGCGAAGATTTGAGATCTCAAATTCAAAGTATTCAAACTAATTAAACTCGATATTTTTTATGTAAAGTTTAATACTGCATTTAAATAGTATGTATTCAATTTCTATATTTAGGATGATTGTAAAATTTCTGTGACTATTTGAACTCTTATATAAACAGGCACAAAAAAGAATAATCCATTTAATCTCAAATACAAACATTTTGCAAAGACTATACTAAAGAATCAATGGCAAATCACTTTCACGCTCTTTTAGTTTAAAGGAAGAGATGACTAATTAAAAAGTTGCTTGCAGTTTTGTAAAAAATAACATTCCTACGTTTTAAATATTTACAACAAGTTGGAAATTGCACGTGAACGTAGCAAATGAGGTGCGTTCGTACGATAACGAAGTTTTAAAAATATTTAGATCGTGCTGATATAGTAGAGCGTACTTCGGATACAGTATAGTAGTCGAAATCTTTGTGTTTCTGTAAATATGCAGGAAGTAATTTTTATTACACCTCATCAACGTATATCTTATTCATAAAATGTGAAATAGTTGAATATGATTAAAACACGCCCCAAACAATGTTTCCCCATAGCATTATGTAGTGGAATACATTTGTGTGGCCTTGTAATTTGATAATAAAAATTCTTTGCATCACAGATTGTACAGAATGCATATTTTAGTATATGTTTTATACATTCATGCCAATTCTATTATGTTCGAATGAGAGTAACATCATTAAAATGCATTTGAAATTTTTTTCCCATTTACCGTAATGTAATGGAATACTTTTGATTATCCCTGTAAATGATCTATGCATCCGACTTTCATAACATTTGAAATGACTCGACAAAATTACGTAATAATTATATGTTTTAAATTTCAAACGATTAAAATGCATTTGAAACTTTTTTCCCCATTGACCGTAATGTAACGGAATCCTTTTGATTGTCCCTGTAATTGATCTATGCTTCCGATTTTCATAACATTTGAAATGACTCGACAAAATTACGCAATAATAATATGTTTTAAATTTCAAACAATTAAAATTCATTTGAAACTTTTTTCCCCATTGACCGTAATGGAACGGAATCCTTTTGATTGATCCATCCGATTTTCATAAAATTTGAAATGACTTGACAAAATTATGTTATAATTATGTATTTCAAACGATCAACGTATAATTTCAAACGATTCGGTTGGGTAGTTTTTGCGTTGTTATATGCGGACAGACAGACGGACAGACGGACGGACTGAGCGACAACAATAGGTGCTACGTATTTACATAATTACGAACGCACCTAAAAAACGGATAAATAAATAGTGAATCATTCATGAGCGGCTGTTTCTCCAACAACGGTACATACAGATTTTCATTTCCATAAATGAACATTTTCACATGTACCAACTACCAAAGTTTAAGCAATTTTTTTCAGCTAAATCAAAAAAACATAGTTAATCAATGTGCATCCATCTGTATTTCAATGTATATCTCTAATAATAATGATGATGATGATAATTATAAAAAAATCTTTCTTTCGTATTAGGCATGATAATCTCTGAACGTGTCACGTATCTAGGCGTGAAATCATTTTATTTGATATAACTTTGCATTTTTATGTGGAAATAACATTCCCTATTTTATTTAGAGTTGCCTAAAGGAAAAAAAATAACGATTACAAAACTTTCTTAAAAGTAATATTTCTTTAATAATAGAAGAAAATAATCAAAGTTCTTTTAAATAATACAATATCCTATCCACTAATATCCCCTCTTTAATAGAATCAGTTAAATTCATTATGTTCATAAAACTATTGAGATTAAGATACTTAAACATCTTTGAAGGAGGTTTTCAAATATTTCTCATGAATTTATGAAAAATTGTTTTGCCGTATTTTTAATTTCATTAAAGAGAAATACGGCTACAAATATACTGATTACATTGACACATTCATATTCATTACAAAAATACGCACAATTTTAAATATTTAACAATCCTACGCATGGTCCTTTGTAAAAATACCTGCAAATGTGTAACGAATCATTCAAAAATGTATTTTTTACAACTAACAAAGGCATGAATAGTTCCAAAATTAAAAATTTTCAGATGTGCTAATTTGAAAAAGCGATTTGTACAGCCAAACCCTTTTGAAAATATCTTTCGTATTCAAAAGAAGATGCACACATATTAGGAAATAAAGAAAACAGGTATAAATAGTGAACTTTTCCAGATGTGCCATTTTGAAAGAGTGATTTGTACAACCAACGCCTTTTTGAAAATATTTTTCATAAAGAAGAGGGGGAAGGGGGGATTCACTTATTAGGAAATAAAGAATAAAATAACCACAGTTCTACGTAATCCACCTTTGTTAAATGACCTTAGAAATGAGTAACGAATCATTCAAGAATGCTTTTTTACTAACAAACGCCTTAAAAATACCAGAGCAGAACTTTTCCAGATGTGCCACTTTGAAACAGTGTTTAGCACACAACCAATCCCTTATTTGAAAATATCATTCATATGTAAGAGGGCATGCATTAATTGAAAATAAAGGAAAATTACTCACAATTTTCCATAATTAACATTCCTATATACATATAATTCATTGCAAAAGAAATGGAGAAATGAGTAACGAATCATTCAAGAACGCATCTTGAACTAACAAAGGCATAAATATATTTTCAGAAGTCCCCATTTGAAAGAATATTTTGCACAACCAAAGCCTTTTTTTTTAAATGTGTTTCATATTAAGAGAGAAGGCACTTATGAGGAAACAAAGAAAAAAAATCGCAGTTTTCCGTAATAAACATTATTACGTATAATTCTTTGTAAAAACATCGGAAAAATGGATAATGAATCATTCAAGAACATATCTTCAAAAGCATAAATAGCTCCACCCAAGAACGTCCAGAAGTCCATTTTAAAAGATTGTTTTGCATAACCAACATCTTATTGAAAATATCACTAGTACGGAAGAGGGGATGCAATCATTAGGAAATAAAGAAAAAAAAATACACACAGTTTCCATAATCAACATTTCTACAGATAATTATTTATAAAAGAACAGAACAAAGAAGTAACGAATCATTCAAGAACACCTATTATACTAACAAAGGAATAAATATATTTTCAGATGTGCCAATTTGAAAGAATGTTTTGCAAAACCAATGCCTTTTTTTTAGAATGTTTTTCATTTCAAGAGAGAAAACACTTCTTAAGAAATAAACAAAAAAAGATCGCAGTTTTCCATAATTAACATAATTATATGTAAAATTCTTTCTAAAAACATTGAGCAAATGGGTAATGAATCATTCAAGGACGTCTCTTTTACTAACAGGCATAAAAATTCCACAATAAAACTGTTCCCGATATGCTATTTTGAAAGTGTGTTTCGCACAACAAACACCTTTCTGAAAATATCCTTCTCATGCAAGAAGGGATGCATTAATTAGGAAAAAAATAAAACTTTACTCACAGTTTTCCATAATTAACATTCCAGCGTATAATTGTGAAAGAACAGGACAAATCACAAACGAATTATTCAAGAACGTCTCTTTTACTAACAAAGGCACAAACAGTTCCACAATTGAACTTTTCTGATGTGTCAATTTGAAAGAAGATTTTGCAGAACCAACGACTTTCTGAAAATATCATTTTCGTGCAAGAGGGGATGCATTAGTTAGGAAAAAAAAAATAAAGCTTTACTCGCAATTTTCCATAATTAACATTCCAGCGTATAATTCTTTGTGAAAGAACAGGACAAATGAAATTAACATTCCAGCGTATAATTCTTTGTGAAAGAACAGGACAAATGAAATTAACATTCCAGCGTATAATTCTTTGTGAAAGAACAGGACAAATGAGTAACGAATTATTCAAGAACGTCTCTTTCGCTAACAAAGGCACAAGCAGTTTCACATTTGAACTTTTCAGATGTACTAATTTGAAAGAGTGTTTTGCACAATCAACGCTTTTTTGAAAATATTTTTCGCATGCAAGAGGGGATTCACATTTTAGGAAATAAAAGAAACAAAAAATAGTCACACTTGTCCATAATTAACATTCCTACGTATAATTCTTTATTTAAACACCGGAAAAATGATTAATGAATCATTCAAGAATGTCTCGTTCAGTAGCAAAGGCATAAATATATTTCTAGAAATGCCAATTTGAAAGAGTGCTTTGCAGAACCAACGGCTTTTTGAAAATGTTTTTCACATACAAACAGATATTTACTTATTAGGAAATAAAGAAAAAATATAGTCAGAGTTCTACATAATTCACATTCCTACGTATAATTCTTTGTAAAAACATTGGGCAAATGGGTAATGAATCATTCAAGGACGTCTGTTTTATTGAAAAAGGGCATAAAAAATTCTACAGTAAAACTGTTTCCGATTTGCCATTTTGAAATAGTGTTTTGCACAACCAACGCCTTTCTGAAAATATCATTCTCATTCAAGAGGGGATGCATTAATTAGGAAAGATTAAAACATTACTCGCAACTTTCCATAATCAATATTTAAGCGCATAATTCTTTGTGAAAGAACAGGACAAATGAGTAACGAATTATTCCAAAACTTCTACTAACAAAGGCATAAATAATTCCACAATTGAACTTTTCCAGATGTTCCATTTTAAAAGACACAATCAACGCCTATTTGAAAATATGTTTCGTATGCAAGAGGGGATGCACTTATTAGGAAATAAAGAACAAATTACTCGCAATTTTCCATAATCAACATTCCCACTTACAATTATATGTATAAAATCCCTCCGTGTATAACGATTCCGGGGTCAACCCATCCATGAGAAAAAATACTTATTGTGACCAATGACAAATTCTATTGTGAAAAGTTATCTCCGATTTTAAAGGCTATCAATTTTTCGTCCAATGCAAACGTTCCAGAGTCGTAATGGAGCGTTCTCATTTGTCAGATTTACAGTTTGAGCTGTAAATGACGTCACTACATTTTACTGTGCTTTGAAATCTTTTTCCTATTTCAAACACAATATTCACACTGCTAAAAATTTGACTCATTTGCTGCTGCATCATTCCACCGCTTTTATAGAAAACGATTAGTTTGCTGTGTTATGGAACATGCTCATTGGTCATAAAAGAGACATTCTATAAAAGCTGTGGAGGGACGCTGCAGTAAATGGGTCAAATTTTTAGCAGTACACTGTTAAAAATTTGACGCTTTTGCTGCATCATCACTCCCCAGCTTTTATAGAATACACTGTAAGTAACAAACACAAAGTAACGGTTTTCTATAAAAGCGTTGGAGTGATGCTGCAGCAACTGTTAAAAATTGATCCATTTGCTGCAGCATCACTCCACTGCTTTTATATAAAACGGCTACTTTACTGTGATATGAAAGAGTCTCATTGGTCATAAAAGAGATGTTCTATAAAAGCTGTGGAGTGACGCTGCAAGAAATGGGTCAAATTTTTAACAGTGTAATACTGTAAAGTAATCATTTTCTATAAAAGCTGTGTAATGACGATGCAGCAAAAATTTTTAACAGTGTTTAGTTAAAACTTTTTATTTAAGAAAAGCGAAGGTGCGTTTTAAATACAATATTGTTAGAATTTTTATATTCGTGTTGCTTTATTTATTTTTTTTATTTATTTTTTACAGCCGTGAATGACTTGATTGTCACATAACGAATCACGATTGTTTACTCTTTATTGTTGACATTTGTTTTCGATCTTGCCGACCCAGTGGCGTGGTTGGTAGCGGCAGCTCCTCCCACACCGCTGGTTCCCGGTTCGAGTCCGGCTAGCGGCATGGGTGTCTGTGTTGTCCCTTTGATGTGTAATAAATGTATGTAATGGATTTTCTGTAATAATAAAGTGTTCCGTATTTGTTTCTGTGTACTCTGGATCACTCTGGATCGTAGTAGCTATAGGCCTCAAAGCACTGTCCGTTCAAAGTTCAAAGTTTTCGATCTTATAAAGTATTTTCTTTTAAGTATTAGCTAATGGTATAAAATAGTTAATTCACAAATGTTTTAAAATAGCATTATTAGTGCATGTTTTGCATTGTTAATGCATGTTAATTTGCATGTTTTTTGTGAAATAATTACTGTAATTTTGTGAGTGAAATTCATTTAGCTGCATATTCTATGCCATTATTTTACCCATTCAATTAATAATTTGGCTACCCTCTTACGTCTGGAAATGGCCAAAATGGGAAAATATTTTACACATTTTGGATATTTTTATTATTTTCTCTCAGTATTTTAAAATAATTTTTGGCTGTAGTTTCACAATGTATTCTTTTATAATTGATATTTTACCTTACTTTATTTTTTTTAAATTTATGCATTTACCATTTGTACATTCCAATCCCTACCCATCCACCAGATAGGTTTGTTATAATTTTAAATGCAGATTTCTATTGATTTTTTTTTTTTTTTTTTTTTTTTTAGATTTTTCCCTCATGTTCAATCTTTGCATTTTTCAAAATTGTTTAAGCTTAAAGTGGCTATGATTGACCAAAGTTGTTGCAATGTTTTATCATCCTTTTAAAAATGGAAACACGTCATTTTGACGGGATATCTTCTAGTTCTTTATAAAAGAATAGAACAAGTGAGTAACGAATCAGTCGAGAACGTCTCTTTCACTAACAAAGGCATAAATAATTCCCCTGTGGTGCTTTACAGATGTGTCAATTTTCAAGAGTGTTTTGCACAACAAATTAATCACTTTTTAAAAATATCTTTCTTATCAAGAGAAGATGCAGTTATTTTGAAAAATAAAGGAAAATTAGTCGGAAAAACCAATTTACATATGTATGTACGATCTTCAAAAAGTATGTGATTCTCACAATCAATGTTTTTTCAAAGCATCTTCCGTATTGTACAACATATTTACAATTGTTAAAAACGTAATTTTAAACAATTTTTTGCCTACAGACTCAATTTGTTTATGTGTCCACTTAAAAAGGGTAAAATGTTACGTAAATCAGTTTCATTGGGGAATAAGCGACTATGACTTTTTATATCATAATTAAATATTACAACAATCTAATAATATTTATAAAAATAGAATTCAAACGGACGGACAGAAAAACAAATAGACACTAGTCAGATGTATCAATCCCAAAACTTTCTTCTATCTCATACAATTTAATATTCCCAGAAAAATGAAACATCACTATACGCCACCGATTAGGTAACTGACACCAAAATCTATTCTGCAACAACTTATTTTAAGTTATAACTAAATTTGAAGTTTGATGAAAAGCCGAGTATTAGTAATTTAGACAGATTCATCGCAGAAATTGTAAAAATACTGCATAGGAGCTCCAACTGTTGAGCGATTTACATAAAAAATAAAGAATACTATTATCTCCATTATCAGGGACTAAATGAGTTTGATGTTTGATGAAAATTCGTGCAGTAGTTTCTGAGATACATCTGTTACGATAATAAAAAACAATGCCGCATAGTAGTGCCACCTGTTGAGAAATTTTGTTTCAAATATCAAAGAATATTAATTTACATCAGGGACTAATTGAATCTGAATTTTGATGAAAATTCGTACAATAGTTCCAGAGATAGAGCTATTTTCGATTCTCATGAATAATGCCGCATAGCAATGTCACCTTTTGAGCGATATACACCAAAAACTAATCAGATCTAGTTTATATCAAGGCTAACTGAACCTAAAGTTTTGTGAAATTCTGTGCGTTAGTTCTTGAGATAGAGCACCGACAAAATTTATGTCACATTCAGATAGACAGACTCACAGACAGACATTTTGTAAAAACATGTCTTTTGGAATCTCTGACCCTTAAAGTTTGTAAATCCATGGAAAATCGGAGTTCGAGAATTTTCACGAATCCAATATTTTCTTCTTTTAAAGATAGAAGAAAATAGCAATCCGAAAGACAGTCCAATCAAAGACATAAACACTTTTCAGTTATATTTGAAAGTTTTAAAGAAGATTCGTCGTACTTCATTGAAATATTACTGCTTATAATTGCTAAATTTATTGCGTTTGCAAACCTGTCGATACTAAGTTAATTAAACCATACCCGAAGCAAGCACTAAAATAAATAATGAGGAAATCTGTCTAATCTCAAACACACACCTTTTACTAATGTTTTTTAACGAATCAATGGCAAATTGCCTTGTCGCACTTTTAACTTCATGGAAGAGATGACTGATTGTGATGCTGCACGCATTTTTTCATAATTAACATGCCTGTGTCTAATTCTTTACAAAAACTCAAATGAATAATTTATAGAATATACAAATGAATAATTTATCATTCCAGAACGTCTCCATTTCTATCGAAAGGGCATAAATATCTCTACAATTGAACGCTTTCAGCTGTACCAACTTCAAAGAATAAGCAATTTGCTCAAGCAACGCCTTTTGAAAAGATTTTTCGTATGCACTTTTAAATACTTTTCAGTTATATTTGAAAATTTTTAAAACAAATTAGTCGTACTTCATTTAAATATTACTAATCGTAATCGCTAAATTTATTGTGTTTGCAAAGAGGGTGAAACTAAGTTATTTAAAGAAATCGCGAAGCAAGCAATAAAATGAATAATGAAGAAATTTATCTAATCTCAAGCACACACCTTTTACTGCGTTCTTTAACGAATCAATGGCAAATTGTCTTGTCGCACTTTTAATTTCATGCAAGAGATGACTGATTAAGATGCTGCACGCATTTTTCCATAATTAACATGCCTGTATGTAATTTTTAACAAAAACTCAAATAGTGATGGGCGATTTCGATTTTTTAAATCGATTTAATCGATTCTACGGCCAACTCGATTTAATCGATACTTTAAAATTTTTAATCGATTTCTCTGAAGGTAATATAATTTTCATTTTCCTTCAAAAGTCGAAGATAAAATAGTCGGATGTGCCAATTTCAAAATTTCAATGTATTAGTTAGATAGGAGAATTAAAGAAACCTCAGAACCCCCCCCCCCTGCAAAATAGCGTTTTTTGTTGAGTGATGAACACCAAAAATTGATTAGGATCAATTTTTATCAGGTACCAGCTGAATCTGAATTTTGATGAAAATCCATGAAAGCGCGAGATACAGCTATTGCGAAATCATAAAAAATGCAGCATATCAGCGCCACCTGTAGGGCATTTTACACCAAGAACTAAACAACACTAATCTATGTCAGGGATTTACTGAATCTGAATTTTGATGAAAATTCGTTCTTGAGATAGTGCTATTGCGTTAATCATTAACAATGCAGTCTAGCAGCGACATTTCTTAAGCGATTTCCACCAAAATGTAATTAGCATCAAATAATATCAAGGACTAATTGAATCTAAATTTTTATGAAAGTCCGTGCATTAGTTCTTGAGATAAAGCTAAAATGGAAACAGGGGCGTGCGAAAAGAGAACTGCGCCCGGTTCAAAGTTCCAATTTAGCCCCCCCCCTATTAACTTTTTCTTGTGATAGGCTATAAGTGATGTTAGTAGAAAAACTTGGCGCCCCCTAAATTTCCGCGCTCGGGACGCCGCCTCCTTTCGCCTCCCCCCCCCCCTTTCACATGCCTCTGAGTGGAAATTGTGAAAAATTCAGCATAGCAGCGCTATCTGAGAAGCGATATACATCAAAATGCAAAAAACATCAATTCATGTCAAGGGCTAATTAGATCTGAAATTTGATGAAAATCCGTACATTCGTTATTCAGATATAGCTGTTGTGCAAATCGCAAAAAATGCAGCATAACAGCGCCACCTTTTAGGCTATATACACCAAAAATTGATTAGATTCAGTTTATATCAAGGTTAAATTAAATCTAAAGTTTTGTGGAATTCCGTACATTTGTTCTTGAGATAGAACGGTCAGAAATTTTTGTCATATACAGACTCACAGAGTGACAGACACACACACAGACAGATATTTCTTAAAAACCATGAAGTCATGTTAAAGACCTTCTAAAATTTATAAATCCATCAAAAATGGGAAGTCGAAACTTTTCACGAATCTAATACTCTCTTCTTGTAAAGTTACAAAAGAAAGTAAAAATGTAAAATCGATTCTGCCCATAAGATCGGTCTTTAGATTCGATTTCGATCTTTAGATTCGATGTCGATCTTTAGATTCGATATCGATCTTTAGATTCGATGTCGATCTTTAGATTCGATGTCGATCTTTAAATTCGATGTCGATCTTTAGATTCGATTTCGATCTTTAGATTCGATTTCGATCTTTGGAATCGATTTCATTTTGATCTACTAAAATTTACCAATTTTATTGTTTTAATGGTATAGTATTGGTGTAAAATGACGTATAAGAATGGATTTTTTTTTTCCCTAGGCTAAATCAGTATTGAATGCAAGTATTTTTTCTGCGACTCCGGAGAAAGGCATCATGTTTTACAGCTCTGTAAGAGAGGGGGAATCGCAATTTGTGCATTAAAAAGTATAAAATCTCATAACTTCTGGGGGGGGGGGGGAAGTCCAGTAATTTGAAGTATTAGTTTATTATGTTTTATTTTTCACACTCCTCTCTTCTAATCCCCCCCTTCTGCGTCAGTTTTAACTTACAGGGCCGTTCGAAATATGCATACAGTTTTTAAAATGTCCAATTCTTGGTCTATTTTATTTTAGATCCACATTTTAAATCCTTGACAAAAGATAAATAAGGGATCGCCCTTCCGCCAGTTTGGGGTTTATCTGCGCCCCGCCGGGGGCGTATTTTTTTGTTTTTTCAAAAGAAACAAAAAAAAAAAAAAAATGTTGAGAGGGGACTTGCACCCTAACCCAATAGGAAGCAGGACATTTCGGTCCTGCCATTTCGGTCCCGCCGTTTCGTTCCCGAGACATTTCGTTCCCGAGACATTTCGGTCCCGAGACAGTTTGGTCCCGAAACACTTCGGTCCCTAGCCATTTCGGTCCCAAGACATTTCGGTCCCTAGCCGTTTCGGTCCCAAGACATTTCGGTCCCTAGCCTTTTCGGTCCCAAGACACTTCGGTCCCTTCTCCTGCAAACTGAAATTTTGTGAAATAAGACATAATTTTATAGGGAATATTGCAGAGGTTTTAAACTGAAGGCCATAAAATTTTAGTATAATGCGATTATAAATGCCCGAAAACCGCACACACGTATAACTCTTATCCAAAATATTATGATTCACACAAATTTTGTATGGTAATCCTAATCATAATTGGTAATCCTAATTCTCAAAGCAGTTAGTAATTTTAATATAAAAATCAAATTAATATTTTATTAAATATATTTATTATTAATAACATGATTAATTTACATAATGAATTTTCTTTTAAAATAAACTCAATACATAATCCATTTCATCTTCAATACATCATTATATTTCCTAGTAGTTGTAAACTGAAATTTATCTTTTACTTATTTATTTATTGTATATTTAAAACTACAAAGATTTAAAACAATAAGTATAGTTTAAAATAAAACTAAAATAAGAATTTTTTTTTTCAGGGAGAATAAGAGCGAAAAGGTAATACAAATAAATAAATGAATAAATAAAAAAATAAAAAAATAAAAGCTTAGTTTTGACACTTAAAAATTGAAAATAAAATTATTTAAAATATTATTATATTACATTTTAATATATTTTATTAAATTATATATTATATTTTATATAAAATATTTATATTATATAAATTTTATGTAAATAAAAAAATAATCATATTATTAGAATGAAATAGGCCCAGTTTCAATAAAATTAACTCACAAAAATTGTCTTCATGGCGTGAGAAGACTGTTAAAAAATGCAATCAATAAATACTATTATTATTTTTAAAAAAAAGTGGCGGAAGCAAATTTTTAAAAACAATTTTTTTTTTCATAGCATGCCCAGTTACGAAATCACTATTGCTTTCGCAATGTTAATAATGGAAAGTATCTTATGAAAACAAATTTATAAGATACAACTTTGTGTTATAAAAATAATAAGCCAAAAAAAAAAAAAAAAAATTGTTCTTCAATAAATATATTTCATTTCTGAATTATCAAAGGAGAGAGTGTGGACGGGTGATTTTAGGATATATGTAAATATTATAACTTATAACTGTCTAATTGAATTATTAAAGACATTTATTATCAAATTAATTGGAAAAGAAAAAGTAAACACAGTTTTTTTATTATTTAATTAATGCTAATTTAAAGGTTCTTAAAAAAATGTACGTAAACAGCCAAAAAATATTTACGACAGTTTATTTAAAATACTTTTTAGTTTATATAGTTTATAGAAGTTTATATAAAATACTGATACTAATAATTAATAATAAAATTTAAAATATTTATTCTGATTAATAATATTACTGCTAAAAGCAAATGACAATTTTCTCTAAATTTATATTACATTATTTAATCAAAAAAATGTTCAGCTCGCTGTGACTTCATTGTCACGAGTTATAAAAGTTTAAATTTATCGGACTCTTATATTCAACTTTTTATAAAACTTGGAGGGGGGGGGGGGAGAAAAAGGAATTAAAAAAATTTAAAAAAGGCCAGAATAATGTTGAACTAATACTATTTGTATATATGGGCAGGCCCACAACAATAGAATCCGACTTATAAGATAGTGAGCAAAGAAATAATAAGGTACTGAAATGACTAAGGACCGAAATGGCAAGGGACCAAAGTTGCTGGGGGCCGAAATGGCTACGGACCGAATTGTCTCGGGACCGAAATGTCTTGGGACCGAATTGTCTCGGGACCGAAATGTCTCGGGACCGAAATGGCCAGGGACCGAAATGTCTCGGGACCGAAACGGCGGGACCGAAATGGCGGGAGCGAAATGTCGTGTACCCAACCCAATATACTCCTTAAAATTTCCCTCTTTTAATTCTCTACCATTTTTAACTTAAAAGTTTAAGCTATATGGCACCCACAGAGTTGTGGACACCCCCCCCCCTGTCGATCACTCTCCTAATTTTGCTTATTTCTTCACTTCATTTCAATCTTTAAAAGGCTACAACTTTGCTTCTATAGGAGTTACAGTGGGGAGAAAATTTCTAGTATAGCTAACCATTTCTCGCCGTTCTTTTTGCTATTCCAGTTTCCCGGTTTTCCCTATAGGACCTTTTTGGGGGCGGGGCAGAGGGTTTTTTTCTCATTTCTTAATACAATATATCTTTTGAAAGCTTATGCTTAATATATTACAAATCTAGCATAAGAAATTTTCTCCCATTATTTTAGGTCACATTACAGACCCATAATGGTTTAAAATTTTAATTTTTCAAACTTCTTCGGAAAAAAAATAAAATAAAACATTGATACATATCAGCTAAACTGGGGTTCGAACCCGCAATCTTTTGATTGCATACGTAATCCCTAAGCTTATTGGCCACCGAGTGCTCAGCAGCGCTATTATTTCTTTAGATTGTCATCTTTAAATTCGTAATATCTTTTGAATGGAACGTCCGATTTGAATAATTCAAAAAGTTATCTACAGATATTGTAACAGGCATTAATACAAAATGATTTATTTGGATAAGGATTAAGGTATCGATAGTATGGTCTAATTTTGGTTGGTGTATTTATCGCGTTTTAAAATGTAAGAAAGTAGTTATAGTGAGTTAACTACCATAGCTGGGCATATGGTATCGCGCGGTTTTTTTTATAGATATTGATAAGTTCTTTAATATTATAGAACCTTTTTTTAATTCATTTAAAAGTATTTACTGACAATTCAATTATATATCCTAACGATTCAAAAAATACACACGTAATTGTTCAAGGTTTCACTTCTGTCGGCACTCTCGGAGTGCCACTATTTTTTTTTCCATGTTCGCCCGTCCTAACCCCCCCCCCCCTTCCTCACCAATCTTAACTTACAGGATCGTTCAAATTATGACTGCGATTTAAAAAAAGTCTAATCCTTGTTCTATTTTGTTTTAAATCCATATTTTGAAACCTCAACAAAAGATACATTTGGGCGGGGTCGCCCTTCTGCCCGTTTGGGATTTACCTTGCCCCCCTAGGTGGGGGCATATTTTTTGTTTCTTCCACACCATCTCATGTAACATATCGTTATAAAGCTTTTATTTCCTCGTTTTTTTTCTGTTACTACCCCTCTCTTCACCTAGTTACATGCTCTTGGCACTTTTTATAGTTTCAAAGAGTACATGTTCCCCGCGGCCACCCCATGAATTCAACACTAAGTTAAACACTATATTTTTGTTTAGAATCTCAGTTATTTGGGTTATTAGTTTATTATGTGGTTTTTTTTTTCTCAATTTCGTCCGTTCTAATCCCTCGCCCTCCCCATTTCCTCGCCAATCTTTACTAAATGGGCCGCTCAAAGTATGCATGCAATTTTTTAAATGTCCAATTCTATTTTATTGTAAATCCTCATTTTAAAACGTCGACAAAAGATATATTTGGGCTATGGTCGCCCTTCCGTCAAGAGTAGGGTTTACCTGCCCCCCCCCCCCCCTGGGTATGGGGCCTATTTTTTGTTCTTCCAAACTATCTTGTGTAACATTTGGTTGGCATTAGAAAAAAAAAAGTTTATACTCTTTGTTCCCCATCCTAGTTACACGCTCTTGGCACTCTTTATCCTTGGTTTAATATCAAGTTACTCAGGGTTGTTATTAGTTGAGTTATGTCTCTCAAATTTGTCAAAGTTTTTGTGCAAGTGACAACCATAAGTGACAATCATTTTAAAATTTAAAATTCTTATTATCCGACTCTAAAATCTGCAATAGCTTAATTCTATGCCTCCCTAAATGGGGATGGGGGGGTAGGAGGCGGTAATTATGATCCTGCTGATTGCCTAAGTTTTGGAATTAGTAATTTGGATCTTCTCTGTGTGAATCTGAATATCGAAATATCGATTCTAGTATCGATTCTATTATTGAGAAATCGATTCTTATTATGTTCGATGTTGTTTTATACGATGTCGATTTTAATCGATTCCCAAAATTTCCAGAATCGCCCATCACTAACTCAAATGAATAACTTAAAGAATATACAAATGAATAATGAATCATTCAAGAAACTCTCATTTCCTATCAAAAAGAGAATACATATTTCTACAATTGAACGCTTTCAGATGTACCAATTTCGAAGAATAAGCAATTTGCTCAACTAATGCTTTTTGTAAATACATTTCGTATGCACTTTTAAACACTTTTAAGTTATATTTGAAAGTTTTTAAAACAAATTCGTCGTACTTCATTTAAATATTACTAATCGTAATCACTAAATTTATTGTGTTTGCAAAGAGGGTGAAACTAAGTTATTTAAAGGAATCTGGAAACAAGCACTAAAATGAGTAATGAGGAAATCTGTCTAATCTCAAACACACACCTTTTACTACGTTCTTTAACGAATCAATGGCAAATTGCCTTGTCGCACTTTTAACTTCATGGAAGAGATGACTGATTATGATGCTGCACGCATTTTTTCGTAATTAACATGCCTGTATGTAATTCGTTACAAAAACTCAAATGAATAATTTGTAGAATATACAAATGAATAATTAAATATTCCAGAACATCTCCATTTCTATCGAAAGGGCATAAATATCTCTACAATTGAACGCTTTAGCTGTATTAACTTCGAAGAATAAGCAATTTGCACAAGCAACGCCTTTTGAAAAGATTTTTCGTATGCACTTTTAAATACTTTTCAGTTATATTTGAAAAATTTAAAAGAAATTCGTCGTACTTCATTTAAATATTACTACTCATAATCGCTTAATTTATTACGTTTGCAAACATGGAAAGATTAAGTTTCGGAAATAAATCTGGAAGCAAGCACTAAAATGAATAATGAGGAAATCTAATCTCAAACACACACCTTTTACCACGTTCTCTAACGAATCAATGGCAAATTGCCTTGTCACACTTTTAACTTCATAGAACAGTTGACTGATTAGGATGCTGCACGCATTTTTCCGTAATTAACATACCTGTGTATAATTCTTTACAAAAACTCAAACGAATAACTTATAGAATGTACAAATGAATAATGAATCATTCAAGAACGTCTCCTTTTCTATCAAAAGGGCATAAATATTTCTACAATTGAACGCATTCAGACGTACCAACTTCGAAGAATAAGCAATTTGCTCAACCAACGCCTTTTGAAAACACTTTTCGTATGCAAGAGGAGTTTCTCTCATTAGGAAAAGAAATAAAAAATTAGTCGGAAAAGCAGATTTGGGTGGTGACTAATTTTCTAGCGCGAGGCGTGAGAGGTTAGATGGTTGTTCGCTTGCGTGATATATTCTTTTTTTGCCGTGTTTCATGTCACAACGAATCTTGTACTCAGATTCGGAATATATACGCCGCACGTAGAACTTTCACAATTGAGACGTCAATTTTACGGGAAAATTCCTGTCTCAACATATGTGCTGCTGACTTGAATTATGATTAACTGACGAATAAAGGTTCAATTTGGAATGATAATCGCTTGGTATTAAACAAGATATAAACTGAGGGGTTCGGTACCAAACAAATTCATTTTATAACGACAAATAATGTAATTTTTAGGCTCATGTTTGAATAAAGCATATTCATAATAGATTATTAAAATTGTTAAATTCTCAATATAACAATAATTTTATTTTTGTAATTAATAATTTAAAAATTTCTTCTATTTTTTTCATTTGTAGGTTCGTTTGTAATTATGTAAATACGTTACACCTATAGTCGTCGTTCAGTCCATCCGTCCGTCTGTCCGCATATATTAACGAAAAACAACCCACCGGAGTCGTTTGAATTTTTAAATGTATAATTATTGCATAATATTGTCATTTCAAATTTTATGAAAATAGGATGTATAAGAATAGAGAACCAACGATTAAAAATGCACAAATAATTCACGGGAAGGTAGTAAACAGCCGTTTCTAATCTTCAATAAAGATTCTTCCTCAGTGCAAGATCCAGCGAATTTTGCTTTGGTCTTAGTAGCTTCACTTTGTGGTTTGTCATTCAGGATACTTTGTATACGTTATCACAACATTTTTATTATAACGATGTTCTAAATGACGATCACAGCTTTTCATCAAACAAGTTTTCACCATAAGCCTCCTAGTTAATTGGAAAATCCTATAAAAACCCTGTTATCCGAAAATTCCTATGGAACCTCGGTTAACCGAAAATGCTTTAGTCTCATGTTTTTTGGATAATCGGGGTTTTACTGTACTACGAACCGGTTTGATTATTTAGTCATTTCAATAAAACTCTCAGCATAAAAAACAAGCTAAATTAAAAAAATTTTTAAATGTCCATTATTTTTACTTTCTTCTATCTTTACAAGAAGAAAGTATTGGATTCATGAAAATTTTCGACTTCCGGTTTTCGACTGATTTATACGTTTTAGAAGGTCCTGAACACGTTTTGACTATTTTTAGAGAATGTCTGTCTGTGAGTCTGTCTGTCTGTCTGTATGTGACAAAAAATTTGTGGGCGCTCTATCTCAAGAACTAATGCTCGAAATTTCATAAAATTTTATATTCAGTTAGACCTTGATATGAATTAGTGCCTATTGGTTTTTGGAGTAAATTGGCTTGCAGGTGGCGCTGCTATACTACGCTTTTCATGATTTTAATGATTGCTATATCTCAAGAACTAATGCACATAATTTCACCAAACTTCAGATTCCGCAATACCTTGAGATACATTGCCACTGATAAGGTTTTGGTGTGAACTGCCCAATAGGTGGCGCTGCTATGCTACATTTTGCACGATTTTTGCGATAGCTATATCTCAAGAACTAATGCAGAGAACTTCATCAAATTTCAGATTCTGTTACACTAGAATATATAACATAATTAGACGCTGATTACATTTTGGTATAAACCTCACAACAGGTGGCGCTGCTATGCTACGTTTTTCATGATTTTCACGATAGCTATATCTCAAGAACTAATTCACAGAATTTAACCAAACTTCAGATATGATTTAATTAACGTGATTTAAATAGAAGAAAGTTTTGTGATGGCCGCAACATACTAGTTTCATTTGTAGGTTCGTTCTTAATTATGTAAATACGTTGCGCCTATAGGAAGTCGTTCAGTCCATCCATCCGTCTGTCCGCATATATTAACGAAAAACAACCCACCGGAGTCGTTTGAATTTTTAAATGTATAGTTATTGCATAATATTGTCATTTCAAATTTTATGAAAATCGGATGTATAAGAATAGAGAACCAACAATTAAAAATGCACAAATAATTCATGGAAAGGTAGCAAACAGCCGTTTCTAATCTGCAATGGAGATTCTTCATCAGTGCAAGATCCAGCGAATTTTGCTTTGGTCTTAGTAGTTTCACTTCGTGGTTTGTCATTCAGGATACTTTGTATACGTTATCACAACATTTTTGTTATAACGATGTTCTAAATGACGATCACAGCTTTTCATCAAACAATTCATAAGCCTCCTAGTTAATTGAAAAATCCTATCCTCCCTGTTATCCGAAAATTCCTATGGAACCTCGGTTAACCGAAAATGCAGAAAATGTCTCATGTTTTTTTAATAACCGGGGTTTTACTGTACTACGAACCGGTTTGATTATTTAGTCATTTCAATAAAACTCTCAGTATAAAAAACAAGCTAAATTAAAATTTTTTTAAAATGTCCATTATTTTTCAAAATAGGTTCATTTAATGAATCATTTTATGCTAATTATGCCTTTATAGTTATAAACTACAGCACTGAGATCTAAGTGTGTATAGACATCTCAAAAAGAAAATTAATTTTGCTTGGAAATTTTGCCTTTTTAGGGACACAATATGTTCCATAATTCTGCTCAAATCTCTTCCAAACTGATACTTAAAATCAAGGGGCATAAAATATCGGTTAGTTCGTTATTGGGAAAAATCAGACCAAAAGAGTGAAAATGGGAGGGGTTTTATGGAAACCTAAAAAACTCCATACTTCTTCATTAAAATAAATATCAAATCAGTTTAAAGTTATTATTACTTCTAAAAACAGGACCAAAAATTTGCGTATGACAGATTTTTGATAATTTTAAATATGGGCTCAAGGGGCCAAAAAATAGAGTTTCAGGAAGGGGAAAAAAATCATAACTTCATCAATTCTCAAAATATAAAATCCAATTAAATTTATTATAATTCTTCTTAATATTGTCTACAACTTTTATAGTGACAAATTTTTGATAGGACCAACACTTAACGAAAGAAATTAAATTAATTAAAATTAAAATTACAGCAAAAAGAGGTATGTGTGTGTGTGTGTGGGGGGGGGGGGGTGGGTGGAAGAAGAAAAAATGCATCGTTAATTCCCAAGATATCAAATCCACAAAAAATATTATACATCCTCTTAATAATATCTGCACTTTTTTATATTGACAAGTTTTTGACAGGACCAATTCTTATTGCATAAAAAATCAAACAAAAATAGGAGTAGAAGAAAAAATTATCGTATTAAAGATGTACTGAAATCGAAACTGCTCACTTTTCGACTCATTTTTAAATTCATTTTTGCTCTCAAAAGCATCCATTTGGCAGGTACTCTTATTTTTATTCTCTTATCAATATTTTTAATAAAAGCAGAATATATTTATAAAAATTCTGTCAAAGTAGACATTTTGAACCGAATTTCTCGAAACGATGGTGCTAAAAGAATTAAGAGTGTACTAAAGTAACAAATTCCTTATTTTCTGACTCATTTTTAAATTGATTTTTGCTCTCAAACACATGTACTTGGTAAATTCTTTTATTTAGAAGCTATAATGTACCATATTGGTTGATTATTTAATAAAGGACAACATATTTCAAATAATATTATCAAAGTGGGCATTTCTAACCGAATTTCACGAAGTGATAGTGCTCTAATTGGAAATATGGTCGAGAAAATAATTGTTTACATACCAAGCTCTAATTAATAGAACAAAAAATAAAAACACCAGGTCACTTATAAATATTTTGAAAAATCACGTCAATAAGTTTCACAATTTTTCTTTTAAAAAATGAGTCTGAAATAAGGTTAAAAAATTTTTAATTGTTGAGCGCGAAAAAATATTTTTTTAAATATTGCCTTAACACGATTTTCATAAAACCAGCTCTTACAGAAAAATAAAATTAAAAACTCTCCGAAATCCGCCAAATAAAATCTCTAATTATAATTTATTTAATTCTAATCATAATTTACCTTTTGTTAGTGAAATTGGCACTTCTTCGAAATCTTCCTGCGCTTGAAGGCCATTTCGGCAGGGATTTTTTTCAATAAAAGCAGCTCTTAAATTTATTTATGCGTACTTAAAACCTGTATTTTGTTTCATAATATGCAGATAGATGAGCAGAACCTTGTGACCAAATTTTATTTCAGTGTTTTAAAAAATTTTTAAGGAATGAAATTTCTTGTAAACATAAACAATGAAAAACGCAAATCAAGATTTTAATGTAGCACAAAAAACTTATGTACAAAGGTTTATATTTTGGGCTATAACTTATCTTCTGGTTATTGCTGAACCAAAAGTAAAACATTTTTGGAATCCTAAATGTTTGAATTTTAATTTAAAATAATAATAAGTTTGAAATTGCACATCAGACATAGCAAATGAGGTGCATTCATAGGAACAACGAAGGAAGAACAACGAAGTTTTTTAAAATATATAGTACTTCGGATATAATACAGTATCTGAAATCATTTGTGTAGCCCTGTAAATACTAAATTCGTTGTATTATACAGGAATTAACTTGTAGTAAACATCAGCAACATACCATTGTCCCAAAAATGACTGATGGATTTTAAAATTCAATAACTTGCAAACGGTGACAGCTATTTAAAGAGTTTTTGCAGGAGGGTTATGTATAATGTCAGGAGTTTTTCTTTTTTACCGTAATTTTTTATTTTAGTTCGCATCTCAAACACTAGGTGGCGCTGAAGGCGATTGAAGGCCAGGTCGACGCTTCACTCAGCATTGATCACCTGGCCTTCAATCGCCATCAGCGCCACGTATTGTTTGAGACGCGAACTAAAATAAAAAATTACGGTAAAAAAACTCCTGACATTATACATAACCCTCCTGCAAAAATTTTTTAAATAGCTGTCACCGTTTGCAAGTTATTGAATTTTAAAATCCATCAGTCATTTTTGGGACACCCGGTATATCAATTTCATAAAATCGTTTAATATAATTAAAACCAGCCCCAAACAATGTTTCCCCCTATACATTATGCAATAAAATACTTTTATATAGCAATAAAAAATCCTGTATATTAATAAAAAATATTCTTTGCACCACATATTGTACAGGATGTATATTTCAGTATATCTATATATATTATTTCATAGGTACATGTGAATTGCATTATGTTCGAAAGAGTGTAACATTATTAGAATGCACTTGAAAGTATTTTTTTCCATTGACTGTAATGTAACGGAATACTTTTGATTGCCCCTGTAATTGAACTAAGCATCCGATTTTCATAAAATTTGACAAAATTATGCAATAATTATATATTTTAAACTTCAAGCGATTCACTTGGTTAGTTTTGCGTTGTTATATGCAGATATATGGACGGACAGACGGACGCATTGAAGACGATTATAGGTGCTAAGTAATTACATAATTACGAACGCACCTAAAATAACAACAAAATGTTCGCAAAAACGGCAATTTGAGGGTAGGCACATACCTTAATAGTCACAATTGTAATTTTATTTGTCTTTTTATTTATGCTTCATAACTTAGTATATAGCAGTTCCCTTCGAATAATGTTATACAATGACACATTAGAATATTAAGACACATATTCGTATAGCTGACACTTTAATTGCATGGCTGATACGTGACTAGGATTAAATTACAAAGATTATATTGTCCACGTAAAAAGTAGCTGAGTTGCATGATAGAGGCAATGACTTCATTATTTTTAACGTACAGTATTCGATGCAATATATATTTGTTTAAATAATCTTTACTTGAATTTTTGTTTAACTCTGGTAAGGCGCTGACTACAACATTTTGGGAGATCTTAACTCTGAATTGAAACTTGAGCCTCATTGTATGTTATGTATTAAAATGAATGTAACATTTTTATCTGATGTAAGATGTATTTACCTTTCATATAATGTATTCATAGTTAGACTTTTTTTTAAATCCTAAACAAGACTAAATAAATTTTTGCAACTGTTAAAGTGTATTGCATTTAGCACATAAAAAAAAAAAAAAAATCTCAGGAGAATTTCTTTGAAAATAACAATACAAGATTTATGTACAATGATACAAATATGCAACAATAGGATAGAATTTTAGAAACAATTTAAAAAATATACATATGGAGTGAATCTTCTCGAATTTTAAAACACTTAATAGAATGCATTCAGGTACAAAATAATCCAAAAGCAATTGGGGGAAAAAAAAAAAAGTAACTCAAAATATCAATTTATTTTACAATAATAAATACTTCATTTATAAAACTAATATTTTTAATAATAGAATACATAGCCAAAGTTTTCGTCAAACATGAGCAATACTGGCACCAATTAATTTCAAGTGTATAAAATTCACAGTGAAGGTTACATTATCTTAAATAATTTTGGACTCTAGCATAGCCCATTGATTGCAGGCTCTATTATTAGAGAAAAATCACCAGTAACGGGCTAGTATACTATAAAAGAAAATTCCGGCAAACTCCGTCTTCGTAGTCTTTTTTTTCTTTTCTTTTTTTCTCCAACAGTATTTTGAAGCGCATCCATGGCGAAGAAAAATACAGCAATCTCATTGGATGTAGATTTTTTACAGTAATAGTTCCGTATTTGATATTCTGTAATCTTAAAATGGCAACAGATATACGGAGAGATTCCATTTTTCTTACAAAATGGAAAATTTCTGGTCAAATTTTACGGAAAACAGCCTGTCAATAAACGAAAATGTTTAACAGTGTAGCTGTGTATTCAAAAAATGGTTATTGTGATAACTGCGATTATGTCCGAATTTCGCCGAACTTTTGAATTATTATGGGTTCACCCGTAGAAGTAATAGTTGAGTTATACATTAGTTTAATGACACCCGTGCGTGTTTTTTTCACACAGAGTTAAATAAAACATCTACTAAAATTTACAACAAAGTGCAAAAATATTCCTCATTTGTAAGTTTTTTTAGACCGCTGACCAGGCGCCTACTTGCTTTTTTTCTTCTTTTTTTTCCAGATAAACTTGTTGATGTCAGACAGCGAAGAGAAGATTCGCTTGATCTCTTGACAAACTTCCAAGCCGTCGTGGTTGCAGCACTTCTTATTGCCTTCGTTATTCTTCCTACATAGTTCTATTGCTAATTGGCGCTCAGCTAAGTCGATTTAGCATTACACAGAAAAGCAAACTGATTCCGGATTGATTTCAGAAACTGATTAATATTTACTGATCTTCCTTTGATAAATACTATTTGCCTGTCGCTCCATTTTTCAGTGCTTGATTCTAGCATTTTGATTCGTTCTCTTTTTCAGCATGAGTTGTCACTGATCGTAGTTATACTAATCACTCTTTTATGTAATTAGCTGTACATCTAAATGTACAATGAAATTGATTAACTATCATGGGCATATCTAATTTATACTTTCTTGTTTCAATGTTAATGCTTAATAGTTGGTGTTTTCAATTGATTGTGGTTGTTTTTACCATTCATAATGATGATTATTTTCCTGCACTTAGGCTGGAGTGTGGTATTAGTTCGTCAAGGTTTAGTGATGTCTGCTATAATTTTTGTGCATTTGTTGTGCATTTATTGCGTTGGAACTTTCTTTTTGATTTTTAGCTCAGCGGATATCACAGTACTTTTTGATGTTATGGCTGTCATCATTATTTTATTATAAGTTCTCTTCCTGTCTGATTAAGCTCGCTGGATATCAATGATTGCAATATGATTTCTGCAATATGTTTGTTGCAATATGATTGTTTTTTCTTCTTTTATACTTGGTACTCACTTGATGCATGATAGAGCTCCATGATTAGCATTACTTTATTAATTGACTTTCTCTTGCTATAGCTCTGTATTGAGTCTTTTTATGGCACACTTAGATGCTGTGAATTCCTTCTTTTTTCCATTTCCTTTTATGAATACAGTAAACTGGGAAAAGTAAAATACATTGCTTGCTGCTGGGGGGGCAAGGTCTAGTGTGGTAACTAAGTAGAGAGTGTGAGTTGAGTTTTGAATTGTCTCTTATCTAGTGTGAGATTAAAGCTATGTCATTTATCAACCATCTGATCACCACTTTATTTTTCATTTGGCCATATTTGTAGGGATCTAGCTGTTTATGCCAATGTTGCTCGTTTTTTTTTTTCTTGTGTGTGTGTGTTATTACAACCAGATGAAGTTCTTGAATCAGGAAAATGCACAGTGGGACAGTGTCTTTACGTTAACGTCGACACTCATTCACGCGTCAGTGTTTCTATTGGTTTGGATCTGTGTAATTATGTCGGAAACGTACCATATTCTGCGAAGAATTGTGATAGTAACTCGCAACTTATTTATCAGTGTACGTGACATGTAGAGAAGTAAATTCATGTTCGCTTCCCTGTGTCCCCGTAATCACACTCATGCTGCCATTATTTCAATGTAAGCTCTTTAAAAGTTCCTTTTTAGATTTGATATCAGTTTTAGGTTTGATACTAATTTAACATCGTCTGCATTTTAAATTTCTTTTAATGTCCATGTAAACTAGATCAAGCAGATTTAATTTGTTGTTTGAATTTTTTACTAATTGTTGTATAATATCTATTATTTTAGCTACACTGAAGGGCTTACTCAATGATTATATTGTTGATTGGCAGTAAAAGCGAGTGCTATATTTTTACTTTGCCTTGCATTATTCTACCCCTCTGCCGCTTTTAGTATGACCACTATATTTTAACTTAGAAAATGCTGCTTCACTTTCTTAGTGGCTTGATCAAGCAAGGGTTTTTTTTTTCCTTCTTGTTCATTTTTCTATTTCGTAAATCCAGCTTTTACCACCGGATTCCAATTTCACAACATCCGCGTATATGACTACACTGTAAAAAATATTTCCGTTAAATAACGGAAATAGTATTGGTAATCTAGACGCCAGTACTATTTCCGTTTTTTAACGGGAAAAAAAATTCGTTTTTTTCAGAAATATTTCCGGTTTTTTTCCACAAAATATTTTCTTTTTTTTTTTCATATTTTTTTATATAAAAATTTTCGCTTGAAAGCTAAAAAAATTTTTTTTTCAAGGACAAACTGGCATCTGATTGATTTAGACAAAGACACATCAGGTTAGATCAGATACATTTAATTGAAACAACAGTGAAGAAATGTCACTTACCCTCGATGAGGATCGAACCTGGGACCTGTCCTATGGCAGCTTGCAGTAGTATAATTCCATTACGCCATAGTTAGACATGCAGTGCTTGCAAGTATATTTAATTATTTCTAATGATTTTATAAAGCAAAGGCCTTGTGTTGAACGCGGCATTAATTTTTGTAGAGAAATATTTTCTATCGAGTGTACAGCTCTGAATGTTTAACAGATTTTATTTCCATAATCTCGAATATTTAGTTTTTAATTTCCGTTCTATAAAAATTAAATTTTAGACTTTAAAATATTACATGTATTAAGAGTTGAATGCATTAAAAAATTTTGTTTCCTTCATTTTAAGGAGTTTTTTAAAAGTTTATTGTAATATTATTCATATCTATTTACTTATTTATTTTTCTAAGGATATTAACATACGTTTAAAAAAAAAAAAAAAAAAAAAAAAAAAAAAAAAAAAACATATATTTTAACAAAGTATTTGTATGACGATCGATTTTAATCTCAATAAAGATAGTTATTACGGGTTATTAAAATAAATTTCCTTTATTGTTTTTTTATAATTTAGATAATTGTCAACATTACAATAATTTCTTTAATATAATTCAGATGTTTTAAATTTTATGTGCGAATTTCTTAAAATGAATAGATTAAAAAAATATATTAAAATTAAAAGCAAAAATGTTTTCCATTTTAAAATATCCTACGCACGTTTTAAAAAATATACTATAAATGAGTTAAACATTATTTAAAAATCATAATGGAAATAAACTAACTGAAAAAATAAACTAATTAACTAATCTCAAACTTAAAAAAGATTAATAAAATTTTATAATTTTTATTATTTTTTTAATATTGTAAAAATATCTTAGCTTTATATTATTAAAACAGAAAGAAATAAAGAAAATTATTACAGAAAGTTATTCATAAAACAACTCTATAATGTTTTACTATCCCAGATATAAATGGCGCCACTAGAGTTATTTATGGAATTTATGCTGTTTTAATACGGAACTTCTTTGTTTCCAGAGAATTTACGGAAAACTTTCTGTATTTATAATCTCAAAATGTCAATAACGGAAGTTCTACTGTTTTTTCGGAAAAATGAAACTATTTCGTAGAATTTTTCGGGAAAATTTGTGTATATTAACGGATATTTTTTACAGTGTATGCCTTTTGAATTGTATCCTATCATTGGTTCTATTGTTTCTGTTGGATGATTTCACCAAATGTTAAATTTTATTTCTGACATAATCACTCTGATGCAGTGCAATGATGCGTATGTTTATTTTTTTTTTCTGCACAATGTTGAGACCAAACTGTAATCTGCTTCGTATTTGCTCACTCGCAGATTCGGAAGCATTCATGCAAGAAAAATTATGAAGTTTATGAAATAAAATGCGCAACTAAAATGTAGTAGAATAATTTAAATTTAATTATGCGCATTTCACTGCACTTTAAAATTTTAAATAAATTACTATCATTATTCTTCAAATTTAGTACATTTACAATTGCTGATCAGGAGAACTTCCACTCGCCAGGGGTCGTATTATATAAGGAACATTATATTCTTCCTACCAATATTTTGAATACAATGTCTTCATCGTACCTTTCAAAAGCATACATTAAGGGTGTTCTTAACTGATCCGCTCAATAAGCGAAAAACGTTTTGACACATTTACAAATTCATTTTTTAACAGAAAGTTATAAAATTTTAATGCCTGACTATGAAAGCGATTTCGAATTGAACTTATTTTTCCATTTTATGATAATTAAATTACTTATAGAGTTATAAGCTATTTCGATGAAGCAATCACCCGTTTTTTCCCTCCTTTTCGACCTGTTTTTCTGCTTTCATCGGGAAATATGCTCAAAAGTGTCAACTTTGAAGGCTTGTTATGAAAAATCTATTGTGTTTTTTAAAAAACATAAGAATGAGTGCAATTAGACAGTTTCTGAATAACAACACCTGTTATTTTCATGCATTTCCGAACAAAAATAAATTAATGCATGTGTCACAAATTTGCCCTTTTTGATTTAAGAACACCCTTAAATAAAATGATCATGAAAATTACTGATTAACGGTTCTGGTAGGAAGAATAAAATTTTCCCTACGTAATAAGATCCTTGAAATTTCACAATGAATGAATGGAAAACTTCACTATGGTCAGATGAAAACCATCGCAATATCCTTAACTCAAAAATTGAAACATTTATTTCATATTCTTTTAAGCAAGTTTGTAATAGAAATTTGGAAATATCTAATTTACATCATCGTGTTTTTTATAAAGATTTGCGTGCTTTTTGTTCATAAATCATTTTTGGCTATAATTCAGAGCATGACCGAGCAATTTGCCGTTAATTCACTAACAAGCCAAAGATTAAATTAATCATCATAACTTAGACCCATTTTCACTGCATTCGTGTTTTATTAAAACATTAGCAATACTCAAAAGAAAAAAAGAAAAATTCTAAATAATGGAAAATAATGAAAAATTATAAATAACTCAATATTCAAATAAAGTTTTCAGCTTGTCCTACTATTTAACATCTCATTTGTCAGTTATTAAAGTACTTGCTGAGTAAGAGGAAATTCGATCAGTTACATTTGTGTTATGTGGTATCTTTCGATTTTATTTATTTATTTATTTTTTGTGGGGGGGGGGGGGGGGGAATTTTATTTATTAAAAATGAGAGTGTAGATGAAAAAAATTTAGCTGCTAGCATAAAGATGACTTATGTATAATAACATTTATTTTTGAACTTTGATAATTTATTTTTAAGGAGATTTTTCAAAAGTAATTCTACTAACAGATTTAATATTAAATTGTTCAGTTCATAGACTTCTTTTAAGATTATTTTCATGATTAACTATTATTTCTTATGATAATTTTAAAAAATGTAAATAAAATAAATACATTTTTGTAAATAAGGAACAATAATAATAGATGATTACCTTAAATATTTACAGTTAGATTTCTTATTGTATGCTCATTTTAATAGAATTGTTTTTGTAATTTGTAAATAAGATTAATATTGTTTGTTTGCATGTTTATAACCATTGTATGTCTATAAACAATGCCACTAATTTGCGTTATAATACTAAATTTGATATCAAATGGGCGTTTAAAAAAGTTTATTCATTTAAATGTACTCCAGTTTGACAAAATTGTAATCCAAGTCTGAGTAATACTTCCCTATGCGCTAGTAGGTTATAAGACCTACCAGGTCATCTAGCTTTTTGAGTGGGGAGATATTTTTCGCATTAATTATTTTCAAATTCTTATAATATCTAAATTTTCACTTGTTTTTTAACAATACGTTAATATATTTATTATATTTTAATTCCGTACATTTAATCTAAATATTCTTCATTTTCTTATTCTACAAATTTTTGATCTGTTAAAAGCAACATTTTTCCTAAAACCCCATTATTTTATTTTACTCTTTCACTATTTCACTGTTTCTAATATCTTTTATTTACGTTTTAAAATATCATTGGATTACTCATAATTCCTTGCAAAGCGAAGCTCGGTCTTGATTACATAAGATATTCATCCGATCGTTTGAGAGAATTATTTTCTTTTTTTTCGCCCGTTTAATTTTCGTATTGGTCCGTTTCGCACTTCTTAAAAAGTTAATTGGCAACGGAAAATGTTGTTGTAAAACCCTGCATTCGTGCGCATTTAGATATATAGCGACATTAATTTCATTTGATAAGGAAAATTTTACATTTTTTTTTGCGTATTAAACAGAATTCTGTCATCTGGAGGAATTAAAGTCTTTAATAGATGAAGTTCTATTTTTTAATGTCACCCTTTCTGTTTTATTATGGCGGCATGTTAGTCGATAAGAAGTTTCAACCAAAGTATTCGTGAAATTGTTTACTGTGTTATGAAGTACGAATAAATTTGTTTAAAAAGGATTTCGTCTATGTTTGATTGAATGAGAAATTTTCCAAGTAATTTATTTTTTGCCTTGCCACCATGTGCCACCCATGACTGCTAATATTACGATTGAATGTTCTTCATAAATGGTATATCAAGCATTAGTCATTACATATTGTATTGTTATAGATCAGCATTTCACAGACATACACACATATATAAGGTGTCTTGGATTAATAATTCCAAGTTAAGTTTCTACCTATTTTCACGATCTAGTTTTAAATTTGTTTTTCAAACAAATATAGAATTTGCTATAGCAACTTATTGACTATATATATAAGAAAGTATATTTTAGAAGATATGTATTCATAAAATGTAGTGTCGTCATTTGTTGACCAATGCTATTTGCTGCCTGCAAACAAAACTACAAAATAAGATGGAATAAATAATGACATCTAAATTGCAAGATTCTAGAGAAACAAACCCTACAGCGCCACAAATTATCAAATTTCTCTTACTTACAATTAATTGCGATATCAGAATGCAGTAATAATTATTTAATATTTTATTCTTCTGACATGAAAAAAAGCAGCACATTTATTTAAATTAATTTTTATACTTTTTGGTTTTCAAGAATGACAATAATGCTCTCTCATGCATAAAATGAAAAATAAATCCTCTTCAGATGTAGTTCTAGCACTGAAAAGAACCAGTCAAATAATAACGCCAGTGCATGGCGTTATTACCTTGGTAAACTTATTGCACAGTATATTTTAAAGTACAAACTACCTCGTGGAAACATCCAAAATCTTACACAACATTTTCAAAATACATAAGTACAGCAAAAAATTATGTAATAAGCAAAGTATCCCCTAATAAATACATAATCTTTAGATCACAGAATTTATTTCGTAAATTTTAGACTGGGCGTTGACTCTTAAATGCTTCTTCCAGCGATAAGTTTCTACAAATGGAATTGAATAAATTAACTTTCATCGGTTGTCTGTGATTCAGATGACTGAGAGTCTTTCTGCGTAAAACCCATAGGTGTCATCTCCGAGATTCTTCCATAATTGCGCGAACTGTTTAGCACTTGACGTTATTACACATCCTGGCGTTATTACCCAGGTGCCTTCTATATATGTGTGTATACAAAACTATAGATCATATACCAGTCTGCACAAAAATTTTGATTAACTGCTGAAATTGTCTTTGAGAATGTATTATGTCTTTTCAAAATTGTTTATTCAGTTCAGACACCACCTTTCACCTTATTATCAGTTACATTATTTTAAATGTGCTTGAAAGTGTTTAATAATTTATGAATGATGCATGATTTTTCTTTCGTGTTTGTTAAATTTTCGTAATTGTTTGGGAATTTATTAACAAATACCTTTGAGGGACTATAGATTAAATTATAAATTTAATTATCTGATATTTCATGCTTTCACTCTAAAACTGGGAGGAGTGAAAAGCTCACTTTTTGTAAGAGTGATTTGCATTTTCACTCTTTTTAGAGTGAACTTTATACAAATATACTCTTTAAAGAGTGACATTTCCGACTTCCTAAAAAGGAGTGAAATATCTGACTCCGTTATCAAGAGTAAAATATCTCACTCCATGGTCGAGAGTGAAAAATCTCACTCCGTTAACGAGAGTGAAAGCCCGGCATTTATACACTTGAAAAAAATACCCGTTAAATTTTGAACCAATATATGGAGTAAAACAATGAGAAGTACCAAAATATGTCAATTCTTAATTTTCAAAAACTATATTTAATAATATAACCTATAAAATTAAGCTTATTTGCTATTAAAACACACTCTTTTTCAAAAATGAGTGTCACTCCTTCGAAAGAGTGAACGGTCACTCCGCTTAGAAAGTGACTTAGATATGTATTACGCATCAGCCAATCAGAAACCGTCTTCTCGGTTGTGATGATAAAAATGTATCCGCCATTTTATCGTGTCCGTTATGTGTCTGATTTTCGTTTCCTTGGTATACATATGTGGATCTTTAATTTGTATTATTAATACTGAAACGCAGTTTAAATTTCCATCTTGGAATGATATACTCCGATATCTTATGATTCAAAATAATCCACATAGATTAAATTTCTTGTTGCGGAGACAAAATGGAGAACAAATAATTCAGTGAAAAGTAATAATACTCCATTAATACTCAGTGCACTGCACACATCTTATTTATCAATCAAAGGATTATTATTCATCAAACAAGGGATAATATTTAACAAAAAAACCGGTAAGTCAATTTTAATTTCAACTTTTTATTTTCCGAAAGTAAGTTCTAGAGTGTTGAGTTAAAGTTTTATTTTATACAGGAAGCTGTCTGCTATCTTTATGTGATCCGAGAAAAGAAAAAAAAAAGAAAAGAAAAGAAAAGAAAAATCGCTGACGCAAAGATTGATATTTTATGCGTAATGTTTTTCAGATAAAACGGCTTTGGGTAATTTTAAAAGTTTGCAGTATGACTTATATTAGATGAAATTTGTTTATTAGAGATAAATAACTCATTAAAAATGTTTTTCCAACAGTAAGAATAATACATATATGTAGTCATTTTTTTAAATTCTATATTTTCTTCATTTTTTTCCTACATGAGTATATTTTTATAAAACTTTAACTCACATTCATAGAATATTATAGGGTAGATGTAGTAGTAATGTACACCCTGAATGTTTTTGGTTTATATATATATAAAAAAAAAATAATAACTAATAAAATCTTAGCTTTTATAATTATTTTTTTTCGTAACTCGCCTTTGCATATTTTATAATTTAGTGCTATTGTTGACACTCTTAAATAAACCAATTAGGAAGCAGAAAATAATGTTTTTAAGTTCCACTGTTTTTCATTGAAAATCATGATAAACATACTATAAGCTAGCTTCATTTAGTAAATTTATATAGTCTTTATTTTCTTGCAAAATTTGCAATTTTTTGTTTCTGTAGTTGAAAAAAACCTCGAATTTTATAACTTCATTAATTTTTAAGGTTTTGAGCGGAGTGTCCATTAGTAGAATACTTAAGTAGTCATTTTCCAGTAATGTATACTTCATATAGGCATTGTTAAAAATGCAATTTCGGTTATGTTTATAGCAGTGTTGAATTCAGACACTTATCTCCGGGTGGGATATTTCTGGCTCCTAGGGGGACATTATATAGTTCCGTGGGAGGGGGGGGGGGATTGACCATTTTGACCATTGAAAATCAAAATCTCAAAATTTCCGCGGGGGGGGGGGGAGATTTCAATGCTCCGGGGGAATGTCCGCCCGGACCACCCCTCAATTCAACACTGTATTTATAGTACAAAAAAATATTTTAACTTAATTAAAAACTTAAGTAATCAACTTTAATTTTTAAATTGCACTTATCAAAATGTAATGACGACAAAATTTTTATAAATAGTTGCTTTTAAGTTATATTAATGTGATTAATAAAATTTCAATATATCTTCATTTTATTATTTTTTTAAAAATGAATCTAACCTATGTTTTGTCTATTTTATAATCAAACCATGCATGAAGCCGAAAATATTGTTTAAGGGCACAGTCAAAGAGGGGCTTATAGGGCTTAATCGTTCACCATTTAAATAAAAATATTTAAGTTACAGAAGTCGTATTTTTTCTCTTAAATATTTGTTTATTTTTACTTTTTCAATTTTAGCAGCAGATATTTTTTAGAATAACACTTTCATTTTTGGTATCGGTTTTGAAAGTGAAAGAAAGTTTATAAAAAATATCTGCGACCGAAGTCGAAAAAGTAAAAAAGATGTGATATAGAGACGAACTTCAGCTATTCAATGCAAAATAAATAAATAAAATGTCGAAATGCAAACGAGATATTAGAAAAATTCCTCCTCATAGGGTTAACATTAGCTCGTGAATGTCTTCGCCAGCAGGGATAGATGTCTTAAGGGTGTCCATTACATGCACATCTACTCTATATACGGAAATAAAAAAATTAAATTAAATATGACTTACCATGTAGTTTTATAAATAAGGGTTGCATTAGTATATATTTTTCAGCAATAAGATTTTAATTACACATAAAAAAAAACAGATATCGTACATACGTATTTATTTAAATAATATGTAAAACTTAATGGGTATCTGAAAAAAAATATATTAATTGTTTAAGATTTTAAAACTGTTTAATAATTTGCGCTTATGAGCATTTTAAAAGTATCATATATTTATGGGTCTACCGATCAAAGCAAACACAAGGAAAAAGATTGGAATAAAATATTTTATTTCTGTCAATAATATAATTTAATTCATATTAACTTTAATTATGTTTTCCCCTAAAAAGTTCAATTAATGTAATATAGTATGAATTAAATAAATATTGCCAATAAAGAATTTTATTCCAATCTTTACCACGCTTGTATTTATTTTCATTATATGCTCTAAAAGATACGATTCTTTTAAAATGCCCGGAATACCAAAAAAAAAATAAATAAATAAAATAAATAAATAAATAAAATAAAATAAAATAAAATAAAATAAAATAAAATAAAACAAATAAATAAATAAATAAATAAATAAATAAAATAAATAATAATAAAAAAAACATTAACTCCTATGAAAAAGTGACTACTCACTCCTACGAGGAGTGAAAAAACGCAATCCTTTAGCAAAAGTGAATAGTCACTCCCCAGAAAAAGTGGTTATTGAACCTTGTTTAGAGTGAATATTCACTTCCCACGAGTGAGTATTCACTCTTTCAAAGAGTCAGCGATTCCACTTTTACTCAGAGTGAATAGTCACTCTAAAGAGGTTGGGCATATTTTGAGTCTGTGATAGAGTGAGTATTCACTCTTCCGGAGTGAATAGTCACTCCTTTTTATTTAGAGTGTGCTATTACTAGTAAGCTGACAATTCGGAAATGTTCATTCTTATTAGCATAAACAAATAATTTTATTCATATATTTATTTTACAATTTTCAAAATACTATCCTTAATATTCCGATTGATATTAAGAATAGTATCCTGAATTTTGGGGGTTTAATTATGTGTATTATTCAATCTCCATATTCATATTGTATTGAATTTTCTTGAATTATAGGTTTATATTATAAGGATATAGTATCCCCAAACATATATTCAAAGTGTCTATGTATTTTTCATTATTGTAAAATGAAAATTGATATGGCAGGTAAATTTGACATAAGAAATTGAATGAAAGAAACTAAAATGCAGGAATTCGTATTGAGATAAAATGTTCACAGGATTAAAAATATCTATGCAATCTCACATTATATAGAACTGAATCTCGGAGTGATGAATTCAGGAGATGGTCTGGGGACCCGACCTCCCAAAGCAATGAAATATCGCTTCCGAAAAATTTGAGATTTTGTATTTTAAATAGTCAAAACGTATAATCTCTCCGGAAAATTCCATAATGCCACCCCCCCCCCCCCTCCCACTCTGGAAACACATAAATCCTTCTAGGATACCTGAATTCAACATTGCACAGTCTTGATTGCTTAAGGCTGCTCGCAACTGCTCTTCTCAACAAGCGCAAAACATTTTTTCACATTTACAAATTCAATTTATAACGGAAAGACATAAAATTCGAGAGCCTGATTATGGAAGCGATTTTTAATTAAATGGAATTTTCCATTTTTTAAAATCAATAAATTACCCAATAATTTATAAGCGAAATCGATCACGTGACTAACACGTTTTTCACCCACATTTGAGTAATTATTCTTTTTCTACACAGAAATTCGATTCAAAACGCCCACTTTGACATTATTTTCTAAAAAATCTATTGTGTTTAAAAAAAAAAAAAAAAAAAAAAAAAAAAAAAAAAAAAAAAAAAAAACTGAAAAATGAGTGAGATAAGATAGTTTCTGAACAACTACATCTACTAGTTTTATGCATTTTCAAACAAAAATAAATTGAAACTCGTGTCATAAAGTCACCCTTTTAGATTTAAAAACAGCCTTAAACAGCAATTACAACAGCCTTCAATTCTTAACAAGTACGCTAACAACATTTATAAACCTAACGTCGTTCTATAATACACTTGCACTAAACGGCTTCCATATACAATTTAGAAGGGAAAAAAACCTCATCAAAGACTTGATTCACTTTTTAGTTTAGCAACTGCTTCACTCAGAGGCGGCAGAAGGAGACAAAAGAATTCGCATTCTCCTTCTCAAGCTATCCCAAAGAAAGAAAAGCTCCCGGTATTGATCAAAAGCGCCCCGTTTTCAGTAATGGCTTTATCGGAGTCCGTCGTCTGAAGTGCTTAAATACGCTGTTCCGATGGTGGAGTGATTTGAATTTAATTAACACCCGATGAGTCCCGGAGTCCCTCGGGAGAGGGCGCTGTCATGCAAGCATCTAATTATGTGCTATTTAACCCTTTGCTACGGATATCGCAGCGATTATGTGCATATAAGCTTAAAGACTGTTGCTGATTTAGAAATTATTTTGTAATTTTAAGAGGTTTGTGATTGAGTTGCTCTTTTCAAAAGATTAAAATGGATCTTATCCCAGCAATACAGTGCTGTGTCAAATTAGAAGAAAAAAAAAAATGATGACACTCTTCTAAAGATGTTCTTAAATCAAAAAGGGTAACTTTGTCACTTAAGTTCCATTTTATTTTTGTTCGGAAATGCATGAAATTAACAGATGTTGTTGTTTAGAAACTGTCTAATCCAATTCATTTTTCTGTTTTTTTTTTTTTTTTTTTTTTTTTTTCAAACACGGTTGAATTTTTAGAGCAAGCCGTCAAAGTTTGCGTTTTGAACCGCAGATCCCGATAAAAGCAGAAAAAACAGTCAATGAAGTTAGAAACACGTGTGATCATGTGATCGAAATCGTTCATAGCTCGGTACGTAATTTGATTATCATAAAATGAAAATCAACGTTAGATTCGAAATCGCTTCCTTAATCAGGCATTCCAATTTTATATCTTTCCTTTAAAAAATGAATTTGTAAATGCGTCAAAACGTTTTGCGCTTGTTGAACAGAACAGTTGAAAACAGGCTTAAAAGCTCACACTACTGATTGAAAAAGACTTTGATGATAATGTGAAGTCTAAGGGGGCGTTCTTTTCAAATATCTCGCTCAAATTTTAATATTTTTACATGACTTTCTTTTGCATAGAATAGCTGAGCACGATCTACAATTGGACTCGTTTTTATTTTTTTCATTTTGGTTACATATTTTTTATATTATGATAGTTTCTATTTCAGAACCGAATCAAATCGGTTTCGAAAATTAAAGTAATAAAAAAAAAATCTAAAACCAAAATTGAAAAAGTAAAAACTAGCCCAGTTGTAGATAGTTCTCAGCTATCTTATGCAAAAAAATAATGTAAAAATATTAAAATTTAAGCGAGATATTTGAAAAGAACGCTCCCATAGACTTCACATTATCATCCGGGTTAGTTATGCACTTCTTTATGTCGATTACTTAACATTTATACCTTTTTATTTGGTATCTGCGCATTTATACTTAAGTTGTTCTTGTATTTTAAAGCTTGATAAGATGATGAAATCTTCACCTTCCAGAAGTATAATTCACAAGTAACTTAGTGGAGTTTGCACCCACGACGGATTGTAATATTTCTACTATACTGTAAAAAAAAAAAAAGAAAGAAAGAAAGAAAGGAAAAGAAATATATATATATATATATATATATATATATATATATAGACACTTTTTTCCGGAAAATTTTACGGAAGAGTTTTATTTTTGTAAGAAAACAGTATAATTTCCGTAAGTGACATTTTAAGATTATATATCCGTATAAATCGGGTAAGTTTCCCTAAATTTATGGTATTGCTGTATTGATATTATTGTATTGCTATCGAAACAGTATAAGTTCAGAAAATGATGTTTTGAAATCGTTGCTTTTATTTGGAAAGTAAAGTATCATAATTGATTGTTGTATGTACTTATAGTGATATTATTTTGATAGAAAACCCAATATTGACTAAATATTTCTCTATATTGAAAATATATTTAATGATCACCCAATAATGGCTAAGGGGCCATCCACAAATGATGTCACTCTGGGAGAGGACGGGAGGGGGAATTTATGAAATTGTGACAGTTTGTGATAAAGAGGTAGGAGGGGTAAGAAGAAATATGACATCACACATTTTGGTTAAAATAAAAGATTTAAAAATCCGTAGATTAAATTTTGACGCTATTTTGAAAATTAAAATATCTTGTAGCATCATGTGCTCCTGTGACATGCATAAGTCAAAATTCCAATCACTCTCAGAAATCTTCAGATAATTTAGTCAAGGATTTGTTACAAAATACAGACTTAGATCCAAATCAAAGGGATGCTGCGGAAAGTTTAATTAGAGAATTCCGAAGTTTATTTTCCCAAACATCTGAAGACTTTGGACGAACCAAAATGGCACAACACCGAATTGATACCGGAGATCACTCACCTATTAAACAACACCCTAGACGATTATCTTTTGCCAAGCAAGAAGAGGTGCAAAATTTAATTAGGGATATGGAAGAAAATGATGTCATCGAACCATCGACAAGTCCATGGGCGTCTCCCATTGTGTTAGTAAGAAAGAAGGATGGTTCTACAAGATTTTGTGTAGACTACCGCCGACTGAATGACGTCACCAAAAAGGATAGTTACCCTCTACCAAGGATTGACGACACTCTTGACACACTTGCGGGCAACACTTGGTTCTCGACTCTGGATCTGAAGAGTGGTTACTGGCAGGTAGAGATCCATCCGGACGACCGTGAGAAGACTGCCTTTACAACGGGACAAGGATTATGGCAGTTCAAGGTAATGCCTTTTGGTCTATGTAACGCACCTGCAACTTTCGAACGGCTTATGGAAACGGTTCTCCGGGGACTGTCATATGAAGCATGTCTTGTTTATTTAGATGATATCATAATCATAGGAAAATCTTTTGATGAACATCTGAACAACCTCAGGCGGGTGCTACAAAAATTGAAGGAAGCTAATTTGAAGTTAAGCCCTTCGAAGTGCAGCTTATTTCGCAATGAAGTCGCATACCTTGGACACATCATTTCGGCGGAAGGAGTTAGGACCGATCCGGAGAAGATATCGGCTGTGAAAAATTGGAGTAGTCCAGCAGATATTCACCAGCTTCGGAGTTTTCTAGGATAGTTTTCTCTCCACCTATTACAGGAAATTCGTCAAAGGCTTCTCGATGATTGCAAGACCACTTCATAAATTAACAGAAGCCAATCAAAAATTTATGTGGACACAGGAATGTGACGCTGCTTTCGAAAAGCTTAAGGAGGCCTTAACATCCACTCCAATTCTGTCATATCCTCAAATCGATAAACAGTTTATACTTGATACGGATGCAAGTAACGAAAGCATTGGCGCTGTACTGTCCCAGGAAATCGACGGCCAGGAGCGTGTTATCGCCTATTTCATCAAGTGCTTGTCAAAGGCAGAGCGAAACTACTGCGTAACAAGGTGTAGATGAACCGTCGATTACTCCGATTATAAAGAACTAGTCGGATGTAGCAACCCCAAAACTATTTTCTATCTCATGCATTTAATGAGTCAAAATTCATTATTACAGTGCCAAAATCAAATGACAATCATATGCTCACCGTGATGATTCTAAAGGCATGAAACTTCGAACATTAGTTTTTGAAATTTGAAATGGGACTGTTGCGGATATCGGGAAAAATACAGCATATATGCGACACTTATTGGGAGATTCACCCAAAACACGCAATGAGCAATAATATAAATCAAAGTGTGCCTAAATCTCAAGTTTGATGAAAATTTGTGCATTAATTCCTGCGATAGAGATATTGTGATAATCGGAACAATTCAGCATAGCAGCGCCATGTGTTTTGTTATTGAAACCAAAACGTAAACAAAGCCAATTCATATAAAGATTAACTGAATTTGAAGTTTGATAAAAATCCGTGCGTTAATTATTCTCGAAATAGAACTATTGCGAAAATAATGAAAAATGCAACACGGTTAAACCATCTGTTGAACGATTTAAATCAAAATGTAAACAGCAAACAGCATCAATTTATATCAGGGATTACCTGAATATAATTTTTTTAATCCCATGCATTAGTTCTTGGATAGAGCGCCCAAAAAATGTATATCACATACAGAAAGTCAAACACAAGAATGGATTATGATCGTGAACTGAGGTTCCACTATATATTATATAAAAATTTAATTACAGCTGGTGATTTCAATGTCAATTTTACAAATAAAACCAGAAATGAATTTTCAGTATATTTTCATCCTTGGTTTGGCGCAAATCTATTAAGGCTGTATTTCGAGCGACTTTCTCCAAGGAAGATAATTTAACCAATAATTTTCCTGAAAATGTCCTAGAATATTATTCAATAATTGCAATAAGCTATTCCAATAGATATCAGGAAGGAGAAATAAAAATATTTCACTTAATTTTTTTAAAAAGTTTAAATGGGAAAATTCGTTTTTATGTGCATTGACTACAAAATTATGTTTAGCGACCTTTGGGTGCCATGATCACAAAAATCGCGCTAATGGCGGAAATATTTCATATTTATAACATCTGATTTTTAAAACAAACAGATAAGGATGCCACGAATCCTATGCGAAAAGAATAAAAATTTCTATTCGCATTATTTTTCTACAAAATATGTATTATCTAAAATTAATTGAATCTGTCAATTTCTGTACGAACAAATTAAAATTAATTTCGTTTTTTCACGTTTTTTGTCCATTGATTAAATAGTTCAATATTGAGCGAAATAAGAAAAAGTACTGGGAATATTTAAAAGCAACTAAGGTTTTCTTATATTCAATATATAATTATCAAAAAATTTAAATGACTAGTATTAAAAAATGCTCTGACGAGCACCAAAAAAGGTTAATATGTTTTAAAGTATGAAAAAGTGTTTGACAAGAGCTTCTAATTGAGAATGAGAAAGTACAAGAGGTCCCTTCTTGGCTGCAATTCACTGTCAGTGCCAAATTTGAAAAAATCATATTTGCGCTTTTTCCATATAAAAGAAATCAGTCACTGTTACGATAAAATTGTGTAGTGTAAAGGCATGATTAGAAAAGACAGCACGTGATTAAACAGGAATGTAAAGCAAAATAGAGCCAAAAACCATAGTTCCCGCAGCCAATGTTGAATTCAGACACTTTTCTCACGGAGGGTCTTCTGTGGTTTCGGGGGGGGGGGGACACAATGGAGTTCTAAGGGGATTATACGTTTTTACCATTAAAAACACAAAATCTAAATTTCATTAGGGGGGGGGGGAAGCATTTGATACCTTCGGAAGAAAATGTTCCCCCGGCCCACCTCCTGCATTCAACACTGCCTGCAGCGTATCACATTCACGCAGTCCCACCATAAACTGTCGCAGTGTAAAACAGCACAGTAAACTGATTTGTAGTGCAGTTGCAGTGCAGAATCAATAATGCAGTTAACATGTAAAGCACGATTGAAAGTTTTACTAAAAAGTAAAGATAGAAAGTTTTACGCAAATTTCTTTTATATGGAAAAAGCGCAAATATTAATTTTTCAAATTTGGCATTGACAGTGAATTGCAGCCCTTGTCCTTTCTCATTCTCAATTAGAAACTCTTGTCAAACACTTTTTCATACTTTAAAACATATTAACCTTTTTTGGTGCTCGTCAGAGCATTTTTTAATACTAGTTACATATGAGAGAAGGGAAAAAGGTAAAGGACGTTTCAGAAACACACATGACAACTTCTGACAATTTCATAAATCCCAGTCTGTTTAAGTTGGATTTATTTACAATCCATTTAATCTACAAATAAAGGACACATAATTAAATAAAACAAATTATTTCATTCAATATAAGCCTGTAGCCGTTATGTCAACCCTTCAAAAAAAGTTTAAAACGATAAAATAGTAATTGGCGCCCTTCTCATTAGAAGTTGGCGCCCTTTTAATACAAGTTGCCACCGCCCTTTTTGTCATGCCAGTACGCCCCTGTACATATATATATTTTTAACTCTTTTCTATTATTTTAAAAAGGAAATAATAATAAATTTTTAAAAAAGTTTCATTAATAATTATAGGACGAAACAATTTATATCATTTAAAAAAGAAAGTAAAAGTAAATAAACAGTTTATAAAAGAATAAATGACAATTGTCAGGTTATCATGTGAGACATATATTTGCCTTTTTGTTGCAATTGCGCCAATGTGGTATGTATTAGGACATCCGTGTCTATTTTTCTAGCAAAATCTTCTAATTTAACAAAAAATTGAGCCATTAAAATAAATTATGAATAAAAACAATATGATTTAATGCTATGCATTTAAGGGAGACCAAACTGGTCGCCAAGGGCCGACTAGTTTATTTTAAAAATGAAAAACCAAGAGCTCTGTATATTTAGAATTTGAATTTAATTTAAAAAGAAAAAACTTTTCAAATTTAAAAACAAGTCGGAAATTGCACGTCAAAGCTAACTAATGAAGTACTATAACGAAGCTTTAAAAATATTCAGATCATGGTATAATAGTGATAGAGCACTTCGGATACTTATATGCATCCGAAATCTTTTCCGCGTCCCTGTAAATACTATTCTGATTTCTATTACACGGGGAGTAAGTAACCTATAGTAAACCTCAGCAGCGCATATCAATTTCATAAAATGTGAATAGTCGATTAGAATTAAAACGTATCCCAAACAATGTTTCCTCCTATACTGTTATGTAATAGAATAATTTTGTGTGACCCTGTAAATTAAAAAAATATATATATATGTACAGTAAAACCCGGATAATTCGGATTAACTGAGACCAGACCGAATCCGGATTATCGAAATCTCCAGATTATCCGGAGAATTAGTAACAAATAAAATAAAATAAAATATATTTACAAAAAATCACTTTTATGTTAAACTTATTGAATATTTACAGATAGTAAAAATGTTTACTTTGCTCAATTCTTCCGAAAAGATTTCAGAAAAAGTTTTTTTTTAAATTCAGAATACGATGATTAAACAAGTTAATGTTATGGAAATTAACCAATCGCTTCAACAAACTTGAAAAAAAAGACCAAATCGAACCAGATTATCCGGAGATCCAGATTAACGGGGTCCGAATTTGCGGGGTTCTACTGTATATATTCTTTAAATCACAGATTGTACAAAATGTATATTTTAGTATTTATTTCATAGATACATATCGATTTTACTACGTTCAAAAGAGTGTAACATCATAAAAATGCATTTGAAACCACTTTTTCCTATATGACGTAATGTAACGGAATATTTTTGATTGTGTCTGTAATTAAATTATACATCCAATTTTCATAAATTTTAAAGTGACCCGACAAAATTATGCAACAATTGTATATTTTAAATTTCAAACGATTCGGTTAGGTAGTCATTACGTTATTATATGTGGACAGACGGACGGATAGGTACTACATATTTATGTAATTACGAACTAATGGATAACAGTTACTTTTGTAATTCATTCAAAAATACTCACAATTTATTTTTTAAAAGTTGTATAAGTGAAATAAAGTTAAATTTGTTTGTTTATTGAACAACATACATCTGACTTGTGTGCTCGACATGAAGCCTGCTTATAAGCCATCGTCAATATATAGGGACGAGATAGCACTCAAGGAAATATTACAGCACAACAGAAGTACAACCAGGAGCTCCACACAAAGAGTGTGTGCAATGGAGCCAGTGGGATTCAAACCCACAACCTCACGATCAGCGGCGTGGTGTCTTAACCACTCAGCCACGGAGGCCCAATAAAGTTAAATAAAGTTCAGTTTATAAATTTGTTCAAAAATAAATAAATAAATAAATATTTAAATTCTAAATATCTTAAAAAAAAAACAGATTTAAAAGATATTTTAATTTAAATATTGAATGAAAAAAAAAATCGATTCTATTCAAAGAAGAAAAAAAATCCTATCGAATTAAAATATGATACAGTAAACTCTCTCTAAAGCGGAAACAATCAGGACGGAGAAAATTTTCCATAATATATAGTACACCGCTTTAGACTAATTTCACTCTAACCTATTAGTCCAAGAGCCGACCGCACAAGACTCTAAGTCATCGAGCACTCAATATAAACTAGCAAAAGCCATGCTTTGTTTGGATTCGCGAAGCATTATTTTATAAAACAGATATTTGAAAGTAACAATATTTCTTTTTATTATTATTTTTGCATCTTTATTAAACAAAAACGTTATTTTATGTTTTGGCGCATTTTAATTTTTTATTTATGCTGTAAAACTGGCATAATAAGATATTTTCGAAGCAAACTTTTAAAATTTTTTTTAAAATTTTCAACTAAAAGCTCTTTTAAAGATGTTTTTACAATTTCAAGTAGCCACTGGTGTTTTTTAATTGTTTGAAATATGCATGTTTCCAATCTTTGTAATCAACATCCGATAATCTTTGATAGCTATTTTAGAATAATATATTTGAAGAAAGCTTGAAGAAAGTTACTTCTTCAAAATCCTATTTTCTGGAAAAAACATTTGAAATCTGCTTTCGTTGATACTATGAATTTTTAACTGTAAAACATTTTATTTTAATTTCTTCGTTTTTATACATGTTAGCGTATGAGAATTGCTGTAATTCTCTCCGCGTGGGAGAACTTTTTACTTTCTGCGAATGGCAACTCAATTAATGGAATTACCTTTTAACGAAGCGCTCTCTCATTCTCGCAGTGACGTTTTCACGAATCAAGGCCCCCTTATAAGTTAGCCTTGTCACGAATAATTATTGTTGTGTTTGCGAACTTATTAAAGTCTTATTTTTCTATAAAATCCTTCTGATTAATGAGTCGATATTATATTTAGCCTCAATACGACCTTCGCAAAAATATTTATAAAGAGCTTGAACCAACAACTTCACGCAGATCTTTTAATTTTTCTTTTATATAACAAATTTAAGAATTAATTTTATTTGTTTACAATTATTTTGTTGCCAGTTTACAAAAAAAAAAAAAAAAAAAAAAAAAAAAAAATCCATAATACAATTCTTTTAAAATGTTTAAGTGTCATCTGTGCAAACGATTTTGCGGGATAATGAAAACATGTTTTATTTAATAAATTAATCATGATTCTGTCTATAATTATTTACTCCATGATTTAAACTTTTTTTTTTTCTGAAAATATACGCGTTTCATTTTTTATTTATTTGCTAAAATGCGTCCGTATTGGAAATGCATGTAAAATAAATTAATTAAAATAATAATTTTTTTAACGTTTTACTGTAAAAAAAATTATATTCTGCAAATCTACAGATCATAATTTATTTTTGTGTTTAATTTGAAGTTAAAATATTGAATAGTTTTTTTGTAAAGCGTACGACAAATTGTAATTTGAGTGGACTAGTAGAGGATTCGCTTCGCTCATCCTAATAAAATAAAGATTTTTTTTTTCTTGCGCTTGATAACATAGGTTTTTGTGCTCTTGGACTATAAGATTCCTGAATTCCAAAAACTAATCATGGCAGTGCCTTCATCAGAATGATCCTATGTCTAAAATTTGAATGAAATCTGATAAATTTGTATGAAAAACCCATTTATCGAAATTAAGGGTGGGGGATTAGCCCCCGTTCCCCCTCTTTATACTTATCCAATGAACACCTAATACCAATCTCGGAGACTCTTCGGGGCATTAGCTCCTTTTCCACCTCATATACTTATCAAATGAACTCCCCAAACTAATCAGGGAAGTGCCTTATCAGAAAAAAACAATGTCCAAAATTTCAAGTGAATCTGATATTTTTATCATGAGTTATCGCGTTACGCATGTACATATAGTCTCAGAGCCGATCGCACAAAACATTATGTCATCGAGCACAAGAAAAAAACCTTTATATTATAGAAGAGTAGTCATAGGGGACTCTAATGATCCATGTCTGCCCAAAGCGAAGTGGTGCATAAGCCAAAAATTGATACCACTAGTGGCTCACTCGTAGCTCTATCATTGTGTTTGCCGTACAATCAAAAGTATGAAAACACGGAAAACTGGGTACAGGAAAACATAATACTAAGTCTATGAGTCAACCACTGGTGGCATTCCTTTTTGGCTTATGCACCACTTCACTTCCGACAGACATGTATCATTATAGATTCCCCTTTGACTACTCTTCCATAATATAAAGGATTTTTTCTTGTGCTCGATGACTTAGGATTTTGTGCGGTCGGCTCTTGGACTATATGGAATCGCTGGAAATTGAAAGTCTTTCTAAATAGGACGAATTTCCGTCTTACGCAGAATCCGCCTTACACAGAGTTTACTGTCATACCTTCATATTTCACATCTAGGAAAATACTTAAAAATAAATCATACACTAATGCTAAAATATTAAGATCCCAGGCAAAGACGAAATTTTCTCGAAATTAATTTCACAGTTAAGGAAGTTAGTTTAAAAGAAATCAATCAGCCATTTGAAGCAAACATATTTACTTCAAAGCTTTTCACTTACTATGCAATCGGTAGCCCAATGGTATCTCATAATACAAAGGTACACTTTACAGACAAACGATAAAAAAGCGTGAGTCAAGATACGTTCTACCTTATTAGCGAAAACGAAATCGTTTTGAAAACTAAAATTTGTCTCCTGTCTTACGCTTTTTGTCGCTTGCTTGCTCAGTGTGCGATCTGCCTAAGAAAGCTGGTTCAGTTCTAGGTCCGCAACTGTTACCCCCCCCCCCCCCCATACTTTCTTTAACTCACGTATAATTAATTTACCTCTTGTAACGGAGGAAAAAAGGCGGATATTCGCCAATTAATGGAAAAATTCTGGCAGCAGCATGCCGGGAGAACTTCCATGAGTAGAAGAAAAGCATTTCTGAAAATGTGTTGATTATGGAAAAGCGCAAAACAAAAGACGGTAGAAAAAAAATAACAAACAATTTTTCTGTTCCAGTATCGTTTATCCCGAATGTGTAAAACCGAAAAAATGACAATTACTTTTAATTTAAAAAAAAAAAAATCAAAATCTTCATTTGGAAACATTTCTGCGCACTGATCTTTGTACCCAGCTAGTGTATGTTCCTGTCAAATCGCGAAACTTCTATAATCTTCAATTACAAATCAAAATCTATATGGCATTGATTACACATAATTGAGATGCTTTCTTTTTTATAATAAATAAGATTTTTTTTCGAGATTGGCAGCAATAAGCCTTTTTATTGTCTCTATCGCCAATCTAATTAACTCAAAGTTATGGTTGAAATGATCTGTTAATTAAAAAAAATCTTAAAAATATTTAATAGCATACTCACTTTAAGCAATACTCTTTGAAATGGAAACATAAATTAAATCAACATTCATGAACGGAATAAAATTGAAACAGAATAAATAGAAAAGTTAGCAGAAGAATATAAAGGAAGTAAATTTGTTTGCCAATTAATCCGAAAGAAAGGATATGAAATTTCAAGACGATGAAAGAAATTTAAATGATCTTTTATATAAAAACACAAATGTGTTATGAATTTTCCACCGTTAGAAAAGGTAAATTGTACGTGACTTAAAGAAAGTGGGGGAAAATAAAAGTCGCCGACCTGGAATTGAACACGGTGTCTTAGGTAGACCGCACACAGAACAGAGAAGCGACAAAAAGCGTAAGACAGGAGACAAATTTTAGTTTTCAAACCGATTTCTTTTTTGTCACTAAGGTAAAATCTCTCTTGACTCACGTTTTTTTGTCGTTTGTCTGTTCAGTGTACCTTTGTGTTACATTGGGATTGGGCTACGATTGCATAGTAAGTGAAACGCTTTGAAGTAAATATGTTCACTTCAAATGGCTGATTATGTATGGCTTGATTAATTTCTTTTAAACAAACTTCCTTAACTGTGAAGTAAATTTCGTCTTTGCCTGTGGGCTTAATATTTTAATGAATAAAGGAATTATGATCATCAGAAGTATTTTCTTCATTAAAATGTGATAAAGAGTTCGTTAATTGTATAATTTTAACTAAATCAAGTTTTTTTTTTTTTTTTTTTTTTTTGTTCAATTAATGCATTTTTCTTTAAATGATACGCGAAGAAAATCACAGATGACACCTAAAAAAAAGGTAATTTAACAAATTATATCGACCATTTGGAGAGTAATATTTTCAAAAACAGAAATTTTAGACTTATAAATAAATTTTATATTTAAATAATAATAATAATACCATTTTTATGACGATCAAACCGTAGCTTACGTAATAACAGAATTTATATTACGAACGCCATGGATTAAACATTAATAATCCTAGACCAATCATAAACAAATTTTAAATTTAATTTCAGTTTTACAATTTCTGGTACTGCAAATTTTTAAACTTATAAACATGGTACTTTTTCAGGTTTTACACCGTCGTACAGAGAAAAAAATATGTACTTTTAATTGCAATTTTTTTGAACACTGTATCGCAATTTGTTTGTGAGTTAATTTTTTTTTCCAGTTTTTTAGTTTACAGGCTATCAAAGCCTGGGAGCTTATGTGCCCGTCCGTTCTGTATGTGCGTATGTGCGTAACGGAATAACTCGCAATAAAAATATCGGATTCACTTGAAATTTTGGATATATGCATATTCTGATAAGGTGCTTCCCTAATTAGTTTTTGGAGTTCATTCGATAATGTATAAGAGGGAGAACTGGGGCTAATGCCCCTCCCATGTTCTTTATGATAAAGCGAATCTCTGAATAGTTTTGGAAGTTTAATGGTTAAGTATAAAAGAGGGGATAACTCCTCTAAAATTATATAAATGGGTTTTTATTATGAATTTGCGAATTTGCTCTGAATTTTGAATGCAGATTTTTTATATGATAAAGCATATCTCTGATTAGTTTAAGAAGTTCAGTGATTAAGTATGAAAAGGGGAATGGAGGGATCTATTTACTCCCCTTAAATTGTTTTTCGAAAGGAATTAACACTTTAAAATGTAAGGCTGTAATGTATAATTAGTGTGCGTAGCCAGTGAGCTCAATGCCATCAGTTTAACTGGGCAATATTCTTTTTATTAATACTTTTTTTTTGTCATCGTGGAATCGAAAGTATTCCATTTCTAAACATTAAGCATGAACCAATCAGAAAACGAATAAAATCCGGACATCGTAAGATTTCAGATATCTACATTCTCGACTGATAGAAACAACCATTTTGCGGGTAAACTGAGCTTTAACCCACTTCTTGGCAGCGTTTTTCTGAAGCGCGATAACTGCGCGATAACTGCGCCACGCCTTGCTTTATTTTCCTTTTCGATGTTGATCTTCTTGACAACCCTCGGAGATTCGGAGAGATTTCTCTCCTAATTTGCGCATGCTTTGTTCGTTCTTTCTTTTCTAGCTTTCTTATTGGACGAGAGAGGAGCAATTTTAAAAGTTTAAAGTCTCGCGCCTTGAAATTAATTAAATTTCTTGTGTCTCATTAGAGGCCGTTGGATTTCGAAGGGTGTACATCAAGTGAGTATTTTTTTTTTGGGGGGGGATATACTAGTGGGGTTTTTTTTCATTAAAAATCCTTTGTTTTACATTTAAAGGAAAGTTTTTTGGAGATTTCTATAGTTTTAGACCTTAGAGACCGTGTCTTGTATTTAAAAGTAAGTGTTTTAGGCCTTTGTTTAGTCGTTTAGATGTTGTGAATCTTAATGTTAATTAATTGCATATTAAATATAAAAGGAAATTGTAATTTGCCTTCAAAGCTTAATATATTTCTTTAGAAAATCTATTATTGATTTATTATTATTTTTTTTATTTAAAAAAAAAGCTGGTTTTGTTTTTGAAAGAAGGTGTGTGTACAATTTATTTGTTTCTTGAACAGAATTATTTTACATGTTTTGATGTTATACATGTTTTAAGGAATTTCATAACCGGGGGGTTTAGAAAGGGCTCCGCCCACCTGAGAAAGAATTTTTTTTCGTCTAAAAGCTTTGTAAACTAAATTTTAGGTTATGATCATCCGAATTTGGAATCTTTAATTTTAAAAAATAACTTTATAGGTAAATGAGATAATTGTTTTAATTTTTCTTAATATGCATGCTTTTTAGTTCATAATTTTTGCAATATTTTAAGATTCAGTTTCAGAATGTTTTTTTTTCTTTGTTTACTGCCCCGATCTTCCAAAATCAATTAAAAACCTTGTTTGTCGGTAAATGGATTATTTGTTTTTTATGTATGATGATTTCACAATTTTTGAATTTTCTATGTTTTAAAATATGTATTTTTGGTTTATTTTTATGGCCACTTCAAATTGCGTTCTTTTGTGTAGTATTTCCTGGACTTAAACTCCGCTCCGGGAAACAAGACGCAAAAGCGCGCCAATGTGGCGATAGTTTGGAAACGCGCCAAGAAGGTGGTTAAAACTCAGTCGCGCCCCATTTTGCAAATGGTTAAAAAATATGAGCATGGGCAAAAGAATTAAATAATTAAGATTTCATGTGTGTTTTATTTGAAATAATGCCTCGTTCAGCTTTGTTAGTTCATTTCCCACTTAACATAAAGCCAACAAGAACATTAACATTCAGCTTCTTCTCAGGAACAGCTTCTTCTCAGCTTCATATTTGTGTGTGAAATCACGGGCTTTCCGATCATGCGCTTCCCTGTTATTTCGATACAATGCAGCGATTTCGGGCCTCACAGGATCAAGCGGATTGCAATCAGATATCAGACAGCATATAGATAGTAAAAGATTTGTCACAGTCATTCCTGGGCTCCACTGGTCTCTTAAAATGTCGGTGCAAATAGTTCCGGGAGAGTTAATATTGGCGTGATATATTGCCGTCACAAATCTCACCTGTAAAAACAAAAGTTGTACGATCGTATTACGTTAGTATATGTATAAAAGTCTATATTTAAATTACAATGAATCATTTGGGATTACAGTAATCACTGAGAACATTTTCTAATAAAGAATAGCAATCTAATACTTATTAAGATATTTAAAGATATTAAGATACTCTAATACTTATAGTAAGAAAGTAGAATAAAAAGTTTTGCTAATGTGAAATGAATTTTGAAAATGATAAAATGTTTTTCTTTATTTTTATTTTATTTTATTTATTTATTTATTTATTTATTTATTTTTTTTGAAAAAGTTTATAACGAAGCGCCGTTAACTATTCACTAATTATTAGAATGCGAGGTAAAATAATTAGCTATTGCAGCGTGTCGTACGTAATATACACTCAAGAGCCAAAAGATTATGACCACCCCTATATTTTGCGATGAACTCGCCTGGATGACGTGGAAGGCACGTGATCTGGTGGAAGTGGTATTTAATTGCTGCTGGAGAGTCTGAAGAATCATTCTGTCATTTACTATTTGGGTCTTTTTTTACCTGTGCCAGGTACTTTCTTTGCACGACCTGACATTGTCACGTGTCGTGCTGGAGTTCGCATAAGTCGGGTGTTATGCGGTGTGGGTCAGCCTTTGTCAAGGCCTGGACAAGCTCCAATGACTGCCACCTGCACTCGATGGACTGTGTTCCCCGGTATGGGCTGGGGACGCATCATACTGCACGGGGGGAGTGTCGATAGGGGAGTGCCGAACTGTCAGGGAGGTGCAAAGTAGCTGTCACCTTTGGATTAAACCGGATTAGCGCATTGGCGTGAATTTGTAAGGAGTATGTAACGGGCATCCATTTTGTAGCCTGGTGGAATTATAGAATTTTAAACAGATCTTCAAGAAAACAAAATGTGACTGTAGTGTTTCTCTCTTTTTAGCGTTAATAAATGAAATGTATTTATTTTTAATTAAAACTCCGTAAATTTTAAAACATACTAAATATAATGGACCCATTGCAAATCACAAGTAACACACATATACAGGGTGATTCATAAAAGATGGGCAGAACTTTAAGGGGTTATAGTACACTTAAAGACAAATAATATTAAATAGGAGACTAAGGGTCCCAGACGTATTCCCAAGGAGATAGGGGGCATTAAAGTTTAGGGTCCGAAATTTCAAATGATTATAAAAAATGGAAAAATTGGTCGATTCGTTTGCGGTTCTTGCAAAAAATTTTCTTTATGCCAGTATTTTCTTGAAATAAAATTTTAAAGTTCAATTTCAAAAAATGCCGATAGGGGGCGCTTTAGACTTTGGAGTAACAAACAACTATTTTTTAACGTTATTTTTTGTATTTCTTTAAATGATTTCGAAAGCTTAGACTTAAACTTAAATTTTGATCTAAAAATCTGAGTCCTAACGAGTAGTTAAGTAGCGTAAACTGAAATTTGAAATTTGAAACCCTTCTCCCCCCAGAACAAAAATCAGTTATTCCCGATCTTTGTGTCGTAGATTAGGCTCTAACTACTGCCGCGTTTTGCTAAAATTATTCTTTACGTCAGTATTTTCTTGAAAATAAATTTTAAAGAAAATTTTCAAAAAATTCCGATAGAGGGCGCTTTAGACTTTGGAGTAACGAACAACTATTTTATACCGTTATTTTTTGTGTCTCATTAAATGCTTTCTAAAGCTTAGACTTAAATTTTCAGCCCAAAATCTGAATCGTTAGACGTGGTTAAGTTTCTGGGGAGAGGGGTTTGAAATTTCTACTCCTGAGCACAGTTCAGTTTACCATGTCCACACATTGTGTGCTGTGATACGAGGTAAAAAGACACAAATGAGGATTATGTTACCAAAGCATATTTATTAACATGTAATTACAATAAATGTTCAAAATTGTGACCACCAGAGGTTATGCACGCAGAACAACGGCGAAGAATGGAATGGCGAACATTCGCGAAAACATCAGGCTTTTCGAGCACTTCCCCTACAGCGGCGGAAAGTCTGGCGACCAGTTCCTCGGGGGATTCAATGGGTGTCTCATACATAAGAGCCTTCAATTGTCCCCAAAAAAAGAAATCGAGGGGTGAAAGATCTGGCGAGCGAGCAGGCCAAGCAACAGGATCACCTCGACCAATCCATCTGTTCGGAAATGTGATGTCCAGATAGTTGCGGACGTCTCGTACGTAATGGGCTGGCGCTCCATCGTGCTGGAACCACATGACCCGCCGGATGCGTGGAGGAACAACGTTTAACAGGTCTGGCAGCACATGTTGCAGAAATGTGAGGTATGTTTTACCGTTGAGGCGTTCAGGAAGAAGGTACGGTCCGATTAGGTGGTCTCCGAGGATTCCTGCCCAAACATTGATGGAAAAGCGTCTCTGATGAGCATGTGGATACGTAGCATGTGGATTGACATCCGCCCATACATGTGCATTGTGTGTGTTAAATGTACCTTCACGTGTGAAGGTACATTCATCGGTGAAAAGCACAGTTCGTCCAAAATGTGGATTTAGCGCGTTCTGCTGCAGAAACCAGCGGGCGAATTCAATACGATTTGGATAATCCCCTGGAGACAGTTTCTGGACTCGTTGCACATGAAACGGGAGCAAATGTTCATCCTTCAGTACCCTCCAAGTCATGGACTGTGAGGTATCCACCTGCCTAGCCACTGTTCGTGTACTTGTACTTGGCTGCGCCGCTACTACATCCAGAATGGCTTCTGCAACAACTACTGATTCGTCCTTTTTTGCACGACCTGCATTCGACCGGGAAGCGAGAAATGATCCCATCTCACATAACTGTCTGTGCAAGCGCTCGAAAGTTTTGCGGTTAGGCAACCGCCTGTTGGGAAATCGCTCTCCGTACATTCGTTGTGCCTCTGCACCATTTCCATCTGCCGCTCCGTAAATTAAATGCATCTCAGCCTTTTCCTTATTCGTGAAGGGCACCATCTTCCGATTCATTACTACAGCGACTTACACTTGACTCACCGTTCAGTGGTTTTTATGCCTGAATCGTGTCGAAATTTTGCATACGTGTTCTTCTTCTTCCCCATTTGACATTTGCATACTTTCTGTCTCCTTCTTCACCCGGTGACTAGCGTCAGGAATGGAGCTTTAACGTTTGCATGAGCGACGTTTCCAACTGTGCCAGTGCCTTTATGAGTGAATTCCGACTATGCAGTCCTTGACGAAAGTTGTATTTTTGCCTAGTATCACAGCACAGAATCATTGGGCATGGTTAAGTAGTGCAAACTGAACTATGTTCAGAAGTTGAAATTTGAACCCCCTCCCCTCGCTACTGAACCACGCTCAGCGATTCAGATTTTGAGCTGAAAATTTAAGTTTAAGTCTAAGCTTTAGAAAGCATTTAATGAGACACAAAAAATAACGGTATAAAATAGTTGTTCGTTACTCCAAAGTCTAAAGCGCCCTCTATCGGAATTTTCTGAAAATTTTCTTTAAAATTTATTTTCAAGAAAATACTGACATAAAGAATAATTTTAGCAAAACGCGGCAGTAGTTAGAGCCTAATCTACGACACAAAGATCGGGAATAACTGATTTTTGTTCTGGGGGGAGAAGGGTTTCAAATTTCAAATTTCAGTTTACGCTACTTAACTACTCGTTAGGACTCAGATTTTTAGATCAAAATTTAAGTTTAAGTCTAAGCTTTCGAAATCATTTAAAGAAATACAAAAAATAACGTTAAAAAATAGTTGTTTGTTACTCCAAAGTCTAAAGCGACCCCTATCGGCATTTTTTGAAATTGAACTTTAAAATTTTATTTCAAGAAAATACTGGCATAAAGAAAATTTTTTGCAAAAACCGCAAACGAATCGACCAATTTTTCCATTTTTTATAATCATTTGAAATTTCGGACCCTAAACTTTAATGCCCCCTATCTCCTTGGGAATACGTCTGGGACCCTTAGTCTCCTATTTAATATTATTTGTCTTTAAGTGTACTATAACCCCTTAAAGTTCTGCCCATCTTTTATGAATCACCCTGTATATATATGGCAGAGAGGGGATGTGGGTATATGTTAACTAAATGCTCCATATTTTAATATATCATAAATATAACGTGCCGATAATTTGAAAAGTTTCTAGGAATACAATTTAACAGACATGTTGAAAAAATGGGACATATGGGTAGAAGGTAAAAATGATTAAAACCATAAACCACTGCGAGTTAATTCACAAGTATGGTTATACAGTCATCTTTTATTGCATTTTCAAAGAACTTTTTTCATTTTATTCCTCTGTCGAAGATTACCAAACGATTTTACGCCTTCCAAGCCATTAAGAGGCTACTTCAGTCAAGCGAAAAGACTCATTCGCTAATGCTAATCCTATTAAAAAAAATTATAAAGATATCTTGGTTACATTTCGATGTTTATTTATTTATTTATTTATTTATTTTTTTACTGGATAGATGAGATCGATCTGTACAAAGAACGCTTTTACTTTTTTGTTTTTGTTTACAGATGTTTTTAATGAGTATACTTTAATTTACTTAAATGATATTTTATTTGAATGAGCATACTTTGATTTTTGAAATCAGTTTCAAATATTCTCATTCTCAAGCATTCTCAAAAAAAAAAAAAAAAAAAAAAAAAAAAAAAAAATCGAAATTGAAGAAGTAAAAAAATGTCTTGTACAGGCCAATTTTTGCTATCCATTGCAAAATTATATAAAAATATTGAAATGTAACCGAGATACTTTTGCACATCTTTCTCATTTAGCATTAGTAAACGAATCTGTTTGGATTCGTGACTAAAAGATTTCGTCCTTAAAAGAAACTAGCATACCAAATTTTTAAAAATTCCTGCCGGCTTGGCCTACAGGCGCAGATTGATTTTGAAGTTAAGTGCTCATTTCAACAATAAAAAATAAAATATGATAGAGGTAAACCGAGTTTTAACAAGTTTATTTGGCCGCTTTTAAAGAATTTTTCTTTTGTTTTATTTTATTTTATTTATTTATTTATTTTTTGTCAGAGCTGGTTTTATTAGAATCATCTTATGCGTAATTCGGCTCAAAATCCTCAGTTTGACAGCATATTTTGAAATATATTCTGCATTTATCCAACCATCGACCAATACGCATTTGAGAACAACACATAATTACATAAATGTGTTTTTATGCAGATTTATCCGATTTTCTTCAAATTTTTATATGGGTTCGTTCTGATAAGGCAAATCCCTAAATAGTTTTGGAAGTTTAACGATTAAACATTAAGGAAGAAATCAGGGACTACCCCTTCAAATTACATAAATGAGTTTTTATGCAGAATTATCGGATTTGCTTCGAATTTCAGATAATTTTTGCTTTTGATAAGGTGTATCTCTGATTAGTTTTGGGGGTTCAATGATAAAGTATAAAGGTGGGAAATGGGGAAGTTAATCCCCTCACATTGTTTATCGAGGGGAATTATTCTTTCAAAAAATTAAGGCTGTATTAAACAATCAGAGGCCTGCACGGGCCGGAATTTCCAGGACCGGGCCCAGACCAGCTCATTGTAAAACTAAAAAGCTCGGTCCAACCCGCACACAAATCAGTGAAAACCGGGCCGGAAAGTTCTGGCCCCTTCACAATTTCTACTATTCCTAAAACATTCAGTTTTTTATCGTATAATTAAGATTTTTTTAAAGAATCTTAAATCCTCTTCTCTTCCTTTACATAATTTTTAAAATTTTAACATTCAAATAAAAAATTAATTAGGTTTAGAATAAAAGAAAATTAAAAGCATCGTAACTTTTGAAGCTGTATAATAAAAGTAGATTTAAGAAAATATTTCTATATCATTTTATTAAAGATTTCAAATCCAAATTCATTCTCAAATCTAAAGGAGCTAGTTTCCGAATACATTTTTGAATTCATTTCTTTCTTTCTTTCTTTCTTTTCTTTTCTTTTTCTTTTTTTTTTTTTTTTTTTTTTTTCGAAAACACATCAGATATTTTTATTCATAAACTATGTAATCAAATGGCGACAACGACATCCATTTTTTGATACAATCAATTTATGAAAATACTGTGAAAGTTAGCGTTTTGAATCGATTTCCGCAAGTGACCGCAAGGAAGAAATATCTGCAACCATTTGACAAGAATCTCTTATATCTCAAAAAGGTTACATTTTATTTACCAAAAATGAAAAACACTATTCGATTTCAAATCCCAGCCATTCCCAAAAGAAATTTATTTCGACTCGACCCGGTGTCAAAATTAAAAGTTCAGCCCGAGCCTGGCTCGGCCTCTTCATAGTTTCTCAGTTCACGGCCTGTACAAATATCAAGGAAAACAGTGCGGGTGAGGCCCAATGTGGACCGACTCAATTTCGACAAAAAATTCAGGCTTTAATTAAAGTACAGTTGAAATTCCTTTAAAGAATATTATTATGTGTGTGTATATATATATATAGACATCATTCAAGATTATATGATGTGGATTAGTTTCCTTGGCTTTTAATTCTTTTTTCTCTGTCCTTGATTTTTACGAAGCAAACCTTCCAAAAGATAAGTTATGCCATCGAAAAGCAATGTATTTTATAGTTATAACTTCAAATAGATGTATATACCTATTATATATATATATGTATGTAACCATTAATATTATTACAATATATGAACATGAACCATTGAATTTAATAAATTATAGTACATTAAACATGGAAGTAAAAAAATAAATATGAATATGAATACAAATGGGATTTGTATTCATAAGTATTTATCAGCATTAAATTTGTATAAGTTAGAAATAATAATAATAAAAAAAAAAGCACAATCTTAGAACATGTATTTTTGACTAATTTACAATAGTTATGTTTCGGGAAATTAAAAAAAAAAAATTTGAATAGATGATTTTTTTTTTTAAATAAGTTACTTCCTTTTAAAATTTATATTTTAAAAATTAATATTAAAAAAATCCTGTAAACTATATTTTTTCATTAAATAAAGGGAAATTTTGAAATTCGAAAAATATTGTTTAGAGTTCAATTTTAAACTACCCCACTTAAAATAATAATAATAATAATAATCATTTAAATTTTTATAAAAATTTTATGAGAAATTTTAGGATGTGATTTTGATTGCAAATTATATTTTTAACCACCACAGACGAGGGAAAGAAATTAAAATTCTAACTCAATAAATATATTTTTAAAGGTTTCCTGGAACTGTTTAAAGTAACATTATATCTTGAATAATACACTTTTCAATTTGTGCCTAAAAATTTTTCTTTCCTGTAGTAAATTTAGAAGGGAAATATGATTCAGGACGGAGCTATTTGTTTTATTGAAACAAGGACAAGTCTATTACAATGAAGAAAAGAAATATATTAATGATATTTTAATTAAAGCAATATATTAATAATTATTATATAATAATATAATTATTATATTTATTACATATTATAATACTTAATAATTTAATTAAATATATTTGATAAATTTCTCATGTTAAAAGAGACTTAGAAAAATTCGCGTATAGTAATTTCCGTAAAAACTTTGCAAAAATGTTTGATTGTAGCAAAAAAAAAAAAAAAAAAAAAAAAAAAAAAAAAAAAAAAGAAAGGAAAAAGAAAAAAAAAAGAAAGAAAGAAAAAAAAAAGTTAAAAATGTTAAAAAAAAAAAAAAAAAAAAAAAAAAAAAAAAAAAAAAAACACTACATACGCATTTTTTTTAAATTGGATTTTTTCCCCCAAGAACTATTTAAATAAACACCATAAATTATTGATTTCAAGGAAATTTTTCAGAGAAGAAAAAATTAACCTTTTTGGGCTGTTGGATTGGATACTGTGATAGTGAAAAGGGTTATTACCTACCGGGTAGGTATTTATTTTTGGAATATATAGCTGGGTATTTGCAGAAGGCTAAATAAAATAAATATCCAACAATTGGCTATTTTCATATTTCATTGTAAAAAATTCTTAATGTCGAAAAAATTCTTGACAGCTTAAGTTGCAATGCTTCCAATACTATAATATCTTTCACTTTGATTACAGAAAAATACCCCTATTTTCTCCTACTGAATGAACGTCACTATCTTTTAGAATCAACATGATGCGTAAACCCTTACGAAAATAATAGTGAAAAATAAACTCATAGTGAGAAACTATTATCTCAAAAATCTATGAGATGTTGCAGGAATAAAAGTTAATAAGTTTCAATGAAAAATTATGGCAGTTACTGAAAAAGCTTAGCTGCATTATAAGCTAAAAATAAGTTTTTTTAAATAGTGTGTTTTAACTTTTGGACTGTCCCTGTAAATAAAGTAATCATGCTAGAAACTTCATTTTCAAAAGGAATCGTTCTAGATTAGACATAAGTAATTTTCTAAAATTTCATGGCGATCCGAGTACATTTACTGGAGTTAGAGCGCGGACAGACGGCCAGACAAACCGAAAGCATAAACATTTTAAACTTTGCAGGAAAGTTTTAAAAACCATCTAGGCATCAAAATGGCTGTTGAAATAAGTCCTCTCTAGGCAAACCTACTATTTAAAAGAACGATTAATCTTTCTTCCTCTAATCCTCTTCCTGCGTGGTGGGGGAAATCTGATGAATGGTTTTCTTATTGTTTAAGAACAAACCCGTGCAGAGCGTTGCTGAATCTATGGGCTTGGGACAACCCTGCATGACGGACAACCGCATGGACTGGGAGTACCGGAGGGAGGGGCTTAACGGCTCTGACCAATGGGAAATCAGCTTTATATACACTTAGCATCTCATCGTTTTCTGCAATAAACAGTTATGATTTTCTCCGTGTTCGTTGGAGATTTAGCGGAGAAGTTCACTCTTTGTAGGTGCTCCTTAAGCTTCGTGCTGACTTGATTCTGTCACTTAATGATGTGTGATGGGAAAGGCTGCGGATCTAAGCGACTTCGATAGAGGGCAGATTGTAATGGCTCGGAACAAATATTTCCGAAACTGAACGACTCGTGTGTTGTTCGCGATCTACAGTTGTTAGTACGTATGCATGGCGGTGAAACCAGCAGTAGACGACTTGGACGTTCACACGCTATCAAAGAAAAAGGTTGTCGGAGACTGTCTCGCATGGTTGTCGGAGACTGTCTCGCATGGTTGTCGGAGACTGTCTCGCCGGTTTTGCTCGGAGACTGTCTCGCATGGTTGTCGGAGACTGTCTCGCCGGTTTTGCTCGGAGACTGTCTCGCATGGTTGTCGGAGCTGTCTCGCCGGTTTTGCTCGGAGACTGTCTCGCGAAGCAAAACTGGAGCCAGACACTGGCTCAGCTGACAGCCCTATACAATGCAGGGCCAAGTAGAATAATATCTGTTAGCATAAATAAACCTTTCATGACACTTATACATTATTTATTTATTCTGTTATTATTCATTTCTTTAATTTAAACTCTCCTTCCCAACCTCAAATCAAAACAAAAATATTGTTTATCTCTTTTCAATCTACCCATCTGGTCCAATCCATCTGATTGTTTTATCTAATCTCCTTTTTTCTTTCCTCCCTAAAGACCAAAGTACAGTATTACGTCATACTGTTTCAATTACATCATTTTATTCCAGGGTGACGCCATCTCGGCAAATGTCCGTGGTTTTTTTTTTCAAAGATCGTCTGCTAACTGGGGAAGAAGTTGATTTTGTGTGCAAATTTATAGAACCAGATGATTGTGGTTGTAGAGAGATATAAGCAGTTCTGTTTGAAAACTGTGCATTGTTATTTTTAGTATGTCGTGTCATAAAACACCTGCTTTTATGCAGGGTGAATATAAATTAGAAGCTTTTGAAAATGGTTTTGTGTAGGAAAGTGTTTTATTTTAAGACTGGATGTTTATGATGGAATGACATATAAGTAAATTTAGAGCTCCCTGCTGTATTTTACCGAAGCCGTCGTTGTTTTTTTTCTTTTGTAAACTATGAGAATAAAATGTAAAAGAATAGTAAGTTTTTTTTTTTCAAGTTATGTTCTATTTAAATTTATTTAATTACTAGCTGTTAACCGTGACGTCGTTCACGTAGCATTAAAAAAAAGATAAACTCTTTAATTAAGCAAAACGTTTCATTAACAATAATTTAAAATATATGTAACACATATCTTATAGGAGGCTATGCAATAGTTTTTTTTATAGGGGACTTAAAGAACTCAGTCAAATAAAAGGGAAATGTGTTAGATAATATGAACCATAGCCGACTATAATACTACCAGCCGAGCCATTTCGCGAAAAACCGCCGAAAAAGTGAAGCTGGATTCAGCTTCAAGCCCTGAACCATTTCATTGGACCACATGTGAGTCCACGTGACGCAAACCCTGCCAAATTAGCATTGAATAAGCTGCTTTCTGTTCTGTGCACATGTTTGCACACGTGTCATTGTATTGGTTCAGGGTTTACACGATTGGTCTGAATAACTTGGGCAAAGTATCAGCGTCCTCTGGCGGGAGACTTCATACATTAATCTCAAATAAACGGGCTTTATAGATATAGTCGGCTATGATATGAACAATCGCGAAAATGAAATTGCAACCACTTATACTGTAGAACAACTGTAACGCACCCCAATCGTACTGAAATCATGTTGTAGTGCATTTCAGAATTCCATATCAAAGAAAGGAAAATCATGTGTTAAACCTAGGTGATAAAAAAAATATCCAACATTTCCATAATACATAACTTCGCCGGCCCATTCTTTTCTGCAGCTGTGTATATGATCTATGTGTTTGTAAATATTCTAAATACAATATTAAAATTTTGCTTAGTTAGAAAAAGTATAACGAAGATTAAAATTCACCTTTAGCAATTTCTAATAATAGACAGAAACTTACTTGAATTCTTTTTTACAGTCCTGTATATTAAGTGCAAATAACTATACGACCGCATATTTAGCTTAAATTATTCAAGCAAAAAATCCGATTCAAATTATTGAATTCATATTTCCTGGAATCGCTATTGCACAGGTGACAATATATCCAGTTTATTGTATAGTCCGATACATGATTTATTTAAATTCTACAAACATCTCTTATTATACCAAATGTAGCTGAACTTCAGGATGCATTAGTTTTCCTTAAGATACATGCGATAATTGACAAAGCTCTTCAGCAATCTTTTCTAATAGACCATATTTTGGATACAATATCTGAGATCACAGGTCCAAAATCTTTTATGCGTCTCTGTAAATGAGCAACACATGTGATGCAAATCATACTTACCTGTAAGCATATTGTAGTAAATTTCAGTATTTATCATTGTATTGATTATCTCTGTATACTAGCAGCCTTCGCCCGCTACGCTGGTCAGTTTTTTTTAAAGAAACTTTAAATCAAACGAAATTTTTATATCATAGTAATTTTTAGTTTTATATTGTATTTTATTCTGTATGTCATCGGAGAAAAGGCAGTCATCTAAACAGAAAGTTCAAAGTTAGTCACCAACGAATGACGTAGCGCTCAACATGTTAACAGTTTTAATCACATAAAAATTCATTCAGTGGAACCTTTAAAATAAAGCCAACCTTTTGTAATTGGGTTCATCTGATTTAAAATATCTCCATAAGTATTCATCTAAAGATGAATGCTATATTACAATTGTTACAAAATTTCTGAAAAATTATCCAGCTAACAATGTAAGTTCTATTAAAATCTATCTAGTAGAACTTAATTTATAAGAGGCCGGAATGAAATTTTACTTTGTGTTTTATATATATTGAGACAATTAAATATAGCTTACATAATCATGTTAACCTGATTATAGAACTCACTTCCAAAGTGTAGGTTCAATAGATTTTTTTGTACGATTATTAATAAAAAAGAACCCAGACTTTCTTTTATATATAAAGATCGAAAATTTCAGCTTTTTGCGCAGAAGATATCGCCAAATTAGAAAAATGTGAAGTATCTCACAAACAACTGGATTTAAAAGAATTTGCTTGGTACCATTCGATTCAGCATGGCAAAATACACTAAAATATGGTACCAATTGAATCGTCTACAAAATGGTATCAATTGAATTGACTACAAAATCTGATCTATATAGATATAGAAGGATTGAAAATTTCAGGTTTTTGCACGGAAGACATCGCCAAATTAGGAAAATGTGAAGTATCTCACGAAATAATGGATTTAAAAGAATTTGCTTGGTACCATTCGATTCAGCATCGAAAAATACATTAAAACATGTTATCATTTGAAAAATAACTACATAAGCCGATTTTTAAGGAATTTTTTTAAAGTTCGTTCTTTTTTTTACCCCCCTTAGGGGTGGAATTTTCGAAAATCCCTTCTTAGCGGTGCTCGGTGCTATAAGAGGTATTTTTTCCCCAATTTTCAAGATTATGGGTCCAGTAGATTTTTCTGTGCTGTGATTAATATGAAATCCAGACTTTCTTTTATATATATAGATTAATTTCATCATGTTTGAAATAGTGCAATGCAATTAAAATACGCTGGAAATATTTTTTCCCGTAGACTATTATATTACCGAACATTTTTCTGTGATTTTGTAACTGAATGTTAAATCTTTTCACCCCATTTTCTACTGAAATCCTGTTTTAGTACACTTCAGAAACTGATATCAATTTCAATGTTATTAAAATAACCTTAATAAAATAACATTATTAAAATACGCTGCAAATGGTTTTTCTTCACAGACTATGATGTATTGAAATACTTTTGAGCTCCCTGTACGCACACTATAAGTACTACACTTAACATATACACTTAACATAGTAACCATGTTCTTGTGAACCTTAAAAATGCACGTAAATTTCATTACATTTAAAATTATGTAACATTATCAAAATACACAACAAATGATTTTTTTCGCCTAAGACCATAATGTAAAGTCTCCTTTTGAGTACTCCTGGATTCAGCTATGATTGCTACCTGATTCATTTTCAATGCCGCACACGCTATGGCAAATCCAATAACGTATGTTATTTTTGTATGAATCCCACTATATTTACTCAAGTTGAAACACGGACAAACAGACGGCAGACCCCCAGGCACTCGGCATCTGGTATACAGACAGGTTGAAGTCGTAAACACTTTTAGACCATGTTAGAAAGTGTCAAAATGGGGATAGTTTCCGTAAAACGAAAAAAAAAAACAGTGTTAGGAAAAATCTACTACAAAACTAAGTTTTAGATGGCATTTTGTATAATTTATACATATATGCTTTGCATACCATAAAAATTTATAAAAAATTATTATAAAAAATCTATATAATAAAGGCCAAACGTATCTGTGCGTAACGCATACGTCATGTTTTGAATGGCAACACTTTCCGATGAAATTTCGGTTTTGCAATTTTCGCTATTGTAAATTTTTAAACTTCTAGACATTGCACGTTTTCAATCTTTATACCATCGTTTAGAGAAAAAAATGCACTTTTAAATGCCGTTTGTTAGAAAACTGTATCCCAATTTGTTTTTAAGATATTAATTTTTTTGTAGTTTTTGGTTCAATTTCTCTAATGGTGGCAACTTAGTATCGCATTTATGTGGAAAAAAGAGAAAAAATAGCCATAGAGTAAAAAGAAAAAAAAATAGAGATGCAGTTTAGTGGCTAGAGGTGACGCCAAAAATGTAACTCTAAAATTCGCTGCATCTCATCAAACACAACGGCGTGCTTTCACAAAAAAGAAAAACTTTTAGCGATGCAATTTTAATTCATAATACAATGAAATGCTATTTTATAATGCTAAAATATATTCAGATCTTTTTCATTTAGAGAAAACATGATGTTAAAAAATTCGGTCTCTGTTCCATGTGATTGTTTTGTTTGGGCCGAATGAGAGACTTATATTGAAAGAATAACGCCCATCAAACCGTTTTAATCGCATACTGCACCTCCATCTATCTCTTTTCTCCATAGAAAATAACAGATCGCTGTATATTTTAGTTGTCATTTTTTCCTAGCAAATGAAAAAAATACTAATTAAAAACCTGTTATGTCAATATATCGTCGGCTATAAAACCCGGTGAATGTTGTTGGTTTTATTTCGTCTTTATCTATGAATTTAGTGACTTTTAGTTCGTTGTAAACTTACTTTACAAAAGATACATAACATTTACAAAAATGCATTTTAAAGAATATCTGGGTGTCATATTTTCTTAGTTGTTTTTTAAAAACTAAGAATGCATTTTTATTCTTTGGCGAAATTTTTGGCTAATAACTGCTATATTGCGTCTAATACGCAGGGCCGTGGTGAACAATAGGGAGGGTTAAAGAGAATGTAGGGGGGGGGGGGGGCTCATAGTTTTTTTTTCTCTCTCTCTGACGCAGAAAGATAAATTAGTGCATATTCATATTGTAAGTACTCTGTTTCTTATTAAACTGTTAAAATAACTTCATTTTATGTTTAGAAAAGTATATGATGATGAAGTTTTGAGTGTATAACTGGTGCTAAATAGCCCATCATGTTAGCTTCATATGTACAAATAGGATGAGGGAGTGTTCAAACACTTATTTTAGATACAATTTAGTAACTCTGCAAAACTGTGAAAAGGTTTCAATACTAAATTGGATTTTTAAACAATATTTCATTTGAATTTTCGGAACAGAAATTCATTGTGTGACCTTAGAATCTTTTCCAGGGAGGCTCAAAATATTTTAGGGGGGGGGGTGAGCCGTCCATAGCGCCCCCTTAGCTACGGCCCCGCTAATACGGAAGTACCGATTATTTTTAAAGCTGTATATGATTACATAAATAATATGTTTTATATAAAACTGCTATTTGGAATTAGTTGGCAGTTTAAAAAGCCTATTACGCAGAAAAAAATTATTAGACTTTTCAATTTTAAATTTTAAAAAAGTTTTTCACCTTTACTTTGTGACCCGGGAACCCCGGGTTCGGTGTACTAGTATTCTTAAAAGTGATAACATATTTTTACTTTTTAAGAGCTAAAAAAATGTGGAATTAATATCCATTTACAAACCTGTTTCCAGTACACTTCGAGCACATTATGCGGAATTGAGATATTGACTGAGGAAATGTATTTTCTCACAATTACAATAAATCTTTAGATTTTAAGCCTGAAAGTGCATTTTTAAAGTGATTTTTATTTATATTTTTAGAGTTGAACAATTTTAAGATTTAACACACAAATATATTTTTCTTGATTAGTTGAGCTTTTCTTACTTTCTAAGAATGATAAAAAGTATTTTTCATTGACCATTACGTCATTTACGATATGTATAAATTATTAACATTTTCCAGTCATTTAATATTTAACCTTTAAAAAAACTTATTTTATTTTAAAACTAAATATTTATATTAACCACGCTCAGACGATAAACTTAATTTTCTTTAAATAGCAACTTTTAATATCATAATTCAATCTCATTTCATTGCAACATCAGAGCATATTTATTTTATTTTTAATATGTGACGTCACAGTCGTCTCTTTTTAGCACTTACTCAAAATTACATTGTGTTATTAAAAATGAAAACTTGAAAAATTATACTTTTTTTCAGATATAACGTTACCATTGAGGAATGAGATATGTGGAGAGGAAGTATTATGTCTTGGACGATGCTAAAAAAGTAACCCTACATTAAGTACAATTAAGTACCAACAAAACCACGTGCTTTGATACGCCTATCAATTGAAACAGGTTTAAACCCGTATTTTTTTTTCTCGTTTTTTAAAAAAGAACTAATTTATCGCTTCACCGGTAAGATTTTATTAATTATTTTATCATATGTGTTTTAAATATCAATATAGAAAATTATTTTAACGTTTTGCTTGAAAATATAACATTCTTTTGTTAGTATCTTAAAATCGTCTGCAGTCAGAAATCCATACTTTAGATTAATATTTATTACTTAAGTTTTCATACATGATATTAAAAGAATGTTTTCACCATTATATTTTAAATATTTATTTAAATGCAATTATTAATATGTTGTTAAAAAGAAATAAAGGTGTTTAAGTAAATTAGCAGCGATTGACGTGGGCAAAATGGAGATCTATTTAAAAATTTCATTCCATAAAAGAAAATCTTTATTAACAATTTAGAAATAGTTGAATTATATATGCTTATTTTTATTTACAAACAAAATGAGTTCGTCAGATTGGCAAACTTTAGCTGCAAGATTGAAATTATAATCAACTAGCTGCACCCGTCGAAATTCAACGGAAAAGAATATATATTAGATAAGTATCTTACATTTAAAGCTTATGAATAATAAAAATGAATGACATAAAAGAAAAGTGTACTTAGAAGAAAATATAAATTTTATTCAGTTTTATCTATAATAAATAGAAAATCAGTTTTCATATTGTTTCAATGATAGGTTTTTTATTTTCTTTTTGAGTTAAGATTTAACTTTTCTTTTCGAGTTAAAGTATTTCTTTACATACGACATTAGTTGTTGTGTTGCTTTTTGGAACTGTTTGCACTTTCAAATTTTTAATGAACGTACTCGAGACATCGCAACATATGCCGTGGTTAAATACTGGCTCAGGTAAATAAATATCAACAGAATCCATTGTTTCCCCTTGTGCTTTATTAATTGTCATACAAAACGCAACACGAATAATGAAAACATTCTAAATGAAAGGGAAGAGCTGTATCTGTTGGCATTAAATCCATTCCAGGAATAAAAACTTTTTTTGCAACTCCCTCGCCAGTAGTAACTGCTAGATCCAAAAAATTATCATACATGTTTCGTACAATTTACCTGGTCCCTTTTAAAAGACTTTCGTGTGGACTTAAATTTCTTAGTAAAATTGCTTCGATTTTTAATGTGAGAATGTGTGGTGGCAATCCACTTAATTCTAAGCTATTTAAAAATTCCGTTGGAAATTGGAGGATTTCCTTTTTCACTTTCAGTTATTAAATTATTTCTACTCATGTATGTTATGGATGTGCGAGGTATAAGGTTAATAACTTTATGGTTAATTTCACTACAATGATCGTTTTTCGGGGCTGGAATTGAAACTTTAGCCAATTTAGTGATACTATCTGAAAATGAAAATCCTTTTCGAAAAATTTGGAATACGATGGCATTTTCTGCTATAATAGACGGTGGTAAACATACTTTATTTGAGTCTCTAGAGAATTCTTCATTCATGCAAGAATTTCTCCATTACCTATTTTAAGCAAAAATTCCGAAAATTCAGATTCTTCTGGTCTTAATCGCATATTTTTTAACAATTTAAATATTTTTAATTATGACAAAAGAGTCGAAAACTTAATGCAGTTTTGAACTATGCTTTGTTTTGTTCTTTGTTTAGTACCAATTTTGTAATTGTGGCAACAGAATCACTGCATTTTCCCTTAAAATTGAAAAAAAAATGGAAATTAAAATGCGTATACTATTTTTAAAAGTCTGGTTAAAAATCCAGTGAATTTAGGTTATATTTCGTTTAGTAATTTGGATAATTGTGTTTTGTAATAGTTTATTAATATTAGCTTAAAATAATATTGTTTGAGAGTTAGTCTGACCAATATAAAATGTATTTTTTACTGTAACTAATTTTCTATATTTATTATAAGTCAATGAAACTGTTCTTTTTAAAATATTTTCTTTCGTAGAATTTCGACGGGTTCCACCTCGTATTTGTAATACCAACAAAACATTTTAATTATTACAGAAGCAGAGAGTTTACTAAAACAGCATAACCAACCCAATACACATTTACAGCGCTTGCAATAAATTTAATTTATTAGTTTGTAGTCTCCATGAACTTGTCATAATTAGTTTAATTGCCATGACAACGAAAAGAAAAACGATATCTTCGTTATTAAAAAGAATAAAAATTTTGTGTTTGTTATTGAAATGTAGAAAACGTTTTATTTATTTTTATTTTAAATAATAACTTAATACAACGAAATGATTGTAATTAATTTTTGATATTATGTAAAATAGAAAGATCGTAATACCGGCAAATCACAGGTTTTATTCTTTTTCTTTCTTTTTTTCTTTTTTTTTCTAATATGACATCAGTTACATTCTCCTGATTGGTGGAAAGTAATAAAGAAAAATAAATTTTTATTATAGTGAGAAAAGCTTAACCTGTTGCCACTGTTTTGAGGAAATGTCGCGAAAAAGCTTTTAAAATTAAAAATAAAATATAACAATGGAAATAAATTAAAAATTAGCCAGAATGGGCATATCTACACATGAACAGCTTTCATTTAAAAAAATAATTTTCAAAATCGGGCCAGTAGAAAACTCAGGGCTGATGACTAAAAAAACAGCCAGGTGTTTTAAATATATAGGTAAATGCTAGGTTCACATTTGGGGGGGGGGGGGGCATACTTGCTCTTGACCCTTCGGTACAAAATTTTATTTTTACAAAATTCTTGTATTTATCTGCGTTATAAAGTACTAAAAATTACTGAAAAGAAGGAAACTTTTAGTAATGCAATTTTTAGTTTGTATCAAATGATTTCAATATCTTATTTAATTTTAATTTGATATTTAATAATTGCTAATTTTCCAATTTTAGTTATTTTAAAATCAAACATTTATTTTAATAAATAATAGAACAAAGACCATTTTAAAAATTTGCTATTTCTTATTAAAATATGCTTCAGCTGTAATTCATTTCTTTCAATTCGTTTTATTAATACAAAATCCTTTCCTTTTTGGATGCTTTCCAATTCACCAATGCTTTTGTTTGGAACATTAAAATTTGAGCGATAAATGTTTCATATTGCAAACCTTTTTTGAGGCTTACTTCACCTCCACCTATTTTATTCCTCCATGGACGTTACATTGATATTTTTAAAATTCTCAATGGAAAGTATTAAACATTAATATTTCTATACCAACAATAAACAAATTTTAAATAGAATTTCAGTTTTACAATTTTCGGTACTGAAAATTTAAAATTTCTAAACATCGCACACTTTCAAATTTTTTAACATCGTATAAAGGAAAAACGTACTTTTAAATTCAATTTGTTTGAAAAGCTGTATCTCAATTTGTTTTTTGTTATTAATTTTTTATATTTTTTACTACTTTTTTTGTTATAGTGGCTACAGAAGTACGTCAGATAAGTCTCAGATATATCTATTCTTGTTCGAGAACAGTAATTATTTTCCAAATGATTAAAAATGGTAAAAATTCGTTGATATACTATATATATATATATATATATATATATATGAAATAAATAAAAAAAAATTCGCCATCTTCCCGCTTTGAGTTTGTTCTAAAGTTTTATAGGAACATACTTTTATTCCCAGTTTCCGTAATGTTTTTAACAGCTAAAGTCCTTTTATTTTTATTTTCTTTAATTCAACATAATCTATTAATTATTTTCTTAAAAAGAGCTAGAATGTATTACTTGAATATTAATATCTTATTGCGAAATCTTAAATTCATTTCACAAATCAATTTTCCTTTTTAGAATTAAAAAACATTTATCGAAACTTTAATTTTGTTTTATTTATTTAATAATCGTCTGCTTGCTGAAATTCATCCGCATTTAGTGGGGTGTATTACTCTCACGGTTTACGCCAGTTGTTAAAGAATCCGTGCATCTGGTCACCCATCAACCAATAGTAGAGCGCGAAGTAAATTACCTTTTCACTCCAAACAATTTTAGTGGATTTTTAAAAGCCTTACATCAAAAGGGGAGGGGCAAGGTTAGCCGAGAATCTTTGAGAGAATCATTTTGGTTGTTTGGAGAGATCAGAATCCTACTGACCTACTCACCGTTAAGACTCACGGTTCTTATTCAGAATAATTTCGAACGTTTGTGGAATGCAATGCATTTCCAGCGATGTATTTTTCAAAGACCACTTTGTGTTTCCTTATTATTTTTGCGGTGGTACTAAATAAGAAAAAATGGCTTTTTTGTTTTAGTGCATTTTCTTTAACGGACATGATTGAATTAAAAACATTTTGTATTTATTATAAAATTATGGAGACTGAGGTGCAGTGGCGTAGCTAAGGGAGGGCAAGGGGGGCGTCCGCCCCGGGCGCCGAGGCCTAGGGGCGCCAAATTGAGAGAAATTGTTATATATCTATATTGGGGTGGGGGCGCAAAATTTCTTGCTGGCCCCGGGCGCCAAAAAACATAGCTATGCCACTGCTGAGGTGTGTGTGGAATATTCAGTGAAAGAGGACAATAATAAAAATTTTAATGCCTCATTATGTTCGCATATGTTTCATTATTGGAGAAACCCTCAATTAAACTCTTCCATCTGGCTTTATATGCCAGCCACGACAAGGATATACGTTAATGGTTTTTAACGGAGAATATAAAAAATTTAAATTGACCAGCGGTATTGTGATATAATACGTTCCTTCCGTCATCTCACCAGATGTTCTTCCATGATTACACTGACGTCTTACATATATATGGGAAATCTCCTCCACTATTAGATCTGCATATTATTTTCTACGCATCGCAACTCTGATGAAAAGGCTCTCAGTGAGACAAACGATTTTGAAGCAGCTATTAATTCCTAAGAAGCCAGACGATTTAAGCGGTAGAAAAAAGAACTGAACGGAAGAAAGGAGAATGGAATGTTTTTAGTTTTAAGTGGATGTAAAATAGAATGTAAGATGAAGACGATTTCCCGTATAAGATGTAATTGATTAATTAGAGTTATGATTGTTTGTTTTGTAAATAGTCTTATGTAAATATTTTCGCTGTAAATAATTTAAGTTAATATAAGTATTTAAAAGTTAAACGGTGTCAGATATGAATCAATTATGAGTTAATTATAATTCCACAAGAACTTTTAGGAAGAAGAATTCCATATACAGTGTCTCACATAAGTGATGGGACACTTGTGCTTTACAAAAGGAAACTAATCAAATAAATTAAAAAAAACGTGTACACATTTTTTTGTGGGTGTGTTTCATACTTAAATTTAGTAAAGATTATTACATAACATACATTTTGTCAAAATATTAAAATATTAATTTAATAAAAATACAAATGTTTAGAACGGAGCAAAAAATAGCTCACATAAGTGATGGGACACCATTATATATGCAACAAAAATCGTCTGAAATAAGCAATAAAAATATTTTTGGGGTTTTTATTTTTACTTAAAAGCAATGTCATTAATTTATAAAATCGTCTGCAGTATTTCTCTCCAGTTTGTTTTGGAATTTTTGTGTTTTTTAGCTCTGTGTAGCCATGAATGCTAAACGAAAAGAAACTTCGCCTGAAATTCGAAAATAAGTTATTAATTTGCATATTGAACGTGGAAAATCTATTATAAAAACTGCTGAAACAGTTAACTTGAGTCGTTCAACAGTTTTCAATATCATTAAACGATATAAAAAGAATCATGATTCAGGATAAAAGAAGACCTGGCCGACCATGAAAGCTATCCAATGGAATAAAGCGAATTATCGTTCGAAATATTAAAAAAAATCCAAGAAATAGTGCTTCAAAAGTTGCTGCTGATTTACAAGCATTAAATGGAATAATTGTTAATCCTGAGACTATTAGAAGGGTAATTTGATCTGCTGGATATCACGGTAGAGTAGACAGAAAAAAATTCTTCGTAAGTGAAAAGAATAGAAAACTCAGACTAGCTTTCGCAAAATCCAACATAAATAAGAATTCTGATTACTGGAATAAAGTTATATTTGCTGATGAGAGTAAATTTAATATATTTGGTTCTGACGGTAGAATCTTGGTGTGGAGAAAACCCAGGGAAGAATTTAGCAAACAGAACTTGGTACCAGCAGTAAAACATGGTGGAGGAGGAGTTATGGTATGGGGGTGTATGTCGTCCTCTGGAGTTGGTAATCTTGTTTTTATTGACAGTATAATGGATCAGTACAAGTATATTGATATTTTAAAGCGAAATTGGAAATCTTCAGCACGAAAATTGAACCTTCATAATGATTTTAAATTCTACCAGGACAATGACCCCAAGCACACTGCTCTGAACGTTAGACTCTGGCTGCTATATAACTGTCCTGAAATAATAAAAACACCACCACAATCTCCAGACTTAAATCCCATAGAGAATATTTGGCAAGAATTGGAATCAAGAATTCGCAAACACACCATTTCTTCAAAACAACAACTAAAATCGGTGCTTCAAGAAGAATGGGGTAAAATCACTCCAGAAATCACAAAAAAATTAATCTAACCCATCCCAAAAAAATTAAATCATGTTTTAAAAGTAAAAGGAAATCCAACAAAATATTAAAACCTATTAAAAAGTAAAATTTTTGGATAAATATTTGATGGAAAAGTAAGTGTCCCATCACTTATGTGAGCCATTTTTTGCTCCGTTCTGAACAATTGTATTTTTACTAAATTAATATTTTAATATTTTGACAAAATGTATGTTATGTAATAATTGTTACTAACTTTAAATATGAAACTCACCCAAAAAATTTTTGCACATGTTTGTTTATTTATTTTATTGCAGTTTCTTTTTATAAAGCACAAGTGTCCCATCACTTTTGTGAGACACTGTATATATAAAAATCTATTTAAAAGTTTTGACCCCAATTGCTCATGGGCCCCTTGCCAGCCACCCGTGTTCCAAATTTCGTATCCCCGCGCCTTCCGGTTTCGGAATTTTTGAGCGTACATAGATACGCGCACAGATTTTAATAGAGTAGATAACTATTTTTAGTGATATATTCCATTTTTAACACAATCAAACTGATTGGTAAAGTTATCATACGAATTAAATATTTCTAACTGAGCGAAAAATTACCCAGTCCGTGAATCGAACGCAGATACTCGGCTTACAAGGCCAAATCTTTAACGGTTAAGTTTACTGGGCACGACAGCCGGTGAGCATTTTTCGCCCTGATAACCTTGTAGGTCAAACGGCTGAGCTTAAGCGATAAAGCATTGGCCTTGTAAGCCAAGTATCTGGTTTCAATTCCCGGACTGGGCAATTTTTCGCTCAGTTGGAAATTTTTAATGATATAGTTATGTAATGCAGTGGTTCCCAGCCAATCTCTGTGTACGAATGCTTGTACCCAGACTTAAGAGGCTACTACAGTCAAATGAAAAGACCCATTCACTAATGCTAATCCTATGGAAGAAATTTATACAGCTATCTCGGTTGCATTTCAATATTTTTAAATGATTTTTTAGCTTTGGATATCTGAGATCGATCTGTATGCATGACGTTAGTTATTTTTTTCATTTTGTTTACAGTTATTTTTTACAAGGACGCTTTCATTTTTGGAACCGGTTTGGAAAGCAAAAGCAACCCTATAAAAAATATCTGCAACCCAAATCGAAAAACTAAAAAACGACCTCCATTCAGATCAATCTGAGTTATCCAATGCAAAAAGAATCATCTAAAAATATTGAAATGCAACCGAGATATTTTTATAAATTTCTCCCATAGGATTAGCATTAGCGAACGGGTCTTTTCATTTGAGTGAAGTATCCTCTTAAGGGGGCTGGTCACTCAACTTCCGAATTTTCGTCACTAATATCAAGTCTATGGGCGGTTGATGCATTAGTATAATTTAAATATCTCCTTGGAAAATTGATATTTTCAACTTCGATTTTTTTTTTTTTTTTTTTTTTTTTTTTTTTTTTTTTTTTTTGTATACACTTCTTAAAAGATGTTTCTGATTTTCTTAGTTTTCAGAATTTTTGTTAAATATATACTTAATCTTTTATGAAGCATAAAAATTTCACTCACAGTTCGTCAGCTTTTAATACATAAAATATTAAATTAAGCATAGATTTTAGAAATATTTTGAGGACTAAGGAAAAAGGGTGTTCTTAAACTAAAAAAGGCGATTTTGTGACATAAATTTCAATTTGTTTTTGTTGGGAAATGCATGAATATAGCAGATGCTGTTGTTCAGAAACTATGTAATCGCACTCAATTTTTTTTTTTTTTTTTTTTTTTTTTTTTTTTTTTTGGTGGGGGGGGGGGGGGGTTGCCGGCACAATACGTCTTTCAGAACAAGTCGTTAAAGTTGGCTTTTTGAACTGCATTTCCCGACGAAAGCAGAAAACCGGTCAAAAAGCAACAGTAAAAAAAACGTGATCACGTGATCGAAATCGCTTATAACTCGTTTGGTCGTTTAATTATACTAAAATTGAAAACTAAGCTCGATTCGAAGTCGCTTCCAAAGTCAAACTTTGTAATTCTATATCTCTCTGTTAAAAAATGAATTTGCAAACGTGTCAAACCGTTTTGTATATTAACAATATTTAAATTTTGTTTATGAATTGCAATGCATTGTATAAATAGTTTTAACATGTTTTATTTTCATATGCCTATCCATGATGGGTAAGTATTACGGTGGCCCCCAACGACTAGTTTTTTTTTTTTTTCGAATTAATATTTACACTTTATAAAACAAATATATGAGGACGGTGACAAATTCTGTATTTTGCAAATAATTTTTCATAATTAAAATAGGAATGTCACTGAAAATGAATGTCATTTTCCAGGCCTGCATTTTAATTCTTTATGAGGTATATGGTTCGATTATTTTTCTAGAAAACAATAATTCTAAAGGAATTATTCTGCCTAAAGATAAGTATAAGCTGGGGCTTCACTTCTGACTCCATACTCACTTTTCGAATGATTCTAAACGCAGACAAAAGTTTTGGTTTTAGAATTTTTAAATATTTTGGTAGAAACGCGACCGGCAAATATACGAGGAATTTTCGAAAAATAGAGCTGTAACGGCGAAGCAGTTGAGCGAAGCAGTTGAGAACAACCTTAAGAAATGCTTGGGAAATGATGATAACTTTCTCTAAAAGTAAGGCTTGTACCAGAACGCAAATTATAATGGACATTTTTATCAATTAACCCTTTCCGGCGCGCTTTGTGAATAATTCCTTTAGAATTATTGTTTTCTATAGTCAGGGAACGAGAAAGAAGCGAGTATGTACAAGCCTGATAGAGACTTTTTACTCCGTTGGCTTAACATGGTTGCAATATCTGGCATTGTAGCACTCTTTTCGGCGACATAATATGAATTTTGAATTGTGTTTGCAAAAAGCTGATTTCAAAGATTTTTTTTACGTCGTTTTTTGAAAGATTAATATAATCGGTTATTGACAATTTATTATCAAAGCACATTATTTAAATTAGAATAACATACATATACTTCAAGAATTTTTCATCTTTGAAAGTAATCTTTAGAATTAAAATGTTTTGAAAGTTAAAAACAAACATAATGTTACAATTTAATATCACCTATAATTTTTTTTTTTTTTTTTTTTTTGTAATGGAATCGTAATGTTTTCTTAATGTGTTTTTAATAATCAGATTTAAAGTGATATGCGTGTAATTTGTACCAGGTACCTAACATTGTTCAATGTGCAATTTTGAAGAACCACACGGATTCACATTTGTATTTTACATGAAGTCTTTTCATATTTTAAATTAAGATAAGAAAACATACAAAAAAGATTTTAGAACGAATGAGATATGATTTATGATTGTGGTTTGCTATTTTTTACAAAAAGTTCACTATAAAGAGGACATATGATAAGCTATTTATTTTATATTTATTTAAAACATCCGCGCAGGAAATTGTTTATAACATGCCAAAAAAAAAAAAAAAAAAAAAAGCAATTTTAAATTTTAACGTAGAAAAAAAAATATTCAAACTTGAATTCCTGTACTGGTATTAAAAATATGAATAAATAAATAATAAAAAGAAAGAAAGAAAAGACAGCAATTTCTTTTTCGTTAGGGAAAGCCACCCCTCCTAAAATTCCGTTTAAGATACATTTTTAAATATTGAATGTAAAAGTAAAGCAAATCTAAAGGGAAACAAATTATAGAATGTACACACTATAAAAATATGTAAAATAAACTTTTAAACTTTTTTTTTATAATCAATATTTTTTTTCTTTTTATTTATTTATTTATTTTATTTTATTTTTATTTATTTTATTTTATTTTATTTTTGTTATTCAATCCCATATTCACGTTAAAACTTCTATACTATATTAGCATAATTATGTAATGTTTTTTATTTCTACTATTGCCTCTAAATATAAATAGCAATTCGTTGAATAGATTTCGGTAGAACGAAATCCAGGGAAAATAAAGACTTAAGAACAAAAATGAGGCTCAAATGAGATTATTTAATGCTATGAACTTCATTGTTTACAATTGATCCAATTTACAATCATCATTGATTCAAGATGTGAATGCGAATTATAAAGCAAGCAATTCATATGTGATTATTTTTATGTTCTCATTAAAAGCTGAAAACTTAACGAACAGTAATAGTAAATTTTTATTTTGAAACTGCAAAAGTGCTTCGAATACTCTTCGAAATAGGCTCTAGCACAACAAACGATCATTTATAAAAATTGTTATAAAAGATAAATCGACCTGTGTATGCTTAACACTAATTAAATAAATATTTTATATATATAAAAAATAATAATAATAAAATAAATTGGCATAATAGAAAATATTTCTGTGTCGTTGTTCAATTATATTCTATTTTATGAAAATAAAAAGTGTTGGGTTTAAGATACAGCGAGTGCACTTGAGTCACACACATAATAAATTAAAAGTTGTGTATAATTAATAAATATGTATATTTAATTAATAAATATGTACTGTTAATAAATAATTATGCATATTTAATAAATACATTTAATTAAAATAATTATGTATATTTAAAAATATGTATAATTAATTAATAACCATGCATATTTAATAAATACATATAATTAATAAATAATTATGTACATTCATGTATGGCTTACTTTTTTTTTTTTTTTTTTTTTTTTTTTTTTTTTTTTTTTTTTTTGACATTTGTTTTTAGCCGAAAATAGAAAGATCACCGAAAGTCCGTATCAATTTCGACCTTAAAACCTGTTTCAATCGATCCTTAACCTCAGCACTTAAATAAAAACCTTTTCATTTATTTAATTTTATTTTAATATTTTATTGTCATATTTGGTATGCATTTCAATTAAAATTTTCCGATAAATTCAAATCCACAAAAATTTTTTCTGTATTTTAAAAAGTTTCAAAAATAAAAAATATGTATTGCAGATTAAGTACCGCGATCTTTAAGTAATTATCTCTTAACTGACCGGAAATTCGGAAAATGCGGGAAGCCGCTATCTGTAAAAGGTTTGCAATTTTTGTACAACACATGTTTATTAGCGCCAAAATCTCGCCAAAGCGAATAAATACATTTTTATATATGTACATATCATAATATTGAAAAATTTAAACTTAAATCAGTTCCATTTGGTGAATAAATCGTTTTTGGATTAAAACTTTGAAGAAAGAAATAGATACTGAGTGAGATTTTATTAAAATAGTCAACGCACTTTTTCTTGTCGCGGAAGTATAACATTCACAGTATAAACTGTACTCTCAACGTGAACGTTCCCCAACTATAGAAAAATAATCGAACCATATACCCCATAAAGAATTAAAATGCAGGCCTGGAAAATGACATTCATTTTCAGTGACATTCCTATTTTAATTATGAAAAATTATTTGCAAAATACAGAATTTGTCACCGTCCTCATATATTTGTTTTATAAAGTGTAAATATTAATTCGAAAAAAAAAAAACTAGTCGTTGGGGGCCACCGTAATACTTACCTACCATGGATAGGCATATGAAAATAAAACATGTTAAAACTATTTATACAATGCATTGCAATTCATAAACAAAATTTAAATATTGTTAATATACATAGTAATGCTATATTAAAAAACTGCTGATGTACCAATTTCGACAAATTATATAATACGCCAAACTACTCAAGTAGTACTGAACTGCGTAAAAGAAACATCCTTATAACTCCAAAAATAATAATTCTATTAACTAACAATTAATTGCGTCAGATTAAGCTTCTCATTTCCAATTAAAATATACCTCTGAATTGAAATTTGAATGAAATACAGGGTCATGAAAAATCGAAGAATGTGGAAAACAGGATTACAAATATCTCGGCAACTAATAATCCGATCGACTTTGTTTTATATGCAAAATGTGTGTTATTTTATTGCCTTTTACGTCCATGCCTTAGAACAAAAAAATTCGAAAATTTTTATATACCTTTCATCAGAACGAATTTTTCGAGAGTTCGAAAAAAATAGTTCCGGATAATCGCGGTTTCTGATATTAAATAGGCTTCGTCCCATTCTTACATGTTAACTACATACAAAATTTCAAGTCTCTATTTCAATTTGTTCGGGAGATAGAGCGTTTACAGACAGACAGACTGACAGAAGGACGGCAATTTTTTTTTCTTCTAAAAATATGTTTTTCGGAATCTCCATTATCTAAAACGTGTAAATCCGTCAAAAAAATTTCGATTTTCAAAACGATTGCAAGACTTACCCTATACTACGTATGATGGATAAGTAAAAATACTAGAAAAATATATTTATAGATTACTGCCGAAGGCCTTTTACTTTGCATACATCGCAGTGTGATTATAACAGGAAAATGACAATCTGATATTCTAAGTTTAATTGCTTTACTTGTGTTATTAGAAATATAATGTCTTTTCAAAATACTTTCTAAAGATACTTTTTTATTACAATGCAACAAAATAAGTTGCATTATATAACATTTAATCTGAATTTTACTATGGTGACTTCAATTTCCGTATTCTGTGATATTCACTCATAAACGGTTTTAATTTAAAGTGAGGCTTTTATGAGTAGATGTGGGGAAGTAATGTTCTGATTGCTAGGTATATAGCTGAAAGTATTTGCTGTCTTTTACATCATTAAACTTCATTAATCCTTTTTTTTTTTGGCAGTGAAACATTTGTGTATTTTTGTATTACATTACTAAGAATTTTAGCATTCTGAACTAGTTTATTTATGGCATATAAACAGTGTTGAATGTGAATCTAGGGGGTGACCCGTGGGGACATCCCCCTGGAGGAAAGAAATGTCCCCCCCCTGGAAAAATTTTGGGTTTTTAATGGTCATTTTGGATTGTCAAAGATTTTGGGTTTTAAATGGTCAACAAAGTGCAACTTCCCCACCGGAGCAAAGTGTCTGAATTCAACACTGCATATAAGTAATAAATAATATGCGTATAATGACGTATGTACGTATGAGTAGCACATATATAAGCGGCTAATCTCTCTCTATATATATATAGCATGTCACATACATAAATTTTGCGATTACCTTGACGAAATAGTAATTGCAATCTTGACATATAATTGTCATTGTGAGGTCCGCGCTTTAACAAAGAGGTACCCAAATTTGTTATTTACTTACATCTGGAGGTTCAAATGGATAGCTTGAAGGGAAATGAAGCGATAGTTTAAAAGTTCCATCTTCATAAGGCGTACCCGGAGGACCTTTAATAGTTGCAATCCAGTCCGTGAGGTTACCATTTACTGTTTCAGCTGTGATTAATGGTGGTGGGTTCATCTTTATTTCTTTCAGTTCTTTCATTAGACGCTCTCGATGTAACGATGGGACAGCACATGCACTATTTGTCGCCATAGTTAAAAGTGATTATCACAATAAATTTCGAGAAATATCTGAAAATATAATAAAGTCTAATAATGAAGGCGGTGTTTTAAAAAATGATTTAGAATTACTTATACTATACTGGATCTAACACGGGTTTCTTGGATTAAGAACATATTGAACGTTGTACGTTTTGAATAACGAATTTTAAGGTATCCGGTAATTTATTATTAGCTGTATCCAATGGCAAAATTTTGAAACTAAATTATTAATGCATACCTTTTGTTTCTGTCGGTAAATATTTAGCAGTTGCTCTTAGTATGACAATATAAAGAAAATAATATTACATACTGAATACATGCATGTATAGACAAGTATTAAAAAATGCTCTGGTGAAGAACAAAAGAGGTTAATATGTTTTTAAGTATGAAAAATTGTTTTACAAGTGCTTCTAATTGAGCAAGAGAAAGGACAAGGGGAACCTTCTTGGCTGCAGCTCACTATCAATGCCAAATTAAAAAAAGTCATATTTGTGCTTTTTCCATATAAAAGAAATCAGTCACAATTACTATAAAAATGTGTAGTGCAAAGACGTTTCCAGAAAAAACAGCGTAATTAAACATGAATGTAAGGCGAAATAGTACCAGAAACCTTAGTTCCTGCAGCGTATCATACTCATTGCAGTGCCACCAAGCATGTCCGCGGCGTAGAACTACACAGAAAACTGATTTGTAGTGCAGTTGCACTGCAGAGTCAACAGTGCAATTCACATGTAAAGAAGGATTGAAAATTTGAAGACGGGAAGTTTTACGCAAATTTCTTTTATATGGAAAAAGCGCAAATATGATTTTTTTCTAATTTGGCATTGACAGTGAGCTGTGGCCAAGAAGGGGCCTTTTGTTCTTTCTCATGCTCAATTAGAAGCACTTGTCAAACACTTTTTCATACTTAAAAACATATTAACCGTTTTTGTTGCTCACCAGAGCATTTTTTAATACTCGCCATTTAAATATTTTGATAAAAATTGAAGATTTCTTTTTTGTCTTGAAAAGCAAAATATTTGCCGCTGTTAAAATTTTATTCTTGTCTTAGAATAATTAAGAAAGTTATTGCATTGCCATATAAAATGCATGATGCCTGAAAAATAAACCAAGGAGTTGAGCGAAAAGAATTACAGTTTGCTCACAACTTTATTCAAAGAACTGAAACTGTTTCGCAATAAAAACAAATAACTATGTTTATCACGCGATTTATTTAATTTGAATAAATTATGGTACATACATAAAAAAAATTATATTTATTTAAACTTGGTGGCAATGAATAAAGGAAACTACAACAGCAACAACAAGAAACAATGTTTAACTGGAGCTTTAAGAAAAATACAAATTCGATTTTCTCAGCAATGGTCAAACATACAAAGATGAAAAAAAATCTATTTTAAGTTTTACCAAAACGATTGAAATAAACCAAAAATGGAGTTAATCCATCCTCAGGATCATTAGCTATCACTTGTTGAATTTTAAGTCTTCATTTTTTCGTCAAAAATTAAATAAAAAACTACGTAAACTACGATATTTTTTTAATGCTATTATTTATTCCTCTCGTTGAGTTCTATCTTAAAAAAAAAAAAAAAAAAAAAAAAAAAAAAAAAAAAAAAAAAACACTGCCGTACGTCAACTGGTTCGCCAGAAATTTCAAAAAGACGTTTGCATTTTCCATTTCTTAAACATATTATACCAAATGCTACCGTGTTTGCTATGATACATGTGGCAGAATGATTATTAAAACTCTAGCCACTGTTGGCGACCAGTTTGATCTCTCTTAAACATATGCTAAGCGAGTATCATATTACTTTTATTGGTACTAGTTGATTATCCCGTTGACCAAAAAACCATCGCCAACCTATGAAATTAAATGCCAGTAATGGATGATCGTAAATGCTACTTTCACTTCATATTAAACACAATACACGTGTTTGTTAAGTCATCAAGTGATTTTAAACTCCATTTTTTATTTGTTTTCTATTAATTTACTCGTACTTTCGTTACTTAAAAGAAAAACGAGTAGGAATCCTTTCTATTATTCTTTTATTCATAATTCAATTTACACGCTCATTCTGTCGCCAAATCCGAAGATTCTGATGCAGAAATCAAGAACTCTTTATTTTTACGTTTAACGGGGCACAGGTGATGAATCGAGTACAAGCTCAATACAGAGTCGGCTCTTAAGGTGAGCTTGTACAGCGCATGCGCCTGTTATTGGCTGCCCCGTTATAATAAATTTCATCTTGGCACAAATTAAACTTGGCGCTGATCGCCAAGTAATGAGGCATCACCAAGGTGCTGAAAAATGAAACTTTAACTATGAGCACGAGCCGTGCTTTCCTCTACCATAGCAAACGCGGTAGCGTTTGGTATAATATGTTTAAGAAATAGAAAGTGCAAACAACTTTCTAAAATTTCTGGAGAACCAGTTGAGATACGGCAGTGAATTTTTTTTTAAAAGATAGAACTCGACGAGACGAATAAAATGATAGCATTAAAAAAATTACTGCAGCTTCGAATAGTTTTTTATTTAATTTTTAATGAACAAATGAAAGCAAAAAGTTCAACAAAGTCTAGCTAACGTTTCCGTGGATGGATTAACTTCGTTTTTGGTTTATTTTAATCCTCATGGTAAAACTTAGAACAGTTTTTTTTTCATCTTTGTATGTTTGTCTGTCGCTGAGAAAATCGAATTTTTGTCTGAAATTTCCAGCTGAACATAGTCTTTTTCTTATATTTGTTTCTTCTTGTAATTGTTGCACGTAAGTTTAAATGAACATAAAAATTGCTATGTATGTAACATAAATAAATAGATTAGATAAATCACGTGAAAAAAATACTTATTTGTTGTTATTTTCATGTATCATATTCACTATCTATTTTGACGAGCGAAGTGAAATATTTTTTTTATTTATTATTTTTTCATTTATTTAAGTTAAAAGCCGCTTTCTGGAAAAGTTTAGTCTCTCTTAAATTCATGCTAGCCACTGTAATATGATACTTTCATGCATAATTTTATTTACTTGCTTATCTGAAGGTCCATATAAGATGAAATCAACAAATTTAGGCGATCAGGGCAAGATTTTGCGGAAAAGTTCATTATCCTGTTCTGGTTGGTGTGTTTGGCGAATAAATCAAAAATGGCGCCGAAAGACCGAATGGCAAATGTTTTTAACCGCTAAAGCGACGTAACCGTGTTTTTCCATCACGTAATATTTTATTTCAAAGACATTTAACACAAGATTGACATTAATATTATTTTTTTTTTAATTGTACAAGACAAAAAGATATGTAAAGTTATTAAGTACAAACGTTCATACCAAGACTTTGCACAGTTATTATTTTATGAATAATTAGACATTAATGGAAAAACCTACAGGTCAATTAAAAGATAAGCGTAAAAATATGGTTTTACATTTATTTGAGTCTTTAAGATGTAAGGTAAGGGTATACCGGTAAGAAATCCGGTTTGGCGCAACACAAGAGCGGTGAGTCGGGCGTTCCATGATCATTCGGACGTGAGAATGTGTCAGCTTTTTTTTAAGGTACGTCAAATTATTCTAGGTCAATTAAATTATTGCTTATTTTATGAATGTCTGATTAAAATAAATCTGTTTGCCAAAGCTTGGTGCTATTTTGGCTTAAAAAAGGGAGGGTATAATGCCAAAATATATAAATAGCTCTGAAAACAAACCTGATGAACTTTAATTTTTGTTTTCGTACGAATTTTTTCTGTTTCTATATTAAAATGCGGCACAAATGTCATATACGAATCACATTGGCGTCAATTTTTTTCTAAAGCCAATTTGGCGAAAATCTCGTTTTGGAATACCAGTTACATACCGGGTGTCCCAAAAATGACTGATGGATTTTAAAATTCAATAACTTGCAAACGGTGACAGCTATTTAAAAATTTTTTGCAGGAGGGTTATGTATAATGTCAGGAGTTTTTTACCGTAACTTTTTATTTTAGTTCGAATTTCAAACAATAGAGGGCGCTGATAGCGATTGAAGGCCAGGTGATCAGTGTTGAGTGAGGTCAGTTTCGGCGTCGACCTGGGCTTCAATTGCTGTCAGCGCCCTCTATTGGTTGAAATTCGAACTAAAATCAAAATTTACAGTAAAAAAAAAAAAAAAAAAACTCCTGACATTGTACATAATCCTCCTGCAAAAATTTTTTAAATAGCTGTCACCGTTTGCAAGTTATTGAATTTTAAAATCCATCAGTCATTTTTGGGACACCTGGTATATATTTTTGAAAGGTAATAACAATAAATAAAAAAAGGTTTGTTTAATAGAACAAAACAATTTTTATATTTAAAAAAAAGAAAAAAATATTTATTAAAAAGTAAAGAACAAGATCCGGGTTGACATATCAAGCAAAATAACGACACTCTGGATTTAGTTAAATACTCCGATGCGCATATGACACTGGCGTCAGAAAAAAAAAAAAATTCGCCAACATGGTGCGTATGTGACATCTGTGCCAAAAATGCATACCTATTTTATTTACATTACGTAAGGTGCTACTTGATTATCAGGTCGACCAATTTCACCCATTTATGGAAATCGCCAAACTATTCGCCAAATTACTCAAAAGGAAAAATGTTGCCATTAAAAAATTTTAAGTTTTGAAAATTAATGAATTTAGGTTAAAAAAATAAAAGTCATTAACGAAAAGGATTACTTTAATGATGATGTTTAGTTATGACATCGAGACTTACCAAATATAAAATTTGATTTATTCAGGTGATTTCGAACAAAATAATACTAATAAAAGTTTTCTTATTTTAATGCAGAATTTATCAAATCAAACCATAAAGAGATATTTTTAAGATATCGCATATGTGAATAACATTGAAGTATTTTAAAGTATATTAGAATTGAAGTAGAATATAGACATTGAAGTATATTAGAATTTATTAAAGAGCATAAAAAATATGGTACTTACGTATTAACGCCACCGCAGCAGAAATTGAGCTAATGTGCCAATAAAGATCAATCTTCGCACGCGCACAAAAAAATGGCATCAAAAATAGGCTAAAAAAGTACTAAAGTACTAAAAATGACGTCAAAATGAGCAAAAAACAGTAAAAAGGCACGAACAACAAGATCACTCTTTATTGGCGCATTAGCACAACTTCTACTGCGGTGGCATTAATACGAAGGTACCAAAAATATCAATGATAGCGGAAATTTGTAAGGAGTCAAATGCTTTTTATTTAACCAAATAATGTCGGCGGATACAACCATAAAGTATCTTTAATAAATTATATATTATATTTTTCTCAATTAATAGCAAGAGCTATTCGCTTATTGGCATAAAATTTATATTAAATAACAAAAGAACAAATAAATTAGTCAAACATTAATAAAAATATAAATAAATCATCGAATTTAAAATCATTTGATCACTTAACAAACAAGTGTAGCGGGTTTAATGTCAAGGAAGTGTAACATTCATGTTCATCCATTATTGGCATATAATCTTACAGTTTGTCTATCGTTCTTTGGTCGACGGGATAAATTAAGTAGTTATATATTTACTTTATTTTTAATAAAATGAAAGAAAAACGTGCAAGTTAAATGTATCTGATATATGTATCTTTAATTTATGTGTTTTTTAACGAAATTCATATATTTTAAATAAGGCTAGTGACAGCTTTATATTTAAAATGAAATTATGGCGGAGGAAACCTATTTAGCGATTGTTTCGAGTAGCTAAAATAAAAGTAGGAAAATAGCCGTCGAGCATATAAAAAATAAAACAATCAGATCGGAGCTGTTGATGACAGTCACAAGACTTATGCTGGTATTTATATACGTACTATAGTAAAATTTGCAACATCTCTGGTGTTAAACTAGGACTCTCGAGGTAAGGCATTTGGCTGCTCAGCAGCGGGTAGAGAGTTCAAATCCCGTCGGATGTAAGTTCGTTTTGTTTAGAAATGCTTTTGTGTTAAATTATTATTCCTTCGGGAATATTCTTATGTTAATTGTTATTCAATTTCTAGAATTTTTCTTGTTGTGAATGTTTCATTTGAGAAAATTACCTTGAATGTATTTAATTGGTATGGCTTTTAATTCTTTTAATAAAGTTCTGTACTTTTTTCGTTCAAATCCATGGTTTATTTTTCATATCATGCATTTTATATAGCAATGCAATGACTTTTATAATTATTCTGATACATCAAAATTTTATGCTGTTGTTATAATTTTATAAATTTTGACAGCAGCAATTATTTTTCTTTTTAAGATATTAGAAAATCTTCTATTTTTATCAAAAAATTAAATGACTAGTATTAAAAAATGCTCTGACGAGCCCCAAAAAAGGTTAATATGTTTTTAAGTATGAAAAAGGGTTTGACAAGTGCTTCTGTTAATTACTGAGCATGAGGAAGGACAAGGGATTCCTTCTTGGCTACAACTCACTTCAATGCCAACTTTGAAAAAATCATGTTTGCGCTTTTTCCATATAAAAGAAATTTGCGGTTCTTTAGTAGAACTTCCCACCGAGCTTTAGATGTTAACCAGGAGTGTAGTCGTAAAAATAACATAGGATATATGCTCTAAGCAGAGGGATACCCTAGAATGTGTATACTATAAGCTTTCTTGAGAAACAGAGGGTATATGGTGTTCTATTAAAAAGTCCAGAAGGTATACGGCGTATAACCTGCACTACATCCCTGATGTTAACTGCACAGCTCACTCTGCACTATACTACAAATCAATTTTTTGTGCAATTATACACTTAGGGCATGCTTGGTGCAGTGCATGAATGTGATACCTGCAGAACTAGATTTTTGGCGCTATGTCGTCTTTCCTTACATGTATGTCTAATTAAGCTGTATCTTTACTGGTTACGTCTTTACACTATACATTTTTATAGTAACTGCGACTGATTTGTTTTCACGGAAAAAGCGCAAATATGATTTTTTCAAAGTTGGCATTGAAGTGAGTTGTAGCCAAGAAGGAATCCCTTGTCCTTCCTCATGCTCAGTAATTAACAGAAGCACTTGTCAAACCCTTTTTCATACTTAAAAACATATTAACCTTTTTTGGTGCTCGTCAGAGCATTTTTTAATACTATTCTGATATGAATATATCAATGTCAAAAATATTTGTGCATCAATTTTTAAAAATACGTATGTGTGTGTTAGAGCTTGGGGTGGGGGAAGGAACGGGAGATCGGAATCCAATAAAGAATACATAAATTAAAATATAAATATAGACAATAAATTGAACTAAGTAACGATTTGGAACATGGCCTTGGCAAAACAAAATTCAATTAGATAAGTTTTAGAAAGAACATGACTGTGGTCTACAGAATTTTTCGTTTTTAAATGGAGATTTTAAACATGAAATAAACTAAACTAGAACATAATATTGATAGAAATATTACCAATAATAATCAAAATTTCTGTGCAGTGTGCAGGATAACTTTTAAAACATATCTTATCTATATTATAAGGCCAAATGTATCTGTGCGTAACGCATACGTCATTTTTTGAATGGCAACACTTTGAAATTTGAAATGAAATTTCGGTTTTGCAATTTTCTAACCTTTTAACATTTTCCATTTTTACATAATCGTATAGAGAAAAAAAAATGTACTTTTAAATGTAATTTGTTTAAAAACTGTATCTTAATTTATTTTGGAAATATTAATTTTTTTGTAGTTTTTTATACCATTTTTCTAATTGTGGCAACAGAAGTACTCCATTACTATTAAAAGCAAAGGGAAAAGGGGAAAAAAAAATAATTACTTTATCTTTATGTTGCCATTTTCTTATTATAAGAGGGGTGAAATGAAATTTAAATACGTGCTGTGTTACGAATATGTTTAAAACGCGGCGAATTTTGTTTTCATTTACAAAGTTTCATTTACACTTAAAAGAATATAAATAGTTTCAGCTAACAGCATCGAGAATTCAAGATTTGAATCAAAATGATCAAATTAAATACCAATTTTTTTTAAAAGAAATTAATGCAGATATGAAAGATGCATATTTAAATTTTGATATTGCGAAAATGATGTGAGGTTTCGATTTTACGGGAAAATATCTAGGATTGAGTCAAAGTAGAACAAATTTTGCTCCTTTTTACATTTTGGAATGCTAAACATAAGAGCTTTAATTGATACCTTTATCCTAATAACATATATTTCTTATTTTTACTGCTTACATATACGATTAAAGTTTAATTTTAACAATTTCTATAACTGAATCTTATAAAAACAGTATTTGTTAAACTTTAGGCTCAATACCATTTGTTTAAGAGTTAGAATTACCAATATAGGGTGCATTTTTTATTGTAACTAATTTTGTAGTTTTATTATAAATCAATGAATTCTTAAACATTTTCCTTCGTCGAAATTCGACGGGTTCTACCTTGTTAATATAAAAAACTTAAAAATTTAATAAATAAAAAGAGTTAAATATTAAAAGAAAAGATTTCTTCTAGAATTAAAAAGAAAAAAAAAAGAAAAAAAAGAAAAATTGAACACTAATGTATATTTTCGCCAAGTAGGACTTCCCCTCCCGCCCCCCATAAACCGAGATAGTTTAAAATAAATTTTAAATAAAATCAATACAAGTTGAATATAGATTCTGCCATTGCAGAATTCAGTTTCGCCTCCGATTAGGAAAAAAAAAATCGATAGAGGTTTTTTTAGAAGGGCGACCCCGTTTAGATTGCAATGAATTAACTTCATTTTTCTTGTGTTTATCAATATCACGCAAACAGGACGGCGTGAAATACCCAACTGAATAGCAATTTCTCTATGAGACATTAGAATTGCGGAATAATAAAGAGATACAATTTGACGTGCTACTTCTTCATTGACTAGATTCATCAAAAACGGATTTTTTTCTTTAGTTTAAACGCTTTTTATAGACTCTGAGAAAAAGGAAATGCAATTTAACAATAAAACGAGTGGAATCCCGTCGAATTCGACGAATGAAATGTTTAAAAGACCCGATCGATTTGGTTTTAAAAAAAGCAAATGTAATTACATTATTGAATCAATATATAATAAATATATTTACAAAGTAAATGTCAAGTTTGCCAGTTACAGTTTTGCATGCAAATATTCGCACATCTCCATTAAAATTGTAATCTGAGTGCCGGCGAAATCCAGAAATTTTATTTTATATGCACTCACAGAAAAATAATTTTATTTAAAAAAAAAAAAAAAAAACTAATTTCATTTTTACTATGACATTATTTTCACTAACCGAAGTCATCTGAAAGTAAAATCTCAATCTCAGAGTTCTATTGAAATGTAATTTCGTTATGAGTAAAAATGCTATGTTTTAAATAGTGACCTCATTTTCTCTTCAAATGTTTTTTAAAAGTTACTGTTATTAGTAATATGAAAAAGGCGTCCGTAATAATATTGTATTTGATTGATATTGTAATTTTATTATCGAGATAAAAGCTAAACTGTGTTGCCACCATTTTGAAGAAATATCGTAAAAATGCATTTAAAACTAAAATTAAAATATAAAAATGGAAATAAATTAAAAAATAGCTAAAATGGGCAGAACTACAAATAAATAGCTTTCATTTAAAAAAATAATTATCAAAATCGGTTGAGTAGAAAATTCAGGGTTGATGACACGACATTTTTAGCTTGTCTGAAAGAAATAGCATCGGATGCTAATAAAAAATAAAATAGATCTAAAAAACGATTACCGCCAGGGGAATTCAAGGGATCCAAGGGTTAAATTTCAAAATATATTGAGGGATAGTCCCCCCCCCCTCCACGTCATTTTCGCACATTTTCGTTCTCCGAACCGGTACCTATAGTGTGTTGCATCAATCAATTTTTTTTTTTTTTTTTTTTTTTTTTTTTTTTTTTTTTTTTAAGCTATTGCATAGCCTTTATCGCGGGCTTTGAGCGTGGCGACCGAATCCAAAAATTCCGTAACGCGAAAAATCCTAACACATCCGTAACGAAAAACACCTAACACTCGGCTAACGTCGTTTCAGCTCGGCAGACTTCGGCATGGTATCATTCGGTAGACTTCGGCAGACATTGACGCGGTATTTTTTAGATATTTGGAGGATATCAAGTCTCAAACTTATATTTCTTATTTCAGTTACTATAAATCTATAGTTTCAATAATAAAAATTCCTGATAGAATGTGTATAGAAAAGAATTGTTTTAAGATAAAACAAAGTAGGATAATGTAGCTTTTGGTGATTGGAGACCCGCCAAATGGTGAGGATCGAAAAATTTAAAATGCTTATAACTCGCGATCTAATTTTTGTAGCGCGGCCAAATTTTGTTTGATAATTTATTATGAGACAGTGTTAATTTTTTGTGACAGGAGATCCCCACGGTGAGGGTCGAAAAAGTTAAAATGCTTATAACTCGCGGTCTAATTTTCGTAGAGCGGCCAAATTTTGTTTGGTAATTTAATATGAGACAGTGATAATTTTTGGTGACAGGAAATCCCCCATGGTGAGGGTCGAAAAATTTAAAGTGCTTATAACTCGCGATCTAATTTTCGTAGCGCGGCCAAATTTTGTTTGGTAATTTATTATGAGACAGTGTTACTTTTGGGGACATGTGACCCCCACGTTGAGGGTCGAAAAATTTAAAATGCTTATAACTCGCGATCTAATTTTCGTAGCGCGACCAAATTTTGTTTGGTGATTTATTATGAAACAGTGTTAATTTTTCGTGACAGGAGACCCCCCACGGTGAGGATCGAAAAATTTAAAATGCTTATAACTCGCGATCTAATTTTCGTAGCGCGGCTAATTTTTGTTTGGTAATTTATTATGAGACAGTGTTACTTTTGGTAACATGTGACCCCCACGTTGAGGTTCGAAAAATTTAAAATGCTTATAACTCGCGATCTCATTTTCGTAGCGCGGCCAAATTTTGTTTGGAAATTTATTATGAGACAGTGTTACTTTTGGTGACAGGAGATCCCCCATGGTGAGGGTAGAAAATTTTAAAATTCTTATAATCCGCGATCTAATTTTCGTAGCGCGGCCAAAATTTGTTTGGTAATTTACTATGAGACAGGGTTATTTTTGGTGACAGGAGACCCCCCACGGTGAGGGTCGAAAAATTTAAAATGCTTATAACTCGCGATTTAATTTTCGTAGCGCGGCCAAATTTTGTTTGGAAATTTATTATGAGAGAGTGTTAGTTTTGGTAACAGGAGATCCCCCATGGTGAGGGTCGAAAAATTTAAAATGCTTAAAACTCGCGATCTAATTTTCGTAGCGCGGCCAAATTTTATTTGGTAATTTATTATCAGACATTGTTACTTTTGGTGACAGGTGACCCCCCCACGTTGAGGGTCGAAAAATTTAAAATGCTTATAACTCGCGATCTAATTTTCGTAGCGCGGCCAAATTTTGTTTGGTAATTTATTATGAGGCATTGTTACTTTTGGTGACAGGAGACCCCCACGTTGAGGGTCGAAAAATTTAAAATGCTTATAACTCGCGATCTAATTTTCGTAGCGCGGCCAAATTTTGTTTGGAAATTTATTATGAGACAGTGTTACTTTTGGTGACAGGAGATCCCCCATGGTGAGGGTAGAAAATTTTAAAATTCTTATAATCCGCGATCTAATTTTCGTAGCGCGGCCAAAATTTGTTTGGTAATTTACTATGAGACAGGGTTATTTTTGGTGACAGGAGACCCCCCACGGTGAGGGTCGAAAAATTTAAAATGCTTATAACTCGCGATTTAATTTTCGTAGCGCGGCCAAATTTTATTTGGTAATTTATTATGATACAGTGTTAATTTTTGGTGACAGGAGATCCCCCATGGTGAGGTTCGGAAAATTTAAAATGCTTATAACTAGCGATTAATTTTCGTATCGCGGCCAAATTTTGTTTGGTAATTTATTAAGGTATTGCATAGCTTTTATCGCGCGCTTTGAGCGCGGCAAAAGAATCTAGAAATTCCTTAACGAGTAAAAAACCTAACACTCCGGCTAACGTCGCTTCAGTTTGGCAGACTTCGGCACGGTATTCTTCGGTAGACTTCGGCAGACATTGACGCGGTATTTTTCAGATATTTTGAGAATATCAAGTCTCAAACTTATGTTTTTTATTTTAGCTACCATAAATGTATAGTTTCAATGATAAAAATTCCTGATCAACCTACATGTATTGTAAGATAATAAAGATATTTTAAACGATTTTTCTTTTATTGAACTAATTCAAAGAAAAGAAAATTTTGTTATCGGTCATCACGCTCAAAAAGTGTAACTTGAATTGATATCAAAGACAAAAAAAAACTGCATACATAAAAAAATAAATAAATAATTATGTATGCATAATTTGATAAAAAATGCTATGCAATAGCTTTACCGCGGCAGTCCTCGAGTGCCACACATATTTTTTTTTTTTTCTTTTTTATGTACAGTGAGCAAGTAAGAAGACATTTAAACTAACATGTATTTTAATAAATAAAATATGCTTAAAAAAATATATTAACCGACTTAAAAAAAAAAAAAAAAAAAAAGGAATCAAGCTTGGCGACAACTTGGCGTTAAGCAAATGAATGCATAGTTTATATGCTCATGATTTAAAAACGAATTTTGCAACAATTAAAGATGATTTGCGACAAATCACTATTTTTTTTTTATCAAATCCATATTTTTTCATTAAAAAAATTCTAATCATCACAAGTTAATGAAATTAAAATGGGACCACATGGGTATCTTATACTTTCAAACAAAAAAAGAATTATCAAAATCGTTTCATTTTTAAAGAATTTATGAGAGAACAAGAAATACATACAGGTCGAAATCATAACCTACTCATTGAAGTCGGTTAAAAACAGTCTAAATTTTCAAAAGAAAAGTGCAACTAATTTACGGAGAAAAAGTTTATACATCCTGATTATTATCTGATTAATATATTTATAAATTTAATTTGATTATAATGTGAGAAATTTACTTATAATGAATGCTTAAAGAATTTTCCACGGTTCATTCTGAAATCACAAGACTAACCTATTATCATCTTTTAATCAAATTCGAAAACATTACAATAAATGAAAATTAACATTTGAAGAAATTTTCAACATTAATGCGAATGTGCGTTGCGTACCTATACACTATATTGTCATAATTATTCATTATCTTCTACTATTGTTTTCATCTTCTCTCCTCCCCCCCTTTAATTTCCCCCACCCCCAGAGTCTGGTTTATTTTGCGATGTAACGTATAATTTAATACATTATATTCAAAAACATTGTAATTCAACAAATATGTATTACAAAAAGTGGTACTTCTAGGTTATCCCGTCGACCCAAAAACGATCGCCAAAAAGTAAGATTAAATGCCAATAATGGAGGATCGTGAATGTAGCATTCAATGATATTAAACACGATACAAGTATTTAAAACATCATTAAGTGATTTTTATTTCGACTTTTTATTTATATTTTTATCAATATTCTGCTAATTATTTGTTTTTTTAGGTGCGTTCGTAATTATATAATACGTAGCACCTATAGTGGTCGTTCAGTCCGTCCGTCTGTCCGTCCGTCTGTCCGTCCGTCCGTCTGTCCGTCCGTCCGTCTGTCCGCATATAACAACGCAAAAACTACCCAACCGAATCGTTTGAAATTTAAAATACATAATTATTACATAATTTTGTCGAGTCATTTCAAATTTTATGAAACTCGGATGCACAGATCAATTACAGGGGCAATCAAAAGTATTCCATTACATTACGGTCAATGGGGAAAAAGGTTTCAAATGCATTTTAATCGTTTGAAATTTAAAATACGCAATTATTACATAATTCTGTCGAGTTATTTCAAATATTTTGATAATCGTGCGCATAGATCAATTACAGGGGCAATCAAAAGTATTCAATTACATTATGGTCAATTAGGAAAAAGTTTCAAATATATTCTATACGTTTGAAATTTGAAATACATATTTATTACATAATTTTGTCGAGTTATTTCAAATTTTATGAAAATCGGATGCATAGATCAATTACAGGGGCAATCAAAAGTATTCTATTACATTACGGTCAATGGGGAAAAAAGTTTCAAATGCATTTAAATCGTTTGAAATTTAAAATACACAATTATTACATAATTCTGTCGAGTTATTTCAAATATTTTGATAATCGTGTGCATAGATCAATTACAGGGGCAATCAAAAGTATTCCGTTACATTACGGTCAATGGGAAAAAATGTTTCAAATGCATTTTAATCGTGTTACACTCATGCGAACTTAATAAAATTTGTATGCAACTATAAAGTACATATTATAATATACATCATGCATAATTTGTGGTGCAAAGAACATTTGTTATTGATTTACAAGTCCACACAAAAGTATTCTATTACATAATGGTATAGGGAGCACATTGTTTGATGAGCGTTTTAATTGTAATTCACTATTTACAATTTTATGAGATTGATATATGAAAGTAATATTTTTAAAACTTCGTTATCGTACGAACGCACCTAATTTGCTACGCTTCACGTGCAATTTCCAACTTGTTTTTATTGTTATTATTTAAAAGAAAAAATATGTCGATATGTATAATTTGGCTATTAGTTTGGCGATTTGTATAATTTGGCGAAATTGGTCGACGGGATAACCTAGAAGAACCCAAAAAGTATTAATTTTATAAAGTCTATAGTCTATAGATATAACGGTGGGGGAGGGAGGGCAAGTTCTTATCTGTCTTTAATAAGATTGTTACACTGTTGTAAGTAATATTTGACAGTGAAAAGTTGTTTAACAAGAAAATGAGGTACTACTAGATTATCCCGTCGACTAGAAAACCATCGCTAAATTATAAGATTAAATGCCATTAATGGATGATCGTGAATGTCACATTCAATGACAATAAATACGATACACGTGTGTAAAACTTCATTGATTTTTATTTTTATTTTTTATTTGTATTTATATTACTATTCTACTAATTATTTGTTTTTTCGTTATTTAAAAAACCATTATGCCAATATGTATAATTTAGCTATTAGTTTGGCGATTTGTACAATTTGGCGAAATTGGTCTATGTGATAACCAAGTAGTACCGAAAATAAATATACTCTTTACATGTTTAATGTGATGCTGAGAAACTTTAGGATACTTTAAAGTAAAATTAACATGCAACGTAATTGCAGCTAGGTAATATTCAATTCAATCCGCAAGCATCTATTTAACATTTATATTTTTTTATTTCTTTTTAAAAATTTTTACTTTTTTCAAAGGTTTAGAATCCCCAATCTCCTTTACACATACCACGGCCAAACTCAAATCCTCTTATGAGGAAGGGAAAGAATCGAGTATGGCTGCCCACATTTCAGGTGAAATTTCTAGAAAAGTTCGAATCCACACAGATTGTTATTCTATTTCAAATAATTTCAAAAAATAAAAATAGATATTGCAGATTTAAAATCACAATCGTCCAGTAATTATCTCGAACTTAGTGGAAATTATGGGGCTATTATCGTAAGTAGATTTGCATCTCTCTGTGCGATGACACCTGTTTACTATCGCCAATTTTTCGCCAAGACGAATAACTAAAATAACTTGGTACTTCTAGGTTATCCCGTCGACCAATTTCGCCAAATTATACAAATCGCCAAACTGATAGCCAAATTATACATGTTGACATAATTTTTATTTTAAATATCGAGAAAACAAATAATTAGTAGAATATTAATAAAAATATTAATAAAAAGTCGAAATAAAAATCAATTAATGACATTTTAAACACGTGAATCGCATTTAATGTCATTGAATGCGACATTCACGATCATCCATTATTGGCATTTAATCTTATAGTTTGGCGATAATTTTTTGGTCGACGGGATAACCTAGAAGTACCAATAACTTTTATTACTAAATAACTAAAATAACTAAAATAACTTATACTATTATAAATAGAAAAAAAAAATAAAATGATGAATGAAATACTACAAAAATGAATTTTTCAATTAATAGCATGGCGTCACTCAAAATTTGATATCAGTTTTTAAAATTCATATTCAAAATTCTTAGAGCCCTAAAATAAAACAGCTGCGTCAAAACTTTTAACCCATTAAGGGTTTTTGTATTGATAGTATATACAGTAATATAATCTTGCTCGTTCCCCAAGTATACTTACAAGGAAAGTCTCCATACTGGGCATACTCAGAATTTTATGAAAAAAATACTAATTAAAGTACTTATGTATGTAATAAAGGATCCGTCAAAATTAAGAGCGGAATCACATTAGAAATTATGTAAAAAAATAAAATAGTTTCGAATATTTGGCGTGAAAAGACGAAAGAGTCATTCGATTTGGCGGGCAGCTCATTTCCTCGCCAAAAGCAAACGATTATTATGCAGCTCAAAACTGTTGGATATTTAGAATGCGTGTAAATCGTATTTAATGAATTTAAACATAAACAATGAGAGACTTTAATATATTATATACATATATATACATATTATATTGCATATATGTATTATTTGTTGAAGTAGCTATTTAATTAATCATTGGAAAAAATGTTTTCATAGATATAAAAAAAACATATTGAGAAAAATTATCTTCATAAATTTAAGCGTATTCAAAAATAAAAGCCACATGTTTCCATAGCAACGAAACCTAATCGACAATTCTGAAATGGACTTGAGCAGGAAACAAATTTAATTAATTTAAATGAGGAATTTCGTTTTAAATCTTAAATTTTGATGATTAAATTTGAATATAAATACATATAAATATCGATATAACAAAATTATACTTAAAACAAATTAAAACTTATGAAACTAAAGTTATTTAAATAAAATTTATCAAAACAAGTTCAACTTGAAACTTTTTTTTTTTTTGCTTGAAGTATATTTGACACAAAATATTTTTTGAAATTACATTCCTTCGCCAACCGGCGATAAACCGCCAAATAATGAAATTTTCATTATTTTTTTTTTATGGTTACAGAATTTAGGTTCCACCGATTTTTTTTTTTTATTATTAACGTAGTATATATCCACATGAGAAGAACATTCTGTAATTTTTTCAGATTTTTCGGGGTATGCCCGTATGGAGACCTTCCTTGTTAGTGGAAATGATGGGAATATTATCGTAAGTAGATTTGCATCTCTCTGTGCGATGACACCTGTTTACTATCGCCAAATTTTCGCCAAGACGAATAACTAAAATAACTTTTATAACTAAACAACTAAAATAACTTGTGCTATTATAAATAGAAAAAAAAATAAAATTATGAATGAAATACTACAAAAAGGCATTTTTCAATTAATAGCATGGCGTCACTCAAAATTTGATATCATTATTTTTAAAATTCATATTCAAAATTCTTAGATCCATAAAATAAAACAGCTGCGTCAAAACTTTTAACCCATTAAGGGTTTTTGTATTGATAGTATATATGTACAGTAATATAATCTTGCTCGTTCCCCAAGTATACTTAGTTATCTCGTCGACCGATTTCTCCAAATTATACAAGTCGCCAAACTAATAGCCAAATTATACATATTGACAAAATTTTTATTTTAAATACTGCAAAAACAAATAATTAGTAGAATAATTATAAAAATACAAATAAAACGTCGAAATAAAAATCACTTAATGACGTTTTAAATACGTATATTGTATTTAACATCATCGAATGTGACATTCACGATCATCCATTAATCTTATAGTTTGGCGATCGTTTTCTGGTCGATGGCATAACCTAGTAGTACTTCATTTTCTTTATCTCGCCAAGATCTCTTTATTAGATAAGTACTAAAAAAAGACAGATCTTTTAAAATATATCGAAATAAAGAAGTTAAAAAAAAATTCAACATTACATTTCTTATTTAACCCTCCAAGCGTCTAGCAAATGGGTAGAATTGTAATGTTGTTTTCTCCGCATTTTGTTTTAAATGCTAATAAAATATGATTCTTTCAATATTACATAAAAAATCTTATTTAGGAATATAAATGTAATCCTTGAGAGTCTTCAATGCTTTGAAAATTCATTAAATTTATAGAATTATAATATCTTAAACATTGCTTATATTGCAGTGAAACCTGGAGCTTTTGTGTACGGAATATTACGGGCCAAACGCTTAGAGGGTTAACTATGACAAAATATGCTGCATTTTTTATGTTATAAAATTAAAATAATTAAACATTTACCTATTGTAGATTCTTCTGAATATATAGGGAATTTTCAGATAGTTATTTGATCATACCAAAAAAGTTCATTTAAATTACATAAATATTTTCGGATTAATTTAAAATAAAACAAAGCTGTATGAATAATTGTATTAAATTTTGGTTTGAAAAATAATATTCCATAATTTCAAATCTTTGTTGTGCACGTTTATTAAAATATGCATATCTACAAGCGCGTGATTGAAATTTCCTTTCTTATATTTTAACCACGGACGTAAGAAAATAGCTAATTTTCAATAGAAGGTCACCAGTCACATTTTACGCACAATCCCCAATAGCTCCATTTAAAAAAAAAAGCGCTTCAGTCAACTAAAAACAATTTTGAGAAAACTAAAAAAAAAAAGTAATTTAATAAATTACAACGACTATTTGGAAAATGATATTTTCAAAGACTAAAATTTTAAAGACTTACAAATAAATTCTATATTTAAATTAATAATAATAACTAGTATTAAAAAATGCTCTGACGAGCACCAAAAATGATAAATGTATTCAGATCTTGCTGCTACAGTAGATAGTACTTCGGATACAGTGTAGTGGTAGTGGTAAAAAAGTTTTCTTGTGTTTCCTGAAATATACAGGAAGTAACTTTTATTACACCTCAGCAACGTATATCATACGCTATACTATATGGTTTCTTTTATACAGGAAATAACTTGTAGCATTCCTCAGCAACGTATATTAATCTCATAAAATGTTAAATAGTTAATTCCAATTAAAACGCGCACCAAACAATATTCTTATACCATTATGTAATGGAATAATTTTGAGTGGCCTTGTAAATCAATAACAAATGCTTTTTGCACCACAGATTGTGCAAAATGTATATTATAATATGTACTTCATAGATGTATAACAATTTTATTCTGTTCGAATGAGTATAACACTAATAAAATACACTTGAACGTTTTTTTTTCCATTGACCGTAATGTAACGAAATACTTTTGATTGTCCCTCTAATTGATCTCTGCATCCAATTTTCATAAAATTTGAAATGACTCGACAAAATTATGTAATAATTGTGTATTTTAAATTTTAAACAATTCGACTGGGTAGTTTTTTAGTTGTTATATGCGGACAGACAGACAGACGGAGAACTATAGGTGCTACTTACTTAAATAATTACGAACGCACCTAAAACAAGTTGGAAATTGCACGTGAAGCGTAGGAAATGAGGTGCGTTCATACGATAACGAAGTTTTAAAAATATTCAGATCTTGCTGTCATAGTAGACAATACTTCGGATACATTATAATGGTCGAAATCTTTTTTGTGTTCCTGTAATTATACAGAAAGTAACTTATTACACCTCAACAACGTATAAGTCATAAAATGTGAAATAGTTTAATATCATTAAAACACGCCTCAAACAGTGTTTCTCCGTATAGCATTATGTAGTGGAATACTTTTGTGTGACCCTGTAATTTAATAATAAATATTCTTTGCATCACAGATTGTACAGAATGTATATTTTGGTATATATGTACTTCATAGGTTCATGTTAATTTTATTATGTTCGAATGCACACCATTAAAATGCATTTGAAACTTTTTCCCCATTGACCGTAATGTAATGGAATACTTTTGATTGTCCCTGTAATTGATCTATGCATCCGATATTCATAAAATTTGAAATGACTCGACAAAATTATGTAATAATTATATACTTTAAATTTTAAACGATTCGGTTGGGTAGTTTTTGCGTTGTTATATGCGGACAGACAGACGGACGGACGGACTGATAAACGGACGGATGGACTGACAGACGGACGGAATGGCAACTATAGGTGCTACGTATTTACATAATTACGAACGCACCTAAAAAGAGACTATGATCAAAATTAATTATCAACTTGTTTCATCCTATTCAAGCTCTCACGAAGAATTTATTTATAAACTCTAACCATAACTTATGAATATTGAAAGAAAAATTATCATTGCAAACAGAATTTTTACCTGTATAAATTTCAATAGACTCCCTTATAATGGATTTACGACAACAATTTGATATGAAACATAATTTGCTTTCATTAAACAGAATTTTTATTTCCTCATTTAAATATAATCTAGATAAAGCAATATTAGTACGACCAAATTTTATATCAGATTTTGCAATGATAATTTTTCTTTCAATATTCATAAGTTATAGCTAGAGTTTATAAATAAATTCCTCGTGAGAGCTTGAATAGGATGAGTTGATAATTAATTTTGATCATAGTCTATTTTTAGTTTATTATTTTTACAATAGTGCGCGTGGTTTGTAATTTACATCTCATTGTCGCGAGCTGTTTGTAATGACCGTGAAACGATTCGTTTTTTTTTTATTTTTATTTTTATTATGATTATGGCTCTTATAAGATAGAATCGAAACATGTCAATATTTGTTTTTATTTTTTCGTTACACCTATCGTAAGTAAAATAAAATTGTTTATTGAAATGTTTATACGTAAAAGGTGTATATCTTGGTATCTTGTGATTTAAATATCTAAAAGATTTAATAAATTTTTATAAAATCTGTTACACATATTTTTTTGCAAAGAAAAAAAAAACAATTGTTACAGATATACAAGGGGTGATTAAATGAAAAGGTACGAAAAGACGTAAAAACGTAACAGTAAATATTTGCATATTCTGCCATGGGAGGACGTAGTGAGACATCTCGGGATGCGATTGGAGTCTCTGACTGGGATCAGAGCATGCGCGGGCGCCCGCATGTGCATTAGAGAGGAGAAGCTCCAAGTCCGTCCAAGGCGCCCAAGTGATGCAGCTGTCCGTATGAGGACAGGATGGCGTTCGCGTTGCAAAATTCGACGATTGAGGAACAGCGAGGTGTTAGCCGATTTCTGATAGCGGAAGGTACGAAACCGGCAGCTATTGATCGCCGGATGGCGACAGTTTACGAATAGAAATGTGTCTCTCACAAAATGGAGCGCCCCTTTTTCGTGCAAGCCGTGAGAGTCTGGCTGATGACAAGAGACCAGGCCAGGCAAACACTATCAAGTTTAGTGCTTGCCAGGCAAACACAAGCAAACACAGGCAAACACTGAAGAAATACCCGAAAGGGAAGAGCTTCAACTCGGACGACGTACTCATGGACATTGTGAAGGACTGGGTTTCGTCACGGCCACAGGAATTCTGGGAAAAAGCAATACTCCGGCTTGTTCATCAGTGGGATCATTGTGCTCAGGCCTATGGTGAATATTTTGAATAAAGTCCACATTTGTGCCCACCGTGTAGTTTCGTACCTTTTTCATTTGATCCCCCCTTGTATGTAATCCTAAAAATTACATTAATATTTAACATTCTCTGATTAGAATTTGAATAATTATAAATGCATTATTCTTATTGCAATAGGTTTACCAGTGCTACCGAAGCAATCTTCGTGCTTTCTTCTCAGTAATGAGGCCATTACTTTACCAGGATCTACTACAGCTCATATTCAAAATATTAGAATAATTACTTTTTTTTTAGAAATTGAAAATATCGTTTGGTAATTTAATGTCTTTTAATGAAAATATGCAAACGATATTTTTATTAAGAACTTATTGTTGATTAAACTTACTTGTTATCTTAAATTTAATATCATTTTTGAAAAGATTAATTGCAAAAAAAATTATTTTGAAAAGTCAAAATATTAGAATATTTATTCAAGTGGTTCAAAATATTAGAATATTTCACATTAATTCTCAACCAATTCTTAACTGGTGGCATCATTGATTAAATTCAGACTATTTTATTTAAAATCAGTATTCTTTTTTGCAGTTTGTTTCTTTTTCGTCTTAAAATGGGCCGTGTGAGTGATATTCCTGAATCTACTAAACTTCGTATGGTTGATTTGTATCGGCCCGGTAAAAATCAATGTTTTATAGCGAATTATTTACATTGTTCGCAATCGAGCGTTAGTAAAATACTAACACAATATTCAAAAATTGGAAAATTTCAAAATAATCGCCGAAATGGTGGCCGAAAACCAAAAACATCTGCTAGAGATGACAGGAAACTGAAGCGTATAGTTAAGAAAAACCGTTTTAAAAGTGTGCGATTCTTGCACCGAAAATGGAAAGAAGAAGGAGTTGAAGTTTCTACATCGACAACATTAAGACGTCTCCATAAATTTAAATTTGAATCTCGTGTACCGAAAACAAAACCTCTCATGACTGCAAGACAAAAGCGTATAAGATTGAATTGTTGTAAATCAAGACGTTTATGGAGCAATGAAGATTGGAAAAATATATTATTTAGTTATGAAAGTATGTTTTGTGTTTCATATGGTAATCAAGGTATTCGAGTTTGGAGAATGAAGCAAGAAGCATTTGATAAAGAATGCCTTAAACGTTCCGTAAAATTTGCTGCTAGTGTCACGGTCTGGGGTTGTATGAGTGCAGAAGGACCTGGAAAGTTATGCATCGTCTACGAAAAGGTTAACACTCTGATATATCAAGAAATTTTAGAATAGTACATGATTCCATCATCAGAAGATTTATTTGAAGATGATTTCATCTTTCAACAAGATTTAGCGTCCCCGCATACCTCGGTGTCAACTAAGAATTAGTTCCGCCAACGCAACATTAAGGTACTTCCTTGGCCACCAAATCCACCAGATCTTAATCCCATCGAAAACTTATGGTGTATAATGAAGAAAAAACTTCAAGAAAATCCTCCTTCAAGTAAAACTGAGTTAGTGGCACGTATAAAGTCTATTTGGGCTAATATTGATAGAAATATTTGTAAACACCTTGTATATAGTATGCAAGATCGATTGTACGCTGTTATGAAAGCTAAAGGGGATGCTACAAAATATTAACTACCATTTACTTCATATTCATAAGGTAATATTGTTGCGTAAAATAAAATATTCTAATATTTTGAACCAATCTAAATTTTATTCTAATATTCTGGTGTGTTTAAGGAAGCTGTATACCTAATTTATTGTGCTGTATTTTATATTTTATAAATGTTAAAATCTTATCTAAACATTCCAGATTTAATTTATAAGAAATTTAATTGCATTTACTTAGTATAAAAAATAAATAAATGACAAATAATTTTTTCTTATTACTTTTTCACAATTATTCTAATATTTTGAATATGAGCTGTATGAAGTCCCAATAATGGAAATCATTGCAAGGCTGCTAAACTCAGTCTCTCATCGGCCATAACACTTCAAAGCAACTATTTAATTGTTTTTATTGTCGAAAAAGACTCTCCATCACTGGCTACAGTCATATGCAAAAAGATTTGAGCGCCGGACCCCTCACAGATAATTTCAGAATGCACAATGAGAAAATATTACTTATTTAAGGGGACGCTGGACGTTAAATATTTTTGTACTTAATTTTCATCATAGCAATTTGAAATTTTGTACATATATACATTTTACCAAAAGCACATATACATGCAAAGCACATATACATGCTTCAAAAAATTTTCCAATCTTATTAAAAATTTTTATCTAAAAAATTTAATTTGTAAATGAAATTTTAAAATGCTCCTCGTGTTTTAATTTTTGAGATATTTTCTTGCTTTTGAATTTTTATCTCTTAAAACTTTATTATAAACAAATTTGTATAAGATTTTTTTTTTATCTCGCCATTCAATAGGTCGTTGTTGGAAATTATACATACATAAATCTGTAATTATCACAAATTTTCATTTGAAACAGCAAAGAAATCTATCTTCTTCTATCTATAATAATAAAACAATAAATATATTTGTCTGTAAGCGCTGTTCTGAAGAGACTGCTGCATGTAGAGTTACAAAATTTGGCAGAAAGCTACCTCATGGGTCATTCCAAAAATAAAGGTCTCTTTTGAGAAAAAAATTTTCAAAAAAAAAATTTCATTTAAAATAAAATAAAAATATTTTTGAGAGGGTTGTATACATAGTCAAGAGTAGAAATTGAATATAAGCAGCACACTTTTTAAAAAATATTTATCAGTACATTTAGAAACACAGACACATTGGTTGAAAGATGTCCCCTGTGTTACCATATTTTAAATATTCTTCTCATTTTTTCTTATTAAAATAGAGAATTGCTTTTACAATATTAACACTTTGATATAAGTTATCTTTTACAATGTCATATAATTTTTTTGTGAAATTTTTTTTCATAATATAGGCATATTATGTCCCCTATGTTACCCTTTTTTGTATTCTCCCTGTATATAAAACTTTATATTACCCGGTAAAAATTACTCTAATATAATAAAAATATATTAGCCAATGCATATTATAAAACTGATTCATAAGAAAGTTTCTTGAATTGCATGTAAGAAAAGCAAAAACATAAAATTTACAAATGAGCAATAAAGTTATAAATTAGGATATTCACAATAATAAAATCTTATCATATTTCCTTTCAAAAAAACAAAATTTCAAAAAATCTTTCTGAATAAAAGCAGATGTTTTGTAATTCAGACAATTGGGTGTATAAAGGATAAAAGATCCACATTTACAAAAGAACAATCATTATATATATTTTTTTATTTTTGTTCCCCATTCGTATAAGGGGAGAGGTGTCCTTGAACTTTCGAAATAGACCTTTTCGTGATTATCCTATGTTTTTTTATGAGAAGAGCAGTAAGTCATAAATGTATCAGATGTTTTGTTTAGGAAGTTTCGGAAAAAAATAAAAAGATCTTAACCTCATTTATTTCCTGTGTTATACAGGGTGTCCCTAAACAAATGGTATATACGCTAGGGGGTGATAGAACACATCAAGACGAGTAATAGTAAATAGGAAACCAAGGGTCCCAAACGTTTTCCAAAGGAAATAGCCGCCATTAAAGTTTGGGGTCCGAAATTTCAAATGCACATAAAAAACGGAAAAATTGGTCGATTGATTTGCGGTTTTCACTAAAATTATTCTTTATATTGGTATTCTCTTGAAAATAAATTATAAAGATAAATTTCGAAAAATGCCGATAGAGGGCGTTTTAGACTTTGAATTAATGAAAAACTATTTTTTGCCGTGATTTTTTGCATCTCATTAAATGGTTTCGTTAGCTTAGACTTAAACTTAAATTTTGAGCAGAAAAACTGAATAGTTGGAAGCGGTTAAGTAGCACAAACTTAACTGTGTTCAGAGGGTTTAAATTTCAAATTATCATAAAAAACGGAAAAATTGGTCGATTGATTTGCGATTTTCACTAAAACTATTCTTTATGTCGGTATTTTATTGAAAATGAATTATAAAGATAAATTTCAAAAAATGCCGATAGAGGGCGCTTTAAACTTTGGAGTAACGAACAACTACTTTTTACGTTATTTTTTGCATCTGATTAAATGTTTTCGTAAACTTAAACTTAAATCTAAATTTTGAGCTCAAAATCTGAACAGTTAGGAGTGGTTAAGTAGCACAAACTGAACTGTGTTCAGAGGGTTCAAAATTCAAATGATAATAAAAAACGGAAAAATTTGTCGATTCGTTTGCGGTTTAAAATAAAACTATTCTTTAAGTTAGTATCTTCTTGAAAATGAATTTTAAAGATAAATTTCAAAAAAATTCCGTTAGAGGGCGCTTTAAATTTCAGAGTAACCAACAACAAATTTTAACCGGTATTTTTTGTATCTAATTAAATACTTTCCAAAACTTGTTAAATCGAATTCTTAGATTGATATACTCGATTTGATTGATTGATTCTTAGACTTGTTCGAAATCTTAGATTTAAACTTCAATTTTGAACTCAAATTCTGAATCGTTGGGAGGGATTAAGAAGCACAAACTGAAGTGTGTTCAGAAGTTGAAATTTAACCCCTCCCTCCCCTCGAACTAGTGATGGACGATTTCGATTTTTTAAATCGATTTAATCGATACTACGGCCAACTCGATTTAATCGATACTTTAAAATTTTGAATCGATTTCTCTGAAGGTAATATAATTTTCATTTTCCTTCAAAAGTCGAAGATAAAATAGACGGATGTGCCAATTCCAAAATTTCAGTGTATTAGTTTCTAAGATAGAAGAATTCAAGAAACCTCAGAACCCCTCCCCCCCCCCCCCTGCAAAATAGCGTTTTTTGTTGAGTGATGTACACCAAAAATTGATCAGGATCAATTTTTATTAATTACCAGTTGAATCTGAATTTTGATGAAAATCCATGAAAGCGCGATATACAGCTATTGCGAAATCATAAAAAATGCAGCATATCAGCGCCATCTGTAGGGCAATTTACACCAAGAACTAAATAACACTAATCTATGTCAGAGATTTACTGAATCTGAATTTTGATGAAAATTCGTTTTTGAGATAACGCTATTGCGTTAATCATGAATAATGCAGTATAGCAGCGCCATCTCTTAAGCGATTTCCCCCAAAATGTAATTAGCATCAAATAATATCAAGGACTAATTGAATCTAAATTTTTATGAAAGTCCGTGCATTAGTTCTTGAGATAAAGCTAAAAGGGAAACAGGGGCGTGCGAAAAGAGAACTGCGCCCGGTTCAAAGTTCCAATTTAGCCCCCCCCCCCATTAACTTTTTCTTATGATAGGCTAGAAGTGATGTTAGTAGTAAAAATTTGGGGGCCCCCTAAATTTCCGTGCTCGGAACGACCGCTTCCTTTCGCCCCCCCCCCTTTCAGATGGCGCTGAGTGGAAATTATGAAAAATTCAGTATAGCAGCGCCATCTAAGAAGCTATATACATCAAAATGCAAAAAACATCAATTCATGTCAAAGACTAACTGGATCTAAAATGTGATGAAAATCTTTTCATTCGTTATTCAGATATAGCTGTTGCGCAAATCGCAAAAAAAGCAGCATAGCAGCGCCACCTGTTAGGCTATATGCACCAAAAATTAATTAGATTCAGTTTATATCAAGGTCAAACTAAATCTAAAGTTTTGTGGAATTCCGTGCATTTGTTCTTGAGATAGAACGGTCAGAAATTTTTGTCGTATACAGACTCACAGAGTGAAAGACACACACACAGACAGATATTTCTTAAAAACCATGAAATCGTGTTAAAGATCTTCTAAAATATATAAATCCATCAAAAACGGGAAGTCAAAATTTTTCACGAATCTAATACTCTCTTCTTGTAAAGTTACAAAAGAAAGTAAAAATGTAAAATCGATTCTGCCCGTAAGATCGGTCTTTAGATTCGATTTCGATCTTTAGATTCGATGTCAATCTTTAGATTCGATTTCGATCTTTAGATTCGATGTCGATCTTTAGATTCGATGCCGATCTTTAGATTCGATTTCGATCTTTAGATTCGATGTCGATCTTTAGATTCGATGTCGATCTTTTGATTGGATGTCGATCTTTAGATTCGATTTCGATTTTTTTTTTTTTTTTTTTTTTTTTCTAGGCTAAATCAGTGTTGAATGCAGATATTTTTCTGTGACTCCGGAGAAAGGCATCATGTTTTACAGCTCTGTGAGGGGGAATCGCAATTTGTGCATTAGAAAGCATAAAATCTCATAAATTCTTGGGGGGGGGGGTTATCCCCTGCGGGCCAACCCATTAATTCGACACTAGGTTAAATCGTTATATTTTTGTTTAGAAGTCCAGTTATTTGAAGTATTAGTTTATTATGTTTTATTTTTCACGCTCGTCTCTTCTAATTCCCCCCTTCCGCGTCAGTTTTAACTTACAGGGCCGTTCGAAATATGCATTAGGGTGGGTCGAAAAAAATCGATATTTTTTTTTCGGATCGTAATACCGCGGAAAAGTTGCTAAATGGTATGACTAAATAGGAGAAAAAATATTAAAATTATCGGATGTTATCTTCCGTTCGCGCATGAGCTCTAAAGTTTGATTAAATTTTGAAAAAATTAAATTTTTTTGGAAATTTTTAATAATTTTTTTTATTACGATATTTAATATGTAATAGGGGAAAATGTCATCTACGACACACTAATGAATTAATATAAAAATACTGGTATTGAGTTTTAACATCTTCCGTTCGCGCATGGGCTGTAAAAATAGCAAAAAAGTGTTGAAAACCTCAAAAATGTGGACTTAGGAAAAATAAATATATACAAGCTTCAACATATTATTGATGTATTATCCAATAAATACAAAGTACATATTTCACTTACGAATAGATTACATGTCTGGTAGTTTGAACTGTCTTTTGTTATCAAAGGCTGGCATCGTGGACCTTGACTTAAGTGTCGTTCTTATGTACCCGTCTCGAGCTGCAGATCCGCAAACCTTAGCAGAAGCCTCGCTCACCAACTTGACGCTTCTCTCCACTGCTTGAGTATGGACTGGCATCTTCTGTGATAGGATTTCCCACTTCGGTACTTCTTCTGTTTTGATGTAGGTTTTCAGTTCATCATCAGTGACATCTTTCAATAGAGGCGGCGAAGAAAATTCACAGTTTGTCCAATAATTTAATTCCGTGTAGTCTGTTGCGGAAAAGTTTAGCTTAGGTGCCACGTACGTTCGAATTGTTTTCCTCTTTTGGTCTCTTTCTCTTGCCTTAATGATGCGGCGGAGGCCCAGTTCTCTTATATGTTTTCTGGGATCTTGAGTCATAGTAATCATAACATGTTCTGGATGCGCAAAGAACCCATTTCTCTCTATAACTGGGTCAATTACAGCTTTGAGTTCATCTTTAAGATATCTTGAGGTTTCAATACATTGGTGCACGAGCTTAGGGCCATCAGTAAAAAGTTTGGTCTTCTTAATACAAAACCACATCGGCATATATGACTTCAGAATGAATATTACTATTTCCTGGAACTCAGCAGTTGGATTTTCTTGACTAATGTAGAGTCTTAAAGCACGGTTAGCTGTTGTTAGCCACCTGGAGTGAGACAAAGGTCCTGGATCCCTGATTGATAAATCTTTTGGGCATTCACCTGATTTAATCGCTTCTGATATTTCCAGCAAATACTTCTGATCCTTACTAAGAGTTTTTTTGTCTATCTCAGGGATTTGGCAATCAATACTTTCAAACTGCACTACTGGAAGTGTTTCACATTTGATCAATTTCCCACCAATCGGTCCTTTCAAAGAATTTGGCCCGGTCGACTTACCATCTAAATACTGAAATAAATGGCGGAAGGGTAGTTCATTAAAATGAAGAAGACAAACTGCCCATTGCAGAGGCTTACCTAAGTGTGTTTCAATACGGCGTATTATACCGTTTTTCAATCCGGTGTTAACATTGGTGCCATCACAGCCAATAACGACTAATTCGTCCAAAGAAATGTCATTGCTTGTCAAATAGGATATAATAGAGGTCGCAATATCCTCTGAACTTCCTGAATTCGGGGTCACGTGACCCAGAAATATATTACCAGGTTCTTGTATAAGCACGTAATGTTCCTCCTTTACCACTCTTTTAAATCGTTTTGAATGTGCCTCTTGTACCACAATAGTGTCGTCTTTACGGCCATCAAAATATAGCCCAATTAGCTTATTTTCTGTTATAGAACTGGACAAATCAGCCCTAACATTGTGTTTTTCTCTTCTTATTTTACACTTGTCAACTACTTGTGAATTGTCGCTATTAGTTACCACGCCAACGTCCTGCAAAACACTTGAGGCTATTGCTGCTGTAGCACGATCGGAAATACCGTAACGATCACTAGTTAATGCAGTAGATTTAAGGTTAATCCTCATTTGCCAACCGGATTTCTTTTTTGGAGATTCAGGTATGAATTCTTGGTCACTGTCACTGCAATCGTCACTGGAGGTCAAGGATTCATCACGTTGTTCAGTTTCGGAAACTTGGACATCTACTTTTGGTTTTGGACAGCTGGAACGAGATTTCCTCTGTAAAGATTTGGCACGTTTCTTTGTTTCATTTAAGTCCACAGTTCCAATTTTGCCAATGCCGTGAGTGCGTAGTGAATAGATAAATTTCAGCTCAAGTAAAGGTATTTTTTTAAGCTTTTCACAAGTACAAGTTATTGAGCAGATACACTGGCATTGATCCGGTGTTTTATGACAGGTACATTCAAGGGCAATGGGGCATTTGCATGCCGCAATGTCAAAAAGCAAACAGCATTTTTTCTTAAAATCATCAAGGTTTCTCTTAAAGACTTCCTTGTTTTTGTCTCGAGTATGAGATTTTCTTAAACTATAATACTTGTCATGCAGTGCAGTCAACAGTTGTACTACTCTCTTATCACTTACGGTGGGAATTGATGCTCTATTGTACAAACACACTATTTTGCCAGCTACTGTATTGGCTACTTGTCCAAAACTAACCCTTTTGTTGTTTAGTTTAACTGCTAAATTATACCTCTCATTCGATAAACATCGAAGAACGTCCTCTCCTATAGGGAGCTTGTTAGGCGGCAAGTCTCTTGGTGTACCGAAAAACGGACACTGGAATTCTTGTCTAGTGATCACTGTCTTTGATAATGCCATCATTCATTGCACAATTGTTCAAAAAACTACACCAAAATATGAAATTTAGAACACACACTACGCAACACATCCACCGCACTCAAGAGACAACAGCAGACTGGCACACAAAATTGCGCGGCGGACCACTGTAATGACTGCCTGCAGCGGAGAGGGGGTATCACGTGACGCGGCGTGGGTCGTTGACCCGCTAGTGGCGCGCGCTGACAGTAAGTTTTGTATCGCTGTGCGCGATCGAAAAACCAAGCCTAATTACGTCTGAATTTTTTTTCTTTAACTATCAGAACATGTATAATCAGATATTAGGTATTACATTATTGATATCTGTAACTATACATGAAAAGAAAATAGGACAAAAATCCGATTTTCTTGTATTTTGGCTATATTTGGATGTCCATGCGCGAACGGAAGATGTTGAAGTGCAATACCGGTATTTTTATATTACTTTATTAGTGTGTTGTAGATGAAATTTTTCACTATTACATATTAAATATCGTAAAAAAAAATTATTACAAATTTTCAAAAAAAAATTATTTTTTTCAAAACTTTAGAGCTTATGCGCGAACGGAAGATAACATCCGATAATTTTAATATTTTTTCCCCTTTTTAGTCATACCATTTAGCAACTTTTCCGCGGTATTACGATCCGAAAAAAAAATATCGATTTTTTTCGACCCACCCTAATATGCATACAATTTTTAAAATGTCCAATTCTCGGTCTATTTTATTTTAGATCCACATTTTAAATCCTTGACAAAAGATAAATAAAGGGTCGCCCTTCCGCCCGTTTGGGGTTTATCTGCGCCGCGCCGGGGGGCATATTTTTTTGTTTCTTCAAAAGAAACAAAAAAAATTTTTTGAGGGGGGTGGCTTGCACCCTCCCCCAATATACACCTTAAAATTTCGCTCATTTAATTCTCTACCATTTTAACGCAAAAGTTTAAGCTACATGGCACCCCCAGAGCTGTGGACCCCCCCCCGGTCGATCACTCACCTAATTTTGCTTGTTTCTTCACTTCATTTCAATCTTTAAAAGGCTATAACTTTGCTTCTATAGGAGTTACAGTGATGAGAAAAATTCTAGTATAGCTAACCATTTCTCGCCGTTCTTTTTGCTATTCCAGTTTCCCGGTTTTCCCTATAGGACCTTTTTGGAGGGGGGGGGGGCGCAGAGGGTTTTTTTCTCATTTCTTGATACAATATGTCTATTGAAAGCTTATGCTTCATACATTACAAATCTAGCATAAGAAATTTTCTACCATCATTTCAGGTCACGTTACGGACCCATAATGTGTTAAAATTTTAATTTTTCAAACTTCTTCGAAAAAAAAAAAATATATATATATCAGCGAAACTGGGGTTCAAACCCGCAATCCTTTGATTGCACACGTAATCCCTAAGCTTATTGGCCACCGAGTACTCAGCAGCGCTATTGTTTCTTTAGATTGTCATCTTTAAATTCGTTTTTGAATGGAATGTCCGATTTGAATAATTCAAAAAGTAATCTACAGATATTGTAACAGGCATTAATACAAAATGATTTATTTGGATAAGGATTAAGGTATCGTTAGTATGGTCTAATTTTGGTTGGTGTATTTATCGCGTTTTAAAATGTAAGGAAGTAGTTATAGTGAGTTAACTACAATAGCTAAACATATGGTATCGCGCGTTTTTTTTTTTTTTTTTTTTTTTTTTTTTTTTTTTTATAGATATTAATATGTTTTTTAATATTATAGAACATTTTTTTTATTCCTTTAAAAGTATTTCCTCGCGATTCAAAATTATATATTCTAACGATTCAAAAAATACACATGTAATTGTTCAAGGTTTCACTTCTATCGGCACTCTCAGTGTACCACTATTTTTTTTTTTCATGTTCGCCCGTCCTACCGCTCCCCCCTTCCTCACCAATCTTAACTTACAGGTTCGTTCAAATTATGACTGCGATTTAAAAAAAGTCTAATCCTCGTTCTATTTTGTTATAAATCCATATTTTGAAGCCTCAACAAAAGATACATTTGGGCCGGGCTCACCCTTCTGTTCGTTTGGGATTTACTTTGCCCCCCTGGGTGGGGGCATATTTTTTGTTTCTTCCACTCCATCTCATGTAACATATCGTTGTAAAGCTTTTATCTCCTCGTTTTTTTCTGTTACTACCCCTCTCTCCACCTAGTTACATGCTCTTGGCACTTTTTATAGTTTCAAAGAGTGCATGTTCCCCGCGGGCCACCCCATGAATTCAATACTAAGTTAAACACTATATTTTTGTTTAGAAGCTCAGTTATTTGGGTTATTAGTTAATTATGTTTTTTTTTTTTTTTTTTTTTTTTTAAGTTTGTCCGTTCTAATCCCTCGCCTCCCCTCCTTTCTCGCCAATCTTTACTAAATGGGCCGTTCAAAGTATGCATGCAATTTTTAAAATGTCCAATTCTCGTTCTATTTTATTGTAAATCCTCATTTTGAAACTTCGACAAAAGATACATTTGGGCTATGGTCGCCTTTCCGTCAAGAGCGGGGTTTACCTGTTCCCTTAAGAATGGGGCATATTTTTTGTTCTTCCAAACTATTTCGTGTAACATTTGGTTGGCATTAGAAAAAAAAAAGTTTTTTTTTGTCTATACTCCTTGTTCCCCATCCTAGTTGCACGCTCTTGGCACTCTTTATACTCGGTTTAATGCCAAGTTACTCAGTGTTCTTATTAGTTGAGTTATGTCTCTCAAATTTGTCAAAGTTTTTGTGTAAGTGACACCCATAAGTGACAATCGTTTTAAAATTTAAAATTCTTATTATCCGACCCTAAAATCTGCAATAGCTTAATTCTATGCCTCCCTAAATGGGGATGGGGGTGGGAGGCGGTAATTACGGTCCTGCTGATTGTCTAAGTTTTGGAATTATTAATTTAGATCTTCTCCGTGTGAACCTGAATATCGAAATACCGATTCTAGTATCGGTTCTAGAACTGAGAAATCGATTCTTATTATGATCGATGTTGTTTTATACGATATCGATTTTAATCGATTCTCAAAATTTCCAGAATCGCCCATCACTACCTCGAACACAGTTTACTTTTGCGCTACTTAAACGCTCGCAACGACTCAGAATTTGATCTCAAAATTTAAATCTAAGCATTTGAAAGCATTTAATGAGATTTAAAAAAATAACGGTTAAAAATAGTTATACGCTACTCCAATGACTAAGGCGCCCTCTATCAGCATTTTGTGAAATTTATCTTTAAAATTTATTTTCAAGAAAACACTGAATTAAAAAGTAGTTCTACCAAAAACTGCAAACGAATCGACTAATTTTCCACTTTTTTATAGTTTTCCGTTTTGTTTGAAATTTAAACCCTCTGAACACAGTTCAGTTTGTGCTACTTAACCACTGCCAACTATTCAGATTTTGAGCTCAAAATTTAAGTTTAAATCTAAGCCTACGAAACCATTTAATAAGATGCAAAAAATAACGGCAAAATATAGTATTAGGATGGATTATTTCGTTAATTCACAGTCTAAAGCGCCCTCTATCGGCATTTTTTTTAAATTTATCTTTATAATTCATTTTTAATAAAATACCGACATAAAGAATAGTTTTAGTGAAAACCGCAAATCAATCGACCAATTTTTTCCGTTTTTTATAATCATTTGAAATTTAAACCCTCTGAACACAGTTAAGTTTGTGCTACTTAACCGCTTCCAACTATTCAGATTTTGAGCTCAAAATTTAAGTTTAAGTCTAAGCTTACGAAACCATTTAATGAGATGCAAAAAATCACGGCAAAAAATAGTTTTTCATTAATTCAAAGTCTAAAGCGCCCTCTATCGGCATTTTTCGAAATTTATCTTTAAAACTTTTTTTCAAGAAAATACCAACATAAAGAATAATTTTAGTGAAAACCGCAAATCAATCGACCAATTTTTCCGTTTTTTATGTGCATTTGAAATTTTGGACCCCAAACTTTAATGGCGGCTATCTCCTTTGGAAAACGTTTGGGACCCTTGGTTTCCTATTTACTATTACTCGTCTTGATGTGTTCTATCACCCCCTAGCGTATATACCATTTGTTTAGGGACACCCTGTATATTTTTAAATACATTCTCAATTGTATATAAACACAGAATTTTGTAATTCAAATTTTTTAGACGGGGAATACTTGCTTCTTGAAAAGGTAATATTTTAATTTTATTATTTTTGATTAAGGTTCCACGATAAAAAAAAAAAAATGGAATCAGGTCCAATTAATGATAGAACATCAAGTTCTATCAGTGACAGCAGTGATAGTGAATTAGATATTATATTAAATATGGATTTAGAATCTGTAATTAATATTGATCCTTTTCCAAATCGCGTAGATAATGTTAACAATATAAAAATAATTCCCTAAAAACCTATTTTTAAAACTATTACAACCCAATTCAAAATCATTTCTTTTTTAGTTTATTTAATAAATAATGTTATTAATTTTAAGCAGCAAATTTTTGATAAACGACATAATGATCATTTTAAAAGCACAGATAAAGAATTCATTAAAAATATCAATAAAATTCAAGAAGAAAAAGAATGGCTTTCGGTGGCTAAAAAATTATCGTTAAATGTAAATGAAGATTCGAGGAAAAATATCGATAGCAGGACGAATTTTAAATTTAGTGTAAATTTTTTCCTCGTTAAACCTACATTTACATTCGGATTACGAACAGTTAATAAAAGGAACATCCCATATTTACCAAATTGGTGCAATGAAGATGTTATTATTTTATTTAAATCCAAAAAAATTAGATAAAGTTAAAAATCCAAAAATTTTTGAAAATAAAATTTTTCCCACTGAAAAACAACATATGTTTGAAAAAAGAATTCTATACCCTAATTGTTCTTATATAATACCTAATTATGTAAAATATTTAATTCTAGCAATAGATAGATCATTTTTTATAGTTCATATGATTAATTCAAATGATATTTCAAAAATCCCCTTTAAATGGGAAAATCCGATAACAAATACTAAAATTCCTTATGTAAAACTCACTTCAATTTCTTCAAAAGTTAAAAAATCTAAAAATAATATTAAAATAAATAAAAACAAAACATCCGTATCAAAATCATTTAATACTCCAAATTTGCATGAAAAAACAGCACCTGATACATTAATAAAGAATAATCTACTTTTAGAATTAAATTCTAAAGAAATAATTACTGAAAATTTAATATTAAGTCCCCCCCCCCTACAAATAATTAAGGAATTTTTGATAAACGACATAATGATATTTTTAAAAGCACAGGTAAAGAATACATTAAAAATATCAATAAAATTCAAGAAGAAAACGAATGGCTTTCGGTGGCTAAAAAATTATCGTTAAATGTAAATGAAGATTCGAGGAAAAATATCGATAGCAGGACGAATTTTAAATTTAATGTAAATTTTTTCCTCGTTAAACCTTCATTTACATTCGGATTACGAACAGTTAAAGAAGGAACATCCCATATTTACCAAATTGGTGCAATGAGGATGTTATTATTTTATTTAAATCCAAAAAAAAAAAAAAAAAAAAAATAGATAAAGTTAAAAATCCAAAAATTTTTGAAAATAAAGATTTTCCCACTGAAAAACAATATATGTTTAAAAAAAGAATTCTATACAATAATTGTATTCTTATATAATACCTAAATATGTAAAATATTTAATTCTAGCAATAGATAGATCATTTTTTATAGTTCATATGATTAATTCAAATGATATTTCAAAAATCCCCTTTAAATGGGAAAATCCGATAACAAATACTAAAATTCCTTATGTAAAACTCACTTCAATTTCTTCAAAAGTTAAAAAATCAAAAAATATTATTAAAATAAATAAAAAACAAAACATCCGTATCAAAATCATTTAATAGTCCAAATTTGCATGAAAAAACAGGACCTGATACATTAATAAAGAATAATCTACTTTAAGAATTAAATTCTAAAGAAATATTTACTGAAAATTTAATATTAAGTCCCCCCTACAAATAATTAAGGAATTTTTGATAAACGACATCATGATATTTTTCAAAGCTCAGGTAAAGAATACATTAAAAATATCAATAAAATTCAAAAAGAAAAGGAATGGCTTTCGGTGGCTACAAAATTATCGTTAAATGTAAATGAAGATTCGAGGAAAAATATCGATAGCAGGACGAATTTTAAATTTAATGTAAATTTTTTCCTCGTTAAACCTTCATTTACATTCGGATTACGAACAGTTAAAGAAGGAACATCCCATATTTACCAAATTGGTGCAAAGAGGATGTTATTATTTTATTTAAATCCAAAAAAAAAAAAAAAAAAAAAAAGTTAAAAATCCAAAATTTTTTGAAAATAAAGTTTTTCCCACTGAAAAACAATATATGTTTAAAAAAAGAATTCTATACCCTAATTGTTCTTATATAATACCTTATTTAATTCTAACAATAGATAAATCATTTTTTATCGTTCATATCATTAATTCAAATGATATTTCAAAAATCCCCTTTAAATGGGAAAATCCGATAACAAATACTAAAATTCCTTATGTAAAACTCACTTCAATTTCTTCAAAAGTTAAAAAATATAAAAATAATATTAAAATAAATAAAAAGAAAACATCCGTATCAAAATCATTTAATAGTCCAAATTTGGATGAAAAAAACAGGACCTGATACATTAATAAAGAATAATCTACTTTTAGAATTAAATTCTAAAGAAATAATTTCTGAAAAATTAATATTAAGTCCCCCCCCCCTACAAATAATTAAGGAATTTTTGATAAACGACATAATGATATTTTTAAAAGCAAAGGTAAAGAATACATTAAAAATATCAATAAAATTCAAGAAGAAAAGGAATGGCTTTCGGTGGCTAAAAAATTATCGTTAAATGTAAATGAAGATTCGAGGAAAAATATCGATAGCAGGAAGAATTTTAAATTTAATGTAAATTTTTTCCTCGTTAAACATTCATTTACATTCGGTTTACGAACAGTTAAAGAAGGAACATCCCATATTTACCAAATTGTTGCAATGAGGATGTTGTTATTTTATTTAAATCCAAAAAAATTAGATAAAGTTAAAAATCCAAAATTTTTTGAAAATAAAGTTTTTCCCACTGAAAAACAATATATGTTAAAAAAAAAAAAAAGAATTCTATAACCTAATTGTCCTTATATAATACCTATTTATGTAAAATATTTAATTCTAGCAATAGATAAATCATTTTTTATCGTTCATATGATTAATTCAAATGATATTTCAAAAATCCCCTTTAAATGGGAAAATCCGATAACAAATACTAAAATTCCTTATGTAAAACTCACTTCAATTTCTTCAAAAGTTAAAAAATCTAAAAATAATATTAAAATAAATAAAAAGAAAACATCCGTATCAAAATCATTTAATTGTCAAAATTTGCATGAAAAAACAGGACCTGATACATTAATAAAGAATAATCTACATTTAGAATTAAATTCTAAAGAAATAATTACTGAAAATTTAATATTAAGTCTCCCCCTACAAATAATTAAGGAATTTTTGATAAACGACATAATGATATTTTTAAAAGAACAGGTAAAGAATACATTAAAAATATCAATAAAATTCAAGAAGAAAAGGAATGGCTTTCGGTGGCTAAAAAATTATCGTTAAATGTAAATGAAGATTCGAGGAAAAATATCGATAGCAGGACGAATTTTAAATTTAATGTAAATTTTTTCCTCGTTAAACCTTCATTTACATTGGGATTACGAACAGTTAATGAAGGGACATTCCATATTTACCAAATTGGTGCAATGAGGATGTTGTTATTTTATTTAAATCCAAAAAGAATTAGATAAAGTTAAAAATCCAAAAATTTTTGAAAATAAAGTTTTTCCCACTGAAAAACAATATATGTTTAAAAAAAGATTTCTATACCCCAATTGTTCTCATATAATACCTAATTATGTAAAATATTTAATTCTAGCAATAGATAGATCATTTTTTATCGTTCATATCATTAATTCAAATGATATTTCAAAAATCCCCTTTAAATGGCAAAATGCGATAACAAATACTAAAATTCCTTATGTAAAACTCACTTCAATTTCTTCAAAAGTTAAAAAATCAAAAAATATTATTAAAATAAATAAAAACAAAACATCCGTATCAAAATCATTTAATAGTGCAAATTTACATGAAAAAACAGGACTTGATACATTAATAAATAATAATCTACTTTTAGAATTAAACTCTAGAGAAATAATTACTGAAAATTTAATATTAAGTCCCACCTACAAATAATTAAGGAAACAGTAGTCCAAGCTACTGTAACAAATAATTTGCATGAAGAACAATTTGGTCGATCCGATATAGTAACTTGGTTTCAATTAAATAAATTTAAAATAACACAAAACCCCCAAATAGATTTTTATAATAATATACCTGAATTAAATACAAATAAGGAACCGTTAAATTTAAGTATAAAAAATTCAAAATTCCTTAACGTTCAAGAAGTAAGTCAACCTGTATCTTTTGATATTCAATCAATTAATAAAATGATTGAAAACTATTTAAATGAAACAGATGAAATAACAAGAAAAGAGCTTCTTGCTGTAGTGAAAGCCGTAGACCAATTTCATCACTATCTTTACGGTCGAAAGTTCTTGATCCGAACTGATCATACTTCTCTAACTTGGCTATTGAATTTTAAGAACCCTGAAGGCCAGATAGCCAGGTGGATACAAAAGCTTCAAGAGTACGATATGGAGATACGCCATCGAAAAGGCTCATCACATGGAAATGCAGATGCTCTCTCAAGAAGACCCTGCTCAGAGAATTGTAGATACTGCGACCGGGTTGAAAAGAAATTTAATGTCAAAGGTCCTACAGTAAGACAAGTTACAACTGGTTCTACATCATAGCAAGATCAGTGGTGTGACGAGAGCCTGCGTAAAGATCAATTTGCTGATCCTGAAATTAAGCCAATTCTAGAGCTGAAAAAGGAGTCCAACAGGAAGCCCAGCTGGCAAGACATGGCCCATTACCATCCTACGACTAAACGTTATTGGGCTCTTTGGGATTCCCTACATTTGAAGAACGGTATCTTGTACCGAAAATGGGAGTCTGATAATGGAAAGACATGCAGATGGCAACTACTACTCCCTAAGTCGAGAATTTCTATGGTCCTTCAAGAACTGCATGGTAGCCCCACAGGAGGTCATTTTGGTGTAATGAAGACCCTGCAGAAGGTTCGAGAGCGTTTCTACTGGAATAATGTTCGCAGTGACGTGGAGAAGTGGTGTCGAACTTGTGACACCTGTGTAGCACGTAAAGGTCCAAAGAGGCGCACCCGTGGACGATTGCAGCGTTATAATGTAGGAGCTCCTTTCGAACGAATTGCTCTAGACATCTTGGGCCTCTTCCTAGAACATCTGATGGCAATAAGTACATTCTCGTTGTCATGGACTACTTCACTAAGTGGCCTGAAGCCTACTCCATTCCTAATCAAGAGGCGGTAACCGTAGCAGACATACTAGTTCAACACTGGGTTTCCAGATATGGCGTTCCTCTTCAAATCCATTCCGACCAAGGTAGAAACTTTGATTCGGCTGTGTTTAAGGAAATGTGCGGACTACTCGGCATGGACAAAACTCGAACTACACCTCTACATCCTCAATCGGACGGCATGATGGAGCGTTTCAATCGTACCATCCTAAATAGCCTCTCTCTCCTGGTGTCTAGAGACCAACAGGCCTGGGACAAGAAATTGCCTCTTTTCCTACTTGCCTACAGGAGTGCCACTCATGAGGCCACTGGTTACTCCCCTTCTCAAATGCTCTTTGGTCGTGATCTTCGTCTGCCTGCGGATCTTTTGTTTGGCCGTCCTCCTGACGCTCCTTTGTCGCCTGAAGAATACGTGGATGAACTCCGGGCACGGATTGAGGAGATTCATCGTCTAGCGAGGAACCGAATCGGACTGGCAACGGAAAAGATGAAGACACGGTACGACACAAAGGCAACAGGACATGAGTTGAACGAAGGTAACAAAGTTTGGTTGTGGAATCCGATACGTCGTAAGGGACTGTCGCCAAAATTACAAAGAAACTGGGACGGTCTTTACGCAGTCGTCAACAGGCTGAATGACGTCGTTGTACGCATACAAAAATCGCCACACGCCAAACCCAAGGTCGTACACTATAACCGGCTAGCCCCTTATTTTGGCCAAAGTGATTAGAAGTTCAAAACTGGAATTTCAGACCATGGTCATGAAGGTCACTTTTTGTAAATATGTAAATAGTAATTAGTTCTTATTTGTGTAAATCTTATTAATTATTATTATTTTATTTATTTATTTATTTTAAGTGTTTTCCTCTAACTCAAGGATTGCACTGCCCGGGACGTGCAGTCTTTGAGGAGGGGGTAGTGTTACGATTTTGTAAATAGTTAGTGTTTGTACTGTAAAATAATGTAAATAATCTTATTAAGCTCCATTCCTTTACTAATATTAGTTTTTGTTACATTGTCTCTGTTATCAAGCAAACTTGTCTATTATTTTCAGTGAATGTCTATGGCAGCTTTGCGAAATATTAGAGGTATCGCCGAGTTGGCGTCACTTTTGGCGACTAATTTTGGTCGCCAAATTTGACGATATATCGCCAAGTTGGCGACAAACCTGGCGGTTGTTGGCGATGGTAACCCTTCCCTATTTATGGTAACCCCCCCTTAGGTCTACTGATACATTGAATGTGATTCCTTGGTTTCTGGTTTTTTCTAGAAGGTTGTGGAAACTTCGCCGCATGCGGCGAGACTATATAAGGAGAGCAATACGAGCTCTTGTTGTTATTATTTACCAGTCAGTCATTGAGTGAACAAGGCGTTTGTTAGCAAGTTTGCTTGAGTTTCATTTATGTTGTTTTGAATGTTATTAAGTGTTGAGACGTTGTATAAAGAGTCTCTGGGATCTAAAGCTATACTTGTACGATAGATTTGAGCAGTTATTTTTGAATATCTGGTAATATTTGTGAGTTTCGAAGACTCTGTTGTTCTGAAGATCTGTAAATAAATTATTTTCTACTTTTCTAAGAGACAAGAGTTTGAATTTCTCTAACCATAAGATCAAAAGAACCTTATATACGCAACAATATGTATCATTTTCATTGTTATGCTCACAACTGTCAAAAAAATGGAAAGTTAAAGTTTAAAAATAAAATTTGAAATACATGATCGATAGTGTAGTGCTTTGTTTCTGAACTGTAAGTATACATTTATTTCGTGATTTGTGATAAGAGGAGGGGGGGAAGGGGTATGGTGAAGTGTGACACTTTGTGACAAGGGTAGGGAGGAGGTAAAAAATATTGAAAAAAATGGGTGACATCATTTATGGACAGCCCCCAAATATTGTGTTTTACATGAATTTTCAAGTAAATCTGATAAAAATTATGGCGCCATGTATATTATGTACTTTAAAAAACTCGCTATAATACTTTTTCTTTATTTCTTTCTTTCTTTTTTTTTTCTTTTTAAGAAAATAGCTAATGTATTTTTACGATATTTAATAAAAAATAAATAAATCTTTTTAACTTTGAGACAATTAAAAAAGAAATGTTGCAATTTATTTTTAAGTATGATTTTAAAATACTTTTTAAGATTTTAAAATTTTGACTTATTCAGAGCAAGATGTTAATACTTTTTAAAGTCTCTCTCAAGATCTCTTAAAAGGAAAAACCTTTTTTTTTTTTTTTTTTTTTTTTTTTTTTTTTTTTTTTTTTTTATCTATTCACTTTAATAACTTCTCACATAAAAATAAAAACATAGTTGGAATATAATAATGAAATTATTATAAAATTGACGTTTTTCTGAGTTTAATAATCAATGCAGGAAATTTATTTCAACGCCATATAATAATAGTTATTATTTGAGTTTACAGTAGAACATCAGACAAATAATTTGAAAAAAATGAAAAAGTACATGTTTGGAAAAAAAATATGCTGGTATTCTTGCAAAACTAACTAAATAAATAAATAAATAAAATAAATTAATATTTAAATTAAATTTAAAAAATCTTGCAAAAAACAAGCAGTTATTACTTTTAATAATTATTTTATGCCTGTAATATTTTAGTTATATATCTATATAAAGCATGAAACTAAAAAGCTAAATATTGAAAACTGTAAGGGAAAAAATGTGAAATATATTGAGAATTGTATACTGCAATTGGAAATTATTATGTTTATGTAAAATAGACTCCTTTTTTGGCATGTCAGCCTTTGCTTCATTAAAATACATCTGAAATAAGTAAAGATATTTGAACACATAGTTTGTAAAGCCGTGGAATAACAGTTACGGGCATTAATCTGAAAGGGGACAGTACCCTGATTCGAACCCCATGTGGATAAGTGTTGTTCATTTAGTGTTAGTTAAATTAAATTGTGATTTTCCAGCTATGATGTAAACGTGTCCTCGAAAAACGAAGTGTCAAATGTGTAAGTTTCTCCTTAAAAAAAATTATATCGTCTCTTTGAGGCTAAAATTTTTAAATACAGGGTGTCTATAAAAGAACTCCGGGGTTTTGAGAAAAAATATTTTAATGAAATAAAAAACATACATACATGTTTTATACATGACTGAAAAGCTTACATTTTGAAGTTTTTTTAACACTTAGTAAAGTTCTATATGAGCCCCGTTAGTGGTACGGCAGACGTCTAAAGGGTATTCTACCTCTTCCCATGTCCTGGCGAGCATGTCTGGGGGGACGGTTGCCACACAATTGACTATTCGTTCCCTGAGATGTTGAACATCACGAATTTTCTCTGCATACACAAGATTCTTGATATGCCCCCAGAAGAAATTTCTATCGTTTCTATGAGCCAAATAACACATTGAGCCTTTTTTTGCGGAGTCGCCATCATTTCAAGGTCAACGCCCTGCAGCGCCGCCAACAGTTGATGCAAACATTCCCAATTCGTATGAGTAAAACTTTTTGAGCTACTCTTTTCAGAAAAATCGACTAAATTTTGCTATTTTTTATAGTTAGTGAGATATGAATTTTTAAAACCCCGGAGTTCTTTTATAGACACCCGGTATAAAAATATGATAAAACGGAAAAACTTTGCGAAAAAACAGATTTTTTTCTGGAAATTTCTCTATTTTAACGGAATGTATTTTATAGTATACTATTTCTGTTTTCGTTTAGAAATTCCATTCAAAACTGCAACTTTGACAGTATTTCCAGAAAAGCAAGTTGTGCTTAGTAAAAAAAAAAAAAAAAAAAGCTTTTTGGTTACATAGTTTTTGAATAACAACGCATACCAGTTAGATGCGTTTCCGAACAAAAATGAATTAAAACTTATGTCATAAAATTGTACCTTGAGATTTCAGAACATGCTTAGTAAAAAATATAATGTATTGCGAATTTTATTTTGAAAGACATAAAAATTTCAATGTGAATCAGTGAATAAAAAATTGCTACAAGATTTATATTCTTTATTTACGTGCTTTATAACAGTAGTGTTAAAAATAAATAATAAATGAAAAATAAATAAATAAAATAAAACTTACCTCTAAATTCTCTCGTTGGTCTTCAATTTCGTATATTGTCTCTCCTATTTTGATATTCTGTATATATTTGTTACCTCACTTAAATCACTGTAATTTATAAATAATTTATCTAAGACTTTTAGTAATTCATTTAATAAATTTAGCCTTTCTTAAATGTGTATTATTATGTATTATTTTTCCATTATTTGATTACTCATCATTTGATTCACGTATTACGTCCACATGTTTTGATATATTTGTTAATTTTGTTTTAATCCAACATACAGTGCGTTGAATTAAAATGTTTTCAACGACATTTAAAAAATGCTGAAGAAAAGAAAATAACGAATTAAAAATCATGTAGCATTTATTTAAGCATTGCTTCACAAATTTTTGCAATTTTTGTGTCTTTCAAGCTAAGGCAGTGCCCGTTCCCAAACTCAAGAACTCGACGGATTTTAATAAATAATAATAATAATAATAATAATAAAACTACACTGTTAAAAAATTTTCTGTGAAATTACAAAGAATCTATGGGTAATCCATCATCTTAAGTCTAATGTAAAATTACAGAGATTAGAAAAAAAAAATTATGTTGAAGAACGAGAAACTATTCGGTAAATTTACAATAGACTCTGTAAATTAACATCGTGAAAAATACAAAAGATTCTGTAAATTTATTGTTAATGATAACAATTTAGTTTAGTTTTTTACAAATCTCCCGATCTTCAGTGAGCCTGAAAGAATTTGAATTTTTCGAGTAATTTTGATCTGCTGTATCAGTTATTTTTTTACACAATTTTTTTTTCTAGCTGTCCTGGGGTTTGAACACGAAGCTTCTGGACAATGGAACACTTTACTGACTCAGTTATATGAGCTTTTACTTTTTCTTTTCTCAAAATATATCTTTTATCATTCAACGGGGGAAAATCGATAAAATCCCCACTAACACCGAGGAGATGATTTTTCGCTTTTTAAATTTGCCTATCTTACCAAAAATAAATAAATAAATAAATAAAATAAAGTAAAATAAAATAAAATAATGAATAAATAAATAGTTAAATAAATAAATAAATAAATAAATAAATGAATTAAATTTTACTTTTTTAGCTATTTCTAATAAAACTGTAAATAATTTTATAACTGTGCATTTTGAATTATAAGATTTAATAAGGATAAAAAAATCTTTAAATAAAGACGAAATCAATGCAGGGAATTATATATAATGTAAAGGAAATGTCTGTAAAATGATGACCGAGAAACTCGATCGAATACATTTAACTGAGAACTAGTGTAAATTTACAGAGTCACGCTTTTTTTCTGTGTTTTTACAGAAATTTCTAATAGAGATGAAAGACTTAAACCTTCTTTCATCGTAAGTTTTTTTTTTTTTTTTTAATTAATTAAAATCTGACTAGTTCTGGAGTTTGGGAAAGGGCACTGCCTTAGCTTGAAAGACACGGAAATCTTAAGAATTTGTGAAGCAATGTTAAAATAAATGCTACATGATTTTTAATTCCTTATTTTAATTTTCTACGCGACATTATTCAAATCAAATTTAGAAAACAAGTATTTAAAACTCCCATCTAAGTTCTCTTGTTGTTCTTTAACTTCGTATATTGTCTCATAACATTAGGATATTCCTTCTGTACATTTTTCTCACTTAAATGAATGTAATTTTTAAATATTTATCAAGGATTTAATTAAAAATATTAGTCTTTTTTTAAATGTTAGTTATTTAAATTGATCAAAACTTGATCTACGTATTCATCCATATACGTACAATTTATTTTTTTTATTTTAACCTTTATTGTTGTTTAAGTCTTTTATAGTAATTTATTATTATTATTATAAAAGTGCAATGAGTTCCGGAGTTCAAAATGGGAATTTTTCATGTGAGAGTGTCTAATTATGTGCTATTTTATCTTAAGCAACAGATATGGTTGGGATTATTAAGGATATTACTCCACTAGAAACTATTTTATAATTTTATAAGGTTTGTGATTGCATTGATCTTTTCAAGGATTTAAAAAGAATTTTAAACGTACTTTAAAAAGCTTCGTCGAATTTGAGATACACAAGTATAATAAGGCATATTGTAAGCACTTTTTTTTTATGAAAAAAGTCATGAAAAGTACTTTGAATCGATATATACGTGTGTATACACAATTTGTAAAAATAGCACTGGGCTTTAGAATTATAAGTACTTTTCTAAAGTAAATAAAGATTGTTGCTCATCGAGAAATAATTTAACAGCAGATTTGATGTTTTAATACTCATTTCAAAATTAAAAAATAAATAAACAGTACGTTATGGCATCGATTATGTAACGTTTTCCAATACTCTCTGAATTATTCAAACAATGAAATATAGGGAAAACATAATAAACAGAATGGAATAAAAATTTCTTTTCAGCAATTGTTGCCCATAGACTTTAATGTGTGTGATTTCTTTCATGCACCCTTATATATAATAATACATGACTTTGGATAGAAAAGGATTACTTTCGGCTATTAAATTAATATACTTAAATGGCACCAAATTTTCCAAATTTAGTGAATTGATAGCAGATAATTTCTATTCCCGGTTAAATAAACATTTTAAGGGTGCATTAAAAAAAAAAAGATTTTTCCATCCTCAACAGTTCGGAATTTTCTGATGCATTTTTCAGACTCATTTTTTAAAGTAAAAACATCAAAACTTGTTGAGGTGATTTTTGAAGCGATGGATAAGATGCCGTGTAATTTCATTTTTTGCTCAATTCATTAGACTTTGAATAATAATAATAATAAAAAATTCTCAGTATAACCTTTTTTTTCGTTCCCAGATCACCCGCTTTGGAAAATCCTGTTCAAAACGCTCAATTTGTCAGCATTTTTTTAAAAATATTTTCTGTATTTATTAAAACAGTGATAATCATGGCACATTGTGTAGTTTCTAAATAAGAGAATTTGCCAGATTGATACGGTTTAGAGCAAAAATGAATTTAAAAATAAGTAAGAAAATAGGCAGTTTGGATTGGAATACATCCTTTCTGAGTCAAATGACAGCTTCTTAAAGTTTTATATTTATGTTTATTTTACTCGTTAAGCTTTGAATGTAATAAGCATATATTTTTTAATACAAATGATTTTTTAATTGTTTCAATCTAAAAATTACAAATGAAAAACATAAGCGAATCTATCAAAATGCACCCATTGACACCTGTATAAATTGTGTTGCACTGTAAAATTTCCATTTCACTTACTTCATGCAAGACAACATAACGACATTTCATTTTATGGCATATTGAGCAAAAGTATGAAGGAAGTGTATTCTATCGAATGGGATTTCAAGAGCTTTCATCAGTTCTGAAGTGAATTACTATCTCTTTGAGTTATGAGTTCTAAGATATGAAAGATCTAAAATTGTACGTGTTTTATGATGTTTAAAAACTTATTAATAGTAAAATTATAGACTCTTGAAGTCTTTAGAAGACGTTTTTATGATAGCCATCTGGTTTTCCTGTTACTGCATTCTGTCAATGGAAATTTAATAAGAAAGACATGGTGACGTCACAGTGACGTCGTTGTGAAGTCACACTGTGACTTTGTGACCGTCGATGTGACGTCACGTGACGTCGATGTGAAGTCACAGTGACTAAAATGTGAAGTCGTTATGGCCGTTTTAGAGCTTGTTTGTGACGTCACAATGTGACCAATTTGTGAAAAGTGTGTCATTTGTGACGATTTTGTCATTAACATTGTGACGATACTGTGACGAAAGTGACAATGCTTTCAAGTCACATTGTGACCAAATTGTGAGATACAGGGTGAGTCCAAAATCACGGAACAAACTTTGAGGGGGAGGTAGGACTCACTATAACAAATAATGATGGCACAGAAATATATGACCGGAAGTGACTCGTCAAGACGGTACACTAGTCACTAAAAAAGACCCGGATGATAATGTTAAGTCTATGGGGGGGGGGGGGCGTTGTTTTCAAATATCTTGCTCAAATTTAAATATTTTACATGATATTTTTTCCATAGGATAGATGCGGACGATCCACAACCGGGCTAATTTTTACTTTTTCGATTTTGGTTATATTTTTTTATATTAAGATAGTTTCACTTTTAGAACCGGTTTAAACTGGTTCTGAAAGTTAAATTATTTTTCTTTGAATCTGTAACCAAAATCAAAAGAGTAAAAACCAGCCCAGTTGCAGAACGTCCTCAGCTATCCTATGGAAAAAAATTATGTGAAAATATTAAAATTTTAGCGAGATAGTTGAAAATAGCGCTCCCATACACTTAACATTATAATCCGTGTCTTTTGCAAAAACTAGTGCGGCGTTTCAACGCGTCACTTCCAGTCATACATCTCTATGCCATAATTATTTATTATAGTGAGCTCTACCACCTCCCTTAAAGTTTGTCCCATTATTTTAGACTCACGTTGCAGATCATTAGTGACAAAATTTTCGTTAACACTGTGATAATTCTGTGACGATTTAACTTTTCTTAACGATTCTCTAACATTTTAAAAGAAACAGACTTTATTCCTAAAGAAAGCAAAAAAAATCAGGGGTTTTACCTAAATATAGTTGTACGTGCAATATTGTGTAGGCACTAAACAATGGAATATGGATATAGCCCCTCATCTTTTTGCTTCCTTTAGGAATAACGGATTTTGAGTTGATTCTATAGGCTCCCATTTTCAAAATTTTCAAGCTATGTTTTTGAAACTTTTACAGAAGTTGCTCTATACATTTAGCTAACACAATATGCAAATGACATTTTGATATCGTTGACGCATGCACAATGAAAAATTATTTACTAAACATACTCATTTTTCATACAATTTTTATTATTTTTAAATTCTGATGACAGGGTATTGTGTACAATGATGTTTGTCATATTTTCAGAAAAGAACATTATTTTATAATAAGAACTCTGCAAATTATAAGCAAAAAACTTGGAAAAATTAGGACTGTTTTTATAAAAACCTTAATTTCTCTACGAGTATACATGCTATCCTTGTAAAAATTAACACAGTACATTACAACAAGCCAATTAATCATAATGTGATGTTTGAACGCTTTTGCTACATTAGTTTTGACAGGGTTATCCAAAAGATCTTCGTTCTTTTTCAATTTGTTGACGGTCCCCTGTTCGATTTCGGGGAAAACTCTTCGCGAAAATATGTGACGCGTACTATTTTGTTTACACACCTGGAGTTTCAGCAGATTCCGATTCATATTTCTTTCATTGCTTAAAAATAATTACTTAATTACCAATTATGCTTAACTTTTGGACACCAGTGTACATCGAGGGTCTCTAGTTCGAATCCTAACCTAAACACTTTTTTACTCATTTTGGAAAATTAATATTCGTTTAACTAATTTACCAATTAAAATCATTCTGTTAAATACAATATAGAATTATCTTTTGATAAAACTACGTGAAGTTTATGCGCAATATTTGTAATATACAGATTTTGTTTGAAAATCGAGTACAAATGAAGATGAGGCAATTAGTTCTAGTATTACGCTTAGTTATTTCCTTACTATAGTGGCCTGTGCGCATGTATGATTACACGAAGGTTTAAATTCGTAGTTAAACTCATATTATATATTGTATATCTCATATAAATGTAGATGTGCCGTTAAAGGACACTCTTATAGAATTTATTTTTAAAAAGTTTCCTTATTAATAGTTATAATTATTAGATTTCATTTTTTTCGTATTAGATGAATCTATTAATAATATTTAAGTATTCTTAGTCTCACATCCCAATGTTAGACAAAATTTTGTTGAAAATAATAGAAATACATCAAACACTAAAAATTTCAGTAATGTACATCTCACAAAAAAGTACATGTAATTGTTTTTATGACTATTTAGAACCAGGATTTAATGAACACATACAGATGAAACAAAACTGTTATTTTCAACATCATTTAACAATTAAGATATCAAAAATTAATAAAATAATGCGATAATTACTCATTTTTTAAAATCAATAATTGTTATTATCACAAAATTAATATCTTAATTATTTTAGATACATGGTTTAAAATAATAAATGTCATGGAATTACAGTTATCAAATTTTTGGGATTATGAGAAATTCAGAAAGGTAATAAAAAAGTTTTAAAAAATTTGTTTTTGCAATATGAGTGCATAAATTAGTATATTTATCACTATTTTCAACAGTTAAACAACGCCAAACTCCTTTATATATTAATTATAACGTTAATTTTTGATTATGTATACATTTTTTAATTTATTAATATGTGATTTTAACCATGTAATTAAAAAAATGTGATTAAAGTGCATTTTAAAAATAATATTATTAACTATTTTCAAATCGTTGACATGCTGTTCCGTATTTCAACAAAATAAATGTTAAATTTATTGAATTTACTAAGGTAAGTGAATTCAAAAAAGTTAAATTAATATGATACTTATTCCTTTTATAACATGTTTTTTTACGAAATTAACAGAAATCATTATACAAAAAGCAGGAAAAATAAAATTTTCTTACCTCTTTCTTATCAGCATTATCCTCTAATTCCAGTGTGATAATCCAAATAGGGAAGATAATTTTGAAGTCGAAATGTCCGAATGAAGTACAATGACATTGGCGCGCTCATATTAACTAAACGCCACTGACATTGTATTTTTTCGGACCGACATTTTATATAAAATGTCACCTGATCACATATCTGCATAACTTTTTAAAAAATTTCAACTTACGTATTAAATATACACACATAACATCATAACAAAGCTACTAGAGCAGCTGCCTAATATTCTAAAGAATAAATACACTAGTGTCAACTATTCTGGTCGTTGCCAAACGATATTTTTTAAGCAGGTGCTTGTTTGTTTGTTTGTATTTCTGTCGGTCAATTATCTACGCTATGGGATATAGGCCCTATGGGGTGGGATGCCCTCCGTGGGGGTCTTTCTAAGGGAACCTAACCCGTATTTACGCAAGGTTCGAAGAAAACCACGGAAAACTCCGAACGGTTAGGCCGACGGTCGCGATTGGGTTCGAACCCAGCACCTACCGTCTACCAGTTTGGAGGTCAGAACCTCGCGGCCACTGGTGGGGCTTTTAAGCAGGTGATTTTTTGTTATTATTGGTTGTTTGAGCTTCGAAGATTTGTAAGTTGAATGCGTATGCGCATTAGTTTTATGAGAGTATCCCTAATTAAAATTTTGAGTTTAAATTTTTTTTCACGCATTTCTATTTTACTTTCAATTAGTTTCGAAATAGAGTGGAACTTTCATTTAACGAAGCCCATATTTAATGAAATTATCTACATTTTTAATTTTCTGTTGAACCTTCATTTAGAACGCAATTAACATTTAAATTAATATTCATATTAAAAAAAATTCTACTTAGCAAACTTTGTTGCAATTCCGTGCGTGCACAATATTCAAAAGGATAGATTGCTGTTAAGATTGATTGGTGAATATATTTCAGCGGATTGTATGAATTGAAATTATGTATTTATTTTATCTTTTAAATAAAAAGGAAAAAATGCGAAAATTTTTCGATATGATAAGAAAGGGATTCTAGTTCCACGAAAATATTATAGGTCCATTCTCTGAATACTTAAAAAATATGCGAAACTTTTTATGGGTGTTCTTTCATTAGAGATCACCACAAAGTAATATTCCGATTTTTTTTTTAATTTTTAGATTTGAAATACCAGAGAAAACGAGAAATAGAACGCTGCGATTCAGTTTTTGTTTCCCTTCCTTTAATACGTGGTTTTTTAGATATTATACTAATGAATTTTTTCTTATGTGGTTATATTGCATAACAAAAATTACTATCCAAATTAAAACACTGTTTTATAATATTTCCATTTTTATTTGTAGTTTACTATACAAATTTCATAAATTTTCTTGGATTTCTATTCAACGATATTTTTTTCATAACGAAGCATTTAAGTGTAACGAGAAATTTTCTTAAATGGAAGTTTCACTGATAGGTTCATTGCTGGGTGTTTAGTTTCATATTATGGGAGGTTTATCTCACATATGTGATATGACGTACACGTTACATGCAGTGCATGTAACGTGTGACATAACAGCGATTGCACAATATTCTTCTGCAATGCCAGAAAACACGTTTTTTTACCAGTAAATAACATGGTTTGAAGAATTTTTGTAATTTTCTAAAGTTTTCTAAGAAAGTCACATCTGAGTCACAATGTGACGTCACTGAGGGGTGGCATTTTTGTCACAGATGTGACGTCCCATTTCAGTCACAATGTGACGTCACTGAGGGGTGGCATTTTGGTCACAGATGTGACGTGACCACAGTGACTCACAGTGACGTCACAATGACGTCACTGTGAGTCACTTTGGTCACATCACATCTGTGACGAAAATTCCACCACTCAGTGACGTCACAATGTGACTAAGATATGACTTTCTAAAAAAAATTTCACAGTTTGTCACAATGTTAATGTCAAAGTAGTCAAAAATGACACACTTTTCACAAATTGGTCACATTGTGACATCACAAAGTGGTCACAATGTGACGTCACAAAAAAGCTCTAAAACGGCCATAACGACTTCAAATTTTAGTCACTGTGACTTCACATCGACGTCACGTGACATCACCATGTCTTACGGGAATAAATTAAGTCTTACACATTACTTTCCAATTAGTCTAGTTATAAAACAAGAAATTTTACAAATTGATTAAGTAAGGTGTTAGAGTGTTAAATTAGCATTTAATCTCTAACCTGCAGTCTACCAATGTGTTTCAAATGTATTTTTTATATTATTATATTCAGTTTGGTTACTTTAATCTCTTTATAATGCTACATTTCTTTTTTATAAATTTTATAACGTTTTCTTAAAATTTTGAAAAAACACAGTTGGCGTATCTGATAATCTATTTTAGTGTTTCAATTCACTTTAAATTGTACATTTATACAACTATTATCGAAAAAAAAATTAAACGAAAGCAGCTTTTTAAATTGTATTTTGTATGTGAGGTAATTTTATTTTTATCCTGTTTTTATAAAACAACTATTCTATCTAATATATAAAACAGATTTTAAACCTCCGAGAAACTTTTATTTATATTAAAAAAATAATATTAATCGGTATTAGAAAACTATTTTTCACAAGGTAAACTTTTCAAAGTATCCCTGTTATATAATATATGTAGATCTGACCTATTCACTAACTAATAAAACAAATCAACTTGGAAAAAATTATTTTTTTATTGTAAACCACAAAATATAATTAAAATGTTTACCTGAAATTCATCTTAAATCTGTAGCTTATTGAAAAATTTATTTATTCCCTTCAGAAAGTGTCATTTTTCGATAGAATATCACAACTAACACCGAATATTTAAATTATAATACTACCGATTCCAAGCATACTTAAAAGACTTCAATAGATGGTGTTTTCCAAGACCAAACAGAGATGAAAAATTTTATGTGCAAAAGTCATTTTGTTATTTGGTGCTGGAAATCTCTGGTTAATTAGACAAAACTTTATGTACCTCGCAATTCATTATAGTTTTAAATATATTTCATATTTTTAATTAAATACATACAGTCGAACCTCTATATAACGAAACTCCATACATCGAATTTCTCCATATAACGAATTTTTTGTAAGAACGGTCCCCTTTTCGCATGATTACATTAAAAACAGACTCTATATAGCGAAATATCTATCTCCATATAACGAATTTTTTCATAAATTGATCTTAATTTATTCAGTTTTAAAAAAGCTTCGAAATCATATGGAATCAATTTTCCATCACTTATTTTTGATTTATCGTTCAGTGGAGAGGGTTTTTTTTTTAATATAAATATTACTTCTCTCCTTATTCTTTAAATCTAACATGTTCATCCCACGACCCACACACCTTTCAAAATCCTTCTCAAAACACAGTCAATTGAATTGTTACACATATAAGAGAGGAATCAATGAGAGCACATAAGAGAGACCTTCAAATGGAGGAAAATATCAACTACAATTTTTCATTCCTTGCTAAAATTTGAGAATTTTTTTTGAGAGCGTAACAATTGTCATTTTAAAATCAAAACAACAAAAAATTACAGATTTCTTCCTCTGAAATTTATGTAAGTCTTCCTTATTTGATTTTCATTAAGCTTTCAAATAAATGTCTTTTCTCTTTTTTGAAACTGCTTAAATAAGTAAGAAATAAAATGTTAGGTTAATATATACTTTTAAACATTTCAAATTCTTAATTAAAAAGATCAAAAATAATATTTGTTCAAAATTTACACATTAAATACTATTTTTAACATCATACTCAATACATCGAATTTTTCTATATAATGAATTTTTTACTGGAACGATGGATTTCGTTATATAGAGGCTCGACTGTATATATATATTCAATAGCGAAATTAAAAAAATAAACTTTCTTTTGTATATTTTAAATAACAAAATTTAAAACTTGCTTGTATTTTTCTATTATAGTTAGATGATGATAAATATGACATTATTTTTATCTCATTTTTAGAAAATAAGCAATCTCTCTAATACAAAACAGATCTTTCAACTTACTGAGAAACTTTTGTATTTATAAGTATAATTAATGTTAATACATATCAAAAAATGATGTTTCATTTCATATTTAATCTATATGATCTCGTTTTCTAAGATGTATAGATTTGACATATTTACTAACTGATAAAAGTATGTCAGATTCGAAAGAAGAAAAAAAAAGAGATCTTATTTATACCACAAATGGAAAATATAATTAAGAGGCTCAACCAAAATCCTTGCTAAATTTGTAGTCATCTGAAAAACTTATTTATTCCCTTTAGAAAATGTTATTTTATGCTAGGATACCACAAAACCTGAGTCAAACAAACACCGCGTATTTAAATTATAATATTACTGATTCAAGACATACTTAAAAGATTTGCATAGACGATTTTTTTCCCTTCACCAAAAAGAGATGAAATTTTTGATATGCAAAAGTGACTTCATTGTGATATTCGGATGCTGGAAATCTCCGATTAATTACACCAACCTCTCATATTTTCACTTACTGATCCCTTATCTATGCTATCAAGTAATAACATTCTTAAACAGCCTATTAGCATTTGTTAAGGGGCTTGCATTGTATAAAAATGAATTTTCTTTTAGTATTTGCATCTGTAAGACCAGTGACAACATCTCCACTGTTAAAAATTTAAGCGTCATCATCAAAGATTGGCATAGTGGAAGAGATAACAATAAAAGTCCCGCCTGTCGCTGTGTAAAGAAAATCGCTAATGCTTTTTGAATTATGCATCAGTATAACCGAATCCGAGAGAGGATCGAGCCAAAGTGGTGCAAATCATAAGCATAAGGCTCTTTCTTTTCTTTGGGAGTCTGTTAAAACTCACGGGACTGCATTTTGTGGCTCGTGCAGGAGCAGTTAAATTTGAATGTAAAATCCACTACTTTTCGCATATAGATGACGACATAATTAAAATCATTCACGTGCTCTTAAGAATGCTGCTATTGTAATTAATTATCCTAAGGAAAAATCTCGTAAAATTTGTTGTCGTCGGTACATTTTTGTTATCTAGTAATTTATCGATTGAAATAAATTTTCTGTAAAACGACTCGGTTGCATAATAACCGATTTAATAAGCTCACTTTATTATCAGAAACGGGATATTACATATATCGAGATAAATATGTGTTGAAAAGATTGAAATAATTCTTTAAAATAAAATGTATTTTGAAAAAGAAAATATCCACCCATGCTGTCAATTAGAATTTTGATGAAGTAAGGGGAAAACACAATAGAGGAGTAAAAGTAGGCAGATATCAACCGCAGCTTAGTATATATCAAACTATATCTACCACCCATGAAATGCTTAAAACACTTATTTAAATTTTTGCAAACAATGCACAGCATTTTGTTTCAAGGAAATATCTGTGTTGATATTTAAATTACCGCACGGTTGAAATTATGAGATTGTGAAATTTAAAGTGCAAAGATTTAATCTCGTTTAATTTGAAATTTCAAAATGAGTTTTTGATCGATTTTACTTTTCCGTTCATATCCTTCCTTAAAAATATTTTATAAATTTATTTCAGTAAATTAATGTTGAATAAAATATCACATGCTGTCCAGAAATATTGTTAATGGGACAATTGTAATAAAGTATTTGAGAAATGTGTTGATGTATACTGTAAAAAAATACAGTAGCTTCTTAATCAACACTGTTAAAAATCTGCAGCTTTTGCTCCATAATCACTTCAGCGCTTTTATACCGCTAGAATATCTCTTTTCTGACCAATAAGAATGTTCCATACTATAATCAAGTAAATATTTTCCATAAAAGTGATGGAGTGAGTATGCAAATTTTTTATAGTATACGAAAATGTTCAATAATCACGAACGCAAATACATAATAACATACATAAATAATATACGAATAAATAGAAAACATCGTTTAAAGCATCAAAAAACTTTTTTTTAAATTGCAGACTAGTTTTAGTAGCCATAGCGTACCGCCATCAGTTGCAAAATATGATTGCTCAGAAAAGAAAATTGTCAAAATATGTAGGAGAAGCGGATTCACTGATAAAGTTCATCACCCAATAAAATTACAGAAAACTCTAGGAAACAGCCAAAGTAAGAGAAGCGAATTCAAAGATAAAGTTCGTTCAAGCAATAGAATCACGACAGGAAATCACAAGAAACGGTACATTCAAACGGATTCAATGACCAAATTCACTGGCCAATAAAATTTCGGAAAAGTTTAGAGACCAGTCAATAAAATATAATGAATGTAATCTGAGAACATGCAAATGAAATTTATGAACAAGAGGTCTTTCTATAATTTTTCCTGTAATAACCTGTTCACACAAAGTCATCAAGACTTCGAAAAGCGTTCCTTTATCTTTAGAAACCGCAGAAAACAATTTATTTTTGAAATTTAAAGGAGAATTTAAAAATAAATTTTTGCACTGCTCGCAATTTTCGAAAGCTTTTACAATGTATTAATCAGTTTTTTGTATCCGAAAACATCTTTTTCGCATTTTATCAATTTTCAAGTAAGGATTTTCAGCTGCATAACTAAATTTGTGCATGCAATTGTAATAAAATAATGCTAACTGTCATATTAATGTTAATGCTGTTAATATTGTATGTTTGTCTGTTAAACATGCTTTTTGAATATCAATCTATTTACCTGAGAATGGATAGCATTCGAAAAAGTGATATTTTGATTTGAAAAAACTGGTTACTGCACTGTAAAAGATACTCAAAAAAGTTTCTGAAAAGAATTAGCAGCTAATATTTCGCATCTATTCTGAATTCTCAACCATAAGTTTAAATAGTTATTACTGTTTTATAAGATGAGGGCCATACGCATTTTGCATTCAACGATAAATTTCACTTGCATTTACATTTTCCGACTGTTAAAAATTATATGACCCCGCGTTAACACCGTTTGGAGGCATACATGATGCAAACGATTCCTTTTAAGGGTGTATTCTGATCAAAATTGCTTATTTTCAAATTTATTTTTGAATCTCTCAAATGCATCAGAATGACAAATTGTCTCATTTAAAAACTACACAAGATGCCGTAGTTGTCGATTTTTTGATAAATGTAGAATATGTTGCAAAAAAATGCTGTCAAAATCCGAAGCTAGAGATCTGCGAACGAAAAAAAGGGTCACGCTCAGCGAAAAATGACATCACACGGCACCTCATATACGTCCCTTCAAAAATCCCCTCAGCAAATTTCGTGTTTCTACTTTTAAAAATGTATCTGAAATTGTATCAGAAAATTTTCGAGCTGTTGAAGGTGAAAAACCGTTTTTTCGAATACATCCTTAAGGCCCCTGTCCTCGCTCGAGGAAACGCTCGCGAGCTAATGCTATTCCTATGGGGAAGTATTTTTCTAATAACTCTTTCGCATTTTGACATTTTTGAATAATTTTTTTCGCATTGGATAGCTGAGGTGCATGCCGACAGCGCATCTTTTTTACTTTTTCCATTTTGGTTGCAGATGTTTTTTTTTTAAAAAGCACTTTCTGTTTCGAAACCGGTTTTGAAAGTGAAACTAACTTTGTAAAAAATATCTGCAACCAAAATCGAAAAAGTGAAAAAGGTGCGCTGTCGGCATGCACCTCAGCTATCCAATGCAAAAAAAAAAAAAAAAAAAAAAAATATTCAAAAATGTCAAAATGCGAAAGAGTAATTAGAAAAATGCTTTCCCATAGAAATAGCATTAGCTCGCGAGCGTTTCCTCGAGCGAGGACAGGGGCCTTAACGCTCTCCTACACTATCACACACGCATCTGGCAGGATCTGATGATATCGTATGCATTCCCAGCACTCTGCGCTCTATATAGAAGCATTTACAGCCATTTTTCTCTTCAAATTGCGGAGTTATTATAGCAATGCCACTTTTATTTGGGGATCCTTATTCATGAAACATGTTTTTTGAATATCAATAAATTTACCTGAGAATGAATAGCATCCAAAAAATTGATATTCTGATTTACGAAAATTGAATATTGCATTATAAAAGCTTCTCGGAAAAGTTTCTCAAACAAGGGCAGCTAATACTCCGCAGCTGTTCTGAATTCTCAACCATAAGTTTAAATATTTATTATTGTTTTATAAGATGATGGATATTCCACAAATAAAATAAAAGAAAATTGCTTTTCAAAATTTTGGGTGTGAATTCCAGTAATATAGTGTCAGTGGATTAATAATGATGTCACATCTCGTGTCTCTGGCCTTGACTATTTCAAAAAGTGCGATACTACTGCAAGTAACCAGTCATCATTGGCCTTATAGTGCAAGATCTGAAAATTACTGAAGTTTGAAACAGACTTCGAGTAATCGTAATCGTGTAATCGTAGTCGATTATAATCGATTACAAAAACCGTGTAATCGCACTGTAATCGTAATCATAGATTTTGGTTTTTGAAATAATCGCAATATAATCATAATCAAGAGATTTTATCTCGATTATAATCATAATCTAATCATAATCAAACCCTAATATAACTGCAATGTAATCATAATCTTAAATAAATATGCGATTACGTTAGGATTACGTCTTCTTTTTTCCCTTCCTTTCTCTTCCAAACCAAAATATACTTGGTTGGTTTGCTAAACATTGTACCACCGGAAAAGGAAGAGTTCGGTTCATGTTTTCAACTCATTAAATGGCCCTAAAGTAGGAGTGTGAAGGTCAGAGGTCATAAGAGATAGAGATAGCTTTCAATGGGGTAAAGTGAAACAGAATGTATACCTCACATTGCAATAGGATATAGGAATAGTATTTGACTAGAGTTTGTCAGAGATATGGGAAGTGAGAAAATAAAACAACATGTGGTCAACCAGAGGTATGGGTCATTGATTGGAAGTAGTGAAGGATAAAAAGTAAAAAAGAAAAGAAAGAAAATAATTTTATCTATGGTTTTACTATTGAACATTATATCCTGCATTCCCACAGACCTTAAATTCTGTCCTACCAGAAGACAATGCGCTTTTTCTTCCTTTAAATGTTCTTGTAGAGAGTCATAGCCGGGGGAGGGTCCAAATGCTCTTCATACCATTAAAATCGAAAATTTGATTCCGCCTTGACTAATAGCTTCAAATTCTCTGATTAGATATGGCAAAGAAAACTGTATAAAATTAGTGATACCAGTACATCTGGTATCTCCCCCCCCCCCCCCCAACTTCTACGCTGCTGTTCATGTAATTGAAATTTATTTTAAAATTTATGAAATTTGAAAATCAGGAATATCAGTATACATTTTTTAGTTTGTATTTCTTCATTTTTTCTCCGAAAGCAATGTAATTATTAAAGGGTTACTTTAGTAATCCCAAAACACCCCTTCGCTAATGTTAATCTTATGGGCAAAAAAATTATGATAACAAATTTACGATCACTTGCATTTTAATATTTTTAAATGTTTTTCTCATTGAACAACTAAAGTCGATCTGTATGATAACGGATTTTTTTTTTTTTACCCTTTTAGTTTCCACTACGGTTTTTAATTTATTTATTTATTTATTTTAATGAGTATATTTACATTTTCAAAACCGGTTCCTAAAGTAAAAACATCTTAAGGGTGTTCTCAACTGCTCTGCTCAGCAAGCGCAAAACATTTTGACACATTTACAAATTCATTTTTTAACGAAAAGATAAAAAATTGGAAGGCTGACTATGGAAGCGAATTTGAATCGAACTGAATTTTCAATTTTGTGACAATTAAATTACCAACCGAATTATGAGCTATTTTGGTCACGTGATCTCACGATTGTTTCCCTTTCATTGACTGGTTTTTCTGCTTTTGCCGGAAAATGCATTCGAAATGTAAACTTTGATGGCTTGTTCTAAAATATCCATTGCGTTTGCAAAAAACAGATAAATGAGTGCAATTAGATAGTCTCTGAATAACAACACCTGCTATTTTCATGCATTTTCGTACAAAAATAAATTAAAACTTATGTCGCAAAGTTTACCTTTTTGATTAAAAAACACCTATAATAAAAAGAATGCATACAAAATCAAAAACGTAGAAAACGGTCTTTATATAGGGGAGAGGGGGGCACATTTGAACTGGGGGCACCTTTGAACACTCTAAATATTTTCCTTCGAATAAATTCTTTTTAAAAAATTTATATGGCAATATATTATTACTGCTTCAATGATATAAGTATACAAAACTTCACCATTTTGTATGAACCATACTGTCTAAGCAAGGTATGTATTTTTCTCCCTCTTAAATCTAAACTTAAGGAAATAAAGTTGTAAGATTTTTACTCACTATTTTGTATCTCTAAAATTTTAATTTATTGTTCAATACTTAAATAAAGATATTAGCTTTAGTTTATAAGCTTTGTTTTATTGTATTTCTTCAGTCGAATTTAATAAACGGCTGTAATGTTAAACTCAGGTGACGGGGCACCATTGAACAAAAAAGTTGGGGCACCTTTGAACAGTAAAAAAAAACATCCAATAAACTGGAGATAAATAGCAATTAAAAGCATTTACAGAAAACAATTAAAACTATGAAGTAAAGAGTTGTTTTTGGATCTAAATGTTATTATTTTTGGAATTTTTTTTTTATGTGAAAAGAGATTAATTAAGAATTGTCAAAGATCATAGACTTATACTCTTAGCAATCCCCCTCCTCCTTTAATGCACACATAGATTCCAAACACTGGATGTATTAGGGATGGGAAGTTTAAAATTTAAATTGATGTTGGCATTCATTTATGGGATAATTGAAATACTGGATACACAATACCGATTCATAATTTAGTAGTTTTGTCAAATTTTATATCAGGTTTCTTCATAAAATAAGTGAATGAAAAATTTTAATTTTCCAGAAGCATCTGATATTACATTGATGTATTTAAAGGATATTCTAAAAAAGTTTTCACAACCAAACATATCAAGAGGGACACTCTGTGATGTTTCAACAATGAGTTTTGACATAAATTTTGATGGAATTAACTTTGTTTAAGTAATAAAAAAATTAGTAATTTCAATAAACTGTAATTATTTAATTTTATTCATATTATTTTATGTATCTGAAACATAAGCAAATTTTTATAAAAACGTTCAATATTTTTACATTTTATTCATTTGTTCAAAGGTGCCCCTTGCTTGTTCAAAGGTGCCCCTACATGGGGCAGGTTTGAACAGAAATCCTTCAGATTTTTAAATCCTCACAACTTATTTAATTTAATTGGAAAACTTTTAATTTCTGGCTCATATGATGAAGAAATGCAGTGTTTTTATTATGTAACATTTAAAACGCAAAAAATATAATTCAAGTAAGAATACTATTCATTTTCTCAAAAATTGTTCAAAGGTGCCCCCCTCTCCCCTACATCGATCTGAGCTAAACATTGCGAAAAAACGTTTAAAAGACTAAAATGCGAAGAAGATATTTAAAAAAAGCTCTTCCAAAGGATTAACATTAGTGAATGGGTATGTTTGCCTTACTGAAGTAGCTTCTATATGCTATGCACTGCATATTAAAAGGCACACATATAGAAATTTACAAAAAGAAGAAAATTTAATGTTTTATAAGATGAATGAGAAGGTTCAAAACAAAACCTCAGACTTTTTTAAAGAGGTATTTTCCCAATATCGAATAATAATATGAAAAAAATGTGATTTAGGCTGAATTTTTCTTAGGAAATCCGTAAAGTTAAATCATCAAAATTCAATAAAAATAATAACCATAAAACATGGGAAATTTGAAATGGTTATAAATTGTATTACAAAATGTGAATATTGCATATAGATAGTCAAACAATGAATTCGAAACAAGAGTTGTTCGTAATAGAACTCTGCACAACTCGGGTTAAACCACATCAGAGTCCTGGAATTTTATTTTTAGTCAATCCGAAACCCGATTCAAATTCAACACACTTCCACTCGAAACTGATTCAGACTGACTTTTTAATTTAATGCAATTATGATATTAGCCTGTAAGAAACTAATAACAAACTCTAATAAGAAATTACTATAATAAGATACTCGAATTCAGCGGTTCCCAATCTATGGGTCGCGACCAACTGGTGGGCCGCGGCAGTTGCTTTGGTGGCTCGCGAAACAATCTAAGTTTGTCATAAAAATACTTTATTTCTGTTTAAAAAGATAAGATAATTTCGAAAGGAAATAATGGGAGTATCCTTATTTTCCTTTTAGATTAATATACGAACAGAATATCCAGAAATATTTAAATCAACTTTGAAATCCTTGATGAAATTCAACACTTTGTGCTAATGAGAACATGTTTTTTCTACTTTGCTGTTTTTGGAAGACAAGTACTGAGACAAACTGTGTGTTAATATATGTTCCCACATTGGTAAACAGCAATTAGAAATCTCATTAATTACTAAGTTATGTTTTCATGATAATTAAACATACTTTTAACCATTTTTATAGTTTGTGTATTGTTTTAATCGATATTCATTTACACACATTGAGATTACCGATTCTGGTTTCTATTGATAATTTATCTTCCGTACAAAATTTTGCGTTTTTCTTAGGATGGGATAGCTGAACGTATAGAGATCGTACAAAAATTGCTATACTGACATACAACGTTATCTTGGGTGGGTCGCGAAAATTTTTTTTACTGAAAAGTGGGTCGCGAAAATTTTTTCCCTGAAAGGTGGGTCGTGTACAAAGAAAGTTTGGGAACCGCTGCTCTAATTAATTACTCTAATAAGAAATTTATCTTTTTTATAATGGAAGAAATGTACGCGATATTGCGCATATACATAAATATAATATACCTTAATATTTAATTTAATAATACACTTTTTTCTCCGGAAAAATATTTTGTTTTGTGAAAAATTGGGTAAATCCTAATAAGAGTCACAAATGGTTGAGACACAAGCCAACAGATTTAACACTTAACTGCTGTAACAAAAATTGTCGCATAACTACTGAGAGCGGTCTGTCAGACCGCTTAATATAAAGATGAATAAAAAGTTAAATTAAATCTCTGAATACTATTTTTGTATTAAACTTTATATATAGGACAATTATAAATAAAATTCAGTTATTCAAAAGTCTCTAGAGATAGTAAGGGCTCCAAACGAAACAAAATTTGACCAGTATCTAAAGTTAAACTAAAAATTATGAGTTAAACTCCAAAACCTGAAAAACAGCGGTCTATGAGACTGCTAACAGTAGTTAAGGGTTAATGTCAACATGACCTGCAAAAATGTCAACCGTAATCGTAATCTAAATGTAATCGTAATCCAACAAAAAAATTGTAATCGTAATCTAAACGTAATCATAATCCAACAAAAAAATATTAATCGTAATCTAAACGTAATCGTAATCCAACTGGCATAAAAAGAGACATAATCGTAATCGGTTTTTAGAAATTGAAAATAATCGTAATCGTAATCGATTACAGTCCTCTGTAATCGACTCGAAGTCTGGTTTGAAAACGTACTTTGCATACTCTGAATTTGAAATGAAATTAATAAATTTATCCCTTATGTAATATAACATCAACGTTTCAAGCATAATTTCTGTTTCATTTGTTCATAATTCATGAATTTTGCGTCTTATTATCACATACACAATTTTAGAATGTATGTCATTTTGTTTTGTACACTATCCTTGACTCTGGATCCTAATAGTCCAAGAACCGACAACCGACAACACAAAAATCTAAAGTTTCGAGCACAAGAAGAAAAAAAAATCTTTATTTTATGTAAAAATAGTAATATGGGAACCTAATGATCCATGTCTGCCGTAAGTAAAGTGGTGCATAAGAAAAAAAATATTACCAACAGTAGTTTACTCACAAGTTTATCATTATGTTTGTCCTACAATCATTTCATACCTTTGATTGTAGGACAAACTCAATGATAAATTTACGAGTCTACCATTAGGGATATTAATTTCTGGCTTATGCACTACTTCACTTCCGGCAGACAAGAATCATTGGATTCCCTTATTATTACTCTTACATAAAATAAAGATTTTTTCTTGTGCTCGATACCTTAGGTTTTTGTGCTGTCTGCTCTTGGACTATAAATTAGTGCCATAAAACTTACAAGGAAGGTCTCCATACTGGGCATACTCAGATTTTTTTGAAAAAAATACTAATTAAGCTACTCATGTATGTAATAAAGGATCACTGAAAATTACCGGCGGAATTACAGAAGAAAACGTGTAAAAAAATAAAATACTTTCGAATATTTGGCGTGAAAAGAGAAAAGTGTCACTCGATTTGGCGAGCAGCACTTTACCCCGCCAAAAGCAAACGATTTTAATGCAAATGAAAACTTTTGGATTTTTAGAATCCGCATAAATGGTGTTTGATGAATTTAAACATAAACAATGAGAGAGTTTAATATATTTTATACATATATATATTAAATTGCATATGTATACATTATTTGTTGCTATAGTTATTTGATTTACCTTTGGAAAAAAACATTTTCATATATAAAAAATTCTTATTCAGTAAAATTATTTTCAAACATTTAAGCGTATTTAAAAATCAAAGCTAAATGTTTCCATAGCAACAAAATGGAATTGACAATGCTCAACTAGACTTTGAACTTGAAACAATTTTAATTAATTTAAATTTGAATTTCATTTCAAATCTCAAATTTTGATGGTTAAATTTGAATTAAATACATATAAATATCAATATAACGAAATTATACTTAAAACAAACAAAAACAAAGATATTTAATTTATCTAAACACATTGAACATGAAACTTTTTTTCCTTTAAAATGCATTTGACATGAAACAGAAACATCTTTTGAAATAGCTTTTCATCGCCAACCGATGATAAATCGCCAAATAACGAAATTTTCATTATTTTTTTACGGATAGGTTCCGCCGAAATTTTTTTTATAAACGTATATATCCTCATGAGAAAAACATTCTGTAATTTTTTCAGATTTTTCGGAGTATGCCCGTATGGAGACCTTCCTTGTTAGTATTATCACTCCATAGTCGATTTCTCCGTAATTTCTCTTACTGCTATCCTTTTGTTACAACTCATTATAACATACTAAATTTCAAAACACATAATCTAGTACAAATTTTCAGTTTATTTTTTGTTTGATATTTTTCAAATTGCGAACGTTAAATTTTCCATCTGGCATTCTGCTTATCATAGGATATTTATAATTTATTACTTTATTCATGTTAATTTCGTTATTTTGTTGATTTAGCGGTCATGTAATCATCTTTTGTAAATAAAGGTGAGAAAATAGATATCGATATGTGTTTAGGAGTCAGGGTTATGCTTAGGAAAATTTTAGGTCCTTTAAGGGACCCTTCACAAAATAATTTATCTTAAAACAGGACCCTTCACAAAATAATTTATCTTAAAACAGGACCCTTCACAATTTTTTTTTTTCTCCAAACAGGATCTTTTACAAAACATTTTATCCCAAAATAGGACCCTTCACAAAATTATTTGTCTCTTAAATAAACCTTTCACGGAATTTTTTCACCTACAAATTGAACTTTTCACAAAAGTCTGGACATACCCCTGGAAGTTGTATCTTCATAAATAAATTTTTTGTGTAAAATTTGATTCTCAAAAAAGAGTATTTAGTGGAGATAAGATAGGAAGGAAATATGTGCCATAAACTCTCAAAATTTTGTTTCCGAAAAATATTTTAAAGCTGTTCACATCTGCTCTGATCAAGAAGCACAAAAAGTTTTGACACACTTGCAAATTCATTTTTTAACAGGAAAGTATAACTAGCCGTTGGAGGCCACCGTCATACTTACCCATCATATATATGCATAATATAAAATATGAAAATAAAACATGTGTAACTTATTTATAAAATGCATTGCAATCTCAAAATAAAATTTTAATGCATATTTAAATAGTTTTAATGTACATAGTAATGATTTATTAATGAATTGCTGATGAGCCAATTTCGACAAATTATATAAAACGTCAAAATACTCAAGTAATACCGGATTGCGTAAAAGAAACATCCTTATAACTCCACAAATAATAATCATATTAACTAGCAATTTACTGCGTCGGATGAAGCGTCTCATTTCCAATTAAAATATATCTTTGAATTCAAATTTGAATAAAATACAGGGTCATGAAAAATCAAAGAATGTGAAAAACAGGATTACACGTATCTCAGCAACTAATAATTCGATCGACTTCGTTTTTTATGCAAAATTTGTATTATTTTATAGCCTTTTATATCCACTCCTTAAAATAAAAAATTTCGAAAATTTTTATATACGTTTCATCAGAATGAATTTTTCGAGAGTCCGAAAAAATAGTTCCGTATAATCGAGGTTACTGATATTAAATAGACTTCGTCCCATTCTTACATACTAAGTACATACAAAATTTCAAGTCTCTATCTCAATTTGTTCGGGAGATAGAACGGTTACAGACAGACAGACAGACACACAGACGGACGGACGGCAAATTTTTTTTTCTAAAAATATGTTTTTCGGAATCTTCAGTATATAAAATGTGTAAATCCGTCAAAATTTTTTTTTCGATTTTCAAAACGATTGCAAGACTTACCCTATACTACGTATTGATGGATAAGTAAAATTGGAAAGTCTTGCTATGAAAGCGATTTCGAATCGAACTTTGTTATCCATTTTATGATAATTAAATTTCCTAACGAGTTATTAATGATTTCGATCATGCAACCACGCGTTTTTCTCTTTTCGTTCACTGTCTATTCTGCTTTCTTCGGTAAATGAAGTTCCAAACGCTAACTTTGACGGCCTGTTCTAGCTTTTTCTATTGCATTATCAAAAAAAAAAAAAAAAAAAAAAGTGCGATTATATAATTTTTGAACAACAACACCTGCTAGTTTCATTCATTTCCGAACAAAAATAAAATAAAACTTATGTCACAAAGTTTTTCTTTTTGATTTGAGAACACCTTTTAGTATTCCAACATATACTTGCAATTATACGAATTAAATACTTCCAGCTGAGCGAAAAATTGTCCATGCCGGGAATCGAACTCAGATACTTGGCTTGCAAGGCCAATGCTTTACCTGTTAAACTAACTGGGCGATAGCCGGCAGGGATTTTTTCGCTCAGATAACCTTATTGATCATAACATCTGGTTTGTCATTTAGACAGCTCGGCAGAATTAACCGCAGGTAATGAAACTCCATATAACGATGGATGCGTAGATATACTGTTATTTTAACTATACGTAGATATACTATTATTTTAACACAATCAAACTGATTGGTGAATTTATCATATACGAATTCAATATTTCCAACTGAACGAAAAATTGCCCAGGCCGGGAATCGAACCGCAGATACTTGGCTTACAAGGCCAATGCTTCACCTGTTAATCAATTGGGCAATAGCCCAGTTAGCAGAGAAACACAGATGAAACTAAAATTTTGTTTCATCAAAACAGATGAAGCTAAAATTTTGTTTCATCTGTTCACCTCCATAATTTTTGGTTTTATTTTTATTTATTTATTTATAACCTTAGCATAAATGTGGATTCACAAATAAGTGTACTCATGATTACTAATGATGAAGAAAGAAAAGACGTGTAAACTGCTAAAACCTTTGGCTATGAAAAATATTGGAACTTATATTAATTTAAGGCTGTTCTTAAATCAAAAAAGGCAACTTTATGACACAAGTTTTAATTTATTTTTGTTCGGAAATGCATAAAACTGGCAAATATTGTTGTTCAAAAACCACTTTATTGCAATCATTTTCCCATTTTTATGAAAACGCAATAGATTTTTCAGAAAATAGCGGCAAAGTGGGAGTTTTGAATCCAATTTCCGCGCGAAAGCAGAATAACCACTTTAACTGAGGTGAAAAAAATTTTTGTCACGTGATCGAATTAACTTATGTCTCAATAGGTAATTTATTATTAAAAAAATGGAAAATCCAGTTCGATCCCTAATCACTTCCATAGTAGGTTTTCAATTTTATACCTTTCCATAAAAAAATGAATATGTAAATGTGTGAAAACATTTTGCGCTTGGTGAGCAGAGCAGTGGGGAAGCTGACTTAAAGAATTATTTTGAATGTTTTATATATGATTGCAATATAAAATTGAGAACGCTTTTCAGGCAGTAAATTATATTTTCTGCGACACACTACACTGTCAAAAATTTTGGTCTAGTTTGAACCAAATTTTGGTGTTCAGTAACTGCAACCATAAGATGGTAAAATCTCGTACCAATATTTGGAGCTTCCTATTTCAGCCTCGTTCCAACGTTGGAATTACGGTTCAACAGGAGCTCCAAATATTGGTTCAAGATTTCATCATCTTACAGTGGTCACTATGAAGCACTAAAATTTGGTTCAAACTATGACAAGATTTTTGAGAGTTTACGTACGAAGAAAAACAGTGATAACACTGCAAATAAACACATTTCGGAGCAATTTTTGACGTCAAATTCACAACACATTAACGAGTTGTAAAACGTTTGTTGTGTTGTCATATTGTATTCTTAATATTTTGCAAAAGTGTTGCTCTGGAGAAAAGTGCTCTTAATATGTTGCAAAAGCATTGCTATCTCGAAATTTGTTCTAAAAATAGTGTTGTTATTTGTGTTGAAATAGTTTTGTAAATAATTTTGGTTAAATAATTTCTTAATATAGTGTTGTGCTGCACACTATTGTACATTTACCGAACACTTTGTCCTCAAATTTACAAAACATTGTAAACAGCACACAATTTAGAACACTATAAAACAACACATGTAAAGCACTTTCAAAACATTTTCTACTTGGAGTCTAGAATTATACAATTTTAAAAATGAATGTTTTGAAAACACACTTTCACTTCTAATAATTTTTAACAACACCTTTTGCACAATATTTTTATTTTGTACAACACATTCGCAACACAATCACAACGCGATCGAAAACGATTTTAGTTAGTTGTGTTGATTTTTATACTCAGTTAGTGTTGCAAAAATACTCCATGCGTTTGCAATGAATGATTCGTTTATAATGTTATATCACTGTTGTTTTCGATAGTCATAAAATTAGAATTTTTAAAAAATACATTCCTCATTAGTAAATTTATCTTTTATGAAATATTCCATCAACATTTCAAAATTAAATTATGCTTAACAATACATTCATATCCATAAATTTTATGAGCTTTAATATTATATACATCATTTTAGGATGTGTATCATTTTGGCTAATAAGCTGTCCTTCACTGCGGATTCTGAATTAGCGCCATAAAACTTAGTGCTATCATCCCTTAGTCACCATCACCTTAATTTGTCTTTCCGCCACCCCTTTGTTATGCCTCATAATAATATACTAAATTTTATAACTCGCTATGTTGTTCATAAATTTGCAGTTAGATTTTTATGAGATGTTTTAGAAATTGCGGACGTAATATTTTTCGTTTGTAATAATTTATGACCTAACATTATGTTGAGGAAGTAATATTTAATCATTTATTCAGTGATGTATATGATTTCCTGGGATAATAATACCAATTTAAGGTTCTACCAGTTTTCACGGCTTAGAATTATTTTTCAAACAAATATAGGAATTGATACACCAATTTTTTGACTATGCATACAAGGAAAAAAATAGGAGATATGCATTCGCAAAATCTAATTGCATGATTTCTTGACCAATGCATGCTATTTTGCGTTATTATCCCCCTATGTGGGTAATAACGCCATGCAAACAAAACTGTAAAACAAGATGGAATAATGCCATGTAAATTATCAGTTCTAAAGATACAAACTCTAGTCCTAGAAATTGACGAAATTCACTTTCTTACCATTAATTGCGATAATAATTATTAGATATTTTATTCTTCTGACATAATGTATATATATATATATGGTTCATATATTGTAATACAATTAATGGCTTTATATAACATATATACTATATTAACAGTACTCAGGACATACAAATTTCTCTTTATCCCTTTTGGTTTTGAACAATGATTCTCTCCTGCATAAAGTAAAAAAACCTTCTTCGGATAAACCATTAACATTTCAAAACTAAATTATATTTAACAATGCATTCATATGCATAAATTTTATGAGCTTTAATATTATATGCATAATTTTAGGACATGTATCATTTTGGCTTATAAAGTGTCCTTGACTGCGGATTCTGAATTGCGCCATAAAATTCAGTGCTATCATCCCTTAGTCACCATCACCTTAATTTGACTTTCCGCTATCCCTTTGTTATGACTCATAATAACATACTAAATTTTATAACTCGAAATGTCGTTCATAAATTTGCAGTTAGATTTTTGTGAGATGTTTTAGAAACTGCCGACGTAAAATTTTTCATTAATAATTTATGACCTAACATTATGTTTAGCAACTAATATTTAATCATTTAATCAATGATACATAAGTTTTCTTGGGATAATAATGCCACTTTAAGGTTCTACCAATTTTCACGGCTTAGTTTTAGAATTATTTTTTAAACAAATATAGGAATTGATACAGCAGCTTTTTAACTATGCATACAAGGAAGAAAATTTAGGAGATATGCATTCAAAAAATGTAATGGTGATGATGATTTCTTGACCAATGCTATTTTGCATTATTATCCCCCTATGTGGGTAATTACACCATGCAAACAAAACTATAAAACATGATGGAATAATAACATGTAAATTGTCCAATTCTAGAAAAAAATGTTTATTTTATGGAAGAGTAGAAATAAGAGAATCTAATGACCTATGTCTGCATTAAGTGCAGTGGTGTATAAGCAAAAAATTAATACCACTAATGGTTGATTCATAGGTTTATAACTGTGTTTTCCTGCTCCCAGTTCTCCATGTTTTCATGGCTTGGATTGTAGGACAAATACTAAGATAAACCTACGAGTCAACCACTGTTGGTACTAATTTTCGGCTTATGCACTACTTTACTCCCTGTAGACAAAAATAATTAGAGTTCGTTATTTTTATTCTTCCATAAAATAAAATTTTATTTATTAATTAATTTATTTATTTATTTATTGTGCTTTATAGCTTAGGTTTTTGTTCTGTCGGCTTTTGGACTATTAGGACATATACTGGACTATTAGGTCATACTGAGTTATTATAGTAATGCCACTTTCATTTGGAGACCTTTATTCATGAAATACACTACAAATTTATGTAATAAATAAAATATTTCCTAATAAATATAAAGTCTTCACATCAGAGAACTTAACTTATTGTCGAATTTTAGATCGAGGGTTGACTATTACGTGCTTCTACCAGAGGTAAAATTTGCTAGTGGAACAAATTAACTTTTAGAGTTTTTTGTGATTTGGATGACTGAGAGCACTTCCGCGCAGAACCCATATGTGTCATCTTCAGGATTCTTTAATTATTTACGAGTAACATTAATACTTGGTGTTATTACCCAAGGACATCTTATGTAGAAGTAGTGACTTTAAAAATAATTATATTAAGGGTGCTAGTCACTTAGCAGCCGAATTTGCTTTAGTAATGGTAAGTCTATTGGCTTCTAATGCATTCTTTTATTCAAAATATCTCTTCAGGGAAATAATATTTTTAATTTCTTTTTTCGGTGTTCTCTTTCTAAAGGATGTCGCTTTTTTTTTTAGTTGTCAAAATATTTCTAAAATGTATGCTCGATTTAATGTTTTATGTTTTAAAAACTGGCGAACTGGAAGTAAAATTTTAATGCTGCATATAAAATAATGCATGGATTTTAGAAATATCTTGAAAGCTAAGAAAAAACGAGACATCCTTTAAAAAAAGAACATTGCAAAAATAAATTGAAAATATTAATTTCCCGGGGAGATATTTTGAATATAAAAATGCACCAAACGCTCATAGACTTAATATTACCGAGGGGAATTGGCCGCTGAGTGACTAGCTCCCTTAAAGTCAGTTCGAAATTTCGATAGTTACGATGTTCCTACCATGTTAAACTAATGTATATTTTCTCAGAAACCGCCTAAGATATTCACATGAATTTTTTTATATACATAATATGAATAATCCTTAATAAAGAGAAGTTAACTTTATAAACAGACTCGCATATAACCTGCGTCAAAAATGACAGACTTTTGACCTGGGTTTCATTTTTATAAGACTTTATACAAACAAATAGAATGAAGATTTTATCATTGAAGAATTTGTATTGTAGAAAAGCATATTTTAAAAATAGCAATACAATTGATAAGAATATATATGTACATACATTTTACTTGATATTCAATTTCTGGAATTGTTCAACAATTAGGTAAAACAAACAGCAGTATTTATCACAACAATAATAATAATTAGCAAAGTAAAACACAACATTTCAAGATTTCACAAAACATTAAAATTAAATATTGATTTTTATTTTAAATGCATTATTTTTTATAAAAAGCAATGACTAGATAGTGATTTTAGTTATGTATATAGGAAGGATATAAGATAGATTCCTAGTTCACCGATTTAAAAGCTTTATGCTTTGTTTTTAACTATGGGTTTTTGGCGCCATCTACCAGCAGTTAATATTATAAAAAAAAAAAATTTGGTAAAATTGTAGTTTCTTATTCAAAATATGCAGAAGCTGGGGCATTGATTTAAATCAAAATAAATTTTTAAAATCTTCAGTTATGTAGCTTTAAAAAATCATTCCGTATTAATGAAGACCAAAGTAGTTATTATTATTTCTTTAGTAAAATTTTAATTTATTTACACCAATTTTTAAAAGCTTAGGTTATATTCACTTAAAATGTGCTTGCATTGTAAACGAAATTTATATTTCTTATCAAATGGCATCGAGATGTAAAGAACATACAATCATGTATTATGTATACTAATTGCATCAAAGCAGATAAAATTTTGATGTTAGCATAGTAACTTTTGAATATAATAATATCTTTGAAAAGTAAGCAAAATTATTATTTAATAATAGAATGTGAAAAAATAATTTTCAACTTTCAAATAATTTACAGTCCCATTAATGCAGTATTGATAACATTTCATATATTCATTACACCTTGTGAAAAACATATTTCATTTACAATAGAAAACAAAATTAAAAAAATTAAGGGAATAAATGTTAACATCTTTAAAATAATAATAATAATAATAATAATAATAATAATAATAATAATAATAATAATAATAATATTAAATTTAACTTATATCAAATAATTTATATCAATTTATATCAAATAATTTTTATCAATTTATATCATAATTTTATTTAATTTATGTATATTCCATTTATTTATACTTATTGAATGGTATTTTAAAATATTATATAATGGAAACGTTTACAAAAGATCTCTAGTCACATAATAGTAATTTATTTATTTAATGTTTCATTCTATTTATTTATTTTTAATTTTAATTTAATTGAAAAAAATCTTTACTTATATTGATGCCGATAGATGGCACAACAACAAAAGTTGAAGTCAGCACACAAAGCACAACCATCGAAAAAACCCAACTGTTGACTTGAGAGAATCATTTATTATTATTTTTTAAATGTTGTAAACCTAGTGCAAATAAATGTATATGAAATTGAAAAATTTAACTTAAAATATATATTTAAATTCTTTAATATGCTGTTACAAATATTTTAAAAGCATAATTAAATAATAGTTCTTTTTTTTATGAATTACTTAGAGTCGTTTATCTGTTTCCAGGTTTGGAATTTCTTCTTTTGAATGGCAACGGTGAAATGTTCATTTAGTTCTTTATAACAGCTTATTTTTAAATTGGAATTTAATGTATTGTAATTGGATATGATATGCATGTTTTATAAAGAAATATTCTCAACAAACATTATTTCAAATAGAAGAAACTATCATTTAGCTGTCATATGTTAACATATGTTTTCCATTAAGCTTAACATGGCGTTTAGCTACGGTCGATTCGCATACCAGAATGGTTCATGTTCATACCTGACAGGTTACATACACTTTTCTCCACTCAAATTGTATTATAAGTAGATATTCTTTAGTTATTTCTTTATTTCTTTTTTTTCCGGAATAAAAACTACTTTTAAATAACAAAAAACTTGCATTTTTATTTATTTATTTATTTATTTATTTATTTTTTTAATATATGTATGAAGTTTTTGTACAAAAGTTCACTTCCGATTGATCAGGGATATACAGTAAAACCCCGATAATTCGGATTAATTGGGACCAGACCCAATCCGGATTATCGAAAATCCGGATTACCAGGAGAATTAGAAAAAATGAGATAAAATAAAACATTCTTACAGAAAATCACCTTCAAGTTAAACACACTAAATATTTATAGACAATAAAAATGTTTACTTTGTTTATTTGTTTATTTATTTTTTTAATTCAGAATACGACGATGAAACAAGTTAATGTTCTGAAAGTTAGAGAATCGCTTCTCAAACTTGAAAAAAAAAATGACCAAACCGATCCGGATTATACGGAGATCCGGATTAACGGGGTCCGGATTAGCGGGGTTCTACTGTATGTGAAATAATTCTGGCAAGATTACGAATAATAATTTGCAATAGTTTCTAGAAAAAAGTTTATCGAAAAAAAAGCAACATTTTCAGAAAATTGAGTTCAAATGTTCATGTATGTAATATTTATATATTATGAAACCAAACTGGATAACCTAAAAAATTTTAACTTTTTGTAGTCTTAAAAACAAATGTAATATACCATTCGAAATGAAGAAAATAAAAAATTCACAATATACCAAAAAAAAAAAAAAAAAAATAATAATAATAAAATAAAAAATAAAAAATAAAAAATAAAAAAAAGGAAAAAAAATTAGGAGGGGGGGGGGGGAGTAAAATTTGACTTTTAACTACATTTAAGCAATTTATACCTCTACATCTATATTATAATGAAGTAAAGTTTGTTTCCTTGTAAGGGAGGGGGGGGGGTAATCTTTGTAATTACCGAGCGGATTTCAAAAGTAATAGTACAAAAATGATGGCGTTCGCCTCTGTTCAAATGTGAAATTTTGTTGAGTAGATAATGAAGACATGGGAATTTGTTTCACAGTGAAAATTATTTTTTTTTTCAAACTTTCGACACCAGAGGGCGTTTGTAATGCGTTTGTAACATTTTTAGCATATATTTACTATAGCTTTTAAATTTTATCACAGCAAAACCTTAGAAACAATGAGTACCGATGAATCGGTCATTTGAAAATAGTTACAGAATTAGAGTTTTTCAGAAGTTAAAAGAGCTCTATTGTTCACAGTTAAAGGAATTTTGTTTGGACTGGTAATTGCTTGGTAGCTTGGACTTCAAAGTTTGTAAATATTGAATAATTTTTATAATTTATGAATAATAAAAAGAAGACTAACAGAGAAACGGATCCTGGCTAATATTTAGAAAATACTTGATTTGTGTTATTTTTAATTTGACCGTTTCAGTTTATATAGCATTGTCATTTTAAAATTTTCTTTCCTTATAAAAATGATCCTTTTAAATATTAGAATAGATTAAAAATAATTTTTCGAGATTTTTATTTGTGTCATAATTTTAAATCTCTCCTAAAACACTTAAATGTACATAATTATACTTTTACCATCACCACTATTTTAATGCCGGCATATCAGCATAAATTACGGAATGTCTGTTGTGATTTCAACTTTTCTTTCATGTTGCTTAAAAAAATCTACGAAACACAACTCTACTTAATGACGAGTAATAATATCTAATACGGGAAGCAATAAGAAGAGCAACGGGGGATTATCAATATAATAAAAGCCTTATCATTTCGTTTCTTCATTTTAGCCTTTGTAGAATTAAAACAAGTTCCAACCTCAGATTACGACTTTAAATCGAACGAGAAACACTTAAATATGCATAATTATACTTTTACATCCATAGCTATTTTAACGCTGCATCAGAACAGCATAAAAGTGCAATTTCAAATAAGCCTTCATAATTATTTCTTATAACCACCGAGTAAAAAGATTAAGAACAGCATAAATTACAGAATGTCTGTTATGACTTCCACTTTTCTTTCATGTTGCATAAAATAACTGCTAATCTACAAAACACGACTCTAATAAATGACGAGTAATAATATCTAATACGGGAAGCAATAAGAAGAGCAACGGGGGATTAGCAATATAATAGAAGCCTTATCATTTCGTCCCACAATTCTTCATTTCACCCCTCATAGAATTAAAACAAGTTCCATCCTCAGATTACACTTTATCCTTGACTTCTACTATATAAAATTCAATATCACCTCCCTATATCACCATTACACAAATTTGTACGCAGCCACAAAGCTATGCCTGATAATAATTTGCATAATTTCCTCATAATAACTTCTACTGCCACAAATCAAAAACTAGGTTCGCTTTTTCTGATTTGCGCAGCTCTGGCGCGGTATGGGGGCTCCCCAAACTGCCGCTCGCTATTGTGTTTATTGGCCGGTAGGACATTGCGTTCTGAATGGCAAGTTTTTAATAAACCCAGACTCATAATCGCCGATGGATTATGATAGCCGCCGGACTGGTCTGGGAATAAACGCAACAAATTGACATTAGCCTGAAATGGCCGAAACAGAGGTTACTTGCTTTGGCGCGATATCGCTGAGGGGTTTTTTTCTTCCCCCATCAAACATTGATATTTGAGAAGGAGGAAATTAATTTGTGGTATTATTCTGTGTGATAATAATTCGAATTGATGAAAAAAAATAAGAATTGGAATTAATTAATCTGAAAATAATTATGAATTTCTAAATAAGCATTCTTGAAAATGATTGAATAATTGTAATAAGGAATAGTGAAAGCATAAGAATATATGTGTCTATGTGTGTGTGTGTGTGTGTGTGTGTTTGTATAGAGTGTGTCCCATAAATTCGTTCGCTAAATCTTCTTTTGATGCTAGCACTTTACCCTGTAAATGCAATGACCCCTCTCTACAAAAATATATAAATAAAGATCATGGACATATTATTACTGGTAATCTTAATCTTGTAGATGATTTACCACTTAGAAGAATTATGGGTTATGGGACCAAGTACAGAATTCCATCCAAATTAAACATTAAATCTATCATAAAACTATTTACATATGATATAGATATATTTATTTATAAACTTGCAATTTATTATAATAAACCCATTGAATATTTTAATCAATGGAAAATATTAGTTATCGATAAATTAACCAAGTCCTTAAAATATAATATTTCACACCTAGAATATGTAAATACACAGCATCTGTTTAAGCAAATCAATAAATTACAACAAAACTTTGTAATAACTTATGTTGATAAATCTCCTAATAATTATGCCATTATTTGTAAATCTTATTATCATCAACTGCTTAAATCTAGTATATCTAATAATAACACAATCCAAAAAATTAATGATAACTTACTTGCCAATAATCGTAAAATTAAAGGATTCTATAAATTATTAGACATTAACCCTACTAACTTTAAATATCCTTATCTAGTCCTTATACCCAAATTTCATAAGCATCCTGTTAAATTCAGAACTGTTACAATTGGTTGCAATACTTATAATAATGCTGCTAACAAACTTCTATTAGTAATTCTTAATCAAATATATAATATCACAAAAAAAAGTGATAATACACATTGCATAAAAAATAGTTATGAACTGGTCCATATTATGAAAAATCTTAAATGTATAAAAAATATCACTACCTATGATTTTAAAGATTTATTTAATAATATCGATTTATCGGATTTACATAATATCATAAATGAGCTTTTTAAAAAATATCAACACGAGTTGGATATATCACATAATATCGATTCTGATTATTTTCATACCTTAACTAATTTCATTATCTATAATAATTTTATCATGCATGATAACAATATATATATTCAAAATGTTGGTATACCACAAGGTGGTAGTACATCTAGTGTATTATCTGACTTATACTTATATTACTATGAACGTCATTATTTAAATAATACAATACATTTATATCGATATATGGATGATGTAATTTTAATTGATACTGATAACACCTGTATATCTCAATTCCCTGTTGATTATCCTTCTAATCTAGAACTTTCAAAAAACCTACTTTTTAATAATACAATCAATTTCTTAGATATTAAAATTATATTAAAAGAGAACAAATTTATAACTGATATTTATGACAAAAGGAAAGAATTTAATTTTAAAGTTAATACTTTTACTAATTTTAAATCATGCCTTCATAATTCTGTATATCGTAATATAATACTTAACCATTTATATAGAATAAAATGTCTATGTTCTTCCCATTTAATTAATACTAATATTAAAAAGCTTGTATATGATGCTATAAATAATGGTTATCCTAAAAAATTCATATATTCTTTAATTTATAATTAGAAATTACATGATCTTATAATTAATTCTTTGCATAAAAAATGTATAAAAAAATTATAAAACATAAAAAAAATAATAAAAAATTAAAAATGTTAAAAAGTAATAAAAATATATATATATAGGTTGGTTGGGTGGGTAGATGTTAGAGTACGGAGGAGGGTGGTGTTGTCTGGATAAAAACGCAAAGGTTAATTATTTATTTAAAAAAAAAATTGAGAGTGGGTTATTTATTTTAACATAATTTTTAAACTGTTTAATTTACACCAATATATGGATATTCATCTAGTTATATCTATAGTTAAATAGCTATATTTTAAATATCAAATTATTTTTAATGTTATTGATATAATTTCTGGTATTATTATTAATAATATTATTACTATTATTATTTTTTTATTTATTTTTTATTATTATTATTATTATTATTATTTCTTTTTTTTTTATTATCCTATATTAAGATAATGAGTTTTTACCATGTAAAGTCACAATAAATGTTACTGATTAAAGTAACAATAATGTATTTTAAGTTATATGTTAATATGAATGTTATCTCTTAATTCTAATTTTAATCATTTTATTAATTTAATTTTATGTTAATATCGATTATTATTTTTTCCGGTTCAATTATATTTCCATTCAGCTTTATCTTTTTTGTTTGTTATGGATAACTATTATTTTTACTTACTTTCAACTCCTTTTTGAAAAATATCTTTGTTCCTTGCTTAATAATTTGGTTTTTGTGTGATGGTAGTCCCAAATTCGTATTGTTTTGCTTTTTCATGGCAAATACGAAGATGAAACCACACACTCCATTTGTAGTTCCAAAGTATTTGGGACCTGAAGATTCTGCTTTGGTTCTACAAATTTCAATTGTATTCATATTATTCTTTTTTTCCTTCCATGTTCAATGTGCTATAAGTTATTAAATTCAATGGTTAATTTCAAATGGTTAATATTGTTTACTATAATTCAATTTAATTCTTCGTTTTGGTTTATTGTTTTATTGATAAAATCCGTTGATGAATCTTGTCTACTTTTAATGGTATTATATATATATATATATATATATATATAAATAAATAAAATAAACAAATTGATTTATCAAAGTGTTTTTTACAGCCTAAGACTTTTCAAATCGACGGAATTTTTGTTAAAAAAGTTACAAGGGAAAAAAAGAACTATTTTGGATTTTAATTTCCAACAACATTACAAGTCTTAATAGTGTATACTGCCCTCATTTTTTTTTTTTTTTTTTTTTTTTTTTTTTTGAAATGTGAACTGAGTAACTAAAAACTGATTTTTTGGATTGTTTTAATTAAGATCCACAAGGTTAGTGTTAGTAAATATTTTTTGATTATTACTATCAAAAATATATTTTTCACCCCCACCTTCTGACTTCGTGTTAAAAACATCAAGTGGATGTGAAGAGATTGATAAAATTTCACCTAGCTTTCATTCTTCAATATGTTTCGCTATTGAAATAATTTTTAAAAAATGAGATGAGCTGTAATTTTCCAACAGAGCGAAAAATAACATAATTTACCTAGCTAAACTTATTGATTATAGCATCTGGTCTGATATATAAATCAGCTCAGAAGAATATGTCGCGGGTAACAGAGCTACAGAAAAAGCTGGAAGTATAATTATACTAGATTAATTTTAACACAATTATTCGAATTGGTAAATTTTGAGCAGGGTAAAAAATATCCGTACCAGGTATATTCGAATGAGGGATTTCTCGGCTGAAGTTGCCAATGCTCTGAGCTATCCCGAACGAATCTGAAAGACTTAATTCACCTAGTCAGTTTTATTGATAGCATCTGGTCTGATACATATGAATAAGTTCAGAAGAGAAAAAAATTAACACAATTAATAATTGTACTTGTATTAATTATAGTGTAATTACGTATCCAGCGCTCACAGGAATTCCATTACTTACGATTTTTGTTTTATCTAATTTATGGGGTAAACTGAGTTTTAACCCACTTCTTGGCGACGTGTTTTCTACCGCGCGATAACTACGCCGCGCCTTGCTTTCCTTTACTTTTAGCTATCGCTCTTCTCGGCAACCCTCGGAGCAAAAAAGCGATTTTTCTCTCCTTCGTTTGCCGGAGCTTGCGCATGCTTTGTTCGTTCTTTTTTTTTTTAAGCTTTCTTATTGGACAAGAAAGGAGAAACATTTAAAAGTTTGAAGTCCCGCTCCTTGAAATTAATTAAATTTCTTGTGTCTCATTAGAGGCCGTTGGATTTCGAAGGGTATATATATATGTACCTGCCATATATATATGTACCTATATATATATGGCAGAGAGTGGATGTGGGTATCTGTTAACTAAATGCTCTATATTTTAATATATCATAAATATAAGGTGCCGATAATTTGAAAAGTTTCTAGGAATACAATTTAACAGACATATTGAAAAAATGGGATATATGGGTAGAAGGTAAAAATGATTAAAACCATAAACTAGTCCCTGCGAGTTAATTCACAAGTATTGTTATACAGTCATCTTTTATTGCATTTTCAAAGAATTATTTTCATTTTATTCCTCTGTTGAAGATTACCAAACGATTTTACGCCTTCCAAGCCATTAAGAGGCTACTTCAGTCAAGCGAAAAGACCCATTCGCTAATGCTAATCCCAAAATTTTTATAAAGATATCTGGGTTAAATTTCGATGTTGTTCATCTTTTTTTTTCACTGGATAGATGAGATCGATCTGTACAAAGGACGTTTTTACTTTTTTGTTTTTGTTTACAGATGTTTTTAATGAGTATACTTTAATTTACTTAAATGATATTTTATTTGAATGAGCATACTTTGATTTTCGAAACCAGTTTCAAATATTAAAGCATTCTCAAAAGAAAAAAAAAAAAAAAAAAAAAAAAAAAAAAAACAGCAATCGAAATTGAAGAAGTAAAGAAATGTCTTGTACAGGCCAATTTTTGCTATCCATTGCAAAATTATATAAAAATACTGAAATGTAACCGAGATACATTTGCACATTTTTCTCATTTAGCATTAGTAAACGAATCTGTTTGGATTCGTGACTAAAAGATTTCGTCCTTAAAAGAAACTAGCATACCAAATTTTTAAAAATTCCTGCCAGCTTGGCCTACAGGCGCAGATTGATTTTGAAGCTAAGTGCTCATTTCAACAATAAAAAATAAAATATGATAGAGGTAAACCAAGTTTTAACAAGTTTATTTGGCCGCTTTTAAAGAATTTTTCTTTTCTTTTCTTTTATTTATTTTTTGTCAGAGCTGGCTTTATTAGAATCATCTTATGCGTAATTCGGCTCAAAATCCTCAGTTTGACAGCATATTTTGAAATATATTCTGGATTTATCCAACCATAGACCAATGCGCATTTGAGAACAAATTCGAAATAAAAATGAGTTAGAAACTAGGCAATTTGTTATTTGAATACATTCTATATTCTTCATCATGATCGCTTCCAGAAATTCTGTTCAAAACGCCCACTTTGGCAGCATATTTTGAAATATTCTTCAGTTCTTGTAAGTCACAGCAACTTTGGATTTGAATATCTCTGTCAGACATTTAGCTATAAAGATCAAAATTTTTTTGATCAATTCAGGAACGTATAAGGAATAATTTCCTATAATCCGGGAATTTTGTCTTACGGGGCCGCATACTAATTTAAAATCAAATAGACACCCCCCCCCCCCCAAAATGGAGCTGCAATTAATGTCATCACCTTTTGCCGCCTTTTTTTATGAAACTTTGTTACTGGAAGTAAGTGCCTAGAGGCGATATTAAAGGAGCTAGCCTGTTTTGCTAATTACGACTCACCCTCTCTCTATATTTATATGCATACATACATATAGATAGATAGATTAATGAAGTTTTCTACTGATTGAAGTTTTGGGGTCTAGGGGTCATAATCAGTGTAGATTTGCCGAAAAAAAAAAAAAAAAAAAAAGGCAGAATTTGTAACATAAGAACGATCGCAATAGGTAGTATTCTATACAAAATATACCTTCTTAATTAACCTTCTTAATAATTTTCGTTTTCACCCATAATCATTTAATTTTAATTTATTTTTTCCAGAAAGAAAACAGGAAAATAAAAACAAGTTTTCTGTTCAACATTTAAAAAATTAAGGAAATTTTAAATATCTAATTACAGTACATACAGGGTGAGTCATAAATATCGAAACAATAGGCTATCTCCTTAAATATTGCCCCTAGACTCATGCTTCCAGCTGCAAAAAAATATAAAAAAAGGTGAATTTTTTGATAAGTTGCAACTCCATGGAGGGTCTATTTGAAAAAATACGAAAATTAATTTTTCGTATTAAGAACCGTGAACATAGTTTCTCAGTTCACGGCCTGTACAAATATCAAGGAAAACAGTGCGGGTGAGGCCCAATGTGGACCGACTCAATTTCGACAAAAAATTCAGGCCTTAATTAAAATACAGTTGAGATTCCTTTAAAGAATTGTTGTATTGTGTCTGCTATTGTGTGTATACATATATATAGACATCATTCAAGATTATATGATGTAAATTAGTTTTTTTGGCTTTTAATTCTTTTTTCTCTATCCTTGATTTTTACGAAGCAAACCTTCTAAAAGATAAATTATGCCATCAAAAAGCAATGTATTTTATAGTTATAACTTCAAATAGATGTATATACCTATATATATATATATATATATATATATATATATATATATATATATATAACCATTAATATTATTACAATATATGAACATGAACCATTGAATTTAATAAATTATAGTACATTAAACATGGAAGTAAAATATGAATATGAATACAAATGGGATTTGTATTCATAAGTATTTATCAGCATCAAATTAGTATAAGTTAGTAATAATAATAATAATAATAATAATAATAAAGCACAATCTTAGAACATGTATTTTTGACTAAATTACAATAGTTATGTTTCGGGAAATAAAAAAAAATATTTTGAATATATGATTTTTTAAAAATAAGTTACTTCTTTTTAAAATTTATATTTTAAAAATTAATATTAAAAAAGTCCTGTAAACTATATTTTTCATTAAATAAATGAAAAAGTTTTGAAATTCGAAAAATATTGTTTAGAGTTCAATTTTAAACTACCCCACTTAAAATAATAATAATAATAATAATAATAATCATTTAAATTTTTATAAAAATTTTATGAGAAATTTTGGGATGTGATTTTGATTGCAAATTATATTTTTAACCACCACAGACGTGGGAAAGAAATAAAATTCTAACTCAATAAATATATTTTTTAACGATTTCCTGGAACTGTTTAAAGTAACATTATATCTTGAATAACTCACTTTTCAATTTGTGTCTAAAAATTTTTCTTTCCTGTACTAAATTTAGAAGGGAAATATGATTCAGGACGGAACTATTTGTTTTACTGTCACAAGGACAAGTCCATTACAATGAAGAAAAGAAATATATTAATGATATTTTAATTAAAGCAATATATTAATAATTATTATATAATAATATAATTATTATATTTATTACATATTATAATACTTAATAATTTAATTAAACATATTTGATAAATTTCTCATCTTAAAAGAGACTTAGAAAAATTCCGCGTATAGTAATTTCCGTAAAAACTTTGCAAAAGTGTTTAATTGTACCAAAAAAAAAAAAAAAAAAAAAGTTACAAATATTTAAAAGGTAATAATAATAAAATAAAATAAAAAAAACATTACATAAACTTTTTTTTTTTTTTTTTTGATTGGATTTTTTTTCCCAAGAACTTTTTAAACAAACACTATTAATTATTGATTTCAAGGAAATTTTTCAAAAGAAGAAAAAATTAACCTTTTTGGCCTGTTGGATTGGAACAGTGATAGTGAAAAAGGATTATTACCCACCGGGTAGGTATTTATTTTTAGAATATATAGCTGAGTATTTGCAAAAGACTAAATAAAATAAATATCCAAGAATTAGCTATTTTCATATTTTATCGTAAAAAATTCTTAATATCGAAAAAATTCTTGACAGCTTAAGTTGCAATGCTTCCAATACTATAATATCTTTCACTTTGATTACAGAAAAATACCCCTTTTTTCTCCTACTGAATGAATGTCACTATCTATTAGAATCAACATCATGCGTAAACCCTTACGAAAATAATAGTGAAAAATGAACTCACGTTGAAAAACTATTATCTCAAAAATCTATGAGATGTTACAAGAATAAAATATAATAAGTTTCTATAGAAAATTGTGGCAAATACTGAAAAAGCTTAGCTGCCTTATAAGTTAATTTTTTTTTTTTTTTTTTTTTTTAAATAGTGTGTTTTAACTTTTTGACTGTCCCTGTAAATAAAGTAATCATGCTAGAAACTTCATTTTCAAAAGGAATCGTTCTAGGTTATACATAAGTAATTTCCTAAAATTTCATGGCAATCCGAGTATATTTACTGGAGTTAGAGTGCGGACAGACGACCAGACAAACCGAAAGCATAAACACGTTAAACTTTGCAGGAAAGTTTTAAAAACCATCCAGGCATCAAAATGGCTGTTGAAATAGGTCCTCTCTAGGCAAACCTACTATTTAAAAGAACGATTAATCTTTCTTCCTCTAATCCTCTTCCCGCGTGGTGGGGGAAATCTGATGAATGGTTTTCTTATTGTTTAAGAACAAAACCCGTGCCCAGCGTTGCAGAATCGAGAAAGAATTTTTTTCTTTTAAAAGCTTTGTATTGCGTAGTGTCTCCTGGACTTAAATCCCGCTCCGGGAGACAAAACGCAAAAGCACGCCAACGTGGCGATATTTTGGAAGCGCGAAGAAGGGGGTTAAAACTCAGTCGCGCCAATTTATGTACAGGCGCAAGTAACGCGTTGAGGTACAAACATTAGGGGGCCAATTTCAACCTTATTTATTTTAAAATTTCTCATTCATACCAGAAAATTTCTATATTATTCTCTCTCTCATTTTTATTTATTTATTTAAGACAACATTTCATGATTACATAAAGAAAAAATTCTTCTCTGAAAATTTTCTGTATAAAATCGAAATTTTTGAATTCGATTGAGAAGCATAAAACTGGCAAATCTATCAAATACAAAATATATATATAAATTTTCGTTTTTCATTTATTTATTTACTTATTTATTTATTTATTTACTTATTTATTAATTTATTTAAAATTTCGAATTCATATCAGATAATTTCAAAGACGAATTTATTCTTTATATGACTATGAAATGTCTATCTTAAATAAAGAAAAAAAAATAGCATAGGAATTTTCTGGTTAGAGTAAGAATTTTTTTAAATAATAAAAAAAAATGTATGTATCTTAACGCCTCAGTTGCGCCCATACATCCCTATGCAATAAATGATTGTTACAGTGTTTTAAACCAACCCTTAAAGATTGTAAAATGCATTTAGAATCACCCTGTACATCAAGCCAGATGTTATGGTAGTAAGGTTATATAATAAAGTTAGTTGGGTGAATTGGGTGCTCTAGATTAGTCCGGACTGGCTCAGTAGCCAGAGCATTGGCTGCTTTAGCCAAGAAATCCTTGGTTCAACTCCTGGCCCGAATATTTTTTTCCCTGTTGAAAAAATGACAACTCATGCGAATTATTTAAAAAAAATAAAATAACTGTGCTAAAAATTATCTATAGCGGATTTAAAAAAAAAAAAAAAAAAAAAAAAAAAAAAAAAAAAAACTTGTGTTTTGAAGTTTGCATGATTTTGTATGATATAGAGATATGATTTCATGATAAACCACCTAGAGTCAAGCTGCTCAAATAATATAATAAAAAGCGCACGGTGTTTATGCTCTGAGATTCATATTTTGCAGAATATAATCGCGAAATTTGAAACACTCTTATATGCGTTTTGAATCATCCTCTCGAAATCCTTTGTATAAAAATAAAACAAGGCAAAATTTACAGTGCCAACAAAAAAATCCTGATGCTTAAGGGTGTATTCGAAAAAAAAACTTTTCCACCTTCAACAGCTCGAAATTTTCTGATACAATTTCAGACGCATTTTTTAAAATAGAAACATGAAACTTGCTGAGGGGATTTTTGAAGACACGTATAAGGTGCCGTGTGATGTCACTTTGCACTCAATTCATTAGAATTTGACTTATAAACAATTACCTTCTCAATCGACTCTTTTTTTTTTCTTTCCCATATCTCCCATTTCGAAAAACTCGAATCAAAAGGCCAATTTTGACTGCATTTTTTGTAATATTTTCTGCATTTATAAAGAAAATTGACAGACACGGCACCTTATAAAGTTTCTAAATAAGAGAATCTGCGTGTTTGATGCGTTTAGAGCAAAAGTGAATTAAAAAATAAATAGGAAAATATGCAATTTGAACAGTCTCAATGTTCAATTTTTTTTTTTTTTTTTTCCAGTTTTAAATAGAACAGGCGGTTACGAATTTCTATTATGCGTTGGTTACGTAGAATGGTGGCAATACCAGCATAATGATTTAGAATTCTCCTTTCCGATCATATTTACCAGAGTTTAAGTGCGGACAGACAGCAAGACGAAGAGAAAAACCGAAATCATAAACTTTTTTCAACTTTATTGGAAATTATTAAAAAATATTGGGCAAAAATATCAATTTTTAAAAAAGTAATAAGGATTAAAATAAAATACAAAAAACTTCTATAATATTTTTGTGATTTTTAATTAAATATGCAATTAAACAATTTTTTTTAAAGTTCACTGTTAGTTCAACTCTGAAATGCAGTGAATTCATAATTTCAACCATATATTTCATAATAAACAAATTTGTTGAAAAAGTAAACTGTCCCCTTAAGAGTGTAATCGAAAAAATGCTTTTCCACCATCAACAGCTCAAAATTTTTCGATACGATTTCAGATACGATTGTTTGAATACATCCTTAATTTTTAATCATGATTGCTTCTGAAAATTTTGTGCGAAATACTCACTTTGACAGCATTTTTAAAAATATATTCTATCTTTATCAAAAAACTGGCCAATGCGTCACATTATATAGTTCCTAAATAAGAGGATCTGTAAATTGGATGCGTTTGAGAGCGAAAATGGATTTTAAAACGAGTCATAAAAAACGCAATTTGCTATGTGAAAACTTCCTTAAATTTTCAAATCACGAAGACTTTGGGAAATTCTGTTCAAAATACCCTTTTTGGTAGCCTTTTTCAAAATATATTCTGTCTTTATCAAAAAACCGATCAATGCATCACATTATATAGTTCCTAAATAAGAAGATCTGTAAATTGGATGCATTTGAGAGCAAAAATGGACTTAAAAACGAGCCAGAAAAAAGCGCAATTTCTTATTTGAACACTTCCTTAAATTTAGTCACGATTTCGGAAAATTCTGTTCAAAATACCCTTTTTGATAGCCTTTTTTGAAATATATTCCATCTTTATCAAAAAACTGACCAATGCATCACATTATATAGTTTTTAAATAAGAGGATCTGTAAATTGGATGCGTTTGAGAACAAAAATGGATTAAAAACGAGTCAGAAAAAAACGCAATTTCTTATTTGAATACTTCCTTCAATTTTCAGACCCGATGACTTTCGGAAATTCTGTTCAAAATACACTTTTTGGTAGCCTTTTTTGAAATATATTCTGTCTTTATCAGAAAATTGACCAATGCGTCACTTTATAGAGTTTCTAAATAAGAGGATCTACCATTTGGATGCATTTAAAATCAAAAATGAATTTAAAAATGAGTCAGAATATAAGCAGTTTGAATTTGAGGGTTTTTCTCCAACTCCTATTTTTGTTTAATTTTTTTTTGCTATACGAATTGGTCCCATGAAAAACTTGTCAGTATAAAAGTTGTAGATATTTTTGAGAAGATGTAAAATAACTTTAATCAGATTTGATATCTTAAAAATTGACGGAGTTATGGATTTTTCTCTTTTTTCAGCGCCCTTTTTCTTTTCGTTTTTAATTTTTTTCGTCGGTAAAAGTTGGTCCGATTAAAAACTTGTAAATACAAAAGTTTTAGATAATTTTAAGAACATTTACAAAAAATTTAGTTGGACTTGATATCTTGAAAATTGACGAAGTTATGAATTTTTTCTCTCAAAATCCCTATTTTTTTCGCCCCTTGAGCCCACTTCTAAATTTATCAAAACTCTGTTATGCATATACTTTCGGCCCATTTTTAAGAAGTAATATAAACTTTAAACCGATTCGATATCTACTTTAATTAAGAAGTTATGGCTTTTTTTGGTTTTCACAAAAACGCCCCCTATTCCGGCCCCCCTTGGTCCGATTTTGCCCATTAACGAACTTAGCCAAGATTTTAACCACTTTGATTTTATGTACAAGTTTGGTGGAGATTGGTGAAGAATTATAGAAGTTATCGTGTCCATAAAAAGTGATATATATATATATATATATATACAGGGTGTCCGAAAAGTCTGGAAACGGCCGAATAACTCGAGAAATACATATGAGATTGAAAAACGTAAATATACGTGTTAAATATTTTTAAATAAGCTACTCTGTGATACGAAATTTGACCTTCGAAACCGACCCCCTGGGGGTCAGAGGGGGTCCAACTTTGAAATCTTAAATTATAACCCCCATTTTTTATTGCAGATTCAGATTCTACGGACAAAAATACGTCACTTTAGTATTTGATGTTTATTTCAAATCTTCGTTTATCACAATGTAATCGAGCATATTAAATCGATACATATTCCCGCTTTTCCAACGGGATTTTCCCTAATCGAAACTGATTGGGCAGAATTTTTGACGTCAAATTCCTCGTCTTTTGTAGGAATAGCGTTTCCTGAAAATCACCCGTGGCGATTATTTCAATAGTGCTACACTGTTAAAAATTTGACCCATTTGCTGCAGCGCCACTCCACAGCTATTATAGAATATCTCTTTTGTGACCAATGAGAATGCTCCATAACACAGTAAAGTAATCGTTTTCTATAAAAGCGGTGGAGTGACGATGCAGCAAAAGGGTCAATTTTTTTACAGTGTACTTTATTGTGTTATGGAACATTCTCATTGGTCATGAAAGAGATATTTTATAAAAGCTGTGGAGTGACGCTACAGCAAATGGATCAATTTTTTAACTGTGTAGCACTACCGAAATAATCGGCACGGGTGATTTTCAGGAAACGCTATTATAGCAAAAGACGAGGAATTTGATGTTACAAATTCTCCCCAGTTAGTTTCGATTAGGGAAAATCCCGTTGAAAAAGCCGAAATATGTATCGATTTAATATGCTCAATTACACCGTGATAAACGAGGATTCGAAATAAACATCAAATACAAAAGTTACGTATTTTTGTCCGTAGAATCCGAATCTGCAATAAAAAATGGGGGTTATAATTTAAGATTTCAAAGTTGGACCCCCTCTGACCCCCAGGGGGTCGGTTACAAAGATCAAATTTGGTATCACTGAGTAGCTTATTTAAAAATATTTAACACGTATATTTACATTTTTCAATCTAATATATATTTTTCTAGATATTCGACCGTTTCCAGACTTTTCGGACACCCTGTATATATATATATATATATATATATATATATATATATATATATATATATAGAGAGAGAGAGAGAGAGAGAGAGAGAGACAGATAGATAGATAAACTGGTGCGATTGCAATAGGTAGTATTTATTACGAAATCTACCTAAAAATAGAAACATGAAACTTGCATAGATGATTTTTGAAGAGATGCATAAGTTGCCATGTGATGTCATTTTGCGCTCAATTCATTAGAATTTGATTTATGAACAATTACTTTCTCAGTACGACTCTTTTTCTCTTTCCCAGATCTGCCGCTTCGGAATAATTGGTTCAAAAAGCCAAATTCGATTGCATTTTCTGCAATATTTTCTGCATTTATCAAAAAATTGATAAGCACGGTACTTTATGTACTTTCTAAATAAGACAATTTGTCAGTTTGATGTATTTAAGAGCAAAAACAAATTAAAAAATAAATCGGAAAATAAGCAATTTGAATCGAAAGTTATCGAAAATCGAAAAACCTTAAAAGTTTGAATTAGCGTGTCTTCATTAATTTTTATGTATAAACATGAAATTTGGACTATAATTATATAGATTGACCTTTTTAACATTATACAACTAGAATCTCACTTATCTTTCACAGAATTTGTGCATTGGAGAAATTAAAATATTTCTCCTTTTCCATAAGTGATGGTGAATATGATATCTGGAGAACGTTTGTATGGATAATTATGAAATTTGATACATGTAATATGCATACATGTATTCTCAAAATGACCTACTCTTAGGTCAAAAATATTTCATTAATTATATAAAAAATCAAAATTTTACATTTTTTAATAAATAAAAATATCAATTATTTAAAAAGTAGTAGGGATTTGAAAAAAAAAAAAAACTTTTATAATATTTTTGAAATTTTTAATTAAATATGCAGTTAAACATTTTTTTTCAAAATTCACTGTTAGTTGAACATTGAAATGCAGTAATTTCACCATTTCAACCATATATTTTAAAATACACAAAATTTTTGAAAAAATAAACTGTCATTTGAAGGGTCTGGTATCTTTTAAACTTGTCGAAAATCCACAAAAACCTTAAAAGTTTGAATTAGCGTGTCTTCATTAATTTTTATGTATAAACATGAAATTTGTACTACTGATTAAATAGATTTACCTTTTTTACATTATACAACTAGAATCTGACTTATCACTAACACGATTTGTGCGTTGGAGAAATTAAATTAGTCCATTTTTAACCCCGTAAGTGTCGTTGCGATCATGATAGCTTGAAAACGTTTGTATGGATGATTATGTAATTTGATATATAATAGATGCATATGCATATATGTATTTTCAAAATGACTTATTCTTAGGTCAAAATTATTTCATTAACTATATAAAAAAAATCAAAATTTTATATTTTTTAATGAATAAAAATATTAATTTTTAAAAAAGTAGTAGGGATTTAAAAAAAATAAAAACTTTAATAATGTTTTAGAAATTTTTAATGAAAAAAAAATCCTGTACCTTTTAAATTTGTCAAAAATCGACAAAAACGTTAAAAGTTTGAATTAGCGTATCTTCATTAATTTTTATGTATAAACATGAAACTTGAACTATTGATTAAATAGATAACTGTAATCTCACTTATCTGTCACAGAATTTGTGCATTGGGAAAATTAAAATAGTTCTTTCTTAGCACCATAAGTGATTGTGAACATGATAGCTTGAGAACGTTTGTATGGATAATTATGAAATTTGATACATATAATATGCATACATGTATTCTCAAAATGACCTACACTTAGGTCAAAATTATTTCATTAACTATGTCAAAAAAATCAAAATTTTACTTTTTTTAATAAAAAAATATCAATTTTAAGAAAGTATTAAGGATTTAAAAAATAATAATAAAACTTTTATAATATTTTTGAAATTTTTAATTAAATATGCAGTTAAACAATTTTTTTTTTCAAAATTCACTGTTAGTTGGACATTGAAATGCAGTGAGTTAACATTTCAACCATAAATTTTAAAATAAACAAACTTGTTGAAAAAGTAAACTGTCCCCTTAAAGGATCTTGTAACTTTTAAACTTGTCGAAAATCGACAAAAACCTTACAGTTTGAATTAGCGTATCTTCATTAATTTTTACGCATAAACATGAAATTTGTACTATTGATTAAATAGATTGACCTTTTTTACGTTATACAACTAGAATCTAACTTATCACTCACATAATTTGTACGTTGGAGAAATTATTTTTTCTTTTAACTCAGTAAGTGTGATTTCGATCATGATAATTTGAAAACGTTTGTATGGGATAGTTATGTAATTTCATATAATTTCATATATAGAATAGTATGCATGTATGTATTTTCAAAATTACTTACTTTTAGGTCAAAATTATATTATTAACTATGTAAAATAAATAAATCAATAAATAATAAAAAATTTTTAATGAATAAAAATATCAATTTTTAAAGATGTAGTAAAGATTTTAAAAAATTAAACTTTTGGAATTTTTTTGAAATTTTTAATTAAATATGCAGTTAAACATTTTTTTACATAATTCACTGTTAGTTAAACATTGAAATGCAGTGAGTTCACCATTTCAACCATATATTGAACATTTTGAAAAGGTTATCTGCCACTTAAGGGATTTCATACCTTTTAAACTTGCCAAAGAAGTTTGGCAAGTTTAAAAGGTATGTTCAATCTTCATTAATTTTTATGTATAAACATGAAACTTGAACTATTGATCAAATAGATTGAACTTTTTAACATTATACAACTAGTATCTCACTTATCTTTCTGAGAATTTATGCTTTGGAGACATTAAAATATTTCTTCTTTTAATTCCGTAAGTGATTGCGAACATGATATCTAGCGTAGATCTAGCATATCTTCATTAATTTTTATGCGTAAACATGAAGTTTGTACTACTAAATAGATTTACTTTTTTTTACATTATACAACAGGAATCTCGCTTATCTTTTACAGAATTTGTGCATTGGAGAAATTAACGGAGGAAAAGGTAAACTGTCCCCTTAAAATGTCTTGTACCGTTTACATTCGTCGAAAATCGACAAAAACATTAAAAGCTTGAATTAGCGTATCTTCATTAATTTTTATGTATAAACATGAAAGTTGGACTATAATTATATAGTTTGACCTTTTTAACATTATACAACTGGAATCTCCCTTATCTTTCACAGAATTTGTGTAAGTTAATTAAAATTGTTCTGTTTTCAACGCCGTAAGTCATTGTGTGTAAGACATCTTGGAAGCGTTCGTATGAATAATTATGAATTTTGATAAATGTAACAATCATATATGTTTTTTTCAAAATGACGTACTCGTAGGTTAAAATTATTTCATTAACAAAGTAAAAAAAAAAAAAAAAAAAAAAAAAAAAAAAAAAAAAAAAAAAATTAGAATTTTACATTTTTAATGAATAAAAATACACATAATTATGAATATTTTCACCTCAAATGCTTAAAAGAAGATCAATTTTAATACATACATTTGCTAATTATGTACATCGAATTTTGTAGAAATTCATACATACGTTCACAAGATATCGTGCACACAATGACTTACAAAGTAAAAAAAAAAAAAAAAAAAAAAAAAAAAAAAAAAAAAAAAAAAAACTTTTTAATTTTAACAATGCACAAATTTTATTATAGGCTAATCAAATTCTATTGGTAGCATGTTATAAAGCAAAACCTATTTAATCAATATTCAGAATTTTTTGTTTATACATAAAAAAGTTTTGAAGATAGACTAATTCAAACTTTCAATTTTTTCGGTAAATTTCATTTAGTTTAAAAAGTACAAGACCCCTTAAAAGTACATATTTGTGTCTTGTTTATATTTAAAATGTTTGACATTGTTTATTCAAAGTGATAATAATTTAGAATTTGTATAAAAACAGATATTTGTCACAATATGAAAAAATGATCTTGTGATATAGTGTCAGAAAAAGTTTGTAGTGAAATATAGTATGTTTAAGCAATGTAGACGAGGAAGCGATATTCAAGCTATATCCTGAACTTATAAATTTTCTGTCAATATCTGACACCGGTATATATCAGTGAGGTCTATACACTTTACCTGAGGCACTTGCTGCATAAATTCATCTTCGTTTAAAGTATTTTACAGCATATTTGATTTATATACAGACTATTGCTCAAGACCAGCGATTCCCAAACAATGGGTCGCGACCCACTGGTGGGTCGCGGCGAGAGTTTTGGTTGGCCGTGGTACAATCAAGATTTATCACAAAAATGTAGCTTTTATTTCCTCTGTTTAAAAAAACATAACAATTTTAACAGTAAATAATATTTCAAGATAAAATCCTTAATTTTTAGCTCACAGGCTATCATAGCCTGAGAGCTTATGTGCCCGTTCGTTCTGTATGTACGTGCGTTCATGCGTAACGCGATAACTCATGATAAAAATATCGGATCTACTTGAAATTTTGTATATAGGTATATCCTGATAAGGCGCTTCCCTGATTAGTTTTTGGAGTTCATTCGATAAGTATAAGATTAGGAACGGGGGGCTCATGCCCCTCCTCTTAGTTGATATAAACGAGATTTTCGTGCAGAATTAACAGTTTTCGTTCAAAATTTAGATATAGGATCATTCTGATTAGGCGATTCCGTGACTGTTATTAGGTGTTCATTGAATAAGTATAAACAGGGGTAACGGGAGGCTCATGCCCCCCCTCCTTAATTTATATAAACGCGATTTTCATGCAGAATTAACAGTTTTCGTTCAAAATTTAGATGTAGGATCATTCTGATGAGGCGATTCCGTGACTGTTATTAGGTGTTCATTGAATAAGTACAAACAGGGGGAACGGGGGGCTCATGCCCCTCCCCTCAATTGATATAAACGGGATTTTCATGCAGAATTAACAGTTTTTGTTCAAAATTTAGATATAGGATCATTCTGATGAGGCGATACCGTGGCTATTATTAGGTGTTCATTGAATAAGTATAAACAGGGGGAACGGGGGGCTCATGCCCCTTCCCTTAATTGATATGAACGGGATTTTCATGCAGAATTAACAGTTTTCGTTCAACATTTAGATATAGGATCATTCTGATGAGGCGAGTCTGTGGCTGTTAAGAGGTGTTCATTGAATAAGTATAAACAGGGGGAACGGGAGTTCTAATGCCCCTTCCCTTAACTTGTATAAATGGATTTTTCAATCAGAATTGTCAGATTTCGTTCAAATCTCTGAATAGTTTTGGTTTGGTTTGGTTTGGTTTATTTTTGTCGTCCGATTATCTGCGCTAGGGATATAGGACCAGGGGGGAGTGCCCTTCGTGGGGGTCTTTCTAAGGGAACCTAACCCGTATTTACGCAAGGTTCGAAGAAAACCACGAAAACTCCGAACGGTTAGGCCGACAGCCGCGATTGGGTTCGAACCCAGCACCCGCCGTCTACCAGTTGAGAGGTCCGTACCTCTGAATAGTTTTGGAAGTATAAAAGAGGGGACTAACTCCTCTTAAATTATATAAATGCTAAATGGGTTTTTATTAAGAATTATCCGATTTGCTCTGAATTTTAGATATAGATTTTTTAATATGATAAAGCATGTACTTGATAGTTTAGGAGGTTCAATGATTAAGTATGAAAAAGGAGAAAGGGGAGAGCTGTTTCCCCTTCTTAATTTTTTTTCGAACGGAATTAACGAAAATACAAGGCTGTAATGTACAATTAGTATGCGTAGCCTGTGAGCTCAATGCCATCAGTTTAACTGGGCAATATTCTTTTTATTATCATCTTAATGAATATACCAGGGGAATATCCATAAAGATCTAAATCAACTTAGAATTCCTTGATGTGGTTTACATGTAACGTGTGAATATGTTTTTTCTACTTTGCTGTTTTTAAAAGAAAAAAAAAAAAAGTACAGAGACAAACTGTGTGACTTAACATTAAAATTAATCAGCTTTAATCATAATACAAATGCCATTCATTGGTAAACACGAGTGTCAGAAATTTCACTTGCTGAAAAATACTCTTTGGGTAGTAATTAAATGTACTTTTTATTTATCTTTGTATTTTGTCTGTTGTTTTCCTTATTATGCATTTCCACACATATGGGTTATTACTTCTTTTTTTTGCTGATAGTGTATGCTTCATACACTATTTAAAATTTCCCTTTTTTGCAGGATGGGATGGCCGGTATACACCCTTATACACTGCTCAAAACAATTAAAGGATATTTGAAGTTTTATATAAAATAAAGATATAAACGATTTTTTTTTTTTTTTTTTTTTTTTTTTGCCGAAAATAGAAGAAGAGAATCACAAATGCAAATTTTTCTGGTTTTCAATCTGTGGAGTATGCAAATTTTGAGTTCGACGTCAAAAACGTCGCTTCAGCGGCAGCGAATGAAATTTGACTTTCAACTGGATAAAAGAGAATGAAGACAAGGATGATCGGCATTCAGTGATTGCTTTGTTTCGATGAGTACGATGTCTCAGTGAAGTCATTTGACAAATTCAGAAGCTTGGAGAATTGTTGGTAGGTTAGAAGGGGGCCAAACTCAAGCCGAAGTAGAGCAAGCCACTGGAGTGTCACAAAGTGTCATTTACAGGATCTGGAACCGTTTTTAGGAGAGTGGATGTGCAGGCCGAAGACCAGGGCAAGGTCGTAGATGGGCAACAACGCCCAATGAAGATCGGTATTTAGCGTTAACAGCTCGGAGACACCGAAACATGAACGCTACTCTTCTCCAACAACACCTTCGCTCGGCTACAGGCACCACGATTTCAACTCAGACTGTCCGAAACTGGCTCCATGCTGTAGGTCTGTATGCTCGCCGACCGATGGTATGTGTTAGATTAACATCAAGGCATCGTCGCGACTGCAGGGAGTGGGCAACCGAGCATGTCAACTGGAGGAGAAATGAATGGAGCAATATTCTGTTTTCTGACGAGTCCCGTTTTTCTGTGCATCCGAATAATAGGCGTATTTTTATCTGGAGGGACCGTGGCAGTAGGAATAATCCTGCGTTCGTGCACGAAAGTGTCAGATTTGGCGGTGGAGGAGTGTTGGTGTATGGAGGCATCTCCATTGACGGGCTTACTGACCTCATTCGAGATGGAGCTCTGACTGGTCGCCGATATAGGGATGAGATCCTCAGACCTATTGTAGTCCCTTACGCTGCAGCAATCGGAGATAACTTCATTTTAATGGACGATAACTGTATGCCACATCCTGCAAACCTGGTGGAGGATTTCCTTTTCGAGGAAAGAATCGTTCGAATGGAATGGCCAGCGTGTTCTCCAGACATGAATCCAATCGAGCACGTTTGGGACGCTCTAGGAATACGAGTTTCTGGCCGCCAACAACCCCCACAAATTCTCCAAGAACTGGAAAGAGCTCTTCTGGAAGAGTGGGGCAGAATACCCCAACTCGTCATTAATAGCCTCATTGAGTCCATGCCTCAAAGGTGTTCAACGTTGCTGGCCGCCCGTGGAAACCATACCCCCCTACTGAAAATGATTTTCTTTGAAGAAAACACCTTTTCTTATTCTTTTTTTCTCATATGCACAAATTGTGTTTTTTTCCAAACATGTGTAATTTATTCTCATATAACCTACTATGTCTGTCCACCATGTATCAATCAGCTAAAAAGTTTCCCAGATACAAAATTTACCTAAAACTGCAATATCCTTTAATTGTTTTGAGCAGTGTATTAGGTGGGTCCGGAAATTTTTTTTAACTTAAAGATGGAACACGTATCAATAAAGTTTGGGAACCGCTGCTCTATAAAAATTTCCTAGTAAAATGGATTCATTTTGACTAGCTGAGACTCCATTTTAGAATTGTGTACAATAAATTTTGTAAATAGAATTAAGAATTGACCGAAACACTAGACCGACAATTGCCAACATGAATATGGAAGCGATTTAGAATCGAACTGTGTTTTTTTTTTTTTTTTTTTTTTTTTTTAATCAACAAATTACCTATCAACTTATAAGTGTTTTTGATCCTGTGACAAGATATTTTCCCCCTTGGCTGACTGGTTTTTCTACTTCCGTCAAGAAATTCGATTTAAAACGTTCACTTTGACACTATTATCTAGAGGATCTATTGTGTTTCAAATAAAACAGAAAAATGAGTGCGATTAGACAGTTTTTAAATAACAGCACTCGCTAATTTCATGCATTTCTGAACGAAAATAAATTAAAAATTATGTCATAAAATTGCCCTTTTTGATTTAAGAAGAATGCATTCAGCGCAATTGCCCATACAAATTATAACTTTAAATGACGTTTTCTCGATTTTCTCGATATTCTTTTTTTTTTTTTTTTTTTTTTTTTTTTTTTTTTTTTTTTTTTTTTAATGCTGTGGTTTTTTTCGTATTTTATATACAGATTAAATTTTTCCTTGTATATTCTTTATTACATAAGTGATAAATCAGTGTATACAATAGTATTAATTTCAGTCTTTTCTTTTCTTTTCCTTTTTTTTTTTTCTTTTTTTTAAGTAAATTAAGATGTGTTAGATTTCACTTTACATTATATGTATCAGTAAAAAAAATTATATTAAATGTAATATTAGATGTCCTTGTGTAATTAATTATTGACAATTAACAAAACAAAACAAAAGAAAAAAAAGGACAAAAATATTAATTTTTTAAAAAGTAATAAGGATTTTAAGAAGTAAAATTTGTATAAACTTTAAAAAATTTTAAATAAATATGCAATTTTTTTTCCAAAATGTATTTTTAGTTTACCATTGAAATGCAGTGAGTTCATTATTTGAAATTGAAACGTGTATTTTAAACTAAGCAAAATTTTTCAAAAAGTAATAGTCCGATTAAAAGTACATATCGTTACTTGTTTATATTTAAAAATATTTGACATTCTGTATTCAAAATTTTAATAATTTAGAATTCGTATAAGAACCGATATTTGTCATAATATGAAAAACTGATCCTATGATATAGTGTCAGAAAAAAAAAAAATTGTAGTGAAATGTATATGCTTATGCAGTATATACGGAAAAGGAAGCGATATTCAAGCTATATCCTGAATTTATGAATTTTCTGTCAATGCCTGACACGGGTATATATCAGTGAGGTCTATACTCTTTGCCTGAGGCACTTGCTGCATAACTTCATCTTCGTTTAAAGTACTTTACAGCATACTTGATTTATATACAGTCTATAGGCTCTAGACATAAAAATCTCCGAGTAAAATAGGTTTATTATTACTAGCTGAGACTCAATTTTAAAATTATGTAGAGTAAGTTTTGTAAACGGAATTAAGAATTAACCGAAACACTTGACCGACAATTGCCGACTTGAATATGGAAGCGGTTTAGAATTGAACTGTGTTTTCGTTTTTTAATTAATAAATTACCTACCAAGTTATACTTGTTTTTATACGTGACAAAACATTTTCACCTTTATTTTCAATATGCTTTTTCTTCTTCCGTCGAGAAGTCGGTTCAAAACGTTTACTTTGATACTATTTTCTGGAGAATCTACTGTGTTTCAAATAAAATGGAACAATGAGTGCGAATCGATAGTTTTATGAGCAGCAAAACCTACTAGGTTCATGCATTTCGGAGCAAAAATAAATTAAAACTTAACTAACATAAAATTGAACTTTTTGATTTAAGAACAATGCACTCTGAGCTATTGCCCACACAAATTGTAACTTTAAATGACTTTTACTCTACATTCTTATTTTCTTCATTTTCATCTTTTAAAAATGATAAGGCCTTTTTTTTGTATTTGGGGCTGTGCAAATATAACATCATCAATTTTTTGGTAATTCTGGAACCCCTCCCTTCTAAAATGATAACATTATATATGCACAGCCTCTTTGTTATGCACACTCTCAAAAAAACTTCCGTCTTTTCACAGAAAAAGTACTGGCAGCATTGCTGCCAGAAATTGTCTGTATATTGACGACTATCTGTTTATTTTTTTCTCCGTGAAAAGAGGAAAAATATCCGTCTTTTGAAAAAAGTCTGGAAAAGATAAATACGCCGGCGGTGAGGGTCGAACTCACGACCCCAGCATTACAAGGCCAACGCTCATCCTCAGCGCCACGATTGCTCAGAAGAAAAGTGCTTAAAAGTAGAACCGTTTATTTCTTATGAGTGTGATTTGGTTTATTTCGTTAAAGAGCTTTTAATTTTGAAGTTAATTTCGGGAAGATTTCATCTTTAATGAAACTGTGGCTGGGGTTTTTATACGTTTATATTAATATAGTATAAAAATGTGAATTTTAATTATATTTACGTAGACTGCTAGAAGAAAAATATGGATGTTCTACGACAAGATTTTTTTGAATAATATCAATTTTCTTTTCTTTTTGCATTTTATTTTTTAATTCAAATATCTTTTAAATGTGTTCACTTAAAGTACATTTTAAATGGGAATATTTATTATATAAATAACTTAGTAAATTCAACTTTATTCAACTTATCCAACTTTGAATATGAATAACAAATTGTGAGAATTTTTGAATGAATGAAGAAAGTAATTGTTATTTATTTTTAAATACGAAAACATTTGTGTCTTTTTAAACTAAATTAGACATTTTAATCTATAGAATATTTTGCTTTTCATTTTAAAAATAAATTCGAATTTATTACTAACAAACCCAATACACATGCGTGCAAGAAATAAACAGAATCTCTTCCTCATTTTTCGACGCTCGGAATGAATTCACAGTCAAATACGTTTTCTGGGAATACGGTAATTATTTGTGAAAAAATAACGATAACTTAGTGTATATTGACGAATTTTTCTGACAGTGCAGATTTAAAATTTTCGTGTGTGTTCTTTAGTATATAAGTGATAAATCTGTGCATAGAATAGTATTAATTTCCGGTTTTTTCGGGGAAGTACAGTACATAAAGATGTGTTAAATTTTCTCATTTTACACTGTATAGATGAGTAAAAAAATTATGTTAAATTTAATATTAGATGTATATGCGCAGTCTTGTGTAATTCACAGTTGAGATTTTTTTTTTTTTTTTTTTTTTTTTAACATAGGACAAAAATATTAATTTTTAAAAAAGTAGTAGGAATTTTTAAAAAGTAAAATTTTATATATATATTTTTAATTTTCTAATTAAATATACATTTTTTTTTTTTTCAAACTGTACTTTTAGTTGACCATTGAAATGCAGCGAATTCATTATACGAACCATATATTTACAAAAAAAAAAAAAAAAAAAAAAAAAAAAAAAAAAAAATTTGAAAAGCTAAATAGTCTTCTTAAAAGTGCATATTCGTTATTTGTTTGTATTTGAAAATATTTGACATTATCTATCAAAGTGATAATAATTTAAAATTTGTATAAACATAGATATTTGTCATAATATGAAAAAATGATTCTGTGATATATTGTCGGAAAAAAATTTGTAGTGAAATGTATGCTTATGCACAGTATATACGGAAAAGGAAGCGATATTCAAGCTATATTCGGAACTTATAAATTTTCTGTCAATGCCTGACACTGGTATATATCAAGGAGGTCCAAACTCTTTGCCTGAGGCACTTGCTGCATAACTTCATCTTTGTTCAAAGTATTTCACAGCATACTCTATTTATACATAGAATATTGCAATAGGCATAAAAATCCTCGAGTAAATTAGATCCATTATTGCTATAGCCGATATTCAATTTTTAAATTATGTAGAGTAAGTTCTGATTCGATAAAAGCGATTTGAAATCGAACCACATTCTTGTTTTTTAATTAATAAATTACCTATCAAGTTATTAGTTTTTTTTTTTTTTTTTTTTTTTTTTTTTTTTTTTTTTTACTTCGTGACAAGAGATTTTCATCCTTGCCTGAATGGTTTTTCTTCTTCCATCGAGATATTCGGTTCAAAACGATCACTTTGACGCTATTTTCTGGAGGATCTATTGTGTTTCAAACAAAATGGAATAATAAGTGTGACTCGATAGTTTTAAGAAAGCAACACCTTTTAGTTTCACGCCTTTCCGAACAAAAATAAATTAAAACTTATGTCATAAAATTTCCCTTTTTTATTTAAGAACAATGTACTCAGTGCAATTACCCACACAAATTATAACTTTAAATGACTTTTTCTCTATTTTCATATTTTTTTCATTTTCATATTTTTAAAATGCTTAATTTTTTTGTATTTGATACACAAATTAAATTTTTACATGACTTCCGGGTTTTTTTAATTAAAAAAATTACATGACATGTGTTATATTTTGTCATTTTACACTACTTGTATCAGTAAAAAATTATATTAAATGTAATATTAAATGATAGCGCAATTTTGTGTAATTCACAGTTACGATTAAAAAAAAAAAAAAAACATAGGACAAAAATATTAATTTTTTTAAAAAGTAAAATTTTTATAAACTTTTTAAAAATTCTAATTAAATATACAATTTTTTTTTTCAAAATTTATTTTTAGTTGACCAATGAGTTCATTATTTGAACCATATATTTTAAAATGAACAATATTGTTGAAAAGGTAAATAATACTCTTAAAAGAACATGACGTTACTTTTTTATATTAAAAAATGTCGACATTCTATATTCAAAATAATAATAATTTAAAATTTGTATAAGAACCGATATTTGTCACAATATGAAAAAATAATCCTGTGATATATAAAAAAAAAAAAAAAAAAAAAAAAAAAAACATTTGCAGTGAAATGTATGCTTATGCACAGTTTATACGGAAAAGGAAGCGATATTCAAGCTATATCCTGAACTTATAAATTTTCTGTGAATGCCTGACACTGGTATATATATCAGTAAGCTCTAAACGCTTTGCCTGAGGCACTTGCTGCATAACTTCGTTTAAAGTATTTTACAGCATACGTGATTTATGTATAGACTATTTCTCTAGACATAAAAATCTCCGAGTAAAATTGATTCATTATGACTAGCTGAGACTCAATTTTAGAATTATGTATTAGATTAAATTTTGTAAACATAATTAAGAATTGACCGAAACACTTGATCGACAACTGCCTACTTGAATATGGAAGCGATTTAAAATCGAACTGTGCTTTCGTTTATTTTAATCAATAAATTACCTATCAAGTTATAAGTTCTTTTGATCCCGTGACAAAACATTTTCATTTTTGGCTGACTGGTTTTACTGCTTCCGTCGAGAAATTCGGTTTAAAATGACCAGTTTGACACTATTTTCTGGAGGATCTATTGTGTTTGAAATAAAACAAAAAATAATTGAGTGCGATTAGATAGTTTCTAAATAGCAAGTTTCATGCATCTCGGAACAAAAATAAATGAAAACTTATGTCATAAAATTGCCCTTTTCGATTTAAGAACAATGCACTCAGCGCGATTGCCCACACAAATTATAACTTTAAATGACTTTTCCTCTACATTCTTATTTCCTTTATTTTCATCTTTTAAAAATGCTAAGGCTTTTTTTTTGTATTTGATATACAAATTTAAAATTTTCCTGACTGTTCTTTATTATCTAAGTGATAAATCTGTGTATTGAATAGTATTAATTTCCGAGGGTTTTTTTTATTTAAAAAAAAGTATACATGAAGATGTGTTATATTTTGTCCTTTTATACTACATGTATCAGTAAAAAATTATACTAAATATAATATTAGATGAAAGCGCAATCTTGTGTAATCAACAATTACAAGGGAAAAAAAAATTCAGGATAAAAATATTAATTTTTAAAAAGTAAAATTTTTTTAAGCTTTTTAAAATTTCATATTAAATATACAACATTTTTTTTTTCAAAATGTATTTTTAGTTGACCCTTGAAATGCAGTGGGTTCATTATTTGAACCATATGTTTTAAAATGAACAACATTGTTGAAAAGGTAAACAATCCCCTTAAAAGTACATGCCATTACTTTTTTGTGTTTAAAAATGTTGACATTCTATATTCAAAATAATAATAATTTAAAATTTGTGTAAGTACCTATATTTGTCATAATATGAAAATATTTTCATATGATATAGTGTCAGAATTGTAGTGAAATGTATACTTATGCAGTATATATGGAAAAGGAAGCTATATTCAAGCTATATCCGGAACTTATAAATTTTCTGTCAATGTCTGACACTGGTATATATCAGTGAAGTCTATACTCTTTGCCTGAGGCACTTGCTGCATAACTTAATCTTCGTTTAAAATAATTTACAGCATAATTGATTTATGTACAGTCTATAGGCTCTAGACATAAAAATCTCCGTGTAAAATAGTTTCATTTTTACTCACTGAGTCTCAGTTTAAAATTATGTAGAGAAAGTTTAGTAAATAAAATTAAGAATCGACCAAAAATAATCCCCTTAAAAGTATATGACGTTACTTTTTTATATTTAAAAATGTTGACATTCCATATTCAAAATAATAATAATTTAAAATTTGTACAAGAACCGATATTTGTCATAATATGAAAAAATGATCCTGTGATATATTGTCAAAAAAACATTTGCAGTGAAATGTATGCTTACGCACAGTATATACGGAAAAGGAAGCGATATTCAAGCTATATCCTGAACTTATAAATTTTCTGTGAATGCCTGACACTGGTATATATATCAGTAAGCTCTAAACGTTAATACGTAATATGTTTTTAAGACCGAAACTGAAGCCGAAACCTAATTTCGGTTGACTGAATCCTATTTTTGAATTAGGATTGTTCCTATTTTCGACTGAAATCGAAAATTTCCGAAATTCATTTTTTGAGTAATTAATACACATATAAATATGCAAAAATATTTACTAATTACACGTGTGACCCAATTTGGCTCTCTGGCGGGCCTGCCTAAAGCTTTTTATTTTGATATAAAATAAAATGTATTTAATTCATCAATGACACAGAATAATTTTCTATATACAGGAATTTCGTCTAATTAAAAAATGTTTTAGATGTACATACTTTGATTTATTTTATATTTTAAAATGCTCTTTTATAATGATTTATAATGATTTTAATGATGATCATCATCAACTAGAAATTCACATACTAGAAGTTACCCAAGTATTATTCGGAAGGCTACTGCAGTGAATATGAACTTGAAATGTGACTTAAAAGTTTAGTCATATATGCATTTCTTGCTTTATAATTTACATTCACATATGGAATTGTTAATGAACAAAAATCATAAACAGTGGAGTTCATGACAATAAATAAAAAACATCTTATGCAGATCAAATACGCCAATGCAGATCAAATCAATGAGTGATATTAAAAATTTCCGAAAGGAGAAAGAATTTTGGAATGCGAATAACTCAACGGTAATTATTTGCATACGGGTATAAAAGGAACGGAAAGCTGTGTTTCGTCTAAAACAGTATTTAACAATCGTTAATTCTACCAAAATTCCTTGAAATTCATATAATGCATAGTAAAGCCTTTTGACGGCAACCCTAAACGATTGCCTAATTTCACCAAAAATGGTAAAGCCGCCTCTGAATTTGCATTAAAGACAAAGGAACGTTAGTGCAACCAGTACTTAAAAAGTGCTCTCGAAAAAAGACTGTAATGCAAAAGTTAAAAAAAAAGTCTTGGGACTTTTCGTTTAATAACTCAACGGCAATTATTTATGTATGAATACAGAAATAAGCCTATGATTTGATCAAAAAAGTTTGAAAATATTTCTCAGCTATCCTTTTTTAAAAGTTAGTTTCAGTTCTTTTTAGGTAGATTTCATATGAAATACTACCTATTGCGGTCGCTCCAATGTTGGAATTTCTAAAACTTTTTTGCAGATCCACGCCGAGCATGATCTCTAGACCCCAAAACCACCATTAGTAAAAAAATGTATCTATCTATCGGTCTATATCACTTTTACTTACCCATCATACGTAGTATAGGGTAAGTCTTGCAATCGTTTTGAAAATCGAAAAAATTTTTTTGACGGATTTACACGTTTCGGACGCTGGAGATTCCGAAAAACATATTTTTAGAAAAAAATTTTTGCCGTCCGTCCGTCTGTGTGTCTGTCTGTCTGTAACCACTCTATCTCCCGAACAAATTGAGATAGAGATTTGAAATTTTGTATGTGCTTAGTATGTAAGAATGGGACGAAGCCTATTTAATATCAGCAACCTCGATTATCCGGAACTATTTTTTTCGGACTCTCGAAAAATTCGTTCTGATGAAAGGTATATAAAAATTTTCGAATTCTTTTATTTTAAGGAGTGGACGTAAAAGGAAATAAAATAACACACATTTTGTATGAAGAATGAAGTCGATCGGATTATTAGTTGACGAGATATCTGTAAACCAGTTTTTCACATTCTTCGATTTTTCATGACCCTGTATTTCATTCAAATTTCAATACAAAGATATATTTTAATTGGAAATGAGACGCTTAATTCGACGCAGCAAATTTTTAGTTAATATGATTATTATTTTTGGAGTTATAAGGATGTTTCTTTTACGCAATTCAGTGCTACTTGAATAGTTTGGCGTTTCATACAATTTATCGAAATTAGGTCATCAGAAATTCATTAATAGAGCATGATTATGTGTTAAAAATACTTAAATATACGTTTATATTTTGTTTTGGAATTGTAATGCATTTTATAAATTGTTTACATGTGTTATGTTTTCATACATTGTGCTATGCATATCCATGATGGGTAAGTATTACGGTGGCCTCCAACGACTAGTTTCTATGGACACGATAACTTCTTTAATTCTGCTCAGATCTCTTCCAAAGTGATACATAAAACCAAGGGGCGTATATCAAGTTGCAACACATGTTCTAGAAAAATAACATTAATAAATTTAATAAAGAATTCCACCGCCATACACAAGGTATTTATAAGTGAAAAATATGATGATAAATATATATACTAAAAACAGAAATCCCATATTTTTTTCTTTTGAGAGGGGGGGGGGGATATTTTGTAATTGTCTTAATAATTTTTTCAGCAATCCACTACCCAACCCTCCATAATAATGTTTTCGATTACAAATATATGTTTTAATATAATTTTGTAAATTTCATAATTTTTTTGCATATTTTTAAAAGTTTTTTTATAACTTTTATGTACACCATATACCCAATCAAAATGAATTAATGATGAAGTAAATGCTAGGGGATAATTACTAGACATTGCTGTATGTTGTTTATAGTTATATAAACAATGATTTATTATATATAAATCATGATATACAAAAACATAAAAACTAGCTTTTTTATAGAACAAGTCGGAAATTGTTCTTCAAACATGGCGAATGAGGTGCATTCGTACTATAACTAGTTTTTAAAAGTATTCTTATCTTTGTTTAATAGCTGTTGTACTCTTATGCAAAAATGCACGAACACAAATTTTATTACGATTATGTATATAAAATTCAGTAATACGGAAATACATAATATGGCTCCATATTAAATACGACGTAATCACCAGGACAACCTATAATCATTACCTATCATGGGTTGTCAATGAATTAATTATGTATGATAGAATTTAATAGAATGAAGAAAAGTTTCATTAGTATCATTTTAAATTTCGATTCGATTTTCATAATATTTGAATTGACTCGACATCGAACTATATATGTTAAATTCCAAACTATTTGTTTGGATAGTTTTTTTTTTTTTTTTTTTTTTTTTTTTTTTTTGCTTTTATATGCGTATAGACGGACTGATCAGACGGAGTCTATAGGTGCTACGTATTTATACAATTACGAACGTATCTAAAAGTGATCAAATAAACACGGTGAATGAGATTTTTAGACGTTTCCTGCGCCTATAAAATTGGTAAAAAAGGACTTCAACTGTAAGAATCTAAAGCAGAGATTCTTCATTTGTTTCTTATTAAACATGCACCTCAATAATTAAGAGGGAAATATTCAAAATTATTTCTTTATTAATGTCATTCAAAATTTCTTTAATATATTTTAAGAATATTGTTTCACGTACCACATTTCATATCTTAAAATGTTTGAATAAGTTTATAATTATAACGCTGCACAGTGTTAAGTTCGTAAATTTCTTTAACTATGATGCCATCAAAACATTCAAATATTGCCAAATGGGCGCAATTACTTTGAACATCAAGAGTGAAGTGACCTTACCAAATCACTGTATTGTTATCAAATTTGGAAATAAATGTTCAATGGCAGAATTTTGAGCCCACAATACGAGAAACAGTTTCGTACGTTCTACAAATGAGACCATAGAGATAGCGCAACGACATCCATAATGACAATTGCGCGCATTCAGATGCGCCTTTACACGCGGGAAAGTGACATCTTTATTTTATTCCTTCCCATATACAGGGGCATTACGAGACAGCGTTCGCATACAAAAGGCGTAAGAAGGGAATATATAACGATTCCGCCGGCACATTTTCCTTTGGAAACGTTTTCCAAATATGCGAAATGACGAGCATATTCGGTATTCAATATAACTTAATATTTCCTGCCTGTAACCGCCAATTCCTACGCCCACCCCCGAATCTCCTATCAATATGTGGCAACCCCTCGCCCGCCAACCAATGGCAAATCTCCCGGAGAGCTGCATTTGGCAGTTGTATCACGTTGAGACGCAACGGCCGCGGGAAGCCACTAATAATAAGAATCACCCCGGGCGTCCCCCCAGATATGGAAAAGTGAATCACAGCCTTTCAATAGTTTCACAGAAATATTACATTTATCCGTGTTTATATCCGTGGTGGCGTTTTAATAATCGACGGAAGGGCAATTTCGTGCTCTCAGTACATGCCAGTAGCATTGTTCTGTAAGGGCTTAATTGCTCATGGGGTTGTGATTGATTTATTTGCGTGAAAGGGTCTTGTTTTCGCCGCTAACTTTTCGTATCGCAATAAGGCAAAAGGAGCTGTGATCCAGTCACAAGCAATAAAAAATTTATAGAGCTTTAACACCGAAATGTTTCCTTTCGTTTATTTCAGTTAATGAAAAAAGTATTTCTTTTTTATGTGACTAACATGTTCTATTACGGACGGAATGTGTCATTACTGTTTTGTATTTTCTTAAAGGTGTTTTATATATTTATAGGTAATAAAAGAAACGAAAATCTAATAAGAAAGTTTGATGATTTTTATATCGAAACATTCTCGTTTTGTGTGAGGTATTAGCTTTTATTTGTGAGATTTCAGAGTCTTTATACAGGCCATAAATGTAAGAATTTTGTAATATTGAAAATACATTTTTTGAGAATTTTTTTAAAAGTACTAAACAAGTTGAAAAACGAACTGCATACGTTATTAAAAATTAAAAAGAATATTTAAAAATAGTTTTGTTATTATCATTTCTATTTTGAATTAATATATCGAACGTTAAGCGGAGTAATCAGTTCATATTTATGTATTTGAATTTCCGTCGAATTATGTTGTAAGCTAAGTGTTATCTTGTTGGATTCAATACGTCATTTTACTGCAGATTTTCTCTGTGTTTACATCCGATGCTTCAAAAATTTAATTATGTATGAAAACCCTAGTGTCTAGTACTTATCATACGCTTCTATTTAACTTAATGTAGTTCATGTAATTAAACATAGAATTTTCAATTACACGCTTTTATTTAACTTAATTCAGGCATGTAAATATAGCATTTTCTGATCGATTTTTAATTAACTTTCGATAGGTCAGAATTGTATAAATTATAAAAACACAAATTTTTCTGATAATATAAATTTTTATGGCTAGAATGCAAAGTGTTTCCCAGGTTATCTAAAAAAACTGAGACTGCAGTAATTTCTGTAACACGAAATTCTTTAATTTTTTCGAATAAATGAAAAATCTATTAAAAACAAAATTTTCGGTTCAAATCTCAATTTTTCAGTAAGATTATGATAACAAGATTGATGAAAAAATTTCAAATTAATCTGCAAAAAAAAAAAAAAAAAAAAAAAAAAAAAAAAAAAAGTGAGAATATTGAAAAAAAAAAAAAAAAAAAAAAAAAAAAAAAAAAAAAAAAAAAAAAAAACATGCGGAGCAAACAGATTTGGCGAATATTTCTCATACGAAGCGTTTTGAAGAGAAATTAAATTATTACAGAATAAATTTGTGTAAGTAGTATTTTTTCAACTAAGCATAAATATGTCCAGTCCAGGATATCGAGTTAGATCTTTCCGTAGTACTTGTCACGCTCTTCCAGTTGAGTTATATGAACAATATCCCGGACAACTTAATTACGCTAAATATTTAGCTATCACTGTAAGGAAAAAGAAAAAAAATACCGGACAATTTTACAGAAATTGCACTGATAATCAATTTCCTGTTTTTAAACGAAAAAATTTCAATAAATTAATAAATTCTAGAAATTATTCCATTTACTCGGGGGGGGGGGGGGGTCTGGAATTTACGGAAATTTTCCCATTAAAAAACTGTAAATTGTACGGAAATTCCGATTACCAGTATAATTTCAGTAAAATCGTCCATTATTTTTCATTATTTTTTACGTGCTAGCTCATAATGCTAAATACAATTAAAAAAAATGCTAATAAAACACACTATTATTTTTACACTGAGATTCAATTTTCAAACTTGTCGATTTCTATTATTTATTTACTTTATTTCTTTGCAATCTTAAAAGGATAATGTGAGATAAGATCTTTAAATTAGAATTTTACTCATTTTGTTGTTCGAATTTGTTAGCTAGTTTTTGACTTAAAGGTATTTCACATAAAAGTCACTTATTCACCGTTTTCATTCAGAAATTGGGTTAAATTTTATAAGAAGATCTCATTTTGTGCATTTTGATTTCAAAGATATTACATTTATATATTTATTTATACGATAATGCATGTAATAAACACCTTCAAACATGTTTAATTGCAAATTCAAAATAAAATAGATTTTAAGTATTAACTTAGTATATTTCGAAAATAAAAGTCAGAGTTGAAATTTGTTCTGTGAAATTAATTCTCCGAAGAGTCGGATTCTAATAACAGGCATTCTAAAGTGATTGTTCGTTGACGAATATTTTTCTAGATTTAAAAATATTGATTTAAATTCAAATGGGACTAACATTACTTATATAGCATAATATTTTCTAAATAACAATATTTTTTAAATAATTCAAAGACAGTAAAAAAGTAAAACGATACAGAATTATTTTCCAGTCATAAAAAAAAAAAGTTTAAATTAAGAATTATATTTTGCACTCGCAGCTTTTCTATTCATGTCTTTCGAGAGCTGCCTGTAAAACTAGTTTCTCCTTTATAAGTGTTTTACTGCTGAAAGAAAATGACGACTGTGATTCAAGAAAAGCTTGTTCAATTCGTTTCTGTCTGCCTTCCTATTAATAGCACATACATTTCATTAAATGTTATTTTTTTCTTTACTTTTGGTATTATCTGCATGCAGTAAAGATGAAATATGTCTATACGTTTATTTTTCATTTATCATTTATCGTTTATGTTTCAAAATTTAGAAATAATAATAACAATAATAAACAGTTTGATTAAATCAAAAATTGTATTTGAAATATATTTTTTTTACTACCTGCATGTTTTAATGATTAAATATGTCTATATGTTTATTTTTCAGAAACCATTTATGTATTCGGAATTTAGAAATAATAAGAATAATAATAAAAGTTAGCTTAAGGGTGTATTCGAAAAAACGGTTTTCCATTTTCAACCATTTTCGAAATTTTCCGATACAATTTCAGACACATTTTTGAAAGTAGAAACATGAAACTTGCTGAGGAGATTTTTGAAGAGACATATAAGGTGCCGTGTGATTTCTTTTTACGCTCAAATCATTAGAATTTGATTTATAAACAATGACCTACTCAGTATGACTCTTTTTTTCGTTCGCAAACCTCCCGCTTCGGAAAATTCGGTTCAAAATGCTGTTTTTGATTGCTTTTTTTGCCGTATTTTCTGCGATGATATCAGAGAATCGATGATTACGGCACCTTGTGTACATTCTAAATAATAGAATTTGAAAGTTTGGTGCATTTGAGAGCAAAAATGAATTTAAAAATAAATCGGAAAATAAGCAGTTTGAATCGAAATACACCCTTAAATCAAGAATTTTATTTCACAAATTTAACTCTTATATAGATACTAGCTTTCGCGCTGCCTATAAAACGTCTTTCTCCTTTATAAGTGCTTTACTGCTAAAAAGAAAAAAGATGATCGGGATTCAAGAAAAACTTCTCAATTCTTCTCTGTCTGCTGTCGTATTAATAGGTTGGGAATGCCTTTTCATTAAGCATTATTTCGTCTTAAAATATATTTTTGTTATTATCTTCTGCATAAATGATAATATAAGACTATACGTTTATTTATCGCATATCATTTATGTTTCAGGATTTAGAAATAATAAGATTAATAGTAAAAGTTTGCCTAAATCAAGAATTTTATTTCGCAAACAGAGCACTTATATTGATATTGTCTTTTTAGTGGAACCTGTAAAACTAGTTTCTCCTTTATAAGGGTCTTAGTGCTGAAAAAAAGATAATTGGGATTCAAGAAAGCCTTCTTCAATTCTTCTGTGTCTAAAGGGCATGCCTTTTCATCAAGCATTATTTTGCTTTAAATTATATTTATGTTTATACCAGTGTGTAGAAAAGACAAAAGATATATATATATGTTTATTTTTCATGAATCATTTATTTTTCAGGATTTAAAGGCTTTAAAAACAAAAATAAAAAAATTTTTCGTAAACAGTAGTCTTATATCGATACTGTCTTTTTAGTGCTGCCTGTAAAACTTGTTTTTCCTTTATAAGTGTTTTACTGCTGAAAAGAAAAAAAAAACAATCAGGATCTTACAAAAACTTCTTCAATTCTTCCCTGTGTGCCGTCTTATTAAAAGGGCATGTCTTTTCTTTAAACATCATTTTGTCTTAAAATATATTTTTTTTATTATCTTCATGATGAAATGATAAAATATATCTATAAGTTTATTTATTGTATATCATTTATGTTTCAGGATTTAGAAATAAATATAACAATAAAAATTTGCTTAAATGAAGAATTTTATATCGCAAAAAGGGCTTTTATACTGATTGTCTGTCTCGTGCTGCCTGTAAAATGTCTTTCACGTTTATGAATGCTTTACTGTTAAAAAAAAAAAAAAAAAAAAAAAAAAAAAAGGACAATTGGGATTTAAGTTATACTTTTTCAAATCTTCTCTGTCTCTAATCCTATTAACAGGGCATGCCTTTTCATCAAGCATTAATTTGCCTTATAATATATTCTTCTATTATCCACATATAGAAATGATAAAAATATTTGTATATTTATTTTTCATGGATCATTTATGTTTCATGATCTAGGAACAATAATCATAATAATAAAAGCTTAATTAAATAAAGAATTTTATTTCGCAAACAGTGCTTTTATGTTGATACTGACTCTCTCGTGCTACCTGTAAAACGTCTTTCTCCTTTATAACTCTTTTACTGATGAAAACAAAATAGCCGTAATTCAAGAAAAATTTCAATTTATCTATGTCGTCGGTCATATTAAGAGGGCATGCTTTTTCATCAAATATTATTTTGTTTTAAAATATGTTATTGCTGTTATCTGCATGTAGAAATCATGAAATATTTCTGTATGTTTATTTTTCCTTGAATATTTGTGTTTAAGGATTAAAAAATAATAAAAATACTAATAAAAGTTTACTTTACGAGAATTTTATTTCTCAAATAAAGCTCTTATGTAGATACTATTTCTCGGTCTTCCTGTAAAACGTCTTTCCCATCTAAAAATGCTTTATTGCTACGAAAAGGACCATCGGGATTCAAGAAAGACTTCTTCAAATTCTTCCCTATCTTCCACCGACATTAATAGGGCATGCCATTTCTTCAAGTATTATTATTTTGCCTTATTATCCTTGTTAATCATTTCAACATGCAGATTACTGCATGTAGAAATGATGAAATATGTCTGCATTTTTATTTTTAATGGATCATTAATGCTTCAGGATTTAGAAATACTAAGAATAATAATAAAAGTTTGCTAAATCAAGAATTTTATTTCACTAATAGGTCTTTAAAAGTATAAGGCCAAAGGTGACCGGTCATTTGCGATTTTTGACATTTTGTTAAATATCTAGAAAAATACATGAGGAATTATCCTTAAGGATGTATTCGAAAAAACGCTTTTCCACCTTCAACAGCTCGAAATTTTCCGATAAAATTTCAGACTGATTTTTAAAAGTAGAAACATGAAACTTGCTGAGGGGATTCTTGAAGAGACGTATGAGGTGTTGTGTAATGTCTTTTTACGTTCAGTTTATTAGAATTTGAGTTATAAACAATTACCTTATCAGTATGACCCTTTTTTTCGTTCCCAGATCTCCCGCTTGGGAAAAATCGGTTCGAAATGCCGTTTTTGGTTGCTTTTTTTTTTTTTTTTTTTTTTTTTTTTTTTTTTTTTTTTTTTTTTTTTGCAATATTTTCTACATTTATCAAAGAATGGACAATCACGGCACCTTGTGTACTTTCCAAATAAGAGATTTTGAAAGTTTGGTGTATTTGAGAGCAAAAATGAATTCAAAAATAAATCGGAAAATAAGCAGTTTGAATCGAAATACACCCTTAAACTGAAAGTGTGTAAACACAAAAGTACAGATCATACGTTTCCGTGAAGAATTTTTCTCTAATCTCTATAGGAGACCGTCAACAAATTGAAAAAAAACGAATAACTTTTGGATGACCCTGTCAAAACTAATGTAGCAAAATCTTTCAAACGTTAGATTATGATTAAGTGGCATATTACAATAAACAGTGTTCATTTATATTTGGATAGCATGTATATTCGTAGAAAAATTAAGGTTTTTATACAAACAGCCCCAAATTTTTCCAAATTTTTTTGCTTATAATTTGCCCAGTTTTTAATGTAAAATTATATTCTTTTCCAAAAATATGTCAAATAATATTATACACAATACACTGTAATCAAAATTGAAAAATAGTCAAAATTGTGTGAAAATGCGCAAGTTTACTAAATATCTTTTCGTTGCGCATGCGTGAAGGCTATCAAAATATCATTTGCATAATATGTTAGTTAAATGTATAGAGCAGCTTTTGTAAAAGTCTCAAAAGGATAACTTTAAAATTCTGAAAATAATCATCGAGATAATAAGGTCAAAATCCTTCATTCCCAAAATAAAGCAAAAAATCCCTTTCGGCATGGCCTATAGGCGGAGGTAGATTTCGAAAAGTTTTCATCTCAAAAAAAAAAAAAAAAAAAAAAAAAAAAAAAAAAAAAAAAAAAAAATGCCTATCTCTACTTAAATGCCCATTTTGGCAATATATTTTGAATTATATTCTTACTTTATTTAAAAAATTGACCAATATGCTCATTATATAGTTCCTAAATAACAAAAAACTGTTAATTAAATTCGTTTGACAGCAAAATTGAATTTAAAAATGAGTCATAAAATAACCAATTTATTATTTTAATACATCCACAATTCTTTAATCAAGATCGCTTTGAGAAATTTTGTGCGAAGTGCTCACTTTGACAGATTTTTTTAAATATATATTTAGTCTTTATCAAAAATCTGACCAATACGGCACATTACACAGTTCCTAAATAACAAATAACTGTCAATTGAATGCGTTTGAGAGCAAAATTGAATTTAAAAATGAGTCATAAAATAAACAATTTGTTATTTGAATACAACCTCAATTCTTTTATCATGATCGCTTTGGGAAATTTTTTTGCGAAGTGCATTCTTTGACAGCTTTTAAAATATATATATTCACCCTTTATCAAAAAATCGACGAATACGCACATTATATAGTTCCTAAGTAACAAAAAACTGTCAATTTAATGCGTGTCAGCGCAAAATTGGATTTAAAAATGAGTCATAAAATAACCAATTTGTTATTTGAATACCCACAGTTCATTAATCATCTCGCTTTGGGAAATTTTGTGCGAAATGCCCATTTTGACAGCCTTTTTTGAAATATATTCTGCCTTTATCAAAAAACTGGCCACTCCGTCACATTATATAGTTCCTAAATAAGAGAACCTGTAAATTGGATGCGTTTGAGAACAAAAAAAAAGATTTAAAAATGACTCGATAAAAACGCAATTTCTTAAATTTCCTCAAATTTTAATCACGATAACTTCGTGAAATTCTGTTCAAAATACCCTTTTTGGCAGCCTTTTAAAATATATATTCTGCCTTTATCAAAAAACTGGCCAATACGTCAAGTTATATAGTTCCTAAATAATAGGACCTGTAAATTGCATGGGTTTGAGAACAAAAATGAATTTAAAAATGACTCATGAAAAACGCAATTTGTTATACTTAATGAATTTTTTAATGGTGAAAACTTCGGGAAATCTGTTCAAAATACCTTTTTTGGCAGCCTTTTTAAAAATATATTCTGCCTTTATCAAAAAATTGGCCAATAAGTCGCATTATATAGTTGCAAAATAATAGGATCTGTCATTTGGATGCGTTTAAAATCAAAAATGAATTTTAAAATGAGTCAGAATATAAGCAGTTTGGATTTGAGGTTTTTTCTCCAACTCCTATTTTTGTTTAATTTATTTTTGCTATAAGAATTGGTTCTATGAAAAACTTGTCAATATAAAAGTTGTAGATATTATTGTGAAGATGTAAAATAAATTTAATTAGATTTAATTGCTTAAGAATTGAGTAAGTTATGGGTTTTTTTCTTTTTCCTCCCCCCTTTTTCTTTTCGTTTTTAATTTTTTTCATCAGTAAAAATTGGTCCTATCAAAAACTTGTAAATACAAAAGTTTTAGATAATATTGAGTACATTTATATAAAATTTAGTTGGATTTGATATCTTGAGAAATGACGAAGTTATGAATTTTTTTCTCCCAAAAACCATGTTTTTTTCGCCCCTTGAGCCCATTTTTAACTTTATCAAAAATCTGTCACGCATAAACTTTTTCCTCATTTTTCAGAAGTAATATAAACTTTAAACCGATTCGATATCTATTTTAATTAAAAAGTTATCGCGTTTTTTCTGTTTTCACAAAAACCCTCCTAACTTCCACCCCCTTGGTCCGATTTTGCCCATTAACGAACTTAACCGAGATTTTATGCCCCTTTATTTTATGTAAAAGTTTGATGAAGATCTGAGCATAATTATGGAAGTTATCGTGTCTAGAAGAAAGTGATATACACCGATAGATAGATAGATAGATAGATAGATAGATATATAAACTTTTTTACTGATGGTAGTTTTGGGGTCTAGGAGTCATGATTCGTGTAAATCCGCAAAAATTTTTCAGAAATTCCAACATGGGAGACAATGCAATAGGTAGTATTTCATACGAAATCTACCTAAAAGTTGAGGGGTGTTGTATGTCAATATCTGCTATATTGGTTCTAATCAGTGGACATATGGATACAATCCCTCTTTTTTTCTTTATTTTGGAAATAACGGATTTTGATATTATTCTCTCGACAATTATTTTCAGAATTTTTAAGTTATGTTTTTGGGACTTTTACGAAAACTGCGCAATACATTTAGCTAACATAATATGCAAATGATATTTTGATAGCCTTTACGCATGCGCAAAGAAAAATTATTTAGTAAACCTGCTCATTTTTCGCGCAGTTTTTATTATTTTTTCAATTTTGATTACAGGGTATTGCGTACAGTATTATTTGTCATATTTTCAAAAAAGAACATAATTTTATATTAAAAAAACTACAAATTATAAGCAAAAAACTGGGGAAAATTTGCGACTGTTTTTATAAAAACTTTAATTTCTCTGCGAATGTACATGCTATCCACATAAAAATAAACACCGTTTATTACAATAAGCCACTTAATCATAATCTACAGTTTGAACGCTTTGTAACATTCGTTTTGACCGGTTTAATAAAAAAATATTCGTTTTTTTTTTTTTTTTTTTTTTTTTTTTTCAATTTATTGACTCTCCCCTATGGAGTTACAGGAAAGAATCTTCACGGAAATCTATGATCTGTACAATTATGTTTACACACTTAAAGTTTCAAGATAATTCCTTATGTATTTTTCAAGATATTTAACAAAATGTTAAAAATCGCAAGTGGCCGGTCACCTTTGGTCATGTAGTGTATGTTGATACTGTCTCCCATACTGCCTGTAAAACGTCTTTCCCCTTTATAAATGCTTTATTGCTGCAAAAAAGATTTCTTCAATTCTTTCCTGTCTGCAGTTCGATTAATAGGGCATGCTTTTTCATAAAGTATTATTTTGCCTTAAAATATATTTTTGTTATTATCTGCATGTAGAAGTAATGAAATGTGTCTTTAAGTTTTTTTTCATAGATAATTTATGTTTCAGGATTTAGAAATAAAACTAATAATGGTAAAAATTCGTTTAAAGAATTTTATTTCGCTAATAAGGCTCTTATATTGATACTGTCTCTCTCGTGATGCCTGTAAAATGTCCTTTTCCTTTATAAATGCTTTACTGCTAAAAGGAAAAAAGACGATCGGTATTCAAAAAGGACTTCTTTGATTCTTCTTTGTCTGCAGTCCTGTAAAAAGGGCATACATACCTTTTCATCAAGTATTTTTTTGCCTTATAATATATTTTTGCTATTACCTGCACGTAGAAACGGTGAAATATGTTTATATTTTTATTTTTAAAGGATCATTTATGTTTTAGGATTTAGAAATAGTAAGTATATTAGTAAAAGTTTGTTTAATTCAAGAATTTTATTTCGCAAATAGGGCTCTTATATTGATACTATCTCTCTCGTGCTGCTTGTAAAACGTTTTTTGTCTTTAAGTCTAACTTTACTGCTGAATAAAGTACAATCGAGATTCAAGAAAGACTTCTTCAATTCTTTCCTGTCTGCAGTTATGTTGATAGGGCACGTCTTTTCATCAAATATTATTTCGCCTTAAAATATTTTTTTATTATATTCATGTAGAAATGATGAAATATGTCTATATGTTTATTTTACATGGATCATTTATATTTCAGGATTTAGAAATAGTAATAATAATAATAAAAGTTTGTTTAAATCAAGAATTTTATTTCGCTAAGGGCTCTTATACTGATACCGTCTCTCTCGGCTGCCTATAAAACATTTTTCTCCTTAAAAAGTGCTTTGCTGCTGAAAGAAAGACAATTTGATTTCAAGAAAAACTTCTTCATTTCTTCCCTGACGGCCATCCTATTAATTGGGCATGGCCATTTCATTAAGTACTATTTTGTCCTTATATATATTTTTGTTATTATCTGTATGTAGTAATGATGAAATATGTCTAGTTATAATTCATCATTTATGTTTCAACATTTATAAATTTTAAGAATAGTAATAAAAGTTTATTTAAGGGTGTTTTCAACTGCTCTGTTCAATAAGCGAAAAACTTTTTGACACATTTACAAATGCATTTTTTAATGGAAAGATGTAAAATTGGACGTTCTGGCTATGAAAGCGGTTTCAAATCGAACTGTGTTTTTTATTTTATGATAATTAAATTACCTACCGAGTTAAAAGCTATTTTGATCACATGATTACGCAATTTCTACCTTTCGTTGACTGGTTTTTCTGCTTTCGTCAGAAAATGCTATTCAAAACATAATTTTTTGATGGCTTGTTCTGAAATATCTATTGGGCTTGCACAAAAACAGAAAAATGAGGGCCATTAGATAGTTTCTGAACAACAACACCAGCTAGTTTCATGCATTTCCGAAAAAAGTTTGAATTAAAGCGTATGTCACAAAGTTGCACTTTTGGAATTAAGAACACCCTTAAGGGTGTATTTCGATTCAAACTGCTTGTTTTCCGATTTATTTTTGAATTCATTTTTGCTCTCAAATGCACTAAACTTTCAAAATCTCTTATTTGGAAAGTACACAAGGTGCCGTGATTGTCGATTCTTCGATAAATGCAAAAAATATTGCAAAAAAGCAATCAAAAACGGCATTTCGAACCGATTTTTCCGAAGCGAGAGATCTGTGAATGAAAAAAAGGGTCATACTGATAAGGTAATTGTTTATAACTCAAATTCTAATGAATTGAGCGTAAAAAGACATCACACGGACCTCATACGTCCCTTCAAGAATCCCCTCAGCAAGTTTCATGTTTCTACTTTTAAAAATGTGTCTGAAATTGTATCGGAAAATTTTGAGCTGTTGAAGGTGGAAAAGCGTTTTTTCGAATACACCCTTATATCAAGAATTTTATTTTGCTAGTAGGGCTCTTCTGTTGATACTGACTATCACGCTGACTGTAAAACCAGTTTCTCCTTCATAAGTGTTTTACTGCTGAAAAAAGACGATCGGAATTTGCGACAGACTTGTTTAATTTATACCAAGTAATGTTTTTGTTTGTTGTTAAGGCATCTTTTTTATAAAACATACCTTTTGATTAAATATTATTGTGTCTTATTTTTTTATTATTTTTATCTGCTTGTAGTAATGATGATACATGTCTATTCATTTATTCTTAGGGCTTCATTTATATTTCAGCATTTAGTAATACAAGGATATTAATAAAAATTTGCTTAAATGGCGAATTATATTTCACAAATGGATTTTCTCTTACATTACCATTAAATTGATATTGAGAATTTACTATGGAACATTTGTTCGGTATTGAAAGCGAAGTATGTTTCATTTACAGTTCGTTTACAAGGGACACCGAAAAGCATCATGTTAGATTAGGTAATATAGGGCAAAATCGTTTGAGGTGTGTTTTAATGATGTTGCCTTATTTTAAACATATTTAAATGTCTATGTATTACTATGATCTACAACAAGGATCTTACTATTGTGCATGGAGTTTATCGTCCAACTACATGAGCTCGTCAAAGAATTTTGCTACAGTATTACTGTATGTTATAATTGCTGGAAGTGCATTTTTAGTTGTGGTGCGCGTTTTTAAATTTAACTATTATTTTTTGTATATCTTATATTTCAATTCTGTAGATAATATACAGGGATGCACAAAGGATCTCAAGTACATTATCGTTTAATGATGGAAATTGCAGAATGGGAATTTTTAACTGTGCTATGCTTTTAAATGAACTAATTTTTTATACACTATGTAGTAATATAAAAAATTAGTACATACAAACTTATAGAAGGTATACAGAACTGCAAAAAAATGACTCGAATATTTTGCTGACTATTGATGGTAATTGTAGAAATTAAGTTTATGCGTTATGTTTTTTACAAATTGCTTCCTTAGGTACCGTCTTTCACCATAATAAATTGTGAAGTTTCGTCCCACTATCTTGTATGTGTTTCAAAATGTCTCATAATCTATGCTGTACGCATGATTTTTTATTCTTGTTTTAGATTTTTCATTAAAAAAGTAACAACAGAGAGAGAGAGTTATTTAAATATTTTGTTTATGTAAATCAAAATCTTAACATGTGCTACTGATAGAATTAAAAAATATATATTACTTTATAGAGTAATATGCAGTAATGTACATAAATTATTATTATTATTATCATTCCATATTTATACATTTCACGTTTAGTTTTGTTTTTCTATTTTGTTTGATTCTTCAACTAGTCTCTAGAGTGCATAATGGATCAAATTTTTTAGCTTACAGCTTGATCCATGACAGAAACTAACTGCTTTTTGCTTATATTTGTAAATTAAGCACATCTGAAGTAGTGATTTACAATATAAATTTTCATTTGTTTTTCATCCAGTTGCTTTACACGCTTCTGTTACGAATCATTTCACAGAACTTCATAATTCCAATAGTGATATGTATTTTTTGTTTTAAAATAGATGATTATATTTTGTTTATTATTTTTTTTTTGTGTGTGGAGGGGAGGCGTCGTGACATATGTTTAAATAGATTTTATCAATTGCTCTTACTGAATTTTAATTTTTGGTAAATATCAATGTTGTAATGGATTTATTTATAAAATGTTATATATATATCTTTCTCTCTCTCTGTGTGTGTGTGTGTGTGTTTTGTAATACACATCTCAATAAATGGTGACAAAAATATTGATTATTACATCCAGGAAATTATTTTAATGTAATTGATTAAACATAAATTTTTAATTAAAAAATTGTCGCATTTAAATCTCACGCAAAAATCTCTCATCAGTTTATGAAATGAAATTTTTAAAATTCAATTATTAATTAAATTATCTTTCGTAAATTGTGAAATGAATAACATAATATTTTGTGTAAACTACCTGAAATTATTAAACAACATAAAGCCTTATAGTTTTGCCTTAATCCCGTAAGTGTGGATATAATACCTGAGATCGTTACTTTCTAACAATCTCACATCCATTAATCCGCAGCTATACTCTGTTGTCACGTTTTACAAAGCGAAAACGTAATTTAATATTAGGCTAAAACTAGCCTTACATTGCCTCAGAGTTGCTTAACACCCACATTATTCAGGCAAGCACTCTACAATAACAAGCAGGGATTAGATTGTTTGTCTAAGGCCGACTGTCCTGGCATAAACACGGCAATACGCCTCTTTGGGAAGGGGAAAAGTTATGAATGAACGGCATAGTACTAGCAGCCGGAAGCACGTGACACCGGTCTCCGAATATGATGAATGGAAGTAATCTCCCTCACTATAAAACGGATCACAATTAGATAATGCCACTTGATTAATGGCAAGGTTGTCCTAGGGTCAAATGTCGCAATTTTAAACTCTGAAATATGGAATGTGTATATACAGAATCTTTTGGATTATAAATTTCAACCATTAGTTTAAGTCAACACAGCTTTTGTGAAACATTCTCTGAGAGAGCTGAGCAAATAATCGGGGTTTGAGGCCACTCAATAATGTTGCGTTTTATTATTACAGTATTAATAGGAGATAAATTAGTACTGTTATATAGAAAAATGACTTTCCTAGTGCATACACAATCAATTTGTGTAATGCATTTTTGTATGAAAATTAACATTTTCGAATTAGATTTTTTTTAATTAATTTCAGAGATACTTAAAAAAAAATTAAAAGTAACTATCCAAATAAATTTCTTGAAATTTGAAAAATACACTAAATGGCCAACGATGACCGGCCATTTGCGATTGTAGACATTTTGTTGATTATCAAGAAAAATGTATCATGGTCATATATTTCCGTGAAGATTTTTTCTCGAAATCCCATAGGGGACCGTTAACAAACTGAAAGAGAAAGAAGATCTTTTGCATAACCCTGTCAAAACTTAAATAGTAAAAGCGTCTAAATTGCAGATTATGATTACGTGATTAATTGCAATAATCTGAGTTCATTCTAATGAGGATATCATGTATACGCGTAGAAAAAATTGCGGTTTTTATAAAAACAGTCCCAAATTTTTTGCTCATAATTAACAGAGTTCTTAATATAAAAAAAAAAAAAAATTCTTTATAGAAAATATTACAAATAATATTGAACGTAATACCCTGTAACATGTAACCAGAATTAAAAAATATGTATATTAAATAAAAATGGCAGGAAAAATGAGTACATTTACTGAATAATATTTTACAGCGCATGCGTCACCGCAATCAAAATGTAATTTTCATAATGAGCTAGCTAAATGCCTAGAGCAAATTTTGAATATGTCTCAACATAGATTCAAAATTCTGCAATCAATCGTTGATAGAATAAGCTCAAAATCCGTTATTCTTTAAATAAAGTAAAAAGATGAGGGGCTATATCCAAATATTGTAATACGTGCAACATTGCGTATGTTATATTGACACTAATCAATGGATATATGGGTACACCTCTTCATCTTTTGCTTCCAATCTATGTACTCCCTTTAGATTAATTAATGAAATCTTAAATTTTTCTTAATAATTATTGCAAATTTTTTATGAGAAACTTCTTATTCATATGCTAGTTAAATAAAATACCTTAATTTTTGAAATTATGTTAAAATAAAGAAATAAATTTGTTAAATTTTTGTTTCGCGTTTATTCAGTGGCGCCAACTTTTGAAAATATTGGGGTGGGGGGGGGGGCTGAAAATCATTTTAGAGTGAAATGACATTTTCAACTATTTTGATTTCTTCGAAAGATTGGAAAAATATAATTTTCCAATTTATGGCGAATTAGGATATTTTAGAGTAGAATACAAAGTTGCAATTTTATTTTATCATATTTTCAAGAGGTTTTCATTCCATGGTCTCTAATATTTACAATTATGCCATGAATTTGATAAAAAAGTAAAACGCAAAGGATTAAAAATATATAAAAAATAAAATATGAAAAATAAATATAAAGCTATAGAATATAAAGTTGGAATTTTATTTTATTTATTTATTTTATTTTTTTTACCGGGTCTCCATTCCATGATCTCTAATATTAACAATTGTGCCTTCAATTTGACAACAAAGTAAAATGCAGAAGATTAAAAAAATATTAAAAATAAAATATGAAAAATAAATATAAAGTTATAGAATATAAATTTGCAATTTCTTTATTATATTTTTATGGGGTCTTCATTCCATGATCTCTAATATTTACAATTGTGCCATGAACTGAAAACAAAGTAAAATGCAAGGGATTAAAAAGTATTAAAAATAAAATATGAAAAATAAATATAAAGTTACAGAATATAAAGTTGCAATTTTATTTTAATACATTTTTTATGGGGTCTTCATTCCATGGTCTCTAATATTTACAATTGTGCCATGAATTGAAAACAAAGTAAAATGCAAGGGATTAAAAAGTATTCAAAATAAAATATGAAAAATAAATATAAAGTTACAGAATATAAAGTAGGAATTTTATTTATTTATTTATTTTTTTACTGGGTCTTCATTCCATGATCTCTAATATTTACAATTGTGCCTTCAATTTGACAACAAAGTAAAATGCAAAGTACTAAAAGAATATGAAAAATAAAATATGGAAAATAAATATAAAGTAACAGAATATAAAGTTGGAATTTTATTTTTTTATATTTTTACGGAGTCTTCATTCCATGATCTCTAATATTTACAATTGTGCCTTCAATTTTACAACAAAATAAAATGCAAAGGATTAAAAAATACTAAAAATAAAATATGAAAAATAAATATAAATTTATAGAATATAAAGTTGCAATTTTATTATATTATATTTTCATAAAGTCTTCATTCTATGGTCCCTAATATTTACACTTGTGCCATAAATTGGACAACAAAGTAAAATGCAAAGGATTAAAAATATTAAAAATAAAATATGGAAAATAAATATAAAGTTTTAGAATATAAAGTTGTAATTTTATTTTATTCCATTTTTTATAGGGTCTTCATTCTACGGTCTCTAGTATATACATTTGTGCCATGAATTTGACAATAAAGTAAAATACAAGGGATTAAAAAGTATTAAAAATTAAATACGAAAAATAAATATAAAGGTATAGAATATAAAATTGAAATTTTATTTTATTCTTTATTATTATTATTATTATTATTATTATTTTTAATAGAATTTTCATTACATGATCTCTAATATTTACAATTGTGACTTCAATTTTACAACAAAATAAAATGCAAAGGATTAAAAAAATACTAAAAATAAAATATGAAAAATAAATATAAAATTTTAGAATATAAAATTGCAATTTTATTTTATTATATTTTTATGGAGTCTTCATTCTATGGTCCCTAATATATACATTTGTGCCATGAATTTGACAACAAAGTAAAATGCAAAAGATTAAAAATATTAAAAATAAAATGTGAAAAATAAATATAAAGCTTTAGAATATAAAGTTGGAATTTTATTTTATTCTATTTTTCATAAGGTCTTCATTCTACGGTCACTAGTATATACAATTGTGCCATGTATTTGACAATAAAGTAAAATGCAAAGGATTAAAAAGTACTAAAAATTAAATATAAAAAATAAATATAAAGTTATTGAATGTAAAATTGGGATTTCATTTTATTCTATTTTTAAAGGGTCTTCATTCCATGATCTCTAGTTTGTACAATTGTGCAATGAATTTGACAACAAAGTAAAATGAAAAGGATTAAAAAATATTAAAAATAAAATATGAAAAGTAAATATATAAAGTTGGAATTTTATTTTATTCTATTTGTGTGTGTGTATAGGGTCTTCATTCTATGGTCTCTAGTACTTACAATTCTGCCATGAATTTCACAAGGATTAAAAAGTATTAAAAATCAAATAGGGTAACATCCCCAGTAATTGGCACGCACCAATGATGGGCACATCCTACAAACATATCCTAAAATAAGATTTATATCCAGTCTTAAAAATGCAAGACCAATATACCAGTTATATGCTCATTTACTTTAAAGATTATAACTTTGATTTATGCTACTAGATGACAATAGTGCCTAGGAACGAGAAACAATTATGGTTTGTATAAAATTCCATTTTTGTTGCAAATGCTTCTTCTCTGGCTTACGAAATGCATGCTTTTCAATTCATTATTATCTGATTTATAATATTTCTTAAATTTTAATTGACAACAGTTTTGCTTAGTTGAAAAGGGTTAATTTAATTGTGTAAAAATGTTTTTGACACAAACATTTGGATTTATGAATTAATGATAGATGCCAATTAATGGTGCTTCAATTTTGCTAGTTCCAAGTAATTGGCACCTATTCCAATTACAAGGGAATCGCAAGATTTGAGATTAAACCACTTATTTTGGTAGTATTTTTAAAGTTATTGATTAATTTTGTTTATCAGTTGTTTTTATTTGAAAATATGAAATATTATCAGTAATTGGAATCCATTAAAGCTTCATATGACTATTACTGGAGACAGCATGACAATTACTGGGTATAAATATAAATATATTGTATTATTTTAAAGTGTTCACATGTCAGACTAATATGCTGATTTCTTACTCTCAAAAACCTGAAATATGTCATCTTCATCTACAGTAAATTCATTTAAAGCGATTAAACCCAATGCAAAATATAATTTTTTTAATATATAAACATATGCCAATTACTGGATCACAAGGTGTCATACATTGGTGCTCTAGGTGCCAATTATTGGTGACTACAGCAACTTTTTATAAATATTTTTTTATAAAATATTTTTCAAAAATTTTTGCTTTTAGTGGGCAAAATAGATGTACATATCTGCATTCTTTGATTTAAAAATATTTGCAAGTAAATATTTTATTTCTTGGTAATGAAAATTAAAATAAATTTAAAGACAAATTCTTAATGTGCCAATTACTGGGGATGTTACCCTATGAAAAATAAATAATCAAAAAAGAAAAAGAATAATGAAGTGAAAAAAGAATATTGAAAATTATAAAATTAATATTAGAAAATTTGAAATTATTTTCAGTGCTCGGGCCCCTTATTTATATATCTTCTTATAACATTCATGATGACTTATTGGATATCCAGACTTGAACTTTTATTTATTAGAAATAATTTCCAGGTGAATTTTGGCTATAAATTGGTTAAAAATTATTATTATTATTATTATTATTATTATTATTATTATTATTATTATTATTATTATTATTTATAAATTTTCATTTGCACGGCATTGAACAAGATATTAATTTTTCTGAGCAAAATAGACTTACAATTGCACTATTAGTTTCGCATGACATGCTGTATACGATTTTCTTCAGCAAGTTTTACTCAAGTCATAAACGCGGACGTTGTTTCCTTGCCACATTTAAGAAGGGAGAACTGGTTTTACAGGGATGTCAAGTCAACTAAAAAGTGTAATTTAAAATGGGATATAGGATGTTTGAGTTTAACCAAAACATAAACAATAAGCAAATTGGAATTTTTTTTACCACTTTCCAACAAAGATGAAAAGTGTTTATGCATTCATTTGTCTGTCCGGGTGACCACGCTATAATTAAAATTCCGTATGCGTTTTTAAATTTAGTTAGTTTTTTGCATATTACTCTTTATATGTAAACTCTATACCTCATATACAGGGCTACACAAAAATATCTGTAACATTCTCCTTATTAGAAGAAATTGCTGAAAGGGAATTTTCAATAAAGTAAATTTTGGAATACATGTGGTTAGATGCGTATCTATATGTCATATAAAAGGGCTGTAAAACAATTCGGATGGTTTTCCGATTGTTGATGTCAATAGCTAAAATTTGCATTTGAAATGCGTCGTACATTTCCGTATGTGAAATGAGACGTAATATTTTATTTTATTTTATTTTATTTTGAACGGTGCAGCTTTGTTACATTATTTTGAATGTGTTGGAAAGTGCTTCGTAAATTGCGCTTGCCGCATGATTTTTTTCTTTCTTGTTTTAATTTAATTTTGCTGAAGTTTATATCTACATTATCCAGAAAAATGAATTTTGTGTATTCAAAATTGATATTTTAAATTTTAATTTAAAAATTCATCTCACTAATGAGATTAAGTGCTGCCAGCGTGACGAAAGTCTAAAAATACGTTCTTAAAAAAAAAAAAAAAAAAAAAAAAAAGAAAAAAAAAGAAAGAAATTCATTTTTAGAAGTCCTCATTACGATTTATAAATGATAAAAAGACAATCACTACTTAAATATGAACGCTGCTATGAAAAATATACAAATCTCTGCATTTGTTTCCATATATTTGCATAAATTTTTGCTAAAATTACAGAATTTTTTATGGTGGTACAGCATTTGTTTTACAATGTTTTGTGGCTGATGTTGGGAAGTTTTTTCTTCGTTTTTTGGCTTGAATATTTCTTTTGATGACTGGAGAAAAATTAGTTTACACTGGGACATTTTTACCATTATACATTGATTATTACATTATTACATTGATTACATTTAAACATAAATGAGTATGCATTATGAATTAACATTACCTAAAGCTAGTTAGAAATTTGGTGAAATTGAAATCCCATCTGACTGCTTTAAGATGAATAGGGAAAACTTATCAAAATTACATTAAACTCAAACACCTCAGCAAAAAAACTAAAAAATCTCAAAACATTAACAAACACCTCAACAAAATTAAACTCAAGTGCCTCAACAAAATTAAACTCAAGTGCCTCAATAAAATTAAACTCAAGTGCCTCAACAAAATTAAATTAAGCACAAAATTTTTGTTGACTTTATATTTCAATGAATTTCTTTTAAATTTATACTAACTGAAAAAAAAAAAAAAAAAAAAAAAAAAAAAAAAACACTGAAAGAAAAGTTACATAATTGTAATTCTACACGTGTAAATTTACAGAAATCTGTATGCTTACAAAATTTTACCCTTAGAATGTCCAAAAAAAGATGTCAATCTTCAAAATTAGTTTTTATAAAGGTATAGAAACATTTATATTTGTAATTATAATTATTAAAATTAAACGTCCACATACGTGGCCAAAAACGTGAAAGGGTTTTTAAATATGACAATGAGAATAAAAAACGATTAAAAATTGGATGGAATAACTGCAATGACATCAACCGCTAGTTGAAGTGAAAGAAATTTTTTCCATTTTAATTTTATTATTAAATGTAAATTTTATGTACACAGGAAGAGAAGATAAAGAAAAGAAAGAGGAAAGGAAAGGCAAGAAGTAATTAGGGATTTTGCATTTACTTTTTACGATTCACCAAGTTAAAAATGAAAGCAAATTTTTTATATACTATAAACTAAACTCAATATTTTTAAAATTTTATGTCTATTCTAATTATTACATTTTTTTCTTTTAATTGTACTATTTTTGGGCTGAAAATTGTTGAAGTTAGACTTACCTACATATTTATTCTTTTGGTGGGATCTTGCATTCCATTCCTTTTCTTTAAATACACATAATGAATATACAATTTACTACGTATATTATTTAACTAATCGAATGGAAAAAATAATAAACGAAATCATTATGAAAAACTTTTAGTATCCTTCATTCTTATAAGAAAAGCAATAATTCCGCTTAAAATCCACTTATTATAAAAAGCATAATTTAAATAATAAATAATTAATTACAAATAAATTACTTTCCAAGCCTACTGGCAAACAGGAAACATCATGACAATTTAACATTTTCAATTGACTTCAGTTATTAACTGGGCCTCCAAAAGAACTCCCATAACAGCGAATTGAAGTTAATTCATTAAATTTGTTTTTCCCTGACATCCACTTATCACCCGCATTTATTTTCTCCATAGCCAACCAGAATACCCCTTTCCTTCGCTGATTCTCTATGCCATTTATTCCCATAAGGAAGAATTAAAAACTCCGCATTTTAAATGTTCTCTGTTGCTATCAAGTAGACATTCCAATACGTATGCGAAACTGAGTTGGATGTGCTAAATAAATGGTAATTTAATTTCAGTATTGATTCTTCTATTTTGAAAATCTCTTTTCCAAATTCTTTTTCAAATTTTCGCCACGTATTCCCCTGGTGGTGACTTTTGGAACTAAATTGTTTTTTCGCGGAATCCTTCGTCCCCCGTCTTGTTTCATCTTCCTACAAAATTTGGCGTCATTCTCGTAATTAAATCGCGCTACAGAACACTCTGAGTACCGTCGGTTTAAGGCCACTTTGTACTATAAGATAAAATTAATATTTTATAAATTTCACATCCCTATTAATTATTGCATTTTTTCTTTTTGTTGTATTATTTTTGGGCTGAAAATTGTTGAAGTTAGAATTACCTATAATATTTATTATTTTGGTGGGATTATGCATTTCATTTTTTTTTCTTTTAATGTACGTAATAAATATATAATTTATTTAACTAATCTGACGAAAAAAAATGACGTCATTATGAAAAACTCCTTTATTCTTAAAAGAAAAGCAATAATTGCCTTGAAAAATGAGAAATAGAAATTCTCCTTTAAATCCTCCTATTACAAAAAGCATAATTTAAATAATAAATAGTTAATTACAAATAAATTACTTTCCACGCCTACTGGCAGACAGGAAACATCATGACAATTTAACATTTTCAATTGACTTCAGTTATTAACTGGGCCTCCAAAAAGAACTCCCATAACAGCGAATTGAAATTAACTCATTAAATTTGTTTTCCCCTGACATCCACTTATCACCCGCGTTTATTTTCTCCATAGCCAACCAGAATGCCCCTTTCCTTCGCTGATTCTCTATGCCATTTATTCCCATAATGATGGATTAAAAACTCCGCATTTTTAAAGGCTCTCTGTCGCTATATCAGATAGACATCCCAATGCGTCGGCGTTTCGCAGCTAAAAAGCATTACTTTTAGCTAGCTCAACGCCAATCAATTAAACTTGCGCGTCGATAAAACGACGAATAAAAAAAAAATGACAAAAAAGTAAAGGCAATTTCCAACTCTTCGCCTCATTCGATGGAGTAAAAAATCAACTCCAGCCCCTTTCTTCCAAATATCCATTCCCCGCCCCCGTATTTCTACTTTAATGGCCTGCAAGAGATAAAAATAATACAATTAGAGGGAGAAAGAGAGATTATTTTTCGCTGAGTAATTTTTTTCGAGCCCCCTCTTCCCCTCTCCCCTATTGCATTATCAACTCCCTCCTCCCCCCTCGATTTTTTTTCTCGACTTATTTTTGTTATGACCGTTTGTATCCTTTTTACTCTAAACGATCCCAGTACTGGAAAAAATACCATGCCATTACCGGAAAATTGTCTGTTTGGCAATTAAGCCTTTAACTCTTTTAAAAATGATGCCCCCTTCCTCCTACCACCACCCCAGGATTCTTTTCAAATACATTTAAAAGAAAAAGGGGAAAAAATCGTTTCCCCAACGTGGTTAATGATGATAGTAATATTCATTTAAGGAAAAAACCGATGATAAATCAGGAGCAATTATGCAAGAATTGAATGGGCGAAAGCACTTACAAAACGGTTTCTCTTTCCCCCTTAATTTTTTTCCTCATTTTTTTTTGTTCTTTGGCCATCCCCCATGCCGCACTTCGTAATGTGTAATTCTTACCAGAAGCGTTAAAACATTATCAAAAAAAAATTTTTTTTAATCGTTTCAGTTTTTGCAAATGAAGCGAAAGTAATTTGCTGTCGTCGATAAAAATATTTTTTTTAATGAATATAACGATAATGAGTGCCTTTTTATTCTTCCACGATAAAATGCCTGCCCTAACGCTGAATTTCATCATTTTTACCTATAATGGTTTGTTATTACGGAAAACCTTTCTGTTTGTTTACCAAAGCGTGAATGGACCTGATAATAAGGCGATGGCGATGCTTAGAAGTGCAGTGATAAGGCCAGATAAGTTGCGAGTCAGGTGTCGTATTTTATGTTCTTACATAAACTACGCTTTTAAATAAGAAAAATAAGAAGGCTTTTATTATGCCTCTCATTATGTCATTAACGCTTTTGATCTTTGCTTCAGGCTGGTATTTAGTCGGTAAAACTCCGAAATCTAAGTGACAAAGAAAACAATTAAAAAAGAATCTTTGATCTGCGTTACGCAGATACTAAAATTTAAATTCGATGTTCACTGTAATAAAAAGAACATTGCCCAGTTAAACTGATGGCGTTGAACTCATGGGCCTATTCACATTAATTATATATTTCAGCCTTATTTTTCAAAAAATAATGTTCCTCAAAAAAAAAAAAAAAAAAAAAAATTAAGGAGGATTAGCTTTCCCTTTCCCCCCTTTATACTTAACCATGGAACCTCCAAAACTAATCAGGGATGTGCCTTATTAGAATGAATTTATATCCAAAATTCAAAGCAACTCGGATAAATGTACATAAAACCCTTTTATCTAATTTAAGGGGAAGGGTAATCAACCGTTCTCTCCCTCTTTATACTTAACAAAAGAAACCCCAAGACTTATCAGGGAAGTATCTTATCAGAATGAACCTATATCCATAATTTGAAGCAAATCAGTTAATTCTGCATGAAAAATTTACCTAAATTAAAGGAGTTGTTTCCCGTTCCTAACTTTATACTTAACAAATGAACCCAAAAAAAATCACGGAAGCGTCTTATCAGAAGGAATTTATATTCAAAATTTGAAGCAAAGCGATAAGTTCTGCATGAAAAACCCAATTATCTAAATTAAGAAAGAGTTACTGGCATCTCCCCTTTATATTTAACTAATGAACACCTAAAACTAATTATAGAGGAGCTTTATCAGAATGATCCTACATCTAAAATTTGAATGAAATCTGATAATTCTGTATGAAAAATCCATTTATCTAAATTAAGGAGGGGTTTAGCCACCTCTGCCCCCTTCTTATACTTATCCAATTAACTCACAATAATAATCAGGGAAACGCCTTATCAGAATAAACCAATATCCAAAGTTTAAAGCAAATCGGATACTTTTATCAAGAGTTATCGCTCTACGTACATACGTACATACAGAACATGGGGGCACGTTACCTCTCAGGCTTTGATATCCTGTGTCAACAAAAAAGGATGTTACAGAACAAAATCACATTTGTAGAAAAGCCATCATGCGCGAATTGTTTCTTAATGTTCGTTTTATGCCATACAAATTAATTCGAAAAAGACCTTTATTTTTCCTATCTTTACAAATTTGCAAATTTTTGCAAATATTACAATTCAAATATTTGAATGATATTTGAAATAACATATATAAATTAAATGTTGATTATCAATATTCTTTTTTGAGTGCGATATATTTCGAAACATGCAATACAAACTCCAACATCACAATCAGCGACAAAAATCAAACTAAAGCTCCCATATTCAAAGACTTCACATTGAAAAGCCAAATAATTTTTTCTGGTTTCAGAAAAATTTTCCAGCAATTAAATTTCCATCCCGGAAATATGACGGGTACGAAACACAACGAACTATACCTCAACCTGTGATTTTTTTACATCATTAACTATACAAGGCTCACACAATTTTACCACTAAATTTTAACATTAATTTTCAAAGTATTTCATTGCAGAAAAATATTGCAAAATTTGAGAATAAAACTGGCGGTTGAAAATTTTGTTTCTTAAAAAATAAATAAATATATATATATATATATATATATATATATATTTTATCATAAATAGTGGTAGTCCTTAAATAATATATAAGAAGTGAGCGAACACAGTGACTGGTATGTTATTTTTTTCCTTTTATATCCATTTTAATAATGTTATGATGATTTAATTTTAAATTTTTTTTTTTTTTTTTTTTTTTTGGTATTATGTTTGTTGGTAGACCAAATTCGTATCATTTTCCCTTTTCATGGCTAATACGAAGATGAAACCACACAATTTATTTGTAGTTCCAACGTATTTATGGTCCTGAAGATTCCAGTTTGGCTTTACAATTTTCTATTATATTCATTTAAATTTATTATTTTTTTTTCGATGTTTCAATGTGGTAATTTTGTACAAAATTTAATGGTTTATATAAACATATGGCGTCTGATGAATTTACTATGGTTCTGCAAATTTTAAATACATTCCTTTTAATTCATTTTTTCATGTTTTTTTATATATACTGTTTTACAATTAATGATTTATATATATATATGCGAAAATCACAAAATTTTGGCCTAAATTTCCATCTTGACTTATTTGCTGGTGATCTCATATTGCAACATATCCAATAATATTCTATAACATGCACGAATCCTATAGAAATTAATTAATTACATAATATGTTACGGGTGAATATTATGTATATTGCTATAAATCACTGTAAGTAGTTAGTCCCTACTATAAATCAATACTAACCGAGCTCTACGAACGACGTTATACTGATACTAAATTGCAAATGGAGGGTTCACTTTAGATACAAGCTAATTCAACTGATAACTCTAATCTGTGTTAATGTATTGTTATACTTAGCTATTTGAGGATCATTCTTCCTATTTCAGATTTCAGATTTTAACAATATATATATATATATATTTTCATTTGAGAAAAAAATTCCATAAAAGTTATTTTTCGTTATTCTAAATGTCTAAAAAAATATTCTAAATTTCTCTTCACTTAAGGGTGTATTTCGATTCAAATTGCTTATTTTCTGATTTATTTTTAATTCATTTTTGCTCTCAAATGCTTCAAACTGGCAAATTGTCTTATTTAGAAATTACATAAAGTGCCGTGCTTATTGGTTTTTTGATAAATGCAGCAAATATTGCAAAAAATGAATCACACTTGGCTTTTTGAACCGATTTGTCCGAAGCGGGAGATCTAGGAATGAAAAAAAGTGTCATACCGAGATTTTAATTGTTCATAAATCAAATTCTAACGAATTGAGCACAAAATGAAATCGCACGGCATCTTATACCTCAGTATGTTTCACGTTTTTGCTTTTAAAAATGAGTCTGAAATTGTATCAGACAATTTCGAGCTGTTGAAGGTGGAAAATTATTTTTCGATCTTCACGTTAAACCTTCTTCAGTTCCGAAGCTAAAATAATAATACAAATACTTATTCATTGTTTTTTTTTTTTCTAACAGAATTACATTGTAAATGACAGAAAAAATATTTTTTCTGAAATTATTCTTTAGGCACTTACTAATTTAGGTTCAAAAGTATAGATCTAAAACTACAACTCCCTTAAAGCACCAATTTAATAACCAATAACCTAAAATAATGCTATCACAAACTGAGAGTTTTAAACAAGTAAATAATACACAAATTCTCAAGAAAAAAATTATTTAAAAAAAAATAAGTTAAATGCTTATGAAAATTTCTCACTTTCTTGGTCACACTGTCTTTTGGTCATTTTTAGAAAATTTGCAAACTCAAATGAAAATGAAATTTATTTTACGAGCGATTCAGCTTACATGCAGGCATTTATTCGTTTGCTTCCAACACAGGAAACATTCAGCTATTAAGAAATGATGTTAAAAAAAAAAAAAAAAAAAAAAAAAAAAAAAAAATCAGACATTTTAGTTTTTATAAGTAGAAGAACAGAAGTCCCCGGGTGGAGAATATATGACCGAAGAGATTAAATCGTGATTGATATTTGTTTTAAAAATATTGCTTTATTCAAACTTATAAACGAATAAAGAGAAATTAGAAAAAAATTATAATCCAGAATAAATTTAGAAAAATTTAACTCGTTAAACATTTATTTCATTTTTCATAAATCTCTTGTAATTAAAAATTAATTTTGACACATAAACATTATCTAATTGTGATTGCAAGGGTGTGAAAAACTTTAAATATTGCAATTAAATATGAAAGTCCATTTTGAATATAACAATTATGCAACCACATATCATGTTTAAAATATGGAAATATTACAGTATAGGAATAATAATAATAATGCATAGCATGGTTATTAACTATAATTTTTAAATGTCTTAAAGTTTTATATTCATAAAGTAGCACAATAAAATTAAAGTTTTTATTATAACACTCCATGAGTTTTACTTTATCTTTTAACTTTTTTATGGCTAGTATAAAAAATATATACACTTTTTTTTCTTTTGTAGTAATAGGGACGTTTGGAATCTGATGAAACTGCCTAGGTTCTACAAATTACTATTATTCCTTTTATTCTATTTTTCCTACATTGTAACAAAAAAAAAAAAAAAAAAAAATATCTGTAAAGTTACTAAAAAAAAAAAAAAACTGGGATTTCAAGAGCTTTTTATGTAACGGGAGGTAACAGCAAAAAATCGTGTAACAGGATAGATTAAGTGAATTTTTGCTATTACTGTTCTTAAAAAGTTACTGTTATAAAAAGTTCTAAAAATCCCAGTTTCCTAGAAAAATTTTAATAATTTTATTATTTTTTTTTTACAGTGTTGGTTTTTGAAATCCATGAAAGAAATATTCTGAAAGAAGTATTTTTTAACAATAAATTAATTCTGTTTTAAGTAACTCATTTAGTTACTAAATAACTATTAATCTAGAAAACAACTTTTAAAAAAATTCAAAGTTTGTGCCAAAATATCATTTATTTATTTTTATTCAAATGTTTTATTCTCAACATCTGAAAATTTCCAAAAAGAACTAATTATATAAAGAATAAATGAAAAAATGAAATATTTATGTATAATTAATTGTTCTTCTTAAAATATTTTAAACTCAGTATTTCAGTTTTTAAAATTAATTATCGAAAGCAAAATCAAAATAATAAAATACTTATACATAAAAGTTTTTGAATTTGTTTTTTATTTTCAGTTAAATTGAGTAATTGTTTAATCCACAAATAAGAGTTTGGAAATAATTTTTATTTTAAAATATTTCATTTAATTAATGGCATCACTATACAATAAATAAGTAAATAAATAAAAAATGGTACATGCTATTTAACTTTGAGCAGACGTACATATGGATAGATGAGATGGGATGGACTCAGGCTTAGCCCGAGCTCAAGCTGGAAACGTGCTCTGCACAAATGTTTTATACCAGGATTCCGGTTTACATAGGGTCAGATTCAAAGTGAAGGTTTTCTTTATTCACAAAAGGTAAGAAAAAAATATCGCTATTTGAGAAACATTAATGCAGTCTGAGATTTTTAAAGTAATTTACAGCCCTTAAAAAATCAATTTGAAAGATAACTGCTTTTTTTTTATTGATGGGATATGAATAGAAATATTCCTTCTTATACACTGTAAAAAAAAATCTGTAAAGTTACTAAACTTTTTCTAGAAAATTGGGATTCCAAGAACTTTTCATGTTACGGTAACATGAAAATTTCATGTAATCGACTCTGAAACTTGAATTTTTGCTGTTACCGTTACGGAAAAAGTTCTAATAATCCCACTTTCCTAGAAAAAGTTTAGTAACGTTACAGAATTTTTTTTACAGTGTAGTCACTTTTCTAGAATGATTGGAAAACAGAACTCATGCCTTTCTGTCACAGTTGAACAATGGTACTTTAAAGTAATATGAATTATGATTTTTGTAGTTTTTGCCAGTAGTTCGGTATAAAAAACAAGCTTGTTATTTTAAACAGAAATTTAGTTACATGAAAATAACAAAACGTTGTCTTGAAAGAGTATTTAGGACTAACATTTATTTATATGTAAGAAGATATTTTTTAAAGACAATGTTGATCTGAAAATAATTTTAAAATGTTATTAACGATTTTCTATTGCATAATTTTAATATCATATTCGTTTACTGCAAACACAAATTTTTTCGAACTGGGGTTGACTCACATTTGAAATCGTCATATTCGAGTTCGTATTGAAACAAATTTGGATTTTAGTTTTAAAATAACATTTTATGGAGTAATTAATTACAGGTTTAATGAAAAAAAAATAAAAGGTTTATAAAATTCCTTACGCATAAGGATTTTATGAATCGAGGTTTTCATCGAGGCTGACATCTAATTTTCTCTATTAACATCTTTATTTATTTTATGAATGTGATAAATATATTATTCCCCCCAATGGAGAATTTTTTCTCTAAAAATTCTTTTATATATAAATTGAATTTTCATTTGGAAAAGTATATAATTTACTTGTGATACCTAAATTTCTCTTTTATTGTCTTTATTTATTTTGTAAATGTGATAAATACATTATTCATTTGTTAGAGAATTTTTTCTCGGAAAATTACTTTATACATACATTCAATTTTTGTTTGAAAAACCTTTTTTTTTCAAAAATTATGTTTGAATTACAAGTACAGACAGTCCTTTAATTCCTTTCCCCCCGTTATAATAACAACGAGTACAATAATTTACAAAATATAGCAGAATTTTTTTAATAATAAAAATATTCATAGGCAGGAGACATCAATTTTTAATTTCGATTCTTAGCCGTGGGTATGCACTGCACATTGTTGTTATTTCATTCCTTTTATGGTGTTTTCTTGCGTGTGGTTGGATTAGAATAATGGGCGTAGACATTATGTATTTTCGGTTCTTAATTTACTAAATAGGAAGCATCATTGATTAAGCATCATTACAGTAAAAATCTGTAATGTTAGTAAACTTTTTCTCGGAAATTGTGATTCCTAGAACTTTTTATGTATTGATAACAGAAAAAAATTATGTAACTGATTCTTTCACATGAATTTTTGCTGTTACCGTTACATAAAAATTTCTAGAAATCCCAGTGTCCTAGAAAAAGTTTAATAACTTGATAGATTTTTATGTATTTTTATTATTAATTAATTTATTTATTTTTAGAGTGTTCTTTCGGTCATTGGAAGTGTAGTTTTGATTTAGTCTCAATTCCCAAGCTAGAAGTGTGTATTTAAGAAAAGTGAAGTATTTTTAGGACCTCAAATGGGAAGAACTTCTAATATTGGGATTAAGGAATGTTTAAAGGTGCTCTTAAATCAAAAAGGGCAACTTTGTGACATGCTTTAATTTATTTTTATTCGGAAATGCATGAAAATAGCAGGTGTTATTATTCAGAAACTGTCTAATTGCACTCAATTTTCTGTTTTTTAAAAACACAATACATTTTTCATAACAAGCCTTTAAAGTTGACACTTTTGAGCACATTTCCCGACGAAAACAGAAAAACCGGTTGAAAAGCAGGAGAAAAGTGGATGATCACGTCATCGAAATAGCTTAAAACTGGACAGGTAATTTAATTATTATGAAATGGAAAAATAAGTTCGATTCGAAATCGCTTTCATAGTCAGGCCTTCCAATTTTATATCTTTCTGCTAAAAAATGAATTTGTAAATGTGTCAAAGCGTCTTGCTCTTGTTGAGCGGAGCAGTTAAGAACACCCTTAAAGGGTCTCAGGACTCTTAAAATTGAAAAAAAAAAGACCATTTGCAACATTTAATATCTCAAAATGTATACGATTTTAAAACACAATTTTTATTGGGATGAACGATACAAACATGTTCTTACATTTCATGCATTTAAAAAGTTGTATGTATTTAAATATATTTCTGTATTTAAAAAAATCTTTTGCGTGAAATTTTTATTTGCTTTTAATTTTCTCCTAAAATGAATAAATAATTAATGCAGAAAACATCATTTATAAACAAAACAAAAGTTTGTTTCAACTGATTTTTTTAATTATTCTTATTTTAATATTTTGATCTCTACATTCGATTTTTTTGGAAGTAAATTATGTGAGAAAAACCTCGATTCAAAAAATCCTTATGCGTAAGGAATTTTATAAACCTTTTATTTTTTCATTAAACCTGTAATTAATTACTCCATAAAATATTATTTTAAAACAAAAATCCAAATTTGTTTCAATTATAATAATCTTGGCATTTGAGTTTTTCAAAATAAATTATAGGAAGCACTGTTAAAAAATAAAGTTCTTATGAATGGAATTTTTGAGGGTGTTAATAGTGACGTTTGTTACATCCTATTATCTGTGTAAGGAATTGGAGGGGGAAGGGGAGTCCTTTTCCGGGAAGGGAAAGGAGGTTCGATAGTATTTACGCAAGGTTCGAAGAAACCATCTAAAATGCCAAACAATTAGAACATGATTCAAACCCAGCACCTCTATATCTAAAATCATTGAGACCAGAACCACTCAATCGGTTGTTGGCTTCAAAAATTCTTCACATTTGCTTTGAGTGTTAGATAAAATTGAACAATTAATTAATACAGAAAGCAAAATTTTTAAACAAAATCTTTAATAAATTGCTTTGAAAAAGTTCAGTTGCCCACATTAAAATATTCGAATAAGATTAAAAATAGGACATTGAAAAAAAATCATATTTAAAATTTTGTTTTATTTCTAGATTTTTAAAGATGGTACTGTGATGACATTTTACACACTTAATATGAACTGAGAGGTGTCATTTTGCAATAAAGAGGTTTTTATAATAAAGGTGGTTACAAAATTATTAAAACTTATAAAATGTCAATGAAAAAGTGTATAAAACATTCATCTAAATATTTTTTGATGTGAGCATTCGGATAACAATATTTAAAAATAAAATTCATCTGGATTTGTTATTTTAATTAATGCCATAATTTACATAAACTTTAAAGAATGAGAATTCATATCTTTAAGTGCTATATTTATTTTCATAATAATCAATATATCGCATAAGAATTCCACAAATTTATGCATTTTCTCACAGATATTGTGCAAGTTTTAATTAATTTGTAACCGACTTCATTATTAAAACTCTTAGTTTCGAATTTCCAACTTTCAGAATATTAATAATAATAATAAATGTAAAACGTTACCAAAATGTTATTTCTAAATGCCTGAAAACCAAGTAAAATCTCAAGATCTTCGTGCACATAAGCTGGTTTTCAGTTCAACTAAATAATTAAATAATAATAATAAATAAATAATTAAATAAAAACAAATTATTTTTAAGCAAACATCCAAGTCTGTTTTAAATGTCCCGTGTTTATCTCATTCAGTACTTTAATCTTGGCAGCTAAATTTTTTCAAAGTAATTTAACTTAAGAGAAAATTCAACAATAAAATCTTTCTACAAAAATCATTTTGATTAAAATCATAATCTAATAAAATACATAAATGAAATGCATTTATTTTTATATCTTATTAAATATTTTAACTTGAATATAAATATTCAAGACAAAGCACTCTTTTTCTTTGCAAGTTCCATAATAAAGTAAAATTTGAAAATTTATACATTTTTCTTTTCATCACTGTAAAAATGTAAAATCAATCGAAATAACAATGATACATATTTAATACTTCTTCACCGAACATACTCATGTTTTCATTCTTTTTGCCGCCCTCTTCAATATTTAAACTCTCCGTTTGTTCATTTCTTTATCCAAGAATGTTCATGTAATGAACATAACATCTAGTCCATCTTTAAATCTCGATTCTATTTATATCTTTTAATATTGGCATATAAACTTTTTCAAAATAATTTATTTGAAGAAAAATTAAAGCATCAAATATCACTTACAAACATTGTTTTAATTATATTACATTATACATCTAATTAAATAATTTAAAAAAAATGCAAATTCCATAATAAAGGAGAATCCACATCTTTCTTTTCACCGCAGTTGAAAAGTAAAATCAAACTTAATGAAATCGACATAAAAATCACATATATTTGCACATTTCTTACCGATCTTACATAATCATTTACTCTTTATACTGCGGCCTTTAATATCGAAACTATTTGTTCAATGTGGAAACTCTTCAGAATATAAATGGGAAGTAAACAACAAATAAAATAACATTGTCCACTTTAAATTTTTGAAAAAAAATATAAAATTTTGAGAAAATTCTTATATTTGTTTCTTTTATTTTACTTTCTACTCTACAAAATATTTTTTTAATTCATGAAATATCATATTTTGAACATAAATTCAAGTCTGTTCAAAAATCTCAATTAGTTTATCTTATTTATACGTTTTAATCTTAGCATCATAACTTTTTCAAAATAATTTATTTAAAGCAAAATTCATACAATATATTTATCCTCTATAAACATTTTTTTAATTAAATTACATTTCATAATCTAAATTAGTTTCATAATCTAATTAAATTCAAAAGCGACATTCAAAACAAAACTCTTTTTCTTCGAAAACTCCATGATAAATGAGAATTTATATTCTTCTTTCCATTGCAGTAAAAAAATAAAATCAAACATCAAATAAAATAAAAAAAAAATAGTTACATCTGTGAAAATCACAAATGTTTACACATTTCTTTACCGATCTTACACAATCTTTTATTCTTGTTGCTGCGTCCTTTAATATCGAAATTATTTGTTCAATGTAGCAGCTAGTCAGAATATAAAAAAAAGTAAACAGCAAAAGAAAAATATTAATTAACCATAGTACAATCTCTAAATTTTAGAGGAAAAAATGTAACTTTACTAAAATTACCATACTTGTATTTTTTTATTTACTTTCCGATCGACAAACTAATTTTTTAATCCACTAAACATCAAATTTTGAATATAAAATTAAGTCCGCTTAAAAATCTCAATTAGTTAATCTTATTTCTATGTTTTAATCTTAGCATCTAAACTTTTACAAAATAATTTATTTAAAGAAGAATTGAAACATCAAATATTTTCTACAAACATTGTTTTAATTAAGTTACATTTCATAATCTAAATTAGTTTCATAATCTAATTAAATTCAAAAACAATATTCAAAACAAAACTCTTTTTCTCTGCAAACTTCATGATAAATGAGATTTCACATCCTTCTTTTCATCGCAGTAGAAAAGTAAAATCAAACTTAATGACATCGGCACGAGAATCATACATATTTACGCACTTCTTCAGCGATCTTGCATAATTTTTCATTGTTTTTGCCACCTCCTTTAATATCGAAACTCTTTGTTTCAAAGTGGCAGCTCTTCACAACTCATGAAAGGGGTGTAAAAAGAAAGGGAAAAAAATAATAATCATCCACAATACCATCTGGAAAGGTCTGGGAGCAAAATAAAACTTTCCACGCGCGTTTAGAATATAAATAAGAAGAAACTAACCTCACTTCCAAAAATTTACTTAAGCGCCTTTTGCGTTTCTCCTCCATAAATTTTAATGACTCGGGTCTCGAGTTTTCGACTGGGCGTCAGAAAATCAGTCAGAGCTGCTTGACACTCCTAAATGGTTTATATATTTATTTATTCAAATGGGGGATTACGCCCTTAAAGGGAAAATACGGAAAATTTTCTTTTTCTCTGCTGGCGAATTCGGAATGGTGAACTCTGGAATGGAAGCCTACGAATATTTAAATACATTAGGATCGTTGAAAATGTATATGCGAGGCCTTTCGTGCCGAAAGGGAAGGTGGGCGATATCTTAGTTAAATTCCTGTTTGCATGCGAGAAGAATTTCACAGTTGAGAATTCCTGAGAGGAAAGGGATGTATGTAAAAAAGGCATAAAGTCAGAGTTAAGGAGTTTTTGGGATGTCTTTTGTGGGATATTTTTCACTCTCTTTTTCGACAACATTGTGCAAGATAGATTGTAGTAAGAGGATAGAGTTAGATTCACTTTCCTGGTGAATGATGGAAACTTTCCATGCAGATTTCAGGGTGAAATAGACCATCTACCTGAAGAGATTCAAAAATTTTGACAGCATCCTCGACGTTCTTATGCAAACTGGAACACGAGATTTTCGTGTCAGCACTCGTTCCAAACAAAATTAAGTTTTCTGTCGCTTTGAGTGCGTATATATTAGGAAGAAATGGCCTGAATATAGCACACAAAATATATGTATTATGTAAAAAAGCGGCAAGTTTTACCACACATATTTTTTATAACTATTTTAAAGTATTGAACTATGTTTGGAAGCCATTTTATGATAAAGCAAGAAACAAAATGAGTATAATACGATTTTTTAAAAAATGAATTAGCTTATTGAAAGGCATTTCCATTTGTTTTAAAAAATACAGTAAAAATGGCCTATATATAGCACAAAAAGTATATGCATTACATAAGAAAGAAGGCAAGTTTTGCCACACATATTTTTTTTGTAACTATTTTAAAGTATTAAACAATGTTAGGCATCCATCATTTATGATAAATGAAAAAAAAAAGCATAATACGGATTTTTAAAAATAAATTAGTTTGTTGAAAGACAATTTCATTTATTAAAAAAATGCAAAAATTGGCCTGTATATAGCACACAAAATATATGCATTATAACAAGTAAGCTGGCAAATTTTATCACACATACTTTTTTACATTTTTTTTTAAAGTATGGCACTATGTTTCACACCCATCTTTTATGATAAAGAAAAACTTAGTATAATACGTATTTTTTTAAATAAATTAGTTTATTGAATTACAATTTCGTCTTTTAAAAACTATTAAAAATGGTCTTATGTATCACACAAAATATATGCATTATATAAGTAAGCTGGCAAGTTTTACCACACATTTTTTTTTTTTTTTTTTTTGTTACTATTTTAAAGTATTTCATAATCTTTTTAATCATCTTTTATGCTAAGTCAAAAATGAGTATAACACGGATTTTTTATATAAATTAGTTTATTAAAATACTTTTTAGCTATAAAGTTATAAAATTTTTTATAACTATTTTAAAGTATTTCACAATGTTTTACAGTCATATTTAATGATAAATCAAATGTGTGAAAACTCGGATTTTTTTTTTATGTAAATTAGTTTATTAAAACACTTTTTAGTTATAAAGTTATAAAATTTTTCTTAACAAATTAAAAATATTTCACAATGTTTTTCAGTCATCTTTTATGATTAGTCAAAAATGAGTATAACACGGATTTTTTTATATAAATTAGTTTATTAAAATAAAATTTCATTTCTAAAAAAAAAAAAAAAAACTATTTAAATCGTTTTTATTTTTTTATGTTAAGAAAATAATGAAATATTTTATACTTATGAAATGCTATCAATATTTTATACTACACTTGTTAAAATTTTGCAGCATTCTATCCAGTCATTGGACCGCTTTTGGAAAAGACAGTTACTTAACTATATTCTGACCATAAAATGGACATTAATATGATCAAATTAGTTTAAAATCATGGTTGTGTAACCGTTTTCAATAAAAACGGTCAAATGACTGGACAGAAGGCTGCAAATTTTTAACAGTGCACTAAACAATAATAATATTATTAAAAATCTATTTTTTTCAGTAAATATGCTATTTGAAGAAGGCATTGTCAAAAAGAGTTTAAGTTCGAAATATCTAATATTTCGATTAAATGCTATTAATATTTTATACTACGCTGTTAAAACTTTGCAGCATTCTATCCAGTCACTGGACCGTTTTGGGGAAAAACAGTTACATAACAGTTACTAAACTATATTCTGACCATAAATTGGACATTAATATGGTAAAATTAGCTTAAAATCACGGTTGTGTAACTGTTTTCGATAAAAACGGTCAAATGACTGGACAGAATGCTGCAAATTTTTAACAGTGTACTAAACAATAATAATAATAATAATAATAATCTATTTTTTTCCCAATAAATATGCTATTTGAAAAAGGCACTGTCAAAAAGAGTTTAAGTTCGAAATATCTAATATTTCGATTTAAAAAGAGACGACTCAATTTCAGTTTTGTGTTAAACATACGTTTATTTTATTACTATTTCCTATTTTTTATTAATCGCTACTCTACTCAAAAAATAACTTTAAAAAATGCATACCTTTTTTTTTTTTTTTTTTTTTTTTTTTTTTTTTTTTTTTTTTAATCCTATTATTGTGTACATAAACGGTAAACTAGTCTTTTATTATCCCAAAGAAAGGGTTTTAAAAAGAATTTAAAAAATTAAAAAATCCCATTGGGCATTGCTTTGCTTCAAGGAACAGGATGTTAAACCAGGAACGTTCCGTTAATTAAAAGTGCTATTAAAACATTTGATATTTTGACAAAAATGTCCAAGCAGCGGTGTAAAGACAAAAGATCAGGAAAAGGCTTGAGTGACATGCGTGTATCAGGAAAACTTTCTAAAAAGGTGCCTTGAAAAACAAAGATGATATTAATAACATAAATTGCAGGAAAAAACGGCACCTGGTGCATTGCCCACATAATAGATCTTTTGTGTATGGAAAGTATTTGAGATACATAAAAAAATATTTGAGTTCTTTTAAAAAAGCACCAAAATACTTATATTTGTTACAATAAAAAAGGTGTATATAGGCAGTTAAAAAAAAAAAAAAAAAAAAAAAAAAAAAAAAAAAAAAAAAAAAAACTATTTTTATGCAATGTCTTTCCATTTTTTAATTTTAAGAAAAATAATGAAATTTTTATATACTTACGAAATGTTATTACTATTTTATACTTCTAAACAATAATAAAAAAGAGAGACATCTATTTTTTTTTCAATAAATATGCTATTTGAAGAAGACATTGTCAAAAAGAGCAAATTTAAATTCGAAAATCTAATATTTCGATTTAAGCAGAGGCGACTGAATTTCAGTTTTGTGTTCAACAGATATTGTTTATCTTTCTTTAATTTTTATAATTATAATTATTCTACTCAAAAAAAAAAATAAAAAAAAAATAATAATAATAAAAAAATTAAAAAAAATTAAAAAAAAAATTAAAAAATTTGCATTTTAAAAATTACTTTTTTTTACCCTATTATTGTGTACATAAACGGTAAACTAGTCTTTTATTATCCCGAACAAAGGGTTTTAAAAAGAAATAAAAAATTCCACTGGGCAATGCTTTGCTTGAAGGAATAGGATGTTAAACCAGGAACGTTCCGTTAATTAAAAGTGCTATTAAAACATTTGATATTTTGACAAAAATGTCCAAGCAGCGGTGTAAAGACAAAAGATCCGGAAAAGGCTTGAGTGACATGCGTGTATCAGGGAAACTTTCTAAAAAGGTGTCTTGAAAAACAAAGATGATATTAATAACATAAATTGCAGGAAAAAACGGCACCTGGTGCATTGCCCACATAATAGATCTTTTGTGTATGGAAAATATTTGAGATACATAAAAAAATATTTGAGTTCTTTTAAAAAAGCACCAAAATACCTATATTTGTTACAATAAAAAAGGTGTATATAGGCAGTTAAACTTTTTTATGCAACGTTTCTCCATTTTTTTAATTTTAAGAAACTAATTAATTTTTTATACTTATCACATGATAATGCTATTTTATAATACTAAACAATAATGAAAAAATGGGACACCTAATTTTTTTTCAATAAATATGCTATTTGAAGAAGACATTTTCAAAAAGAGCAAATTTAATTGTGTATTCCGATCAAAACCGCTTATTTTCAGATTTATTTTTAAATTCATTTTTGCAAGACAAAAGATCCGGAAAAGGCTTGAGAGACATGCGTGTATCGGGGAAACTTTCTAAAGGGGTGCCTTGAAATGCAAAGATAATATTAATAACATAAACTGCAGGAAAAAACAGCATCTGGTGCATTGTCCCCTTATTAGATCTTTTGAGTATGGAAAATATTTGAGATACATAAAAAAATATATGAGTTAAAAAAAAGCACCAAAATACTTATATTTGTTACAATAAAAAAATTGTATATAGGCAGTTAAAAAAACTATTTTTATGCAATGTTTCTCCACTTTTTTAATTTTAAGAGAAATAATGAAATTTTCATACTTAGGAAATGCTATTACTATTTTATGCTACTAAACAATAATAAAAAAGAAAGCCATTCATTTTTTTTTTTTCAACAAATATGCTATTTGAAGAAGACATTGTCAAAAAGAACAAATTTAAGTTTGAAATATCTAAGATTTTGATTTAAGGAGAAACAATTTTTTTTGTTCTTATTTTGTATTATTACTTTACTCTTATTATTATTATTATTATTATTTCTTTATATAATTAATCATTACTCTACTCAAGAAATAGTTAAACAATTTGAATTTTATAAATCACTTTTTTAATCTTATTATTGTGTACATAAACGGTAAACTAGTGTTTTATTATCCCAAAGAAAGGGTTTTTAAAAAGAGTTTAAAAAGTAAAACTCCCACTGCTTTGCAAGAACAGGATGTTAAACCAGGAACGTTCCGTTAATTAAAAGTGCTATTAAAACATCTGATATTTTGACAAAAATGTCCAAGCAGCTGAGTAAAGACAAAAGATCCGGAAAAGGCTTGAGTGACATGCGTGTATCAGGAAAACTTTCTAAAAAGGTGTCTTGAAAAACAAAGATGATATTAATAATATAAATTACAGGGAAAAACAGCACCTGGTGCATTGCCCACATAATAGATCTTTTGTGTATGGAAAATATTTGAGATACATAAAAAAAATATTTCAGTTTTTTTAAAAAAGCACTAAAATACTTATATTTCTTACAATAAAAAATTTATAAAAACAGTTAAAAAAAACTATTTTTATGCAATGTCTCTCCATTTTTTAATTTTAAGAAAAATAATGAAATTTTTATATACTTACGAAATGCTATTACTGTTTTATACTTCTAAACAATAATAAAAAAGAGAGACATCTATTTTTTTTCAATAAATATGCTATTTGAAGAAGACATTGTCAAAAAGAGTAAATTTAAATTCGAAAATCTAATATTTCGATTTAAACAGAGACAGCTGATTTTCACTTTTGTGTTCAACAGATATTGTTTATCTTTCTTTCATTTTTATAATTATAATTATTCTATTCAAAAAATAGTTAAAAAAATTGCATTTTAAAAATGACTTTTTTTTACCCTATTATTGTGTACATAAACGGTAAACTAGTCTTTTATTATCCCGAAGAAAGGGTTTTAAAAAGAATTTAAAAAATTCCACTGGGCAATGTTTTGCTTGAAGGAACAGGATGTTAAACCAGGAACGTCGCGTTAATTAAAAGTGCTTTTAAAACATTTGATGTTTTGACAAAAATGTCCAAGCATCAGAATAAAGACAAAAGATCCGGAAAGGGCTTGAGTGACATGCGTGTATCAGGGAAACTTTCTAAAAAGGTGTCTTGAAAAACAAAGATAATATTAATAACATAAATTACAGGAAAAAAACAGTATCTGATGCATTGTCCCTTTATTAGATCTTTTGTGCATGGAAAATATTTGAGATACATAGAAAAATAGTTAAATTAAAAAAAGGCACCAAAATACTTGTATTTCTTACAATAAAAAAAGGGTATAAAAGCAGTTAAAAAAAAAAAAATCTGTTTTCATGGAATGTCTCTCCATTTTTTAATTTTAAGAAAAATAATGAAATTTTTATACTTACGAAATGCTATTACTATTTTATACTTCTAAACAATAATAAAAAAGAGAGCCATCTAATTTTTTTTCAATAAATATGCTATTTGAAGAAAACATTGTAAAAAAGAGCAAATTTAAATTCGAAAATCTAATATTTTGATTTAAATAGAGACGACTGAATTTCAGTTTTGTGTTCAACAGATATTGTTTTTCTTTCTTTCATTTTTATAATTATAATTATTCTACTCAAAAAATAATTAAAAAATTTGCATTTTAAAAACTACATTTTTTTTTCCATTTTATTATTGCGTACATAAACGGTAAACTAGCCTTTTATTAACCCGAAGAAAGGGTTTTAAAAAGAAATAAAAAATCCCACTGGACAATGCTTTGCTTGAAGGAACACGGTGTTAAACCAGGAATGTCCCGTTAATTAAAAGTGCTATTAAAACATTTGATGTTTTGACAAAAATGTCTAAGCAGCAGAATAAAGACAAAAGATCCGGAAAAGGCTTGAGTGACATGCGTGTATCAGGGAAACTTTCTAAAAAAGTTTCTTAAAAAACAAAGATAATATTAATAATATAAATTGCGGGGAAAAAACAGCATCTAGTGCATTGTTCCCTTATTAGATCTTTTGTGCATGGAAAATATTTGAGATACATAGAAAAGTAGTTAAGTTTAAAAAAAAAGCACCAAAATATTTTTATTTCTTTCAAAAAAAAAAAAAAAAAAGTGTATATAGGCAGTTAAAAAAAAAAAAAAAAAAAAAAAAAAAACTATTTTTCATGCAATGTTTGTCCATTAAAAAAAATAATAATAATAATAATGAAATTTTTACACTCACGAAATGTTGTTACTATTTTATGCTACTAAACAAGAATAAAAAGGGACAAATCATTTTTTTTTCAATAAATATGCTATTTGAAGAAGACATTGCCAAAAAGAGCAAATTTAAGTGCGAAATATCTAATATTTCGATTTAAGAAGAGACGTGTCAATTTCAGTTTTTTCTTTAACAGATATTGTTTCTCTTTCTTTTTCCTTTTATTAATCATTACTCTATCAACAAATAATTAAAAAAATTGCGTTTTTTAAATTACTTTTTTTAGAATGTTATTATGTACATAAAAGGTAAACTAGTCTTTTATTATCCCAAAAAAATAATTAAAAATAAATAAATAAATAAAAAATCCCATTGGTCAATGCTTTGCTTAGAGGAACAGGATGTTAAACCAGGAACGTCCCGTTAATTAAAAGTGCTATTAAAACATTTGATATTTTGACAAAAATTTCCAAGCAACAGACTAAAGACAAAAGATACGGAAAAGGCATGGGTGACATGCGTGTATCAGGGAAACTTTAAAAAAAGGTGTTTTAAAAAGAAAGTTAATATTAATAACATAAATTGCAGAAAAAAAAAAAAAACAGAATTTAGAGCATTGTTCCTTTATTAGATCTTTTTTGAATGGAAAAAATTAGAGATATATAAAAAATTGTTGAGTTAAAAAAAAAGCACGAAATTGGTTATATTTCTTAAAATAAAAAAAAATGTATACAGGCTTTTTTTTTTTTTTTTTTTTTTAAGAATATGAATTAGAAATGTCTTTCTGTTTCATTTATTGCAATTAGAGTTTTGAAAATATACTTCCTATGTTGCCAGATTCACTCTCATTTTTATTAGGGTTTTGTTCATCTGTCGAAACCATATTCATCTCTGTCTTCTATCTGTCCGTCTGCATGTCACAGAGTCTGTACACAAAAACTATATAAGTCAGAGAGTTCAAATTTTGTGTACTTACGGCTAAATATAACTTGTCCCCCCCCCCTTCCCAAAAAAAAAAACATAAAATTTTGAAAAAGACTGTTATTTCAATTAAAATATTTTTTAAATATCATCAGTTTATTTGTTTGTTGTTTTTTGTCTTCTAATTGATGCACGCAAGTTTAAATATACATAAAAATTATTGTGTAAGTGACATAAATTAATGGATTAAATAAATCACGGGAAAAACGCGCTTATTTATTTTTATTTCGTTATATTACATCATATTTATCATCTATTTTGACACGGAAACTGAAATGTTTTTTTTAGTTATAATATTTCTCTTAATTAAATTACTAGCCGCCTCTGGTGATCAGTTTGGTCTCCCCTAAATTTAAGGTAAGCTTTGCAATATTTTACTATTATTAATAATTTTACTTTCAATTTTGGATATTCAAAGAATTTGGAATTTTGGATTTCATTTAAATAATTTGCTTTGAAAATTTTTAATTTGTTAAAAATAAATAACTTCATTTTACAATTATTTTAAAATTAAATTTATTGTTGCTACCACCTATAAGAATTTAGCAATTATAAATAAAAAATTTGGATTTATAAATTAGAAGATAAGTTTTATCGAAAGAAATATTAAACGAAACCTCATGTGTGATTTGCGATCACACTTACCCACTTGTTATTTAAATGATATTATGCGATTTAATGTTTTACATTTTCAACAGAAAATCATGCATCCGGCATAAATGGCGAAACACTTTTCTTATGAAAAATATTTAGTGTTTCAGTTTCATTCATTGCAGTTGGAGGTTTGAAAATATATTTCCTATATTGCCTGATTCTCGATATTATTTGATGATACACGATTTAACGTTTTACGTTTACAAAGTTAAAGAGAACAAAAACATCAGGCATAGATAGTGGTACACTTTAATAATATAAAATTTAATAATATAAAATTAAAAAATTACTCAGTTTTCACATAACGAAGTGATATATATATATATATATATATATATATATGTCATGATAACAACGATGATGTTCTATAATAATGTACATGCTCCAGTGGAACACCATGTTTGATGCAGAACATTCTACTACTCACTAAGAATCAGCAGTGAGACGAGCTGAGCAGTCGCTCCGGCAGTTTGACAAGCAGTGGATTGGTTTATTTGGGTATTTCCCCATAAGAAAGTTAAATCAATCAGTCTTTAAATTCATTTTTATTAGAACTCATAAAATAAGTTAAGTTCGTCCCCGCAGTCACCTTTGCACACATCGAACACTACAACCTTCGTTATCCAATCTACATCATCAGATATTCTAATTTATCGGCGAAATGAAACGGGCATCTTAGTAGTTTAAAAGTCAGTCACATTCTGCGCTCCGAAAAACTAGAATGAGAATCCCACACTCGCACGAAAAAATAGCCCCTTCTCTCTCAACGTCAGTCAATTTAAAAATACAACCAAGATTAACCCAGAGGCCACGCGTCATAAATCATCACCTCTGATTGGCACACGAGGCGTGGCCTTCCGGTAGGAACTCGATCTTGTCTCGCAAACAGACCAGCCCGCTAACATCCGCGCATTAACACAGATCAGGTGATGTTAAATAAAAAATAAAATTAAAATCCCGAGAATATTCTAAAAAGGAAAAAGGTTATTACGAAATAACTTCCCGCACTTTTTGAGAAACAAGCAATAAGTTATTAATAAGTGAAATAAAATAAGAAAAAGAATTTTAGCTGTTAAAAGATTAATACATTACGAAACTAAGATTAAAAATATGTTCCACAAATTTAGAATTAAAAGCTCAGAGAGAACAAAATGGCGCATTTTTTATTACATATATATATATATATATATATGTGTTCATTGATGACCGATCACTGCATACATTTCGATGGACTAACAATCCATAAAACGTACAGGACTAGTGTTTGAAGTATAATACATCAGTTAAAAAAATATATATAAAGCAAAATATATTATTAATACATAAGCACCTAAATGATTTCTTTTACAAATAAAATATATTTAAAATAATACTGATTAATTATCCACATACTCAGAAGAAACCAATAACTTTTAAACAAGTAACAAGTACTTGATTCATATAATTATACACTGATGCTGGAATTCACTGGATATGCAATTTGCTAATTTTTCTACTGAACCTATAAAATGTAACATCAATGCATACACTTGATATATTTCTTACTTTATGTCCTACACATATAGGATTTTATCTTTTAACCAATTACATATATATTCACTTGTGTTATATTGATCATATATTACAGGGCATATAATATACGAAATAATTATATGCCCTGGTATAATTTAGGCATATTATACCAGGCCTAATATAATAAGGCCTGGATATACCAGGCCTAATATAATAAGAAAGAATCCACGGAAAACCTTTCAATAGGCAGGGCGAACTTCAGCTCTTGATACTTAATGAAGGGCACCATTTTTCGATAATTTTTCATATGACTGAAAACATGTGGCAGTATTATTGCACAGTTTTAGTATGCATACACATATTAACGATGAGGAATGAATCTTAAGGTGGTCGACAAAAAGTACCTACAGTTCTGAAGTTACATGTATTAAATTTCAAATTATACATTTTTCGACATAAGGTCTATCTCAAAAATGTTTGTAGGGTAAAGTACCAAAAACTTTAAACAGGTCTATAAATAATAATAATAAAAAAAAAAAAAAATAACAAAAAATAAAAATAAACATGCAAATCAAAGATAAATGCTAGGTTTCTTTTACGATGCTAAAATGCGTTTTGATTTATTTTGATGGCGTACATTTAATGTTATAAAAAGTACGAAAAAAAAGCATGATAGTGACCAATTCATATAGCTGGTTACCGAGAAATAGTCTCGAAGTGTTTTTATAGATGGAAATCATTTTGCACTGCTTTATTAACTTTTATAAGTGATTTGAAAAGGAAAAGCATAAAATTTCAAAAGTCAAGAAAGAGAAATTAAGTGCCTTTATAACTAGCATAAAACAGCCAGGTCAGTGTGACAACAGCAAGATTAAAAATAAATAAATAAATAAATAAATAATAAAAGCTTCAATTTCATGCACATGCACATGTGTCTTCAAAGGGGCGGGCGGGGATAAGTGAAAAAAATCCGGCGCATTGGACAGCCCTGATATATTAATTCTCAATTTTACACAACACAAGCAGCCTTCGCCCACTATGCTGGCCGGTTTCATTAAAAGAATTTTAAATCAAACAAAATATATCAAGTAATGTCGATTATGAGATCAAAATCGAAGTTGAAATATGGTTTCGTCAAAACGCAGTAAACTTATGTGACTATGGGATACAAAAGACATTACTTCGTATTATATGATTTATAAAGCAAGAGGCCCTAAAAGTTTAGTTTGGGTAATTTTAAAAACAATCTAGTGATCTTATTTATTATTATTTTTTCATATACAATTAATCTGAAAGAGGAATTTACCCGCGGTGGTTTATATGTGTAATATATCAATAAAGCATAAAATTCTAAATTATGTTAAATAAAAATCATGGTTATATAACCATGATTTTTATTTAACAAAATTTGAAATTTTATTCTTATTTTGTGCAAAAGGGTTGCCTCTAAAAAGATTCTTGACTTTAAAAGATTTTTTTTTTACATAAATTTAGTTTTTTCATATTCAGTAACGAAAGAATTTCAAACATAAACCCTTTTTTTTAGTCATCCCAGCCCCGCAGAATTGGGATTAAAACGGTGACCAAGGATCAAAAACTCTCAAAAAATTCGTTTTTAGATGGATTCGTAATTATGCAAATACGTAGCACCTATAGTTGTCGTTAAGTCAGTCCATCCGTCTGTCCGTTCGCATATAAAAACGCGAAAAAAACCCAACCGAATCGTTTGAAATGTAAAATATATAATTATTACATAATTTTGTCGAGTCATTTCAAATTTTATGAAAATCGGATGCATAGATCAATTACAGGGACAATCAAAAGTATTCCACTACATTACGGCCAATGGGAGAAAAAAGTTTCAAATGTATTTTAATCGTTTGAAATTTAAAATATATAATAATTATATAATTTTGTCGAGTCATTTCAAATTTTATGAAAATCGGATGCATAGATCAATTACAGGGACAATAAAAAGTATTCCATTACATTACGGCCAATGGGAGAAAAAAGTTTCAAATGCATTTTAATCGTTTGAAATTTAAAATACATAATAATTATATAATTTTGTCGAGTCATTTCAAATTTTATGAAAATCGGATGCATAGATCAATTACAGGGACAATCAAAAGTATTCCATTACATTACGGCCAATGAGGAAAAATGTTGGAAATGCTTTTAATGGTGTTACACTCATTCGAACATAATAAAATTGATATGCATCTATAAAGTACATATTATAATAGACATTTTGCATAATCTGTGGTGCAAAGAACAATTGTTATTGATTTACAAGGCCATACAAAAGTATTTCATTACATAATGGTATAGGGAGAACAGTGTTTGGTGCACATTTTAATTGTAATTAACTAGTTACAATTTTATGAGATTAATATATGATAGTGATATTTTTAAAATTTTGTTATCGTACGAACGCACCTCATTTGTTAGGCCTCAAGTGCAATTTCCAACTTTTTTTTATTTCTCTTGCGTGTAAAACATTACAAATTAAATAAAGTAAATCAAGTATTTCTAGAATAATTAATCTGAACAATAACAATTTGCGTGTTGTATTATCAGTTCAATCCTTCCCACAATAAAAACTTTATCTATTTATCTCAGAATAGTTGTGTTAATAACTTATCATCTTTAAAAGGATGTATATTTTAACTTTCTTGCAAGGTAAACATATGAAATTTTGTCCAGAGATTTTATGCTATGCTTATAATAGATTTTCATCAAAAAATTTTAATTTTACGTCTAATTTTTGAAAACACATTCCTCAAAATAAATATCAATCTCAAAAATCCTTCTTTGCTCACTTTAAATATTTTTTATAAGTTTTGTAAGAAATATTTTTGCAAATACTTAAAACAAATTAAAATGAAGTCTTTTCTGCATACCATCGAGAAAAAAGTAATGAAACCTAGCTAAAGAATCATGAATCATACAAGAATATACCATTATATAATACTATTAAATATTAAACTAATATAAAATTTAAATTTTTAAATAAAAAGTGAGTTTTTAAAGGACTCTTTTTAATAATAATTTTCTTTTTCAAATAATTGAAAAAAATTTTTTTTTTTAGAAATACACATTTTATGAAAAAGAAAAATTTTTAAAAAAGACTAATAATTTAAGAAAATAAAATTTGGATGCCCGGAACAACATGAAATGCTTTTTGGTCCTTTACTGTTACAAATATTGATGTTATTTTATTGGCAAAATATTTTTATGCATTAAACTAAATCCTGTGAAAATGGAACCTTTCTAAAGTGGAATCTGTCTGAAACGGGATGACATTTAAACAAACAAAAAGATCAGATACTCGACGGAAAAAATGACTATATAAATATACCTGCTAAAGAAGAAATTGTCTAAAACGGAATTTGTGACCAGTCACATCTTTTTAAAAGTTATAGCGGTAGTTGTCATAAGCATACTAATTATATGGTCCATGCTTCACTGTTCAAAAGAAAGAACCCCCCCCCCCCTTTTATCCCCTTCAATTACTACAGTCTTAAAATATTTGTTGAATGAATATTTTTTAGTTATTCAATTGAAATTGACTTAAAATATTCAATTTTTTTTTCTTAAATTGCTATAGTTTTAAAATATTTGTTAATACATTATTCACTTTAAATATTAAATATTAATGTATAAAAAACATTTTTAAAACCCTTTATAGCCATACAAAGTACCATTTCAATTATTCCGCATTTGAAAAACAATAGATTTTTCTATTTTAAAAAAAAGTACTTAAAATTATTAATCAAACATTCGTTCCAAATATATATGCTTTGAGTCCTCACAAAAGTGGGAACTAAATTTTCCTCGATAGCTCCTATTTGCGTTCATGAATAGATTATTCTTAAATTTACTTAACAAATGATTAATTTTTACGGCGCATAATAAAACTCCAAGTAAATATTTCGAAACCAATTACACATTTCCTTCGAGGAACAATTTCTTCAAAAATGCGATATTAACATTTCGCCTCACAATACGGACGCCGCGTAAATGCCTTAATCCACTGCCGGCATCCACGCCCCCCGTTATAAAGCCCGGGTAATTAAAATAATATGTCAAGTACTAAACTACAGCTCTGTCGCCTTTTGCCATGCAAAATTTTAATGACACTCTTTACGGCACGGAGACGAGAGAGGGCCACGGATAATTTTCTGTTTATCACAGAAATTAATCACCAGCCATTGTTGTGTCTTTGTCTTCAGCTGAAACGCATGTCAGCAAGTACAGCATTTTTCGTCCCCTTTTAATGAACAAACTGCCTCGTTTTCGTTATCATAATTGCCAGTGATAAGGGGTAAACCATCTAAAAGGAGGAGGGGGGCGGGGGTGGGACCTGACTTTCGATAACGTGTGGAAAAGTAGGGGACTTTCGGGGGCCGTAATTTATGATGCGATAAGCGCGCTTCAAAGTCAATTAATCTAAATCACCTTTATTATTGTACACTAATAGTCATTTCCTCCGTTCTTCGTCTCGTTTCTAATAGGCTGGTTTTGAGACGGGAAGAGATGAAAATTTTACAAACACGCGCCAAGGAGTTTTTTGTTTCAGTCACGTGCTGTGAAATAATAGCATAGAATTTCACTGATTCTTCAACAGGAACTGGAAACACAACCACAAACCAACCAAACGGAATCTAAGACAATGATAATGCAATTTAAATTTTCATAAAAGTTTCTAAGCGAAAGAATGCAAAAGTAATTAAGCAAAAATGGAATTTAACTTCAGAGAAATGGGCTATTCAAAATTGAAATGGCACAGATTTCAACTATGGAAGAAATGTTGTGTCCTAGATGAATTTAAAACGTTAGAAATATATTCAAATAAATTATGCAACACTAAATTTGAGGGCGGGAGGGAGATAGATAGATAAATCAGCATAGTGACTCCTGAGTAAATTTTATAGTTATCAAATTCGTCGTCAGAAGATTAAACCTTATTTTTTACTCTCTGTTTAAACTACGCTCTGACAAGAGAATCGAAGACAGTGTCATAGTGATGATGGGTTCCGGATCTCTGGAAGTTCTAAGGGGCCGTTCCAGTATTACGTAAGCATATTTTAGTCATTTTGTACCTCTCCCTCTCCCTTGTAAGAAAAAATAAGCAAATGCTGGATCCCCCTCTCCTTTACTTAAGGCCCTACATCAGTAACGCTCCGAGATAGAACGGCTAATGTTATTTCAATGGAAGAAATTTATCGCTTTTATTCCTTTGCATTTTGCTCAAATTTAATAATTTTTGTTGTTTTGAAAGCCTGTAGGTTTAAACTTTGCACGTCATTTTGAAATTTTATTTCTTTTTTTAATTTTAAGGCGATACAAGTACGTTATTTTATAGTCTTTAAAATTCACCTTTAGTGTCTTATTATGAAAAATCTGTTTGACATTTTAAAATTTAGTAAAACAGCATGCAGAGTTTAATTATTTAGCTTTCAGAAAATGTTTTTTTATTTTGATTTTAAAAAAAATTTAATCTATGCTATTTGTATAAAAAGTTGAAACACTTTGATTTAAAATAGTCGAAAATGAGGTTTATTCCCGCCTTCAAAAGGGATACGCCTTAAAAGCAATTAGGGTGTAAGACGATCGGTCTTTACTCTGCAGGAAGTCCAGGGACGTAGGTAAAATTTCTTGCCTCTGGCTATTCGTAAAATGTTGCTTGCTTTATTGTCTATAAATAGTTTTTCCTTTCTCTTTCCCTTTCAGAAAGATAAACGAATGATTTTTAAAGTTCTTATACTATTTTAACTAAATAATACGCATATATTCCAAAGCCTGTCATAGTCTAACTGATTTAAATTTTAGAATAACGGTTTTTTTCAGTCACGCGAAAAGACAAACTCAATTATACTAAATCTACGGAAGATTTTAATAAAGATAACATACTTTCATTCCAATTTTTAATTATTTTTTTTTCTTCATAGTATAGGTGACGATGGTTTGTATAAAGGCCGCTTTTTACTTTTTTCGATACTGATTGTAGATTTTAAATATGAGGATAATATCACTTTTGAAAACGGTTCCGAAAATGAAACTGTCTTGTAAAGAAAATTAAAAAAAGAAGAAAAAGGCCTTTGAAGAGATCGCTCTGAGCTATTAAAGGGGAAAAAAATATTAAAATGCAGACGAGATTTATTTATAAATTTCGACCGTTGGATTATCGTCGAAAGAATTATCATAAGCTAGTAAATTGTTTCGCTTGATTAAAGTTTTTTTTTTTTTTTTTTTTTAAATACCCGTAAAATAAATCGAAAAAATAGAAAATGGCCTTTGTGCAAATCAATATCAACTAGGCAATGTAAAAAAAAAAAAAAAAAAAAAAAAAAAAAAAAAAAAAAAAAAAAAAAAAAAATTCTTAAAACTATTAAAACACAAATGATAAACTTTTATAAATTTCTTTCATAGCATTAGCTTTAAAGCGAAGGCATTGTTTCGTTTAACTGCAGCAGCCTCTTTAAAATAAATGAAATCATAAAAGCTATTCAATGTAAAAGAGAAAAAAAAAAAATTTAAATGTAGGCGAGATATCTTTATAAATTTCTACAATGGGATTTCGCTTGACTGAAGTAAGTCACTTTAAAATACCTGTATCGAAATCAAAAATTGTAATACGGCCTTTGTACAGAAAGATCTCAGCTATTCAATATAAAAAAGATTACTATTAAAATATAGACGAGATATTTCTATAAATTTCTGTCATAGGATTTCGCTTCATTGAAGTAAGCCCCTTTAAAATACCCGTAAAAAATCGAAAAAAATATAAAACGGTCTTTGTACAGAAATATCTCAGCAATACAATGCTAAAAAAATCATTTAAAAAATTAAAATGTTGACGAGATATCTTTATAAATTTCTATAATGGGACTTCTCTCTATTCAAGTAAGCCACTTTAAAATACCCGTAAAAAATCGAAAAAATGTAAAACGGTCATTGTACAGAGAAATCTCCGATATCTAATGTCCCCCCCCCCCCCCCCGAAAAAAAGTTTAAAGAAAATGAAAATACAAACGAGATATCTTTAAAAATTTCTAAAATGTGATTTAGCTCTATTGAAGTAAGTCACTTTAAAATACCCGTAACAAAATCGAAAAGATATAAAACATTCTTTGTACAGAAAGATCTCAGTTATATAATGAAAAAAAAAATTACAAGTATTAAAATGTAGACAAGATATCTTTATAAATTTCTACCATGGGATTTTGCTTGATTGAGGTAATCATCAGTTTATATTTACTTTAGACGAGATATCTTTATAAATTTCTAATATTCAATGCTAAAAAAATCATTTAAAAATATTAAAATGTAGAAGAGAAAAAAATATATTTATATGAACTTCAAAACTTCATAGGATTTCGCTTGATTGAAGTAACCCCCTTTAAAACCTCCATAACAAAATCGAAAAAATATAAAACGGTCTTTGTACCGAAAGATCTCAGATATCCAATGCCAAAAAATCATTTAAAAATATTTAAATGTAGAAAAGATATATTTATAAATTTCTACTATAGGATTTCGCTTGACTGAAGTAGCCTCTTTAAACACCTGTAAACAAAACCAAAAAAGTACAAAACGGTCTTCACACCGAAAGATCTCAGCTATCCAATGCCGAAAAATCATTTAAAAATATTAAAATGTACAAGAGATATTTTTATAAATTTCTATCATTGGAATTCACTTAACTGAAGTAGCCTCTTTAAAACACCTGTAAACAAAATCAAAAAAGTACAAAACGGTCTTTGTACCGAAATATTTCAGCTATCCAATGCCAAAAAATCATTTAAAATATTAAAATGTAGAAGAGATATTTTTATAAATTTCTACAATTGTATTTCACTTGACTGAAATAGCTTTTTTAAAATTCCCCTACACAAATACGAAAAAGTACAAAACGGTCTTTGTACCGAAAGATCTGAGATATCGAATGCCAAAAAATAATTTAAAAGTATTAAAATGTAGAAGAGATATTATTATAAATTTCTACCATTCGATTTCACTTGAGAGAAGTAGCTTTTTTAAAATTCCCCTAATAAAAGTCTAAAAAGTACAAAACGGTCTTTGTACCGAAAGAACTCAGCTATCCAATAACAAAAAAATCATTTAAAAATATTAAAACGTAGAAGAGATATTTTTATAAATTTCTAACAATGGATTTCACTTGACTGAAATAGCCTCTTTAAAAGACCTGTAATCAAAGTCGGCAAAAGTACAAAACGGTCTTTGTACCGAAAAATCTTAGCTATCCCATGACAACAGAATCATTTAAAAATATTAAAATGTAGACGAGATATTTTTATAAATTTCTACGACTGGAATTCACTTGACTGAAATAGCTTTTTTAAAAATCCCCTAAACAAAGTCGTAAAAGTACAAAACGGTCTTTGTATCGAAGATATCAGCTATTCCATGACAAAAAAATCATTTAAAAATATTAAAATGTAGGAGAGATATTTTTATAAATTTCTACCATTGGATTTCACTTGACTGAAATAGCTTTTTTAAAATCTCCCTAAACAAAGTCGAAAAAGTACAAAACGGTCTTTGTTCCGAAAGATCTCAGCTATTCCATGACAAAAAAATCATTTAAAAATATTAAAATGTAGGAGAGATATTTTTATAAATTTCTACCATTGGATTTCACTTGACTGAAGTAGCTTTTTTAAAATTTCCCTAAACAAAGTCGAAAAAGTACAAAACGGTCTTTGTACTGAAAGATCTTAGCTATTCCATGACAAAAAAATCATTTAAAAATATTAAAATATAGAAGAGATATTTTTATAAATTTCTACCATTGGATTTCACTTGACTGAAGTAGCTTTTTTAAAATTCACCTAAACAAAGTCGAAAAAGTACAAAACGATCTTTATCAGTTATCCAATGATAAAAAAATCATTTAAAAATATTAAAATATAGAAGAGATATTTTTATAAATTTCTACCATTGGATTTCACTTGACTGAAGTAGCTTTTTTAAAATTTCCCTAAACAAAGTCAAAAAAGTACAAAACGGTCTTTGTACCAAAAGATCTCAGCTATCTTATGACCAAAAAAAAAAAAAAAAACCCATTTAAAAATATTAAAGTGTAAAAGAGATATTTTTAAAAATTTCTATCGATGGATTTCACTTGATTGAAGCAGCCTCATCAAAACACCTGTAAACAAAATCGAAAAAGTACAAAACGGTCTTTGCACCGAAAGATCTCAGCTATCCAATGCCAAAAAATCATTTAAAAATATTAAAATGTAGGAGAGAGATTTTTATAAATTTCTACCAATGAATTTCACTTGACTGAAGTAGCTTTTTTAAAATTCCCCTAAACAAAGTCGAAAAAGTACAAAACGATCTTTTTATCGAAAGATCTCAGCTATTCCATGACAAAAAAATCATTTAAAAATATTAAAATGTAGAAGAGATATTTTTATAAATTTCTACCAATGGATTTCACTTGACTGAAGTAGCCTCATCAAAACACCTGTAAACAAAATCAAAAAAATACAAAGCGGTCTTTGCACCGAAAGATCTCAGCTATCCAATGCCAAAAAATCATTTAAAAATATTAAAATGTAGAAGAGATATTTTAATAAATTTCTACCAATGGATTTCACTTGACTGAAGTAGCTTTTTTAAAATTCCCCTAAACAAAGTCGAAAAAGAATAAAACGGTATTTGTATCGAAAGATGTAAGTTATCCAATTACAAAAAAAAAAAAAAAAAAAAAAAAAAAAAAAAAAAAAAAAAAAAAAAACATTTAAAAATATTAAAATGTAGAGGAGATATTTTTATAAATTTCTACCATTGGATTTCACTTGACTGAAGTAGCTTTTTAAAAATTCCCCTAAACAAAGTCGAAAAAGTACAAAACGATCTTTGTACCGAAAGATCTCAGATATCACATGACAAAAAAATCATTTAAAAATATTAAAATGTAGAAGAGATATTTTTATAAATTTCTATCAATGGATTTCACTTGACTGAAGTAGCCTCATCAAAACACCTGTAAACAAAATAAAAAAAATACAAAACGGTCTTTGCACCGAAAGATCTGTTATCCAATGCCAAAAAATCATTTAAAAATATTAAAATGAAGAAGAGATATTTTTATAAATTTCTACAAATGGATTTCACTTGACTGAAGTAGCTTTTTAAAAATTCCCCTAAAAAAAGTCGAAAAAGTACAAAACACTCTTTGTACCAAAAGATCTAAGCTATCCCATGACAAAAAAAAAAAAAAAATAAATAAAATAAAATAAAATAAAATAAAATAAAATAAATAAAATAAATAAAATAAATAAATAATAAAAAAATAAAAATAAAAATATTAAAATGTAGGAGAGATATTTTTATAAATTTCTACCAATGGATTTCACTTCACTGAAGTAGCTTTTTTAAAATTTCCCTAAACAAAGTCGAAAAAGTACAAAACGGTCTTTGTTCCGAAAGATCTCAGCTATTCCATGACAAAAAAATCATTTAAAAATATTAAAATGTAGGAGAGATATTTTTATAAATTTCTACCATTGGATTTCACTTGACTGAAGTAGCTTTTTTAAAATTTCCCTAAACAAAGTCGAAAAAGTACAAAACGGTCTTTGTACTGAAAGATCTTAGCTATTCCATGACAAAAAAATCATTTAAAAATATTAAAATGTAGCGGAGATATTTTTATAAATATCTACCATTGGATTTCACTTGACTGAAGTAGCTTTTTTAAAATTTCCCTAAACAAAGTCGAAAAAGTACAAAACGGTCTTTGTACCGAAAGATCTGAGATATCGAATGCCAAAAAATAATTTAAAAGTATTAAAATGTAGAAGAGATATTTGTATAAATTTCTACCAATGGATTTCACTTGACTGAAGTAGCTTTTTTAAAATTCCCCTAAACGAAGTCGAAAAAGTACAAAATGATCTTTGTATCGAAGATATCAGCTATCCAATGATAAAAAAATCATTTAAAAATATTAAAATGCAGAGGAGATATTTTTTATAAATTTCTACCATTGGATTTCACTTGACTAAAGTAGCTTTTTTAAAATTCCCCTAAACAAAGCCGAAAAAGTACAAAACGGTCTTTGTACCAAAAGATCTCAGCTATCCCATGACAAAAAAAAAGAGAGAGAGAGAAAAAAAAAACATTTAAAAATATTAAAATATAAAAGAGATATTTTTATAAATTTCTATCGTTAGATTTCACTTGATTGAAGCAGCCTCATTAAAACACCTGTAAACAAAATCAAAAAAGTACAAAACGGTCTTTGCACCGAAAGATCTCAGCTATCCAATGCCAAAAAATCATTTAAAAATATTAAAATGTAGGAGAGAGATTTTTATAAATTTCTACCAATGGATTTCACTTGACTGAAGTAGCTTTTTTAAAATTCCCCTAAACAAAGTCGTAAAAGAATAAAACGGTCTTTGTACCAAAAGATCTAAGCTATCCAATTACAAAAAAAAAAAAAAAAAAAAAAAAAAAAAAAAAATCATTTAAAAATATTAAAATGTAGAGGAGATATTTTTATAAATTTTTACCAATGGATTTCACTTGACTGAAGTAGCCTCATCAAAACACCTGTAAACAAAATCAAAAAAGTACAAAACGGTCTTTGCGCCGAAAGATCTCAGCTATCCAATGCCAAAAAATCATTTAAAAATATTAAAATGTAGTGTAACGGAATACTTTTGATTATCCCTGTAATTGATCAATGCATCCGATTTTCATAACATTTGAAATGACTCGACAAAATTATGTAATAAATGTACGTTTTAAATTTCAAACGATTAAAATGCATTTGAAAGTTTTTTCCCCATTGACCGTAATGCAACGGAATCCTTTTGATTGTCCCTGTAATTGATCTATATATACGATTTTCATAAAATTTGAAATGACTCGACAAAATTATGTAATAAATATACGTTTTAAATTTCAAACGATTAAAATGCATTTGAAACTTTTTTCCCCATTCACCGTAATGTAACTGAATCCTTTTTATTGTCCCTGTAATTGATCTATCCATCCGATTTTCATAAAATTTGAAATGACTCGACAAAATTATGTAATAATTATGTATTTTAAATTTCAAACGATTCGGTTGGGTAGTTTTTGCGTTGTTATATGCAGACAGACGGACAGACAGACAGACGGACGGACTGAGCGACAACAATAGGTGCTACGTATTTACATAATTACGAACGCACCTAAAAAGCAGAAAACGGTATCTGTACAGATCAACGTCAGATAGCCAATGCAAAAAAATGATTTAAAAACATTGAAATGCAGATGAGATATCTTTATAAATCTAAATCATAAGATTATGAACGATTGGGTTGCTTCAGTTTAATGAATTAGCCTCTTTAAAATAAAAGTAAAAAAAAAAAAAAAAAAAAAAAAAAAAAAAAAAACGCAGACGAAAAACATTTAATTTATATCTTTCTTAGCACTAAAATTATAGAGAAAGTGTTGTTTGGTTTGAATGCAATAATCTCTTTAAAATAAACAAAATTGAAAAAGCAGAAAACGGTATCTGTACAGATCATCGTCAGATAGCCAGTGCAAAAAAAATGATTTAAAGACATTGAAATGCAGATGAGATATCTTTATAAATTTAAATCATAAGATTATGAACGATTGGGTTGCTTCAGTTGAATGAATTAGCCTCTTTAAAATATAAGTTTTAAAAAAAATCGCAGACGAAAAACTTTTAAATTATATCTTTCTTAGCACTAAAATTATAGAGAAGGTGTTGTTTGGTTTGAAATGCAGATGAGATATCTTTATAAATTTAAATCATAAGATTATGAACGACTGGGTTGCTTCAGTTTAATGAATTAGCTCTTTAAAATATAAGTTAAAAATATCTGTACAGATCAACGTCAGATAGCCAATGCAAAAAAATGATTAAAAACATTGAAATGCAGATGAGATATCTTTATAAATTTAAATCATAAGATTATGAACGATTGGGTTGCTTCAGTTGAATGAATCAGCCTCTTTAAAATATAAGTAAAAAAAAAAAAAAAAAAAAAAAAAAAAAAAAAAAAAGTGGAAAATGGCGTAAAAAAAAATCAAAAATATTAAAACGCAGACCAGATATATTTATAAACGTCTACCTTAGGATTACCATAAGCTAGTGAATTGTTTCGCTTGATTGAAGTATCCTTTTTAAAATATCCGTAAAATAAATCGAAAATGAAGAAAATGGCCTTTGTGCGAATCGACCTCAGCTATCTAATGTAAAATAATAATAATAATAATAATAATAATAATAATAATAATAACAATAATAATAATAAAATGTTGACGATATATGTATGTAAATTTTTGTCATATGACTATCACTAGCAAGAGACCGCATCTACCCTCTGCTGAAATAACATTTAAAAATATTAAAATGCAGACGAGATATCTTTATAAATTTCTTTCATACGATTAAGATTATCAAGTGTATTGTTTCGCTTAACTGAAGTAGCCTGTTTAAAATACCTGTAAACCAAAAAAAAAAAAAAAAAAAAAAAAAAAAAACAGAAAAAAAAAATAGAAAGCTGCCTTTATACAGATCGATTTCATCTATCCAATGCAAATATATATACATATTCATAAGTGTGTATATATATGTGTAAGTTAATATATATTTATTTATTTAAAAATATTAAAATGTCGACTATATACGTTTATAAATTTCTATTGTAAGACTACCATTTGTAAATAGGTTGTTTTGCTCAGCGCCGAAACTAGCCTTTCTTGCGCCCGGGGCAAATATGGATTTTGGCGCCCACCCCACCCCCCCCCACCCCCGACATATATGCATTCTTTATATCAAACACACCAAACAAAATCTTAATTTGGCGCCCCCCTTCAGCTTCTGTTCTGGTGGCACCCAGGGCACGTGCCCCCTCTGCCCCCCTCTAGTTTCGGCCCTGGTTTTGCTTGACTAAATAAGCCAATATCTAAACAAAAAATCCAAATTGTAGAAAACAGTCTTTGTGCTGATCGATCTCAAACATCCAATGCAAAATAAACAAACAAACAAATAAGTAAATAAAAAAATTGTTATGCAATCGAGAAGAGGCTACTTCAGTAAAGCGAAAAAGCCCATTCGCTAATGCTAATCTCATGGGAGAAATTTATACAGATACGTCGGTTCCATTGTATTTTTTTTTTCGTATGATAGCTGAGATAGATCTGTACAAAAGCCATTTTCTACTGTTCCGATATTCATTTAAGAATTTTTTTATGGGGATGTTTTTACTTTCGAAACGGGAACCGAAAAAGAAAATGGCTCGAATAAAAATATCTGTAAATGAATGTCAAATGAGCAATAAATGGCTAACAGATCGATTTCAGCTATTCAATGAAAACAATCATTTAAAAATTTTGAAATGTAACTGAGAAGTGGCTGCTTCAGTCAAGTGAAAGAACCGATTTTTAATGCTAATTTTATGGACGAAATTTATAAAGATATCGCAGTTGCATTTCAATATATATCTTTTTTTCCTCATTGGATTGGAGACCTTCATTTTTCGATACGGTTTTAAAAATGAATTTCCATAAAAATATTCTGCAATCAAAATCGAATAGTTAAAAAATAGGAAAGTAAAAAACGGCCTTTATACAGAATTTTATCCTCTTTAATATTCTATTGGACAAATAGCAAGCTATGGCTACATGTCTCGAGATATTTAGGAATAATAATTAAAAAGTCCAAAAATTTTGTAGGTCTTTTTTTTTTTTTTTTTTTTTTTTTTTTTTTTTTTTTTTTTGCCACAGAAAACAAGGCTGCGGAGTCAGTAAAAAAAAAAAAAAAAAAAAAAAAAAAAAAAAAGGCCTACTCCTACTTTAGAAATTTTAACTCCGACTCCGAACTGGCTAATTAATATACTAGTGTTGCTTTTGATTAAAATTATAAGGAACGCATGAAAAGGTAAGGCGAAATTTTCACCTTTTCGGTATTAATTCAGTTCTTAGGACTTTGAAAAAAATTATACTTAAATTCCGTTTTACTAATTTTTCAAATTCGCGTCCCACAAAACCAAAAAACTCAGCTAACGAAAGCTAAAGAATAAAATAAAATAGAAATTTTACTGTTTCATAGCTTCGGTGGATTTGAAAAGGGGAAATTTTTACAATTTTGTTGTTAATTCGTATCCTCTAGAGCAGAAAAGTTTCGATGGAAAGAAAATAAATGATTAAAAAGTGAAAATTTTAGTAGCCCGGAAATAATTCGGGTTCTACATGAGTTTTTCATTAAAAAACTTCATCAAACGGTTTTCATCGAACGGTACGCCGGGCAGTATATGGGAAATCTTCAATTTGGATAGCATGATAGAATCCAATAATAATAATTTTATGGATTTAAAATTATATGTAAATGGTTTAATTTCACTTCAAACTGTCTAATATATTAGGTCGGAGTCGACTTGTTTTAAAACGGATCCGACTGTTTTGGTCAGAAATAAGCAAACGAAGAACCTATCCAAATGTAAATAGCCTCGGGCCATCAGGTCTGAAAAGGTGCGAGAATGTTGTCTTCGTTTAGTATTTGCTAATGACTTTTTTCCATATGGGGTATCAAATCCCCTTTATTTTTCGCCTGGAGGGAAAGGGTGGCATGAGATGACCATTTTTCTTGTCAATTATAAGCCTCGGAAATATCATTGGTCTTTTAAAGTGTCAATCTTTGTGTTTGGGATACGCCTTGCGGTGGCAACTCGCATATCTTCGTGAGAGGATTTTGAGTTCCGGTTTGAGTGATGTAGGCTCTTAAGCCGTTTCTTTTGCCTCTCCTGATTTTAAGGCATTCTAACATTAACACTGTTTCCCATTAAAAATTAGCTATCGATAAGATATTACATTATTAATCTGTCTAATTTACATAAATAGACATACAGAGATTGTGGTCTCGAAGTAAAGCAAAATCGATTTAATATATTGTTACTTAATGCATTAAGTAATTCATAGAATACAAAATTGTTTTTATTATATTATTGCCCCACCAGTGGCCGCGAGGTTCTGACCTCCAAACTGGTAGACGGTAGGTGCTGGGTTCGAACCCAATCGCGACCGTCGGCCTAACCGTTCGAAGTTTTCCGTGGTTTTCTTCGAAACTTGCGTAAATACGGGTTAGGTTCCTTTAGAAAGACCCCCACGGAGGGCAACCCACCCCATAGGGCCTATATCCCATAGCGTAGATAATCGGCCGACAAAAATACACTACACTACACTACACTTTTATTATATTATTATTTATCGTACTAAACAAAAGAGAAAATAATAAGAAATACAACAGGCATTAACTTATTCAGGCACATAATTAAGAATTTTAACAAGAATCATAGGAATATTATGTGCCTGGTATCCAAGATCTTTGAATCCATGTTTCTGGCTTGTATATTATTAAGTTTTTAATATACTGGTGGGTTGGAATATTCTTCGTTTTCAGTCCTTGTTTTTCCAATATATTTTTTCTCAACTCTTTCAAAATCCGCAGAATGCTCATCCAAATGCTTTTTTGTTATTAAACTATAATTGCTTCCTTGTTTAATGCTTAAGTAAGCACTTTCGTGACCCCCCTCTCCCCCTTGTCACCCTCAGACACCCCCTCCCCTTTTTACTGCTTACGTAATACTTGAACGACCCTTAAGAAAATATATTATTCGCTTTATTTATCTTGGAGCTTTCAGCGAGTAAATTATCAGAAAATAACTTTAAGAAAATAGTTGTATCCAAAACATAGGGTTCCACGTTCTGGGTAAGCCATTGATCTGAGACATTTAACTTATTTAGCTTTGGCTTGAAATTATAAAGCACAAAAATGTTTTGACTTAAGAAATTTCAAGTTCTCAATTCCTGTTCTCAAGTTCACTGACCAATTAGTACAGCAATTTTCAAAACAATCCCATACACATTTCTAAACGCAACGAAATTATATTGGCAGACATGACTGTGGAAACCATTTGGAGTAGAATTGATTTTTCCATTCATTAATAAATAAGTTATTTATCAAGTTATAAGGGTTTTTTGATCACATGACAAAGCCTTTTTCTCCCTTCAGTAACTGTTTTTTCTGCTTGATTACGGGAATTTAGTTCAAAATGCCAACTTTGACAGAATTTTCTAAAAAATCTTTTGTTAGAAAAAAAAAAAAAAAAAAAAAGAGGAAAGTTTTTTTTTTTTTTTTTTTTTTTTTTTTTTTTTTTTTTTTTTGATTGCATAGTTTCTGAAAAACAACAACACTTATAAGTTTCATGCGTTTATGAATAAAAATGAATTAAAAATTATGAAATAAAGTTGCCCCTTTGATTTAATAACAGTCATAAGAATGTTTAGAGTTTCTTCTTAAATTTCAAGAGCCATTATGGACTTCAAATTTAGTTGAGTTTCGCTCGCTAATTTTGTTCTTCTTTTTTTAAGAAACAGGAAAATGAGTGTGGTTTCTGAGTCTCTGAATAAACAACACCTGCTAGTTTCATGTATTTTCGAAAATAAATAAAAACTTTTGTCATAAAGTTGCCCTTTTTGATTTAAGAACAGCTTTAAGTTGTTTATGATCATCTTTTTTATTGATAGTATCTAGTAATATCAAAAAATAAAAAGTCAGGTTAATCCCGAAATAAAAGAAAGAAAGAAAGAAAAGAGAAAGGGAAAAGAAAGAAAAGAAAAGAAAAGAAAAGTAAGAAAAAGCTGCGTACAAAAATTACAGTAATGTATCCAAACGCAGTTAAAATTTATTAGTTTTTATTCGTTATTCTTTTAAGATGTTTCTAGATTTTACTTAGTCTAGAATTTTTGTATCTAAAAACACGAGTTTTTAAACAAATTTCTAAATTATGCAGCTGGATTTTTTTTTTTTTTTTTTTTTTTTTTTTTTTTTTTTTTTTTTTTTTTTTTTAACTAATTTTGTTTTTCTGTCGGGTTCCACTAAACCCGTTTAGTTGACGGAGGCCAAAATACTTGTTGTAAAATGTAAGAACATTTTTCATTTAAAGATAGTTCACTTATAAAATTAACAGTTCATGACTTTTAAAGCATTTTAATTACATTTACCTGATATTTTTAATGATTACGTGACTTAAATTTCTTTGATGTAATATAACATTGAGAATAAAAGAACATTTCAGTAACAATCTAGAAAACTATTATTGAAAAAGATATTAAAAACAATACAAGTTTTCTACAAATATTCAAGAAGTATACTTCATTTTGCTTTGAATAAAAGTTACGGAAAAGAAATAAAAATAAAAATGAATTCTGACTCTAAGATTATAGACTATGTCTATTTCTAAATATATCGGTTAGAAATAATAAGATTGATCCTCTCTATCGTAAAATAAACGCACTTAATTTATTTAATAATACATTTGAAAACAAATCCCGTGAAATCTTCTGAATTCGCTTAAAAGTACTTTGATTGAATTTCATTGATAAACTCAATGATAACATTAATTATGTTTCATCGATAAAATGTCACATTAAAAATAATGGAACTTTTCAGCAACAATCTTGAAAAATATTATTGAAAAAGCGATTAAGCTATGCAAGGTTTTCATAAATATTTAAGTGGCATACTCATACTCCATTTTACTTTAGAGTTGCTAAAAATAAATAAATAAATAATAATAATAAATCCAGATACTAAGGTTAGCGGCTATGTCTAATTCTAAATCAATCAGCTTTAAATAATATTGATACCATCTATCGTAAAATAAAAGTACCTTATTTATTTAATGATACATTTAAAAACAAATTTCGCGAATTCGCGAATTTTAAACTACTTTAATTAAATTTCGCTGATAAACCCAATGATAACTTTAATTATATTTCATCGATAAAATGTCACATTAGAAATAATGGAACTTTTCAATAGCAATCTTGAAAAATACTATTGAATGGCCTACTCATACTTCATTTTATTTTAAATTGGTATTTCTAAAAATAAATATACTAATAAAAATTTTTTATGATAAGATTATAGAAGCTATAACTATTTTTAAATCTACCCGTTTAATAATTACGATTAAGCGAATTAATTCAATAGATTAATTTTAAATACTCTTTTAATTATTAATATGGTGTGAGAGCTACTCGAAACTTCAAATTGTGAATTTTAAGAGTGCATTCGAAAAAAATATTTTTCCATTTTTAACAGCTCGAAACCTTCTGTTACATTTTGAGACTCAGTTTTAAAAGTAAAAAAAAATGAAACTTGCTAAAGTGATTTTTGAAGTTATACATAAGATGCCGTGTGATTTCATTTCTCATTCAATTCATTAGAATTTAATTTATAAACAATTATTGCGTTAATATACTATATTATGCTAATATTAATTATGATTAAAGGAATTAATTCGATAGATTAATTTTAAATATTGTTTTAATTGTTAGTATATTGAGAGCTATTCGATGCTTCAAATTATGGCTTTTAAGATATCCGAATATTTCTAAAAAGTTGTTTTCGATCATAATATCGATTTTTCATTTAGGCAAAAATATTAAAATAGACTGTTTTATTTGTTGAATTCTGTTTAAATGGTGTCCGTAACTTCATTGTAACCAAAGTTACAGCCTTTCAAAGTCACAGCTTTTGAATTGTACTTAAAAGTTATTTTTAGCTTTTTCTCAAAATGAAGTTTTTCAGATTTTTACTATACGCGAAAGATCCTAAAACCAAAAATTATGTCTGAAATGCAACGAAATTTTTTATACTTCTTTTGCAAAGATTTTTTGAGAAAACAGACTAGACTCATGATAATATATTAAATAGTTTAATATTGACACTGGTATAAATGACACATTAGAGACAAATTTTGCAAATATTTCATTGCATTCGTTTTTTAACTGCCCTATCCTGCGATAGAGATACGATTATAATTTGCATAGTTTAAATCCTAGAGAAAGGTATTCTGATTATTATGCAGTTTACAAAATGTCAATATATTATTTTATTTTTGGGTTATCATGTTTTGCGGAAATGTCAATTTTTGACATAATTTTGACTAATTTTTTTCTTTGAAAATATTTGTAAGTAATTGTTAAAATTTATATATATATATTCAAAGTTTAATGTAAATGTTATTATAAAAAATGGAAAAGAAGAGAAAATTTTAAAAATTTCATAAAATTGCTTCCGAAGGTTTGTGGATACCTTAATAAAAACGCAGGAACTTTTGACAAGTTTTACATATTAAATATTATGGTGAACAACTTGGACACGCTAAGTTTCTCTTTGGAAAAACAAAGAAAATTCGAACTGTGAATGCTTTATCAAAGTTTCATTTTTAAAATCAGTTATATAAAAACTATTTTATTATTTAAAATTAGCCTGGCTTTGCCTGTCTAGCTATGGGGATATCCATACTAATTGTTAACACAATGCATTCTTCAGCATATAGACTACACTGTAAAACATTTGTGTAACGTTACTCCATAAAGTTGGTGGCAGCCAAGCTTCCACCAAGTTTATGGTGGATACCGGTTTAACCAAGATAATCAGTGTAACATTACCCGAATATGTAATGTTACACCAATAACATATGTTTAAATTACACCATTATATAAGTGAAAAAAATCACACCATAACACTGGTGGCAGCAAAGCTACCAACAGATTTATGGAGTAATGTTACACAAATGTTTTACAGTGTAGGTATTAGAATTCATGAAGCATTAAAATGTATATTAATACAACAGGGGTGTTCACCAGTCCAGAGTGGCTTAGCGGCCTTAAATTGTTGACTTTTGCACAAAATACGCTATTAATTATATAACTGATTACGAAAGATTAATCATAAGACTGACTATAAAATATACAGTACCATTCTAATTAGCGCTAAACTGAAATTTGTAGAAAAAGAGGAAAAAACAGATTTGGATTTTCTGTCACTTAAAACTCTTTGATCAATATACTTTCAAACATAAGAAGATACCTCTGTACTACATCATATTTTACTTTTGACGCTAACCTTAGTTGTTATTTGATTAGGAAAGATTAGGAAATAGATTTTTTTCCATCTAAACTTTCAGGCTGATCTTCCACAATCGAGCTGCACACTGATTAGTGTAATTTAATGAGAATTTGTTGTGGAACCAGAACTTTTTGCAAGATTTTTGATGATAACTGTATTCATTCTAAACCATATTTGCTGTCAATATCATTCAAGTTGGATTATGTCCCGCCCTTAGCAAGTGATCTGATGATTGTAAAATTCAATGATTAGTTTGCAGATGCCGATTACTATTCCATAGTTTTATCTATTCTCTCGCATTTTTATACTTTTCAGGAGTTTTCTTTAACATTTAAAACTATATTTTAAGATTTCCAAAATAAATAAAATACTCTGGCGATCAGTTTTTAAATTTGACAGATTCAGTTTTGAGGTAGAGACTGATCAAAATCATCGCTAAAGCAATTTACTTTGCGTTTTTTACATACTTTTGCAGACTTTGTTACCTTTTGTTTTGTGCAGCCTTGTAAATGAGGTATAGAATTTATCTATAACGAGCAAGATGCAAAAAATTAGTTAAATTCAAAAGCACATATCGAATTTTAAAACGCATACTGCAGCAATTATTAATCAAAAACAATATTGTATTCGATTTTTTTTTGGTGTCGCTGTAAATGAATAAATAATAATAATAATAATAATATGAAATTCTTGTTCTAACGTAACTGTAGTGAGATTCAGTTATTTCTATTAGTTTCAAAATATTCTCTTTATAATACTCTGCAAACGATTTTATATACTATAACGTCAAGGAATTATTTTAATTGTCATTGTAAATCAATCATTAATATCTACATACTTCATACACAATTCCAAGTATACATTTGTGACCCTAAATAATCTTCACCAATTGCATGAAAATTCGAGTGTATTGATGGAAGTTACAGCTTGGACAGACGGACGGATAAACCGAATATATAAACACTTTTAATCTTTATTGGAAAGTGTTAAAAAGCATCTAAAGAAAAATCGAATTCAAAATCAGCGAATACTGAAAATTGAAAAAAGGCTTAATCTGTATTCTTAAAATATCCTTACATTCATTGTAATAAAAAAATAGTTTTAAAAATAATCAAATTATCCAAGATTTCAAAACATTTATTATGATCAATGTATTTTTAAATTTTGAGTTTCAATCAATTTCGATTTAAAACTTTAACGCTTATCTATAAAAATGATATAAAATTAAAACGATAAGCATTCCTATTTAATGTGCAGTTTTCCTCACAAAATAGAAATGACATTTCATTTCCCTATGACGCTGAATAATTGACGGAAACTGGCTTCCTGGATATTTACCCAGGGAATTCCAAATAGTAGAGGTGAGTTGTTTCGTCAGCGGTTTGGGATGAGCGAGGAAATTCATTTGCCTCCTTTAACTTGAAGAGTTCGAAATTTCGTAGTGTAATTTAACTATTAAATCACGTTTTAAATTTAAAGTTATTTAATCTGATGTTGTAAACATTTAAGCTCTTTTACACAAAGATTTTCATTTTCTGTAATATTTATAGTGCAAAGAGAAATTCTGTGAATCTATTCAGCATTAAAAATGCATCGAACATTTATTATGATCATTCATCATTTATTATGATCAATGAATCTTTAAATTTTAATTTTCAATGAACTTCGATTTAAAATTCCAACGCTTATCTGTATATATACATGATATAAAACTTTAGCGATAAGCATTCCTATTTAATGTGCAATTTTCCTCATAAAACGACAGCCATAACAAAATTCCTTTAGAAATGACATTTCATTTCCCTATGACGGTGAATAGTAGAGGTGAGTTGTTTGTCGGTGGTTTGGGATGCGAGGGAAAATTCATTTGCCTCGTTTAATCTGAAGAGTTCGAAATTTGGTAGCATAATTTAGCTATTAAAATTCAAAATTGACGAACACTGACAAATGCACAATGACTTAATCTGTATTCTTAAAATACCCTTACATTCTTCGTCCTAAAATATAGCTTTAAAAATAATTAAATTATCCACGATTTCAAAACATTTATTATGATCAATGCATTTTAAATTTTGAATTTCAATGAACTTCGATTTAAAATTTTAATGCTTATCCATGCGCCATAATTTTATATATGATATAAAATTAAAGCGATAAGCATTCCTATTTAATGGGCAATTAATAATTGGCGGAAACTGGCTTCCTGAATATTTACTCAGGGAATTTTAAATAGTAGAGGTGAGTTATTTGTCGGCGGCTTGGGATGAGAGAGAAAATTCATTTGCCTCGTTTAACTTGAAGATTTCGAAATTTGGTAGCGTGATTTAGATATTAAATCTCGTTTAAAATTTAAAGTTATTTAATATAGTCTTGTTGTAATCATTTAAAGGGGCTCAAGGCTTGAAGGCTTTAAAAAAAAAATCGTTTTTTTAAGATCTATTTTGATTATCCCATCCATTCTGAACTCAGTGCAAAAAACCGCATAAAAATATTTGGATTTTAAAAGGAGTTATAAAGTATTTATGTATCAACACTTTCGAAGCGTACCCATATAATTTCAACTTTAAATCGTCTTTTCTCAAAACTTGAATTTTGAGACTAACCGTAAGAATAAAAAAAAAAAAAAACTATTTGATAAAATGGCTTAATTTTTTTTCATGCATATAACATCATTATCTGTAGAATGAATTAATATATTTTAGATAGTTTAATATTTTGAGTATTTTTAATGGAAAAAAAATTGTATTTTATATGTTTTGTTAATTTTTCAAATTTGAGAGTTTTTTTAATAATGTTTTTTTGGGAGGGGGTAGTTATATCTTTAATTCATTCTATAGAGCGAAGTTTTCTGAGCATTTTAATACAAAAATTAAGTTCTTATGTCAATTCAACCTTAAGATATCTTGAAAGTGGTAATATAACACACAATGTTTTTTTTTTCGAAAATTGTGTTACATAAATTTTGCTATATTTTTTATTATAATACATTGAAGTACTTCATTTTATAATGTTATAAGACTACAAACATACCTTAAAAATATCAGAAAGTTTAAATTAATTACATTGAATACTTCTGTTTTTATATAGACCCGAAGCGAGAGCTCTGTTTACATGTTTTTCCATATCAATCAAGCTCTGAGCCCCTTTAAGCTGTTTTACTCAAAGTTTATCTTTTTCTGTAATAATTATACAGCAAAGAGAAATTCTGTGAATCTATTCAGTATTAAAAATGCATTGAACATTTATTATGATCAATGTATCTTTAAATTTTCAGTTTCAATGAACTTCGATTTAAATTTTTAACGCTTATCTATATGCATAATGTAAAATTAAACAGATAATCATTCCTATTTAATGTGCAATTTTCCTCATAAAATGACAACCTTAACAAAATTTCTTTAGAAATGACATTTCATTCTCTTATGACGGTGAATATTTGGCGGAAACTGGCTTCATGGATATTTACCCAGGGAATTCTAAATAGTGGAAGTGAGTTGTTCGTCGGCGGCTTGGAATGAGAGAGAAAATTAATTTGCCTCGTTAATTTGAAGAGTTCGAAATTTAATCGCTTAATGTAACTATTAAATCTAGTTTTAAATTTAAAGTTATTTAATCTGATGTTGTTGTAATCATTTAAGCTATTTTATATAAAGATTTTCTTTTTCTATAAGAATTATACTGCAAAGAGAAATCCCGTGAATCTATTCAGCACTAAACATGCATCGAACATTTATAATAATCAATGCAATTTAAATTTTGAGTTTCAAAGAACTTTGATTTAAAATTTTAACACTTATCTCTATATGTGATATGAAATTAAACCGATAAGTATTCCTATTTAATGTGCAATTTTCCTTACAAAATGACAGCCTTAACAACATTTCTAAAGAAATTTCTTTGAAATGACATTTCATTTCCCTATGACGGTGAATAATTGGCGGAAACTGGCTTCGTATATATTTACCCATGGGAATTCTAAATAGTAGAAATGAGTTGCTCATCGGTGGCTTGGGATGAGAGAGAAAATTCATTTGCCTCGTTTGATTTGAAGAATTCGAAATTTAGTAGCGTAATTTAACTATTAAATCGCATTTTAAATTTAGATTTATTTAATCTGATATTGTTGCAATCATTTAAGATATTTTATGTAAATATTTTCTTTTTTCTGTAATAATTATACTGCAAAGGGAAATTCTGTGAATCTATTCGGCATGCAGTAAATTTATATTATTGTTGTTAGTATCAGTTTTAAAGGCTTATGTAACTAGTAGCAAATATAAAGTTATTAAATGCTATTTTAAATCGAGCGAAATATTTCGATCGAATATATAAGTTATCGAGCTTAATGTTCTTGTAATCATTAAACTATTATCTATAAAGCTCTTTTTTTTCTTTGCATACTATAGATAGAGATTTAGTAAATTATTCTCATTACAGAAAGAAAAATATGTTTTTATTAATTGTTATTAAATAAAAAAAAATATGTGTATAAAATCGAATCTAGTTAAGGTATTTTATTCCTTTATCTAGCCAAATGAAATTGTAATCATTTAAGCTATTTTCTATAAAGCTTTTTTCTATGAATCTTTCTCTTTCTCTATCTTGTAATACTAAGAAAGAAGTTCAGTTAACTATTCTTAGTACAGAAAAAAATACTTTATTATTAATGTTACTTTATTTTAAAGAATTGTGTATTATGAGCAAAGCATTTTTAAATTTTGAGTTTCAATTTACTTCGATTAAAAATTTTAACGCTTATCTCTATATGTGATATGAAATTAAACCGATAAGCATTCCTATTTAATGTGCAATTTTCCTCATGAAATGGCAGTCTTAACAAAATTCCTTTAGAAATGACATTTCATTTCCCTATGACGGTGAATAATTGGCGGAAACTGGCTTCCTATATATTTACCCAGGGAATTCCAAATAGTAGAGGTGAGTTGTTCGTCGGAGGCTGGGATGATATAGAAAATTCATTCGCCTCGTTTAATTTGAAGAGTTCGAAATTTGGTAGCGTAATTTAGCTATTAAATCTCATTTTAAAGGTATTTAATATTATGTTGTTGTAATTATTTAATCTATTTCATATAAAGATTTTCTTTTTCTGTAATAATTTTACTGCATAGAGAAATTCTGTGAATATATTCAGCATAGAATAAATTTATTTTATTGTTATTATTATACAATAATGTGTAACTCAGTTTCAAAGGGTTATGTAACTTGTATCAAACGTAAATTTATTAAATGCCATTTTAAATTTAAAGTTATCTGGCCTAATGTTCTGGTAATCATTAAGCTAATTTCTATAAAGCTTTTTTTTTTTTTTTTTTTTTTTTAATAGTATACTATAGAGATGCAGATTTATTAAATTACTCTCAGTACAGAAAGAAAATTATTTTACTATTAACTCTTATTTACTATTAAATCTTATTAAATCTTAATAATAATAATAATAATAATAATAATAATAATAATAATAATAATAATAATAATAAATAAATAAATAAATAAATAAATAAATAAATAAAAACATGTATGTAAAATTGAATCTAGTTTAGCCATTCTTTCCTATTTTAAATTCACGTTATCCAGTGTAATGTACTTGTAATCATTTAAGCTATTTTCTATACAGTTTTTTTTTTTTTTTTTTTTTTTTTTTTTTTTAATGCTATAGAAGGAGATTTAGTAAACTATATTCAGTACGGAAATATATACATATATATTATATTATTAAAGAATTAAGTGGATAGAATCAAATGTAATTTAGCTATGTTTAAAATTTAATGTTATCTAGCCTAATGATCTCGTAATCATTTAAGTAATTTTCTATAAAGCTTATATATATATATATATATATATATATATATATTATATATATATGGAGATTTAGTGAATTATACTCAAAACAGGACAAATTAATCTTGTTATTATTATTTTATTTTAAGGGTGCATTCGAAAAAACTCTTTTAAACCATCAACAGCTCGAAAATTTCCGATACAATTTCAGACACATTTTTAAAAGTATAAACGTGAAACTTGCTGAGAGTATTTTTGAACTGATGTATAAGGTGCCGTGTGATGTCATTTTACGTTCAATTCATTAAAATTTGATTTATAAATAATTATCTTCTCAATATGACCCATTTTTTTCGCTCACAGATCTCCCGCGTCGGGAAATTCGGTTCAAAATGCCGTTTATGATTGGTTTTTTTTTTTTTACAATATTTTCTGTATTTATGAAAGAATCGACAATCACGGTACCTTCTGTACTTTCCAAATAAGACAATTTGTCAGTTTGATGCATATGAGAGCAAAAATGAATTTAAAAATAAATCGGAAAATAAGTAGTTTGAATCGAAATACTCCCTTAAGCTACTATTATGTGAATAGAATGGAATGTAGTTTAGCTATAAAATGTTGTTTAAGGTTTAAACTTGTTTAATGTAATTTTCTCGTAATTATTTAAGCAAATTTATCTAATAATTTTTTTTCTTTTCATTCCTATTATTATTTCGAATGAAGTGAATGATGCTCAAAACAAAGCAAATGCTATTTATTTTTTTTATTTTAAATAATAGACTAAAATGCAATTTTTGTCTATTATTTAAATCCTTCAATTTATCATTATCAATCAATTTTGAAAATTAAAAAAAATGAAATTTTTCTCAATTGAAATAATTTTAATTTATATGGCAACTTTATTAATTAGTATTATTCTGTTAAATATTAAAATTATGCTTCTTTACAAGTTTTTAAAATGAAGGAGAAATATTGAAAATTTACTCAGTTGAAATAATTTTAACTGTTTGAGATAAGATTTTGTTAAATATTAAAATTATAATTATTTGCCAATTTAAATTTTTTTTTTAAATAATTAAGTTTTACTCATTTGGAGCAATTTTAACTTATATGGTATCTTTAGTAATCATAATAATTTTATCTCTTTAATTATTTAAAAAAAATGTATAATAAAAAAGAATAAAAAAATTCAAGTACGGTAAAATGGGGTGAATAGGAACAAAACTTCCTGGTCATACAAATAAATTCATTATAAATATATATGATGATATTTTTAGTTGATATTTTTTTTATAAGAAGGTAATAACATTAAAAGTTGGGAAATTCAGTTTTGACATGTTTGCACAAGTATTGGGGTGTATATATATATATAAAAAAAAAAAAAAAACTTCAAGAGGATCCTTAAAAACCTCATTTTTTCAACGTCTTCAAAACTTTGTATGTAACTAAAGTATTTTTCGTATTCTAAACCTAAGAGAGGGAATTTTTAATTAATGATAGACCTGTAAACGATATGCTGTATTAAATTCTACTTATTTCTAAATTGCATAATGAAAAAATAAAATATGGCTTGTAACATGAGAGGTTTAAGATTTACGGGGTGAATCGGAACACGTTTTCTCTCATGGTTTATTTTTCTATACAGAAACAGCTTCCTTTAATATATGAAAACATATGTATGAATATGTATTGTGACAATATTTTGTTTGTTCTAATTACTTGAAAAGTTTAAAGGTGCCAGAAATTACTTGGTTATACAAAAAGTCAACGCTTAATCCAACAGACATGAAACACACTATAAAATAATTTAAAAATAGCAAAATAGTTAGAAAAACTGCTCAAAATTATTCTCTGACATCCACAACATTAGACAAGCATCTCAAAATGAAAAACAATTAAAAAAGAGAGGGATGCAAACAGTACTAAGGGCTGGGGATGAGGGCGTATTCATAGATCGTATTAATAAATGCAGCGATTGGGGCTACTCAATAGATTCCTTACCCAATGACTACTAGTAAAGGATAACGCAGAACAGGGCTGAATTTATATATATATATAATTTCTTAAAATAAATTTTTATTTTTCTTGATTTCAAAGTGGTTTTCTAATTTTTAAAAAGGCATATCTTTATTTGTATATAAAATAAAGGCTTGGTTTCACAGTAACTACGTGTTCCTATTCCTTCCTTATCATTATTATCTGTTTTTATTAACCCTATTAAAGTTTGAATCGGAATAAATAAAGATTATAACATCTGTTCCGATTCACCCCTATCTGTGGGGGAATCGGAATACCATTAAAAAAATAATATATATATATAATCAGTAAAACAGTTTCGATTTTGCTTAACAAGTAAAGAACAAAACAGAACCGAAGTTTCTAGTAGAAAAATAAAAAATAAAATAAAAAATCAGTTGTTTCTTTTTTTTAACGTAAAAGTTAAAAAGTGTTCCGATTCACCCCATTTTACGGTACGTGTTTAAAACTTATTTAAATATTTACACTTTTCTTTAGCATTTAGTGAAGAATAACTTTTATCTAAACTCATAAATAAATGTGTGGTCTTTTGTTGAAAATCAAAAATGAGGAGAAGTGTGTTAACCAGACATTCCACTTTAAATGCAGTTAAAAATAAATGAAAAACGGAATATTAACAGTGTAAAATGTAGCAGGAAACTACACTGTTACATATTTATTTGTTTATTTATTTTTTAAAATAGAAAATGGTATTTTTCATAAAAGCATTCCTTTCAAAAATGTTGTTTTCACCGTGACATTTAAGCAATACTAGCTTTTGGAGAATGTCAAACGTCTATCAATTTTGTATTAGCATGTCAATGGACTCAAGGATCATTAATAAAAAAGTTATACACACAGATAAAGATATTCAGGAGGGAAGAAAATCTCTTTCCTATATTTATCTTCTTTTTAAACTTTGTAGAAATATTTTTTTGATAAAACGCATTCAAAAGAAACATAAAATTTTGAAAAATATAATCAGATTCTTATCATCGTTTTTTTCAAGTTGTTCAAATTATTAGTAATATTTTTTTCAGTTAGAAAAAGAAACACCTAATTTAAAATGATTTATTATCATTTTTGTGCTTTTAATGTTCATGATAAATGTTTGTTGCTATTTTATACAGCAATATTTATTTCTTTTAAATGTATATCATTGAAAATGTCTGATTACTTATTACTTGATATTTCTATCTAAACACTTTTTCATCCAAATCAAATTTGCATTTGAATGTTTATTTTTTGATAATTTTTCAATATTAATGTATAATAGCAGTTTTTTTCTCTCTCGCTTTAAATGAAATGGAATGTAGTTTAGTCATAAAATGTCATTTAATGTTTAAACATATTTAATATAATTTTTTTATTATTTAAATTAATTTATGTAACGATTTTTTTCTTTTTATGAATGATAATATTAAGGATGATGTGTATTGTTCTCAGCACAAAAGAATGTACCTTTACTAATTTAAAAAATAAAAATAAAATATTGAAATACTTAGTTGGACTAATTTAAATTTATATGACATTTTTGCTAATCAGTATGATTGTGTTAAATAATAAAATTATGTTTATTTATCAATTTTGGAAATGAAAAAAATATATGTATTGAAATTTTACTCATTAAAATAATTTTAACATATATGGCGCCTTTACAAATTTATATAATTGTGTTAAATATTAAAATTATGTTTCTTTATAAATTTTTAAAATGAAAGAAAAATATTGAATATTTACTTAGTTAGAATAATTTTAACTTTTAGGGCAGTATGATTGTGTTAAATATTAAAATCATGTTTATTTACCCTTTATGAAAATGAAAATAAAATATATATGCATTGTAATTTTACTCAGTTGGAATAATTTTAACTTATATGACACCTTTAAAATTAATATGATTGAGTTAAATACTAAAATTCTGTTTCTTTGCAAATTTTTAAAATGAAAAAAAAAAAATATTAAGACTTTACTCAGGTTTAATGATTTTAATTTTTATGATATGATTGTGTTGCATATTAAAATTATAATTCTTTGCCAATTTTAAAAAATGAAAAAAAAATGAAATTTTACTCAGTTGGAATTGTTTCAACTTATTTGATATCTCTAGTAAACAGTATGATTATGTTAAATATTAAAATTATGTCTCTTTAACAATAAAAAAAAATATTAAAAAAATAAAAATAATAAAAGAAATCAAGTTAGTTTTAATTTATAGCTAAATATTAATACTTTTCTTTAGCATTTATTGAAAAATAAAATAAGCTTTTTAAGAAAAAAATATCAACCGACTTCAAAAAAGCGCTAAAACGAATTAAATAATTCTTTAAAATTCTCTAAGGCCAAAACGTTATCCAATAAGCACACATCGGATATCAGGTACCGGCATAAAAAACGGTTAAATTTAATATGCATAATTTAATATCCACCAAACATAGATTTTAGAGATAATATTATTTTACAAGAGATGAATTGACATATTTATGATTTATTTTATGAATATATACATATAAAAAGTAATGAATTAATTTTTGAAGTTGGTGCCAAACAATCACAATCGATAATGATTATCCCCATTTTAAATAAGGTACTAGGTATAATTTAGCTACAATTCTTAATATACATCAAATAGTTTGGCACCAACTTCAAAAAGTAATTCATTACTTTTTATATGTATATATTCATAAAATAAATCATAAATATGTCAATTCATCTCTTGTAAAATAATATTATCTCTAAAATCTATGTTTGGTGGATATTAAATTATACATATTAAATTTAACCGTTTTTTATGCCGGTACCTGATATCCGATGTGTGCTTATTGGATAACGTTTTGGCCTTAGAGAATTTTAAAGAATTATTTAATTCTTTTTAGCGCTCTTTTGAAGTCAGTTGATATTTTTTTCTTAAAAGGCTTATTTTATTTCCTACTTTTTAGCTATGCATACCGTAATACATAATTATGTGTACTGGCACACGATAGCTCTTTGCAATGCATTACTAATGTACGCACTTTGGTAAGTTCTGATGTATTCAGTTTACTTGTCACTGTTTGATTGTCAACTTTTCTGAAACCACTTACAATATCGGTTAGTATCGTTGTGAATCTTAAGATTTTCTTTGTATGATAACTTCTTCAGACAAGATCTGCCACTTCGAAAAGCTACCGCATTTATGAAATCTTAGTCTGCATCGAATCCTACGGTCATCGAAAGTGGGTATCAAAAGGTGACAATCCATCAAGTAAAGTGTCCATATACATAAGAACGCGACATAGTGCTTCCATATATGAGCACGCAGCAAAATGACTTCATATATTCATGTATAGTAAAATGCTTTTCTAGTGTAGTCAGTCAAAAGTACTCCCTCTTCACTTAGAAAAAGGAAAGAGAAAGATTTTAGCAAAAATCCCACTATGCTTCAATCGATAAACAGCAACAATCTAATACCTATACAGGTAGTAATGGCATCGGAAATGAGCAGTGGCAATTCGACGAGGAATCTGAAACTCATAACCAATATCTGGCTGCCTCTATAAGAGAGTAACAGCATTTGATTCCCAAATATTTCTTTTACAGACGCTTTGTCCCAACTACACTGTTAAAAATTTGAAACTTTTGCTGTACATTGTTAAAAATCTGCTGCATTTTTTTGCTACGCACTCCAGCGCTTGTATAGAAAACAGTTATTTGACTGTATTAAGGAGCATTTTCATAGGTCGCAGTAGAGACATTATATACAAGCGGCGGAGTGCGTTGCAACAAAATGCAGCAGATTTTTAACAGTGCATCATCACTTCACCGCTTATATAGAAAAGGATTAGTTAAATGCATTATGAAGGATTCCCATTGATAAAAGTAAAGATATTCTATAAAAGCGATGGAGTGACGATGCAGCAAAAGTTGCAAATTTTTAACAGTACATTGCATTGCCAGGCATTTTTTAATATGGAATTTGATGATGATTTCCTGGAATACTTCGATTGTACTCGTATGAGAAGTTAACAAGATTGACGAAAATTGTCCGCTCAGCAAGATGCTTGGTGATTCGTTTTTGTCCAGAATCGTTTCAACCAATTATATACTGTGCTACATGTGTCGTCATATTCATATCGAGGAATCCTACACTGTAAAAAAATTGACACTTTTGCTATATCATCACTCTATTGCTTTTATAGAAAACGATTACTTCACCCAATTACGAAGCATTCTCATGGGTCAAAAGAGAGATATTCTACAAAAGCAGGGCAGTGACGATGCAGCAAAAGGGTCACATTTTTTACAGTGACACTGTAATCGGAAATGAGCGGTGGCATATTCGATGAGGAATCTGAAACTCATTACCTATATCTGGCTGCCTCTATAAGAGAGTGACAGCATTTGATTCCCAAATATTTCTTTTACAGACGCTTTTGTCCCAATTACACTACAAAAACTTTGAGCCTTTTGCTGCATCATCAGTCCAGAGCTTTTATAGAAAACGATTACTTCACTGTGTTACGGAGCATTCTTATCGGTCATAAAAGACATATTCTATAAAAGTTGTGGTGTGACGCTGCAGCAAATGGGTCAAATTTTTAACAATGTATCATGGAGCATTCTCATGGGTCAAAGGAGAGATATTCTATAAAAGCGGAGGAATGACGATACAACAAAAGGATCAAAATTTTTACAGTGTACACTGTAAAAAATTTGGTCCTTTTGCTGCATCGTCAATCCACCGTTTTTATAGAAAACGATTACTTCAGCCTATCGTGCAGAATTCTCATGGGTCAAGAGAGGGATATTCTATAAAAACGGGGGAGTGACTATGCAGCAAAAGGGTCAATTTTTTTACAGTGTACACTGTTAATAAATGTGAACCTTGTCCAGTTAGGATTTCACACTTTGGAAAGATCGTGTGCCTATGTAAGTGTAACTTAAAAACATGAAGAATGAACGTTTCTAATTGGTCGATTGCTTCGAAAAGATATTGAATTTTAATGTTTTAATTTTTTAAAAAGTTCTAATCAACAGATTTTTATGAAATTTGAATGGGACCACATGGGTCCCATACGCTTTCAAACAAAAAAAGAATTATCGAAATCGGTTCATATTTACGAAAGTTATGCGTGAACAACAAATACATACAGGTCGAAATCATAACCTCCTCCTTGAAGTCGGTTAATAATTTTTATCTTAACTCATAAATTACAGTGTGATCACTTATGAAAATCAAAAAGAGCCCCACCAGTGGCCGAGAGGTTCTGACCTCTAACTGGTAGACGGTAGGTGCTGGGTTCGAACCCAATCGCGACCGTCGGCCTAACCGTTCGGAGTTTTCCGTGGTTTTCTTCGAACCTTGCGTAAATACGGGTTAGGTTCCCTTAGAAAGACCCCCACGGAGGGCACCCCACCCCTTAGGGCCTATATCCCACAGCGTAGATAATCGGCCGACATACATACAACCAACCAACAAAATCAAAAAGAGAAGAAGTGCGTTCAGCAAACATTCCACTTTAAACTCAGTTAAAAATAAATGAAAAGCGGAATATTAACAGTGCCTTCAAAAATGTTGTTTTTACCGTGACATTTAAGCAATACTAGCTTTTGGAGAATGTCAAACGTCTATCAATTTTGTATTAGCATGTCAATGGACTCAAGGATCATTTATAAAAAAGTTATACACAGAGATAAAGATATTCAGGAGAAAATCTCTTTCCTATATTTATCTTCTTTTTAAACTTTGTAGAAATAATTTTTTGATAAAACGCATTCAAAACAAATATAAAATTTTGAAAAATATAATCAGATTCTTATCATCGTTTTTTTCAAGTTGTTCAAATTATGAGTATTATTTTTTTCAGTTAGAAAAAGAAACACCTAATTTAAAATGATTTATTATCATTTATGTGATTTTAATGTTCATGATAAATGTTTGTTGCTATTGTATAACAGCAATATTTATTTGTTTTAAATGTAGCATTGAAAATGTCTATTTGATTACTTATTACTTGATATTTCTATCCAAGTACTTTTTCCTCTAAATTTAATTTGCATTTCAATGTTTATTTTCAGATATTTTTTTCAATATTAATGTATAATAGTAGGTGTTTTTTTAAAATTGAAATTGTTATTAAAAAAATGTTTTCCTATATGTTGTTTATTTTAATTTTAACTTTATTTATCTATCTAGTGCGTGTGTTTGCTTTTATTTTTGGCAACTTTTTTATGTTTTACTTAGTATGATTAACAGCTCTTTTTAAATAGTAATTAAACTAAAAAAAATGTTTAATTTCTGATAATTTTTAAATATTAACCCTTCACTGCACTGTTTTCCACATCTTTCACATACCCAAAAACTCTATAATTCTATTTGATTACTTATTACAGTAGAACCCTGGTAGTTCGGACCCCGTTAATCCGGATCCATTTGGTCTTTTTTTTCCTCCCAAGATTGAGAAACGACTAACTAAATTCCATAACATTAACTTGTTTCATCATCGTATTCTGAATTAAAAAAACTTTTTCTGAAATCTTTTCGGAAGAATACCTTAAGCTTTCTTTTTTAAATTCTTTGATGTTATATTTCAAAGAAACAACAATATATCACTAAGTTTTCAATTCCAATTTTCCCAATTTTCTATTTAAACCACGTAGAAATGTCATAAAGAATCACAGCATAATAAATTTTTACTCAGTGAATTGCAAGGCTCTTTGTCATCCCATAAGTTTGTTTCTTTGTTATTGTGAGAAAACGCTTCCACATCCACAATACCACTTGCAGAAAATTTTTATAAAGATGCAGCATTGAAGTCAGACATTTTTCAGTTTAACATAAAGACGATTTTCTGTAAGTATGTTTTATTTTATCTCATTTTTGTCTAATTCCCCGGATAATCCGGATTTTCGATAATCCAGATTGGATCTGGTCCCATTTAATCCGAGTTGTCGGGGTTTTACTGCACTTGATATTTCTATCCAAACACTTTTTCCTTTAAATCAAATTTGCATTTAATTGTTTATTTTCTTATAATTTTCAATATTAATGCATAATAGCAATTTGTTTTCTTTTTCTAAAACTGAAATGTATAGTTTAGCTATAAAATATAATTTAATGTTTAAACATCATTAATAAAATTTTCTTGTTGTTATTTAAATTAATTTATTTGGATTTTTTTTTTTTAATTAGTAATAATATTACGCATGGAGTGCATTGTTTTCCAGCACAAAAGAATGTAAATTTTCTAATTATAAAAAATGGAAATAATATATTAAATTACTTAGTCGGAATAATTTCAACTTATATGACATTTTTACAAATCATTATGATTGTGTTAAATATTAAAATTATGTTCATTCACTATTTTTGAAAATGAAAAAAATAATATTGAAATCTTACTCAATTGAAATACTTTTAACTTATATGACATCTTTATAAATTAATATGATTGTGCTAAATATTTAAATTATGTTTCTTGACAAATTTTTAAAAAGAAAGAGAAATATTAAAACTTTACTCAGTTGAAATAATTTTAACTTTTATGATATGATTGTATTAAATATTAAAATGAGGATTTTTTGCAGATTTTAAAAATGAAAAAGAAATTGAAATTTTATTCAGTTGGAATAAATTTAACTTATTTGATATTTTTAGTAACCAGTATGATTATATTTAATATTAAAATTATGTTTCTTTAAAAAATTTTAAAATAAAAATATAAATATATTAAAAGATAAATAAAATTTCAAATACCTTTTTTACTTTTGTTAAGTATTAATACTTTTCCTTAGCATTTAGTGAAAAATAATTTTTATTTTAACTCATAAATAAAAGTGTGATATCTTTTGAAAATCAAAAATGAGAAGAAGTCTATTCATCAGACATTCCACTTTAAATGCAGTTAAAAATAAATGAAAAGCGGAATATTAATAGTGTAAAATGTATCAGGAACTTACACTGTTATTTATTTTTGATAGAAAATGGTACTTTTCATAAAAGCATTCCTTTCAAAAATATAATTTTTACCGTGACATTTAAGCAATACTCGCTTTTGGAGAATGCCAAACGTCTATCAATTTTGTATTAGCATGACAATAAACTCAAGGATCATTTATAAAAGATACTAGACACACAGATAAAGATATTCAAGAGGGAAGAGAATCTGTTTTCTATATTTATCTTCTTTTAAAACTTTGTAAAAATAAATTTTTAATAAAACGCATTCAAAAGAAACAGAAAGCGTTGAAAAATAAAATCAGATTCTTATCATCACTTTTTCAAGTTGTTCAAATTATGAGTAATATTTATTTTCAGTTAGTAGGTGAAACACCAAATTTAAAATGATTTACTATCATTTATGTGATTTTAATGTTCATGATAAATGTTTGTTGCTCTTTTATACAGCGATATATATTTCTTTTAAATGTATCATTGAAATTGTCTGATTACTTATTACTTGATATTTCTATCCAAATCAAATTTGCATTTCAATGTTTATATTTTGGTAATTTTTCAATATTAATGTATAATAGCAGTTTTTTTTTCTCGCTCTAACTGCAATGGGATGAAGTTTAGCTATAAAATGTCGCTTAATGTTTAAACTTATTTAATATATTTTTTAAATTATTTAAATTAATTTATGTAACGATTTTTTCTTTTTATTAGTAATAATATTACGGATGAAGTGTATTGTTCTCAGCACAAAAGAATGTACCTTTACTAATTTTAAAAATGGAAATAATGTATTGAAATACTTAGTTGGACTAATTTAAAGTTACAAGACATTTTTGCTAATCAGTATGATTGAGTTAAATAATAAAATTTTGTTTATTTATCAATTTTGAAAATGAAAACTCTATATATGTTGAAATTTCACTCATTAAAATAATTTTAACATATATGACACCTTTACAAATTTATATAATTGTGTTAAGGGTGTATTCGAAAAAAACCTTTTCCACCTTCAACAGCTCGAAATTTTCTGATACAATTTCAGACTTTGCATTTTTTAAAGTAGAAACATAAAACTTGATGGGGTGATTTTTGAAGACATGCATGAGATGCCGTGTGATGTCATTTTGCACTCAATGCATTAGAATTTGATTTATTAACAATTATCTTTTTTTCGTTTCTAGATCTCCCGCTTTGGAAAATGCGGAACAAAAGGCCAACTTTGACTGCATTTTTAGTAATATTTTCTGCATTTATCAAAAATTTGACAGATACGGCATCTTGAGTAGTTTCTAAATAAGAGATCTGCGAGTTTGATGAGTTTGGGAACAAAAGTGAATTCAAAAATAAATCGAAAAATAAGCAGTTTGAATCGAAATACCCCTTAAATATTAAAATTACGTTTCTTTACAAATATTTAAAATGGAAGAGAAATATTGAATATTTACTCAGTTAGAATAATTTTAACTTTTAGGGCAGTATGATTGTGTTAAATATTAAAATCATGTTTATTTATCCTTTTTGAAAATGAAAAAAATATATATGTACATTATAATTTTACTCAGTTGGAATAATTTTAACTTACATGACACCTTTAAAATTAATATGATTGAGTTAAATATTAATATTCTGCTTTTTTGCAAATTTTTAAAATGAAAGATAGATATTAAGACTGTACTCAGTTTGAATGTTTTTAACTTTTATTGTATGATTGTATGCCATATTAAAATTATAATTGTTTGTCAATTTTAAGAAATGGAAAAAAATTGAAATTTTACTCAGTTGGAAGAGTTTCAACTTATTTGATATCTTTAGTAAACAGTATGATTATGTTAAATATTAAAAGTATGTCTCTTAAACAATAAAAAAATATAAAAATAATAAAAATAATAAAAGAAACGTTTTAATTTATAGCTAATTTATAGAACGTTTTAATATATAGCTAAATATTAATACTTTTTTAGCATTTACTGAAAAATAATTTTTATTTTAACTCTTAAATAAAAGTGTGATCTCTTGTGAAAATCAAAAATGAGAAGTGTGTTCACCAGATATTCCACTTTAAATTCAGTTAAAAATAAATGAAAAGCGGAATATTAACAGTGTAAAATGTAGCAGGAACTTACACTGTTATTTATTTTTGATAGAAAATGGTATTTTTTATAAACACATTTCTTTCAAAAATGTTGTTTTTACCATGACATTTAAGCAATACTCGCTTTTGGAGAATGCCAAACGTCTATCAATTTTGTATTAGCATGACAATAGACTCATGGATCATTTATAAAAAGTGCTATACACAGAGATAAAGATATTCAGGAGGGAAGAAAATCTCTTTTCTATATTTATCATCTTTTAAAACTTTGTAAAAATAAATTTTTGATAAAACACATTCAAAAGAAACATAGAACGTTGAAAAATATAATCAGATTCTTATCATCACTTTTTCAAGTTGTTCAAATTATGAGTAATATTTATTTTCAGCTCGTAGGTGAAACAGCTAATTTAAAATGATTTATTATCATTTATGTGCTTTTAATGTTCATGATAAATGTTTGTTGCTCTTTTATGCAGCGATATTTATTTCCATTAAATGTATCATTTAAAATGTCTGATTATTTATTACGTCATATTTCTATCCAAACACTTTTTCATCCAAATCACATTTGCATTTCAATGTTTATTTTTTTTATAATTTTTCAATATGAATGTATAATAGCAGTTTTTTTCTCTCGCTTAACTGAAATGGAATGTAGTTTAGATATAAAATGTCATTTAACGTTTAAACTTTTTTAATATATTTTTTAATTATTTAAATTAATTTATGTAACGATTTTTTTCCTTTTCATTAGCAATACTATTACCGGAGAAGTGTATTGTTCTCAGCACATAATAATCTATCTTTACTAATTTTAAAATTGAAAATAAAATATTGAAACACTTAATTGGATTAATTTAAATTTAGATGACATTTTTGCTAATCAGTGTGATTGTGTTAAATAGTAAAATTATGTTTATTTATCAATTTTGAAAATGAAAAAAAATGTATATATGGAAATTTTACTCATTTTACTATTTATATGATTGAATTTGATTTAAACAATTTTATTTTTATATCATATCTAAATTTAGGAATAAAGTATCCGAAAACTAATTTCTCACTGCATTCTAAACAAACACAGAAATTAAAATAGACAAAACAATACAAGTTCATAATACTTTTTCAGATACATGAAAATGCCTGTCGAACTCTAAGAAATATGCATAATCCATAAAAATAAATATAAGAAAACAAAATGAAGAAATCCTGAAATTTAAGTAAAAATTACATAAAGATTGATTTTTTTAAATCAAAAGTTACAGAGTGTATAATTTAAATTTGAATTTGAATTTGAATTTTAAATTTTTCTATTAACTGTTTTCCAAAAATTAGAACTTTAACTTGCGTTAACTGTTAACAAATAGTTTTTGATTATTTTATATAAAACTATTTATATTTTTATCTGTAATTTTCTATTATCGGTTTCGTTTATAAAATTTGATTTATAATGCTGGAATGAAAAAAAAATTCTGTATTATGATCGATGTTTGCTTGAAATATAATGATTAATTCACTTAGGTGAATAAGGCGAGTTACCACAATTTTGACAAAAATCATTAATAACAAAAAATGTTTAATAAATGATTAAATAAAAAATAATTATCTTCAAAACATTGATAGTTTTTAATATTCATATTGGAAATTCAGCCGTAATTAATATTTTCAAAAGATGACAAATACCACAATATTTTTGTGCATGCATTGCAAGAACACTATATTTTATTTCACGGTTTGATATATCTCTAATATTATATTTTCCATACCTAATCTAAATGAGAAAAAAAAACTGCAAAATGTCCAAATGGAGTCAAAATAACTCCATACTGGTGCGCAGAGAGTTAATAAATATTTAAATAAAAACAATTGCATTCAAAGCTTTGGTAGTTTTTATTACTCAATTATTAAAAATTTAGTCATATTATTATTTTCAAGAGATGACAAGTATCACAATAATTTTTTACATGTAATGCAAGAACACTATATTTTATGCCACGGTTTGATATATCTCTAATATTATGTTTACATAATATGGATATTGTGTTTATTTTTAGATCTTCTATACTCACGCAGTATTGTTTGGCTCAGTGGGTGTCAGCTTAAAGGATGATCCATCAGCTTATTTATTAAGATGTTATCGATATGCATTCGATCTTGTGACTCACGTCTGTCACAAAGGAAATTAGTCACTGCTGAATATAGGTACAGACCTAAAAAAAAAAAAAAAAAAAAAAAAAAAAAAAAAACACTCGGTAAAGATGAATTAAAATTAGTAAAGAAAACGTAAAAAAAAAAATATTTTTTTAAAGTGTTGGTCAGGCTAAAATCCTATTCTCCTAGTTATTAAACCGATGGTGGTGAAATGGTTTTGTATTTTTAAAATATTATCTCAGAAAATTATTAAATATGTATATATTTTTTCTGTGTACTCTTCTTAAAAAATATCTCTGCCTCTCTTTTTTTTTTGTTTTTCAATTTTTTTTCTTTCATTTTATTTTATTTTCTGTTTAGGACAAATGAAAGGAAATACATCCTTTGAAAAACTGTACACATGGGAAAGAATTTACTTTTTAAAAATTACTAATTTCCTAGTTGATATATTTTAACTAATTGATATATTTAAAAATAGAGAGAATGCATTTCGCACCCGTAGATATAGGGCCCTTTAACGAGGGTAATTTCACGCTTAACCGACCAGCACCCATAAGAAAATATTTTAATATGATAATAATAATAATTATTATTATTATTATTATTACAGTAATTATTATTAGCAAAAGTTGATTTACTGGTTAAATGGCATTCTTTAACATTATCATTTATGGGGATTAAATGATTTTTTTTTTTTTTTTTTTTCTAATGATGAGAAAATATTTTACAAGTTCATTTTGAGAAATCAACAGGTTTTTTACTTAGTTTAGATTTTTAAATTGTGTTTTAAATTATCGTTTATATATATATACAATAACTGAAACTTTTGTCTACCTCCTTCTCCTGTTTAGTATCATTATTATTTAAAATGATATAACTTCAACTCATTAAATTTGCGAAAAATTCATTGAGCTTTAAGACTTGAAAACCAATTCCTGTAATATATCATTATAAAAATAATTTTAAATAAATACCAATTTGTAAATTTCAGTTGTTTCAGAAGTTTTATTTTGAACTTATTGTAAATGTATTATTAATTCATTTATTTATTTATTTCTTTCTTTTTGTTAATTTATAATAAGTGATTTGTGATACGTAAATTAACTACTAAAATTTTGTCCGAATCTTGTTACATATTTGTTTTTTAATTATTTATTATAAAACCGTTTTAATACCACATTTTATGCTATAAAATTCTGCTTTAAAATTACATAAATTTGTCTCAGTAGAGTTTACTTTATTAACTGAAATTACGTTGAAGCATGTGCATTGTACAATACTTAGATTTCTTTTTAGATGATATATTTAGGTTAAGGCTGTATTTCGATTCAAACTGCTTATTTTCCGATTTATTTTTGAAATCACTTTTGCTCTCAAACTCATCAAACTCGCAGATTCTCTTATTTAGAAACTTTATAAGGTGCCGTGTCTGTCAATATTTTGATATATGCAGAAAATATTACAAAAAAAGTAGTCAAATTTGGCCTTTTGATCCGAATTTTCTGAAGCGAGAGATCTGAGAACGAAAAAAAGGGTCATACTGAAAAGGTAATTGTTTATAAAACAAATTTTAATTAATTAAACGCAAAATGACTTCACACGGCACCTTATATGGCTCTTCAAAAATCCCCTCAGCAAGTTTCATGTTTCTACTTTTAACAATGCGTCTGAAATTGTATTAGAAAATTTCGAGCTGTTGAAGGTGGAAAAGCATTTTTTCGAATACACCCTTAAAAAAAGAAAATTTCTTTTCATTTTTCGAGATATTATTTGTTATTTTTTTACATTATAGAGTATTATAAAAATGTGTTCTGAAAGTAATTATATTTCTTTACTTAATAACAAAATGTTTTAAAAGTTTTTTAGATATTTAAATAGTAAGCATTATTAAAATTAAATAAAAGTTTTTTGACCTGTTGAAAAGTTTATATTTCTTATTTTTAATTTGTACCTTATATATTAATCGATATATATTGCAATTTTGGCTCATTTTTAACCTACGCAATCTTATAACTATTATGCACCATTTTAATAGCTATATTTGTGCATTTCTACTATGTATTAATTCTATGATTTCTACTATTTGTAATTGTTTCATACATACTTTTATAAGATTTATCATTTCACATTGCAATTTTCACCATCTCTTTGTAGCACTGTCTGAAACATTAATTACTTTCTTATTTCAATTTACTTTATTCACCTTTGACTTTCATTTTTCTTATTTTTCAGTATCTGTTGGATGCGTGTGTGTATGTGTATGTGTGTGTGTGTCTAAGTACAGTTTAATCTGGTTAAGAAGTGTTTCAAGTTAGTGGACAAAAGTCATGCATTAAACGGAATCACGTATTAAAAGTGATTTGTATAATGTTGCAGTAACTAGGGTTATTTACATATTTAACCATCAAAATGAACTTAAGAGCTTTAATTTATATGTTTTCAGTCAAAATCTGTGACTTTTACGCATATTTAGATTATAATTTAATTGTATTGCACTGTAATGAATTAGTTGTTTTTTTTTCTTTTTTTAAGCTGATTGACTGGGATAATAGCAGAAAAAAATGTGTATTCAAACATGACTTTAATGTCGATTAATATATGGCAACAAAAAATAAAACAAAAAAAATAATTTTCTAACAGTAAGGGGGGAAAAATAGTATATCTTTGAAGCACAACTCAGTTTTTAAAATCTAATGTAGTGTGTGTAATAATGAGTAGCACTATAGTCTGTTCTTCTATTTAGTGTAAGAAAAAAATTATGTCTATGTATATTTGTATAAATTTTATTGTTTGCATAGCAAAGGAAAACATAAATGAATTATCCAACCGCAGTCGTACTTGTTTAATGTTTACAAGTTTTCTGCTTTTGTTGCCTATGCATGATAAAACATAGTAGCTATTTAACGAACATTTGAAATTGTTATTATAAAATTTTAAATAAAGTAAATAATACTATTAGGAAACTGTGTTTTTGTTTAAATAATAATAATAATAATAATAATAATAATAATAATAATAATAATAATAATAATAATAATAATAATAATAATAATAATAATAATAATAATAATAATAATAATAACTTCTCAGCACTCGAGAAGAGAGAAGAAATTTTCATTGGAAACCTTTCCAATATTGGGAATAAATGGCAAATAATTAGGAATAATTGCGTAAACAGCCATTCTCGTATTAAAGCGGATATTTTTGTATTAGTCTTATAGACGAGGTGCAAATGATCGGAAAAAAATCTGCGTATTAAACTGCATCGTGTATTAACTGTGAAATTCTTAACCGACTGTATGTACAAAATACGGTGATTTTGTCTTTATATAAAAGCAAAAATTATAGTCTGAAAAATACTATTTACGTACATTAATGAAGTATCAGACTCATTAAATACATATATAATTGTCTATTCTTTTCTCTTTGCCTTTTTCCCTTTTAAGATTACGAAGTGCAACCCGTCGAAATTCGGCGAAAGAAAATCTTTAAGAAAGACCTGTTTTATTGATTTATAATTAATCTACAAAATTAATTAAAGTAAAAAATGCATCTTATATTATGGTCAGTCTAACTCTCAAACAAATATTATTTTAAGCTAAAATAAACAAAATTTTATTAAACCCAATTATCCAAATTATTAAACGAAATAAAACTGAAATTAACCTCATTTTATAACAGACGATATTTTAAAAATAGTGTACGCATTTTAATTTTTTTTTTCATTTTATGAGAAAATGGATTGTTTTTGTTGCCACAATCACAAAATTGGTACTAAAAATTATTTTAAAAAAATTAATATAACAAAATTTAATTGAGGTACAGCTTTGAAACAACTGGCATTTAAAAGTACATTTTTTTTCCTCTATACGATGGTATAAAAATTTAAAATGTACAATGTTTAGAAGTATAAAATTTGCAGTAGCAAAAATTGCAAAACTGGAATTGCATGGAAAAGTGTTTAGCATTAATCAACTATTACCAACGGCTATTTCACCAACTATTACCAACGGCTATATATCAACGGCTATTTTTTTATTTTATTTTATTTATTTTATTATTTTATTTTATTTATTTATTTATTTATTTATTTATTTATTTTTTGATGAGAAACTGAAGTAATTCTGTTGCCACAATTTCAAAATTGGTTTTAAAAACCGTAAAAAAAAATTAATATCTCAAAAATAAATTAAGATACAGCTTTCGAACAAATTGCATATAAAAGTGCATTTTTTTCTCTGCACGACCGACGGTGTGAAAATTTATTATGAGCTATGTTTAGAAGTGTAAAATTTACAGAAGCGAAAATTGCAAAACCGAAATTACAAGGGAAAGTGTTGCCATTCGCAAAATGACGTATGCGTTATACACAGATACGTTTGGCCTTTATAATATAGCCTTTGGCCGTTATAATATACGTTTGGCCTTTATAATATATTATTTCTTATTCATGATAATCTCTTTCGTGCCAAGCCAAATTGTTCAAGCATTTTCTTGTTTTTCCTGATATGAAACGATTAGAACTCAAAAAATACTTTTACAGGCAGTGAATGAGCGATAAAAGTTGGCCCTACTTCACGAAGACAAATAAATTGATAAGAAATATATGTGATTTCAAACGAAAAAAAAAACTGTTAAGTTATTGAAATTTTTCTAGAAACTTGTGGTCCTTAGACCTTTTTATGTAGTGACAACAACAAAAATGCTTGCAACAAATACACGTTTGCACTGTTAAAAAAAAAAAAAAAAAAAAAAAAAAAAAAAAAAAAGTAGATATTTTTGTGAAGCTACGGATTTTTGTAGCTTTACAAAAACTATTTTTGCAGATTTGCATTTTTATTTATTTATTTATTTATTTACATATTTTGTTCAGTGTACAGGTAAAATTTTTGTAAGCATTCAGATTTCTGTAAATTTAAATAGGTAGAATTACAGTTTTTTTTTTTCAGCGTAAATAGCAGATAATTAAACATTTAACAACAAACCAATATTTAAAATAAACTAAGGTCATTGTTATAATTTCTTAATTATAATCATAGAGATGATATGTATATTACAAATTTAAAATTTTTTCGCCAAAACTAACCTTTATACTATCTTAATTTTCTTATAATAATATTTCGTACTTACTTCAAATTATTAAATTAAAATCTTGTTTCTAAATCTCATCTGTTAATCCTTATGCAGACGATATAAATTCTTAATTTGCCTTAAAAAACATTAATCCAGTATGCGTAAATTTAAAAAGATGGCTCTAAATTAAAAATATTCTTAATTAAAACTTTATTTCTTAATATTCCAAATAAAACTGATTTCTTCTATGTTTTTATCAACCCTTTTTAAGAAAGTCTTATTAAATTTATTCCAAACCCATACCTTTAAAAAATATCATTATTTTATTTTATCTATTATTTATTTTTCCGCCGTCAACGATAATTTGCATATTAATAAATTCATTTCTTTTCTTTTTCTCTTAAAATTAATCATGTATAAAAATCGTCTGCCTAAGATATTTAAAATTCTGAGTCAATTATAAATTGGTTAAATAATATTTTTTTTAAAATAAATTTATCGTCTGTTTAAAATAATCTCGTAGCTGGACAAGAATTCTGTTTACATGAAAGAATGATGGTTTGAGGTTACCGAATGTTCCAGAACTTTCTTTTCAGTTTAAAAGGGGGAAGTCTCGAGATGAAAGGAGGATTCTTCTGAAGATTTCTTGGGTTGCTTCTTCGATGAGGACAGCTCGCTGAAATAATGATGGAATTTTTGCAACAAGGAGCTTTTCCTTCCTCATTATCACGAATTTAATAAATGAATTTACAGCAGCCCATGACTAATTATTGGATCTTCTACATTTATTTATTATTTTTGTTTTTTCCCTCGCTTGCCATGACTGCGTGTTTCTGTTTAACCAGTGGAAATAATTCGAGTTCTCCTGAAATCGTCACAACTAATCGAAAAGTCGCACAGGATAGGTAATGCCTGTGCTAGAGCCTGTTTCGGATTTTGAAATGAATCTACTGAAGAAGTAAAATGCTATGTAAATGAATCTAATGAATCTACTGAAACGAAGTGATGACAAAAATATGAATCGCCGAAAATTTTTCCCGCCATGGTTGAAAGTGTTATTAAGCAAGAATTGCCATTATCTTTTGATTCCTTGAGTGAATGTAACAGAGGAGATTTTAATGTTAAACAGCTTTCTGTCCGAGTGGTTTGAAAGATTTCTTCTAAATATCTCGTGAATTCCTGAGGCCTGATATTCCACCTTTTTGCTGTTTATGTGTAACTGATGACTCAAGATAATCATGGTCATAATAACAAATTTTTGAAAGTTAATGATTTCAAAGTGGTGAGTATGTGAAAGGTATTCGATGAGGAATTTAATGAAGAATGGATTTTATTGAAGATTTTTCGTGAACTGTAAGTTTATTTTATTAAATGTTTTGATTATTATTTCTATTCTATTTATGATTGATGGAAAGTATTTATTATTTATTTATTTATTTATTTATTATTTTATTGATGAGAGTAATTTGAAGTTAATTTATTAATTTACTAATTTATTTATTTATTTGATTATTTATCTGTGAATCTTACTTACTTACCAATTTATGAGCATTATTATTATCATTATTATGTGTTGTAGATTGAAATATTTTATTCTTAAGGATTTAATTGAGGAGTATGATGTTCTTAAGATATTTACTGTTACTTATTAAGACTATTATGACATTTTTATGCACGATTAAAGGCAATTTTGTAATAATAAGGAATTATATAAAAAAACTTAGTAGCTCAAGTTTACTTTTAAAAAGTACATTTTCTATTTTATTGATATTTGTTTGTTATCAAGAACTATTCTCAGAATGCAGTATTTTCATGATAATGTTCCTACAACTAGACATTTGAGCTGAAAATTAAGTTAACATTTATGTTTTTCATTTTATTTGTTAGAATTTCTGGTTACAGTGAGCTTTGGTTCCCGGATTCTTATAATTTATTTAAATTCAGTAAGACTATGGAACTGTGCAAGGCTGTTGCTAGAATTTTGACTGATAAATATGATTAATTTTTTTGTAAATTTTGTGATTTTAAGTAAGGAATTACCTATAATTAAAATTTTTGAATATGTTTATGATCTATAAAATAATAGAATTAAAAGTTGATCCCAATTTAAGGTATATCTATGATATTTACAATTTCTGTTTTATTAGATAAAATTTCTGGTTAAAGTTAGCAGCTAAATATAGTAATTTTGAAAAAATATGTAATTGATAGAAATTATTAACTTTGAAATTTATTGCGAATGATTTTACGATCAGGATTTAATAAAGAAAATAGAAGTGCTTCATTTATTCTAATGAGTAAGAATCAAAAAATTATGGAAGATCCTAAGTTCGTACCGTTTGACCCGAGTTCTGGAATGAACATTTTGTCTTGGTTAACTTATTTTGATAAAACATGTGATAGGGAACAGAAAAATCTAGAATGGAAATTTAATTCTATTGCGCAATATTTGAAAGGTGAAGCGCAAAAAATTTACATCAATGACTGCTTAAATTGTACGGATTATGAACAAATTAAGAAAATTTTGATAGAAAGACTCATTGAATTAGACTTCCCGAGTTTTTCTGATTTTTCAAATCTGAAATTAGATAATTTAGACAATTTAGAAACTTATTTTCGTAAGAAAGTGGAAATTGGTAGGAAATTACATCTTAGTGAAAATATACTATTACAAGGTTTAACTGATGGTTTAAAACCAGAATTCAAAAACAGTATTATTATAAATCCTCCTAGTAGTACCACCGAATGGTACCGGGTTGTCAAACAATTCGTGGAAGTTTCCACCCCACTAGTTTCAAACCAAGTCATCGAAGAATACAACAATACGCCCCATTCTATCACCAAATTCCCACCTGCCTATCTATTTTATGGTCAATTGCCTTATGAATCTCCTTTAAAACAAAACTATTACCCATCAGTAGACAAAGCCCTCAAAATTGCGAAAGCGCGAACTCATGAATTTCACCTTAAAAGTAAAAGACTCTATGATCGAAATTTTGTCGAATGCCCATTAAAAATACAAGACTCTGTAATTTATGAAGAATTTAAATACTCTAACACTCGAAAATTAGAACCTACTTTCTCTGGACCATATAAAATTATAAATAAACTTTCTGATGTAACTTATGAAATAGATAAATTTAATTATGAGACAGGACAGAATTCCGTTATTGTGCATGTTTCTAAATTAAGACCCTATTTTTCACCCGAAGATTTTAAACTGTTTCATGAGCAACCCAAAAAACAAACAAAACCTCAGATACAATCACCATAATTTTCAACATCAGCAGGTATGTTCTTGGAGGCCTACAAGAATATTACTTGTTTTTGGGAGTTTTTGGGATTAAATTGGGCTCCTTATGCAGGCATAAGGTGAACACTTGATTGTAAAAGCTTTCAAATTGATGTTGATAAATTAATTTTAAGGGTGTTTAAGTCTAACTATATTTACTCATTTATTTGACATTAGTATTACTCTATTTATTCAGCAGATATTATATGATAATAGTTATAAAATCTAATGACTCTACTCAAACCTATAACATAATATGTGATTTTCAGTGATTGTGAAAACTACAGATTAAAAGTTTTTCAAAAAAGCACACTTTTTTTATTTCCATTTCTCAATTAAGAATGACACCTTTTATTCCTATTGTATTTTATTATTAAAGTTTATAAACCATGTGTGGATAAAACATTATTCTACATTTGGCATTGAAAACTTATAACCAAATTTGACAATTTTGTAAAAGAGTATCAGAGAGGAATTATTGTAAGGAAATACTGGTTGAGAGTCCATTTTCTAAGTAGTTAGATTTAATTTTATTTGGATTTTGGAATTATTATGATTTTTTTTATTTATACTTTCGGCTAGCAAAAAATACTTTCTTATGCTATTAGAAGATAAGAAAATTATTTAGTTGCTATGTAATTATTTTTATCCTCAACCAATATTTTCCCTATCAATAATAAACAAATAGTGATATTTTCTTTTGATTATACTCTTGTTTTACTATTATTATTATTATTATGATTTCTATAATGAAGTTTAGTATTAATTATACTCTTATTGAAAAATATTAGGATATGGAGTCTTATTATACTATCACTTATTATTGTTGTTATTATTATTATTTAAATTTTTCTATATTATTTATTATTGATATTGAGAGTGATGCTATTTATTATTGAAAAATTGATATATTATTGAAAGATGTTGGATCCAACATAACATAAAAAACAAAGCTTAAACTAGGTTTGAAGATTTTTAATTAAAGAGACTGTATTCACTGGACATTGAAAAAGACTCTTTTATATATTCTTGAAAGACTTTTTTCATTTAAAGGACTTATTTAAAATAAACTATGCATTAAGTCATTGTAGTTATTTAAACTTCCATGAGAACGAATTTTTATTGTTTTTATTATATTTTTATCTCTTGCTTATTAATATTCATAACTTATTTACTGTTATTATATGTATTATCTCCTATGCACTTACAAATGGTAAGTGATGTTGTAACATTATTGTATTTCTTTCAGGGAAATGCTCCTACCTAAATTCAATTCAGAATTATTTTCTGTTAACTATTTTATTTTAATCGCTAATATTTTTTATATTGCGTTAATTTTCTTTTCTTCCATCTCTTGGCTTCCTGAGTTTGACAGTTTTATTCCAAAATTTAACTTTTCTAAATTATTATATTTCTGTTGTCTGAACTTGTAGTTTTATTTAACTATCAATTTCATACAAAGTCTTGGGGAGGGGGGATAATATTACAAATTTAAAAATTTTTCGCCAAAACTAACCTTTATACTATCTTAATTTTCTTATAATAATATTTCGTACTTACTTCAAATTATTAAATTAAAATCTTGTTTCTAAATCTCATCTGTTAATCCTTATGCAGACGATATAAATTCTTAATTTGCCTTAAAAAACATTAATCCAGTATGCGTAAATTTAAAAAGATGGCTCTAAATTAAAAATATTCTTAATTAAAACTTTATTTCTTAATATTCCAAATAAAACTGATTTCTTCTATGTTTTTATCAACCCTTTTTAAGAAAGTCTTATTAAATTTATTCCAAACCCATACCTTTAAAAAATATCATTATTTTATTTTATCTATTATTTATTTTTCCGCCGTCAACGATAATTTGCATATTAATAAATTCATTTCTTTTCTTTTTCTCTTAAAATTAATCATGTATAAAAATCGTCTGCCTAAGATATTTAAAATTCTGAGTCAATTATAAATTGGTTAAATAATATTTTTTTTAAAATAAATTTATCGTCTGTTTAAAATAATCTCGTAGCTGGACAAGAATTCTGTTTACATGAAAGAATGATGGTTTGAGGTTACCGAATGTTCCAGAACTTTCTTTTCAGTTTAAAAGGGGGAAGTCTCGAGATGAAAGGAGGATTCTTCTGAAGATTTCTTGGGTTGCTTCTTCGATGAGGACAGCTCGCTGAAATAATGATGGAATTTTTGCAACAAGGAGCTTTTCCTTCCTCATTATCACGAATTTAATAAATGAATTTACAGCAGCCCATGACTAATTATTGGATCTTCTACATTTATTTATTATTTTTGTTTTTTCCCTCGCTTGCCATGACTGCGTGTTTCTGTTTAACCAGTGGAAATAATTCGAGTTCTCCTGAAATCGTCACATGTATAAGGTGCAGTATTTTATGACTTAAGTGTAAAAGCAAAAATGTTGCAATTTTAAAAAAGTAATAAAATGTTTTACTTAAATGAATCCCCACAATGTTATTTAAAAAAAAAAATAAACATTCTAATGTATTAAATCATATCAAAAAGCGTTTTACGTAATAGGTAAAATATAAATCTTTTTTTCATTTAGAATTTTTTTATTCGTGATATATTTTTCTGTTCAAATTTAATTGATGTAGCATACTTTTTCTTTTCCTGACTCAGAGTATTTATCATTAAAAATAGAACTTTTACAGGGATCGAACGAACAACGTTGTTCCGTTTTATTAAAAATGGCAAATTTATATGTAAATGTATTAGTATTTACACAAATGGATATATAAATATTTCAAAAACGGCTCTTATATGTACAGTGAATATTTGTTATTGTTATATTTTTTATAGTAATGTTGGAGGTGATACGTAAAAATTTAAGTAAATATTTTTTTCCCCATAAACGTTCTTTAATTAAAAAAAAAAAAAAAAAAAAAAAAAAAAAACACTCGGGGTACATTGTAAAATAAATAAATAAATATGTAAATGAAATGTATGAATTGTGAAGGTGTAAAGTTATGAAAATCTATACACGATATAAAAAAGACTAACTACTAAAGAAACTAATTTTTGTAAAGCAACACAAATGTGCAGTTTTACAAAAGAATCTATGGAAGCAATTCCGAATCGAAATTATATTTCCATTTTTGGGTAAATAAGTTATATATCGAATTATAAGCGTTTTTCATTACGTGACAAGGCGTTTTTCTCCCATGACTATTTTTTTCTGTTTTCAACGAGAAATTCCGTTCAAAATGCAAATTTTGACAGTTCTTTTTTAAAGATCTATTGTGTTTACCAAATAAATAAATAAAAATGGAAAACGTTTTTTGAACATGCTTTTACGAACGAAAATGAATCAAAACTTGTTCACAAAATTGACTTTTTAAATTTGAGAATAGCTATAATAGAAATCGATTTCTAGAATTTTCAAATTTGCGAACCTAAAGTGACAGCTCATTCAACTTAATAAAACTTGAGTTGTGCTTACAAAACTAACAATATTATAATGTGTATTGCAACGATTACAAATGTATTTGTAATGACTTCTCATTTGATATCCAAAGATACAATGCACAAAAGAAGAAAAAAAAAATCAAAAAATGTCAAAATTTGGACATTCGTACTTTATTTTTTTTTTTATTTGAAACTTATCTTTTTAATACTTTCTATTAAAATTGAAAGTGTTTATGAATTCGGTTTGCCTGACCGTCTGTCCATCTATCTACGCTCTGACTCACGTAAATATACTCGGATTTTCATGAAATTGAAATATGTTAATGACAGTCAACATTTCATGTTTGGTACTGTATATGAAGTGTGTAGCATTAACAGTTCGCTTACTGGGACACTCAAAAAAATTCCAATACATATTGATATGGGGGGAAAATGGTTTACAGAGTATTTTAATAACGTTACGCTATTGCAAATGTACTGAAATGGTTATAAATTATTGAATTTTATCAGATTATTACGATAGAATGGGACGTTCATAGTATTTGTCGTTCATTTACAGGGACACACAAAAGAAATCAGTTACAGTACTTACTGTCTTTGAGCATTAACTGCTGGAAATGTGTTTTCAATTTCGATACGCACTTTTAAATTTAACTAATATTTTGCATTTTACTCGTGCTATATAAATTATATATTTCCTATACAGGTCTTCATGCAAAAATTTACCAGCTAAGATGATAAAAATGAGGTAATAAAAAAATATATTTTATTTATAAGAAGATACCATTCTATTCTTCTTTTAAGTGGAAATTGCTGAAGGGGATTTTCAACTGTATTTCTTAACCGAACTAAATGTTTGCATGTATGTAGTTAAAAGATACAAATCGTTAATCATATACAGGGTTGTTCAAAGAATTTGGATTCTTGCCCCATTGTAAATCGGAGCAGATGAAACTGGCTTTTCAAATGTTTTGCGTTTCCATATGGTTCAATTAGACATATTATTTTAAATGATTAACCGGTGCAATTTTATTACATCATTCAGAATATGTTGGAAAGTTTTACGTAATCTGTGCTTGAAGCATGATTTTTTCCTTTTTGTTTAACATGCATTTAAACAAAATATAATTCGTAAACTAATGATCATTTATCTTTTTATTTCTGTCTATTTCTATATAAAAAGTATCAGTGATGGGAGGGACAACTATTATTTGTGCATTTATTTTTTATTTATTAGCTTATTTATAATAAATGAAAGTGTAATTTTTTTAAATGAACGCAACTTTCCCCTTTTTGAATTATTTAAAAATACCGTACAAGCTTATATGTAATCTTAATTTGAATTTTTCTTTTTCATAAAGCATCTCTTTATGCACAGATGAGTAAATTTAAAATATCAGGTTATCTATTAATAAATAATGTATTTTTTTATATCTGTCAACAATAAAAGTAAATATTTTCAAAGGTGTCAGAATAATCATTAATAAATGCATTTTTTAGCTTACTGAACAATAATAAAAGTTATACATTTCTATCAATACATGAATAAAATAAAAATAATTCGTCCTCGAAAAATCCCTTTATATGTCTCAGTAAAGAAAAGAAGAGATTACTTTTGGAACCGCATTGCAAATGAACAATAGATTTCGAAGAAAGTTTTTTCCACCATTTTATTCCCCAAAATTTAGAGGACAATAAATTAGGTTTAGTTTCCTAAATAACTCTAAATAACTCCAATAATACATTCATTTCCAATGTGGAATAATTTATGCATGCATTTACTCTCTTTTCAATACCGAATTCTATTTCCAAATAGAACGAGCTTCCGTTTTTCGCTGACGAAACCACTTGCTTCCTGGGCTTAATTTATTTTTAATGCGAATGCAACTAGAAAGAGGTTTAAAAAACCCATAAAGTCATCCCATGTCTATTGTCGATTGAAAAAAAAAGCCGTTTGCCTCTCAAAAACCATTTGTAAAACCGAGAGACAATTTCAATCCTTCGTATGAATTACAATTCTATTGCCACATTTTTCTTAGCTTATCGTAGTATTGTTATTTAAGGAAAAACAAAATCAGTTATTTTCTTTTTTGAACGCTAAAGAAGACCGTTTTGTAATTTAAATAATAAAAGACTAACGCTTTATTTTTAAGTAACCGTAATTATAGATGAATTTATGAGAGTGTCTGAAGAAATCGAGCAATTTTTGTATAGATGGTATTAAAATACTTCTAATTATATCATAATGAAAGAAAATAAATGTGTGCACATACTAATAAGTAATATAGTCAATTATAGGAAAAATAATGACTAATTTCTGTAAACATCATTCATTTATGCTTATAAAGTATATTACCTTTTTAGGTTTATCTATCTCCGTTTTATTGTGATTTATTTTCTAGACTTTGTACAGTATTTTGTTTCTTGGATCTCTTGATTATTTTTTTCAATTTTTTGGAAATTTTTGATAGGTTATAATGTGCTAGATATTGTCATTTTTTTTGCCAAAGACAGAAAGTTTTACGAAATGTCTGAAATTTATTTTTTATATTAACAAAAATTTACAATAAAGAAAAAAACCCATTCTTGTCTCGAAAACTATTTTTTATTTGTATGTGGATTTAAAAATCAAGTTTAAAGTTATTTTAAAAAAATATTTAAATTGAGAGTTTGTTGAATTTTTTTTCATATTTTGATAAACAGAAGAGAAAAAAAATCATATTAAATGCAAAATCCCATACATCTAAAAATCCATACACAGTCTTATGTAGTATATTCTAATAAATGTGAAAAAAATCGAAGCCAAAATATTCATATTTATAAAAGCAATAAAGATTTTTAAAATGGTAATGTTAGTAAAATAGGCTGTTTTACATTTTCTTTTTAAATTTTATTTAATTTTTAGCATTAAGCTTTATGCCACCACATATATTATAAATTTTGGGCTACCAGATAATGATATTCAAAATTGAAGAGATAGTCTCAAAAGTACTGTATCCCCTTAAATCAAATTTTGTAAATAAGTATCTTAAGGGTGTTCTTAACTGCTCCGCTCAACAAGTGCAAAACATTTTTACACATTTACAAATTCATTTTTTTAACAGAAAGATATAAAATTAGAATACCTTGTGACGTGACGTTGGGTGTCGCCGGTGACGTGTCGGTCAAATGAGGACATAGTCTAAGTAAAGTTAAAATTCAACACTTTTATTTACTGTAGTTGGGAAAATGGGGAGTGGAGCCAAAGTTCAATATTTATGACAACTAAACACAATACTATGAAAATAAAACTTTAGCTTACTCACGTTACAACTAAGTCCGGCTCGAAGCATAAACTCCGGCTCTTCTTTTCAGGTCGCGGTCTAATCTTACTCTAACCTGTAAGAAAACAGCTGGTGGCTGCACAAAAATCTTTTATTCTCAAACACTCACAGTGCTAACTAACTCTTACCCGACTTGATTGCTGAGGCTCCTCTATCTTCACACGGCAGCTCTGCTACTCTTAGCTTTCCCGGCTCACCACGCCACACACAACACACACCACACTCCAACTCACAGCTTTTATACTTTGCAAACTGAAGACGAGCTAGAAATTTGCATAAAACTCATAACCGCAGCAGACATGCCAACCTCCGGCTTTTTAAAAATCAAACAATTATAGTTCTAACCAGAAATTTATTGAGTCGACGAAATTAAGGAAATTTCATTTGACCCTTTGAGTTAATGCTAGACTCTTCTAATTAAATAAATTTTCTGGTTCAAAGTACGTTTTCACAATTTAAAAAAAGCCGGAGGTTGGCAACTCTGCCGCAGTTAACTGTAGACCGAGAGCGCCACACACACTCCGGAAAATTAGAGTTGCATAAAGGATAGATGTCGCTTTTGCGCCACACATGTTATAACCTTGACGTCACGATCTCACTCAAAACACCAGAGTGCCTTTATTGCAAAGGGACACTCCCTCACAACCTGACTATGAAAACGATTTCGAAACGAACTTATTTTTCCATTTTATGATAATTAAATTACCTATCCAGTTCTAAGCTATTTCGATCACGAAATCGCCAGTTTTTTTCCTGCTTTTCGACCAGTTTTTCTGCTTTCGTCGGGAAATGTGCTCAAAAGTGTCAACTTTGAAGGCTTTTTACGAAAAATCTATTGTGTTAAAAAAAAAAAAAAAAAAAAAAAAAAAAAAAAAAAAAAAAAAAACAGAAAATCAAGTGCAATTAGACAGTTTCTGAATAATAACACCTGCTATTTTCATGCATTTCTGAACAAAAATAAATTAAAGCATGTGTCACAAAGTTGCCCTTTTTGATTTAAGAACACCCTTAAGGGGGTAGTAAGGTTAATTCGAGGGAAAAAAAGCATATTTTCTATCATTTTTTGTAAGGATACAATTAATATTTATTTATTTGTATAATTATAGTATAATTATATGTCATATAAGAGAAATTTTCATTAAGAAATATTAAAAAATAAGCCGATGACAGTGAATCTTCGAAGGCGTCCCCAAAAAAAGTTGATTCGCAGTGAATCGCATAACTCATGACTGGATCAACTGAAATTAAAAAACCAAATTGATTTAATTAGTTGATAAGTTTCCTCAGGGAAGGCAGTCGAGTTTTTTTTTTATTATTATTGATTTTTCAATTTTTTACAAGGCTCGGAAGTCAAAATACTGATTTTTCATAAAAAAATCTGATATTTTCTTTTTTAAAAGTAAGTTAAAATTAAAAAAAAAAACTCGACAGCGTTATCTCGTAATTTATATAAAGAAAGAGTGTGTAAAATTTTAAAAAGATCGGTTCAGTAGATTTTGAGCTACAGAGTTCACCGGCTTCGAAAAAGCGAAGTGTTAGAAAAACACGTTTAAAGTTTCAAAGACGTTTTTGTCAAAATAGATATTTGTAAATTACTGCTTTTTTTCATATACTTACACAGAATCATCAATGCCAGGCCCATAAAGCGAAAAGCTGTCGGAGATGATGTCCAGAGCATCTTGTTGCTCTTGTCTACGACGAATCCTGCCTTCTTTGCTCTCTTTTGCAGCCTCTCGCTCCGCTTTACATACTCGAAGACTATCTGTTGTTCGAGCCCATTCATGAGAACTTGTTCCAGTTTTTATGCCCATTTCTTGCAAAAACGACAGCAGAGAAAAACAGCCTTCATTAAATGTACATGCTGCAACATTAGCTGCAATTTCAACGACGTTGGAGGTGCCATTCACTGTTTTTGGAGTAATTTTCCAAATAAGTTGATTAAGGCTTTCATAATTGTTCTGAGCGAAACCTCCAACACATCGTTCCAGAAGTGCATCTTTGCTTAAATCCTCATAAATAGGTTTGATGGCTTCTAGCACATTACTCGGAAGTGCGGTGTAATTGTGTTTGAATGACTCCAGATCTTCTGTAGCTGCAGCCTTCTGCCATTCACACTATGAATCAGCACCGCTCGGACATTTTTGGTATTGCGGATTATCGTCTGTGGAACTGTAGTGAAAATAAGTTGACCAAATGGCATCTCTCATTTTTTCGACTGAATCGCGATTGCGTCGAATAGCCAGACCGTAATATACAGTTAATTTGTCAATCATTTTAGCTGTAAGGTTACCTTTGCCAGAAACTCTTTTTCTTTTCACTATTTTTCCAGCCGCAGTTTTATGATCAACAACACTTTTTTTCACCAGCTCTCTCAGACGTGTACCCATTCGCTTCTGAACGTGTCCGACACATTCTTTTTTATTTATTATAAAATTTTCACCGTAAGGTTTTGAATTTAAAACACCGGTGTAAGTTTTTGAGTCTCCGTCTCCGATGTAATTGTGATACTTTACTCCGTTGTCTATTGAACGTTGAAACATGATTTTGATCGCATCGACTTCCATGTTCCCAGATGGTCCAATATGATTAGCATGGCATTTGCCTTCATTTACATGAGCTTTATGCCACTCTTCATATTGCACAGAATCAAGCTTGTTTTCCCAAATTTTACACTCATGACAATAAAGGCTTTTGACACAAATGTCTAATACTTTTCCAGTATAATGTCCGATCAAGGAAGCCACGCCATATAACGTAGAGAATGCTCGTTTTTTCCAGGTTCCGTCTCCTGATACAGTCAACTCCGATGTATTTTCGATCTTATGTGCTTCAGATGTTGCTTCTTTTTCTTCATTTACAGCAGAAGAAAAAAATCTACTTGCGACATCTGCTATACTGGAGCACATTTTCTTAATATATAAGCTATACGTTGGTTTTGACAAAAAAGTACTTGACAAATCCATCAGGGCACAAAACTTTTCACAGCCAGCTAATCCTAATCTTAAGATTCGCATCACAAAAGTAAATGTATAATTAATTTTGTACACACCAGATTGAATTCTTTCAGCAGACGGAACAAAACGAGCTTCTTTACATTTTTCACACGTAACTTTGATATTGAATCCAAGGCCTTCTTTTCTGCACGAATGAAAACTAATTTTTCCATCGCACTTCACACACTTAACTAAAGTAGAAATAATTGAAAAAACAAACACAAAATCCATGATCCAATAATGTTTTTCGAAATTCTCCGGCACATCTGTAGAAGTGTTCATTTTTATTTTTTATTTTTTGCTGACGCACTGTTAGCTTCGACATTGTCTTTCTTGCGTTTATGTGGCGGTACAATTTTTCTAGGTTTATTTAACTTTGAACCGGTATTTTTCCAATCTTCTCGGGTAATTTTTTTTGGCATTTTGCGCTTAAAAAACTCAAAATCATAACACAAAATTACGGCACACGTGTACGTGTACCTTCAGAAAGGTCCATTATTTTAGTAGTATGCCAGGACAGGCCTTTGAAACCTGGTCAAGCAGTAGCAGCTACTTGGTAGCTGATTGTTGCGGCCACATTCCTCAGTGTAAAATCGGAGGGCGGAGACTTACAAGTGTATATCTCCGTCAGTTTTACTTCAATTGCTTTCAAATTTTCACAGAATAATCTTAAGATGCTGTACATTAATATAAAAAAAATTAAAAAATTAAAAAAAAATACCTTAGTTGCAATATACATACATTTAAAGTCTGAATTAAAAACATTAAAAATATAATCTGTAAGCGTTTCGCCGCAAGCAAACGTTATAACTGATCATGTTTATATTGGTGAAACAGGTAGATCGTTGGAAATTCGCCTGAAGGAACATATCGGTACTTTAAAAAAAGGTAATTTAAATTAAAAAATTATCCAGTATTCTCTTCAAGTGGATCACATCCCGTTATTTGTGAACGCATGTATTTTGAAATTAGGTCGCAACAGTTATGATGGTAGATTATTTCTCGAGAGCTGGTTCACTCAATTGCGGTCGCCAACGTTGAATGAAGCTCGTTTTATCACTAGAAAATATTGTTTATTTCTAAAAAATAACTAACTTTAATTGCTCTTGATGGGCCTATCGTGCCTGACTTGTTAAGGCACCACGATGATAATCGCTTGAGAGAGTAGGTGGGTTGTGGATTCAACTCCCGCTTGCTCGGCTTTGCACACTCTTTGTGGATCGGCCGAATGTAATTCTTTGGTGTTATAAATTTCATTAGGGCTACCTGGTCCTTGCATATTGACGAGGATTTATAAGCGGTCTATAATATCAAGCACACAAGTCAGATGCATGTCTCTCACAGGTAGGTAACTGATTTGAAGCTTATAGCAACTATGGCTTTTGCCTCGAATGATACGAAATATGCACTCAAACAACGAAAATTTAGTACAATTTTTATTTCTTGTATCCATTACATATATAATCATTACAAAGGAACAACACAACATCCATGTCTTACCAAGATTCGAACCTGTCTCCTCGGTGTGGCAGTAGTTGTCGTTGCTTATCATTCCATTGCGGCGACTCAGATGCAAATATTCAATAAATTAATAAATAATAAATAAATTGTTCCGTCGTTTGTTGAGGAATGGTTATTTTGCATTGATGAGGCCTTGTGGGTTGTTTGGCGAAACGTTTATTGATTGTATTTTAAAAGTTTTTAATATTTTTAGTGTTTTACAAATTTAATTTTTTAATTGTATTCAAGTTCAATTGTATACAAGTCTGTCTTATTTTATTTTATTTGGTCTTTTAAAAGTATCGGAAGGTTGTTTCCTAGAAAGCATGAATAAAAATTGCAATGAAGGTAAGGCATTATATTATATGCATAAGGTAATTATGGGTTATCACGCAAAGATAATATGATTTTTATATTCAATCCCTTGTCACGTGCCTTTGCTGTGATGCATTACGAATCCTATAGCCTATTAGTTTTTCATGACTGTTTAATGCGCTGCTATATCACGAATAAGTACGGTAAAATATAGTAGTGTGCATTCCAATTGAAAGATAAAAACTGCGCCTAAACTTGTCACCTCCATTTCAAGAGTCTGTTAGTTCAAAAGCAATTTGTAACTGAATCGTTCTTTCTACTACCTTACTGTATAGTCACGCACTTTTATTTTTATCGGTAATATGTTAATTTGCCTTGTTTTATACTACACGCATATACAAGTGACGTGAAATCTATAGAACAAATTGTATCTGTCAATCTGATTTCTGTGCGATAAAAATTTTGAAAAATAAATAAGGTCATCTCCATATGAAAATAATAATAATAAAAAATAATGACACTGAGATTATTGGTCTACAATTATTAAATACACTTTACATATTAAATACACTTTATTTTACGCTCATTTGTTGTTTCGACAGAAAATATTCCAGTATTCTCTTCAAACGGATCACATCCGCCTATTTGTGAACGCCTGTATTTTGAAATCGGGTTGTAATAGTTATCATGATAGATTAATCCTCAAGGGCTGGTTCACTCAATTGCGATCACCGATGTTGAATGAAGCTCAATTTATTCCCAGTGAATATTGTTTATTTCCAAAAAATAACTAACTATTAATGATTTGTTCCATCGTTTGTTGTGCAATGTTTATTTTGTACTGATGATAATTTGTGAAATACTAGGCGAAAAGTTTATTGATTGTATTTTAAGGCTGTTCTCAACTTCTGCGCTCAACAGTCGCAATTCATTTTTTTTTTTTTTTTTTTTTTTTTTTTTTTTTTTTTTTTTTTTTTTTTTTTTTAAAGAAGATATAAAATGGAAAATCCTGACTATGGAAGCAAATTGGAATCGAAATGAATTTTCCATTTTTTATCAATAAATTACATTTTGAATTATAAGCGTTTTCAATCACGTGGCAAAGACGTTTTACATCCCATTTTGAGGAGTTATGCTTCTTTCGCGCGGAAATTTGGATCAAAACGCCTACTTTGTCACTATTTTCTGTAAAATATCATGTGTTTGCAAAATAAATAAATAAATAAAACGGGAAAATGGGTGTGATTAGGTAGTTTCTGAACAACATCACCTGCTAGTTTCATGCATTTCCGAACAAAAATGACTTAAATTTATGTCATAAATTTGCCCTTTTTGATAGAAAAACTTAAGGGTGTGTTCGGAAAAATAATTTTTTACCTTCAACAGCTCAAAATTTTCCGATACATTTTCAGACACATTTTTAAAGGTAAAGATATGAAACTTGCTGAGGTGACTTTTGAAGAGACGCATAAGATGCCGAGTAATTTCATTCTTCGCTCAATCCATTAGAATTTGATTTATAAACAATTATGTTCGTAGCGTGACCCTTTTTTTCGTTCGCAGATCTCCCGTTTCGGAAAATTTGGTCCAAAACGCTGTTTTTGACAGCATTTTTTTGCACATTTTCTACATTTATCAAAAAATCGACAATCACGGCATCTTGTGTAGTTTCTAAAGAAGAGAATTTGAAAGTTTGATGCATTTGAGATCAAAAATGAATTAAAAAATAAATCGGAAAATAAGCAGTTTGGATCGGAATACACCCTTAAATGTTTTTAGTATTAATCAAGTCTGTCTTACTTCATTTTATTTATTTGTTAAAAATTGTCGTAAGGTTGCTTCAGTACAGATTTTATTTGTAAGAAAACACGAATAAAAACTGTAATGAAAGCAATGCTTCATATTATATGCTTAAGGTAATTACAAGTTATCACGCAAAGATAATAAGATTTTTATTTTCAATCCTTTGTCACGTGCCTTTGCTGTGATGTATTACGAATCATATAGCCTATTAGTTTTTCATGACTGCTTAATGCGCTGCTATATCACGAATAAATACGGAAAAATGGTGTAGTGCGCATTCCAATTGAAAGATAAATGCTGCGCCTAAACTTGTCACCTACTTTAAAGAGTATGTTAGTTCCAAAGCAATTTGTAACTGAACCGTTCTTTCTACTACTTTACTATATAGTCACGCACTTTTATTTTTATCGGTAGTATCTTAATTTACCTTGGTTTATACTACACGCATATAAAAGTGACGTGAAATCTATAGAACAAATTGCATCTGTCAAACTGATTTGTGTGTGGTAAAAAATTTGAAAAATAAAAAAGGTCATTTCCACATGAAAATAATAATAATAAAATGAAGCTACAATTATTTGAGTTGTAAAACAGGGTTTATTTTACGCTCGTTTATTGTTTCAAGAGCTTGACTGTAAATGAAATTTTCAAAAAAGTGATGTAGTTATATCAATTCGGAATTAGTGATGAATTAGTGATTAGTGATGAATTATTTTTTCCTATTCCTCAACTATCCATACTAAAATAATGTTACTTGAGAAATGCATAATGAAAAGATTTCCCTCAAATTCTAAAAGGGAAACTTAATAGATTTTTTTTTTTAGCGTTAAATTGGCGTATGTTATTAATCAGAAACTATGTAATCCTTTTTTTTTTTTTTTTTTTTTTTTTTTTTTTGCGTTAAATTGGCGTATGTTATTAATCAGAAACTAGGTTAACATCCCCTGTAATTGGCACTTTAAGAATTTGCCTTTAAACTTACTTCAATTTTCATTACAAAGAAATAAGATATTTACTTGGAAATATTTTGAAATAAAAGAATGCATATCTGTGCATCTATTTTGCCCACTAAAAGCAAAAAAATTTGAAAACGTGTTTTTATAAAAATATATTTATAAAAAGTTGCTGAAGTCACCAGTAATTGGCACCTAGAGCACCAATGTATGACACCTTGTGATCCAGTAATTGGCACAAGTTTATATTTAAAAAAAAAACTTTACATTTTGCATAGGGTTTAATCGCTTTAAATGAATTTACTGTAGATGAAGATGACATATTTCAGGCTTTTGAGAGTAAGAAATCAGCATATTAGTCTCAAATGTGAACACTTTAAAACAATACAATGTACTTATATTAATACCCAGTAATTGTCATGCTGTCCCCAGTAATTGTCATATGAAGCTTTAATGGATTCCAATTACTGATAATATTTCATATTTTCAAATAAAAACAAATGATAAACAAAATTAGTCTATAACTTTAAAAGTACTTCCAAAATAAGTGGTTTAATCTCAAATTCCTTGCGAATTCCTTGTAATTGGAATAGGTGCCAATTACTTGGAACTAGCAAAATTGAAGCACCATTAATTAGCATCTATCATCAATTCAGAAATCCAAATATTTGTGTCGAAAATACTTTTACACAATTAAAGTAACCCTTTTTAACTAAACAAAACTGTTGTCAATTAAAATTTAAAATATATTATAAATCATATAATAATGAATTGAAAAGCATGCCTTCCTTAAACCAAAGAAGAAGCATTTGCAACAAAAATGGCTAATTTCATACAAGCCATAATTGTTTCTCATTCCTAGGCACTATTGTCATCTAGTAGTATAAATCAAAGTTATAATCTTTAACATACATGAGTATATAACTGGTATATGGTCTTGCATTTTTAAAAGACTGGATATAAATCTTATTTTAGGGCATGTTGTAGGATGTGCCAATCACTGGTGCATGCCAATTACTGGTGATGTTACCCTATGTAATCCATTTTTTTTTTTTTTTTTTTTTTTGTGTGTGTGTGTGTGTGTGTGTGTGTGTGTGTGTGTGTAAACACAATAAATGTTTCAGAAAACACTGTCGAAGTTGGTGTTCCGAACGGAATTTTCCAAAACATCAAAGAAATGAGTCAATGGAGAGAGAAAAACGTTTGTCACGAATTCAAAAATTTCTTACAATTCGATACCTAATTTATTGATCAAAAAGGAAAAAAATCATTTCGATAACAAATTTATTATACATCAATAAAACAATTCCTTCTTAAGGGTGTATTCGAAAAAATGCTTTTCCACCTTCAAGAGCTCGAAATTTTCCGATACAATTTCAGACACTTTTTTTTAAAAGTAGAAACATGAAACTTGCTGAGAGGATTTTTGAAGAAACGTATAAGATGCCGTATGATGTCTTTTTACGCTCAATTCATTAGAATTTGATTTATAAACAATTATCTTCTCAGTACGACCCTTTTTTTCGTTCCCAGATCCCGTGCTTCGGAAAAATCGGTTCAAAATGTGGTTTTTGATTGCTTTTTTGGAATATTTTCTGCATTTATCAAAGAATGGACAATCACGGTACCTTTTGTACTTTCTAAATAAGACAATTTGCCAGTTTCATGCATTTGGGAGCAAAAATGAATTTAAAAATAAATTGGAAAATAGGCAGTTTGAATCGAAACACACCCTTAAATATTTTTTTCGTCGAATTTCGACGGGTCCCACCTCGTTTTTTATAAAATATTAAACTTCACATACTATACAATATGATCTTTAAAAAAACTACACTTTACTTATAAGGTGACAAACGTAAATAATAATATGGATTTTATAGATTAAAACATGCATTTTATATAAACTGCCTCGTATTTTCGGTCTGCAATTCCGTTATCATCGCCAGGAAATATTTTTACTAATTACTATTTCATTCGTCCAAGTTACACAACTTCTTTCGAAACGGGAAGATCTTTAACTATTAGACTAGTTAGAAGAATAAGTAGCAGCACCTTGGATTGAACTTGTGTAAAGAGAAATATCTAATTACCGTTCCATGTATTTGAATACATCACTTTGTTCAGATACAGCTCATATTCAAAATATTAGAATAATTGAGAAAAAGTAATAAGAAAAATTTATTTGTCATTTATTTATTTTTTATACTAAGTAAATGCAATTAAATTTCTTATAAATTAAATCTGGAATGTTTAGATAAGATTTTAACATTTATAAAATATAAAATACAGCACAATAAATTAGGTATACAGCTTCCTTAAACACACCAGAATATTAGAATAAAATTTAGATTGGTTCAAAATATTAGAATATTTTATTTTACGCAACAATATTACCTTATGAATATGAAGTAAATGGTAGTTAATATTTTGTAGCATCCCCTTTAGCTTTCATAACAGCGTACAATCGATCTTGCATACTATATACAAGGTGTTTACAAACATTTCTATCCATATTAGCCCAAATAGACTTTATACGTGCCACTAACTCAGTTTTACTTGAAGGAGGATTTTCTTGAAGTTTTTTCTTCATTATACACCGTAAGTTTTCGATGTGATTAAGATCTGGTGAATTTGGTGGCCAAGGAAGTACCTTAATGTTGCGTTGGCGGAACCAATTCTTAGTTGACACCGAGGTATGCGGGGACGCTAAATCTTGTTGAAAGATGAAATCATCTTCAAATAAATCTTCTGATGATGGAATCATGTAATATTCTAAAATTTCTTGATATATCAGAAAGTTAACCTTTTCGTAGACGATGCATAACTTTCCAGGTCCTTCTGCACTCATACAACCCCAAACCATGACACTAGCAGCAAATTTTACGGAACGTTTAAGGCATTCTTTATCAAATGCTTCTTGCTTCATTCTCCAAACTCGAATACCTTGATTACCAAATGAAACACAAAACATACTTTCATCACTAAATAATATATTTTTCCAATCTTCATTGCTCCATAAACGTCTTGATTTACACCAATTCAATCTTATATGCTTTTGTCTTGCAGTCAAGAGAGGTTTTGTTTTCGGTACACGAGATTCAAATTTAAATTTATGGAGACGTCTTAAAGTTGTCGATGTAGAAACTTCAACTCCTTCTTCTTTCCATTTTCGGTGCAAGAATCGCACACTTTTAAAACGATTTTTCTTAACTATACGCTTCAGTTTCCTGTCATCTCTAGCAGATGTTTTTGGTTTTCGGCCACCATTTCGGCGATTATTTTGAAATTTTCCAATTTTTGAATATTGTGTTAGTATTTTCCTAACGCTCGATTGCGAACAATGTAAATAATTCGCTATAAAACATTGATTTTTACCGTGCCGATACAAATCAACCATACGAAGTTTAGTAGATTCAGGAATATCACTCACACGGCCCATTTTAAGACGAAAAAGAAACAAACTGCAAAAAAGAATACTGATTTTGAATAAAATAGTCTGAATTTAATCAATGATGCCACCAGTTAAGAATTGGTAATAATTAAAGGAGAATTAATGTGAAATATTCTAATATTTTGAACCACTTGAATAAATATTCGAATATTTTGACTTTTCAAAATAATTTTTTTTGCAATTAATCTTTTCAAAAATGATATTAAATTTAAGATAACAAGTAAGTTTAATCAACAATAAGTTCTTAATAAAAATATCGTTTGCATATTTTCATTAAAAGACATTAAATTACCAAACGATATTTTCAATTTCTAAAAAAAAAAGGTAATTATTCTAATATTTTGAATATGAGCTGTACATCATCACTTACTATACGGCTCGTATTTAAATTGAAACTAAATATATATTTACATAGAAAGGACATATAATTACGCATAAAAATATATTACGGCATTTAATTAAAACGATTTCTAGTGGTATTACAATAATTTCATCTGCATGTTGAGAAAATATAATGATACTAGCGCACCCGACAGACGTTGTCCTGTCACCGACAGACGTTGTCCTTCTTGGCACCGACTCCAGAAAATCAAATAAATGTACGTAAATATGGTAATACGCAGAATAAACACTACGCTCTTAATTTAATTTCTTATTACAATTATGTAAGGAAATTATTTTTTACTCTTCATTAGTTTTTGAAGTCGGTTCAATTTTTGACAGAAAAGTTTATTTTTCTCTTTTTAGTCAAAAGTTAACGATTTTCTGAAGTCGGTTAATCAAAATTATAATACAGGAAATATTATTGTAAAGCATACACGTTTGTCAGCAGTGGGGTTCGAACACGCGATCTCTTTCTTCAAGAAGCTGGGCTTAAATCTGGCGCCTTAGACCGCTCCGACATTTGCCCGCACTCCATTCATCGAACTTATTCGACACTTTTAATTAGCGAAAAATCACTAACTATTATTTTTTGCCTAATTACAAAAAAGTACTGAATCAAATTCGATGAAATGTGAATCTAAACCATTCTCAAATGCACTGGAACACACACGCAAAATTTCATTAAAATCGGTCCAGTCGTTTAGGAGTAGTTCAGTGACATACACACGCACAGAAGATTTTTATATAGAAAGATTCAAAGGAATTAGCTGATAACGTTAAAGGGGTCCGGGACAGTAAAATCTACAAAATTTTTAAAATATCTTAAGGCATTAAAAATTCCTTTCTTTTTTTCTGAAATGACGTTTAAATCATGTTTTTATTTTAATTAAATCAAGAAATATTAACTTTATGTTTTGGTTTGTTTTCAAAATTAGCTTACAAGCAATAGTTGTTGAGGAAACGACTCCTTGTAAAAATGCGTTTATCTTCATGATGGGATTTTTCACCATTTCTCCTATTTAAAATGTTATAAGTCGAGAATCGTTAAAAATGATTAAATGATTCAAACTCATAATATGTCTTGTCTTTTTCAATTGTTTTACTTTAAGAGCCATTATTTTGAAATTCAAACTAATTGTGATGTTTTAATAGTTGTATTTTTTTAATTGCCTTGATTTTAATTGCCTTGCCTTTTTTTATGTTGAAGTAAATCATATTTAACAAATAATCTGCAATTTTGAAACCCTGAAAAAGTTTCCTCTTCTCTATAGAAAATGTCAAAGTTCAAGGTTGTAAATAACATTTTCATTAAAACTGAAATGCCGGTATGTTTGGAGTGGTATATCTCTGACAAGCAACAACTTCTCAAAATTCTTTTGGCATAAACTATTGGTATAACACTACCTGCTTATTAAAATTCATTTCTTTCCATGGGGCATTGTTATTTTACATTATTATGTTGCCACAAATTACAGTCAAAATGACGTTTTCGTCCATTTTCCGCACTTAACATCTTATTTAAGCTATAGTACCCCAAAGTTAGAATATGAAAATGCACTACTAGGACAAACTAAATAATATAGTACTGCACGGAGATATTGCTGCTGTTAGTAAATATAACCTGTTAAATATTCAAAATTTCCAAAATCTGCAACATTTAAAGTAGTGTTAATTCAAAAAAGCGCCACAGTTGAATGAAAAAAAAAATCACGCAATAGCTGAACATAATGTACAAAAACATAGAAAAGAAAAAGAAATGGGGTCTCATGATGTTTATAGGCAAAAAAATGACAAAAATTACTAGAAAAGCAATGTCCATGTTCACATTTTTCCCCTAAGATTAAATGAAATATCCCATTTCTCTTTCGGAAGGGGCAACAAAAAAGCGATATTTCATTTACTCAAAGGGAAAAATCATAGAAAGACGAAAGAGAAATATGATATTTCATTTTCTCTTAGGAGGAAAATGTGAACATAGACATTGCTTTTCTTGTAATTTTTGTCTTTTTTTTTTTTTTTTTTTTTTTTTTTTTTCCAAAATTATCACTAGACCCAATTCTTTTGCTTTTCCATGTTTTTCTACATATGTTCAACTATTGCGTGATACATATTCTTCATTCAACTGTGGCCCTTTTTAAATAAACTACTTTAAAAGTTGCAGATTTTGGAAATTTTGAATATTTAACAGGTTATATCCACTAACAGCAACAATATCTCCATGCAGTACTATATTATTTTCTATAGCAAAAAGGAAATTTTTTCAGGGATCCAAAATTGCACATTATTCATTAAATAAGATATACTTCGACATATAAAAAATAAAGCAAATCAAATTACAACTATCACGCTTTGTCTGATTTTGAAAATAAGGGCTCTTAATTTTAAATTCATCAAATCTTAAAAAAATATTTACGATTAAAAAAATTTTTAAGTTAAATCAAATTTTTACTATAAATATTTTAAATTAAATTAATATTCTTAAAAATGCCTAATCAAAATTAAGGCTTATATATTTCTGTTTGTAAAATGAAAGAAACACTAAATTCTAGAAATAATACTTTGAGTTATAACGATTTTAAATTACCCCACTTTTTTCAAAAATTTTAAATCTCTATAAATAAAAGGAATTCCGAGGATAATTAATTAATTAATTAATTGAGGCACAGGGGAAAGCAAATCTTGGCAATGCGCCAACTCGGTCCAGAGGAAGCAAATCTTGGCAATGCGCCAACTCGGTCCAGAGGTATAAAAGCAAGATAGAAAAAAACGCGCAGGTCTGTGCATTCAAGTACAACCACCCATATGTATATGCTGAAAGTTTGTTCTGACGCTCACCCGACGCACGTGGAGTGCCGATGGTCCGGGAAGCGTACCATACACATAAATTATTAAATAAACCTTCAAATTAAGCCCGGCGAAGCGGGCTGGGTATACTAGTTTTAAATAAAAAGAAATATTAGAAGTTTTATCAAGTGATTTCGTTTACAAATAAATGGTTGATCATCACAAAAAAATTCAAAATTTTTACTAACTAAATAAATAAATAAATAAATAAATAATAATAATAATAATAATAATAATAATAATAATAATAATAATAATAATAAAATGTTTTCCGAACCCTCTTAAGTAATGCATAATGTAAAATTTGATCAAAATAAACATAATTATATAAAAATAAAAAAGGAGAAATAAAAAGTCAGTGGATAATAAATTTTCTATTAATGACGTGTCATTAAAGACGCATCATTTTTTCAATGACAGTCTTATCACCTGAGATAAATTTCTTGCCAATAAAACTTGAACGCTTTTTTAATCAACTACAAATTTTAACTCTTAAACGATAAACATGATTAATTGCTCAGTTTTTAGAAAATTTATTGTAATTTATAGAACAGATTAGATGTTTACTGCAAACAATGTTATCTAAATTAAGTCATTAATGAAAGACAAACAATCACTATCGTAACATAATTATTTGGATAATTTAGAGTTGGTTTATCTTTAAAATTTTTCATTCAGAAAATTACAGATGATTCTTCATTTTTTTTTTCAGTAGTTAATTTTTAAATTTAATATAGGAAATTAGGAAAAATTAATTCCGAAAAATTCAGATATGTCTTTATATTTAATACTTGCAACGGGGAAACAAGTGGGTAAGTGTGATTGTAGATCACATAGAGGGTTTTGTTTAAATCTTATATACAAAAGGAAACACAAATTTTTAATCACATGTAACTCGTCCCTTAATAAATTAAATTAATTCAATTAATCGTTACATTTAGTCTAGAATATATATATATATATATATATATTACAAATATAATTTTTTTTTTCGCTAAAACTAACCTTTATACTATCTTAATTTTCTTATAATAATATTCCGTACTTATTTCAACTTATTAAATTAAAATTTTGTTTCTAGATCTAATCTGTTAATCTTTATGGAAACGATATAAATTCTTAATTCGACTTAAAAAACATTATTTCCAGTATGCGTAAATTTAAAAAGATGGCTCTAAATTAAAAATATTCTTAATTAAAACTTTATTTCTTAATATTCCAAATAAAACTGATTTCTTCTATGTTTTTATCAACCCTTTTTAAGAAAGTCTTATTAAATTTATTCCAAAACCATACCTTTCAAAAAATATCATTATTTTATCTTATCTATTTATTTATTTTCCCTCAGTCAACATTTGATATTGTGCATATCAATTAATTCATTTCTTTTTCTTTTCTCTTAATCGTCTATTCTCTTAATCGTCTATAAAAATCGTCTGCCTAAGATATTTAAAATTCTGAGTCGATTATAAATTGGTTAAATAATATATTTTTTTAAAATGAAATTGTTGTCTGTCAAATAGTAATCTCGACTCTGGGTATGAGTTATGTTTACATAAAAGAATGATGGTTTGAGACTAAAGAATGTTCGAGAATTTTCTTTTTAGATTTAAAAAGGGAGGAAGCCTCGAGAGGTGGTAAGAAGAAGGATTCTTGTGTTCTCTCTTCTATGAGTACGGCTGAATGTAGTAAATAATGGAATATTTTTTTGGATGTTTCGGTAAAAGATCGTCTGCAAAAGGAGCTTTTCTCTCTATTATAGCTACAGTTTAATAAAATGAACTTGCAGCAGCCAAGGTGTGATTATTTGGATCTTCTACATTTATTTATTTTGTTTTTTTCTCGCTGGGCATGACTTCTGTGCGGAGAAATGGAAACCTGGCGATGATGTTTCTGCCCCCCTAACTTTAAAATGTCACATGTATATAAGTTAAGATAAAAAAAATGCGGACATCCATTGTCCAAAACAAAATGTTTGAATCTTTCAAATCAAGTTAATGAAATTCAGTAAAAGCATCATTTTTATGGTGATGCAAACGTGGCTTCTGTGTTTCTGGCTCAGATGTTTCTGTTCTCAATCGAAAACAATAACCATTTTCCAAATGGTTAAAAAAAGGGTCATTAAAGGTCATTATATATATATATATATATATATATATATATATATATATATATATATATATATATATATATATATATATGTATGTATATATAATACCATTAAAAGTAGACAAGATTCACCAGTGGATTTTATCAATAAAACAATAAACCAAAACGAAGAATTAGAATTGAATTGAATTATAATAAAAAAAAAAAATAGTGAAACGAGTAAATCTGAATAAATAAATAAATAAAATTAATGCAAATGAAATTTGTAGTCCCCAGAGCAGAATCGTCAGGCCCCAAATGCTCTGGAACTACAAATGAAGTGTGCGGTTTCATCCACGTATTAGCCATGAAATAGCAAAATAATACGTATTTGGGGGTACCAGCACACAAAAACCAAATTATTAAACAAAGAACAGAGTAATAAATGGTGGAAAAAATGAAAAAATATACATATATATTAAAACAGTAACGTGCAGCAAATAGTATCAGTAACATAAGCACAAACTAAACCTATTTTTGCACGTGGAAATGATAAACTTTACATTCATATATAAATTGGATAAAAAGTAAGATAACAAAATATTGAGAACAAAAACAACTTATCTGTTGTATATATATATGTATGTATGTATGTATGTATATATATATATATATATATATATATATATATATATACTGTTATCTCACTTTTTATGTCATCTATGTATGAATGCTTAAAGTTTCTGTATGCCACGTGCTAGATTAAGGTAACGGATGTGCTTTTGTGACTAATTCCATTTGTAGTTTGTTACTGATTTATTTTTTCCCCATTTCCACTGCTGATTACTTGGTATTTCTTTAATGAATTTTGGTTTTTTTGTGCGTTGGTAGCCCAACATTCGTATTATTTTGCTTTTCATGGCTAATACGGAGATGAAACCACACACTTCATTTGTAGTTCCAAAGTATTTGGGGTTTGATAATTCTGCTTTGGTTCTACAAATTTCTATTACATTCATTTTATTTATTTATTTATATTTTTCCTCATGTTCGGTTTGGTTTATTGATAAATTCAGTTGGTGAATATTGTCTACTATTAATGGTCTTTTATATATGTATATATATATATATATATATATATATATATATATATATGAAGCATTTTAAAGTATAGCAATTATTCGGTATTTTAAAAACTAATAATTTTCATTTTCATTTTTTTTTTTTTTTTTTTATCATTTGAATACCAAACTTTTAATTTCACTGGTTGAACATCTTACTGAAGTATCTATAAATTTAAAAATGAATCTGTTAAAAATTAAAAGATTTGGTTTTTAATGTCTCCTGTTTCCCTCATACATTTGATTAATTTTTCTTATAAAGAGTCAACTGTAAGAATTAAATTTGAAATTCTATTTTATAAAACGTAACATGTCCATGAGTAACACTAGAGTCATTTTGTTGCTGTCACTGAAATGAACAATAAAATTCGTTTTTGCTACATTTTTTTTTTTTTTTTTTTTTTTAATTTCTAAAAAATGCACGATTTCAATTTTTACACTGTCGAATAAAAAAATGCACTTTTAAATGCAATTTTTTAAAAAAATTATATTAATTTAGCTTTTAATGTTTTTTTTAATTCAGTTGTGATTTTTTTTAAATGAATCTCTATCGAGTGCAGCCTCATTACGAAAGATAAACACATTTAAACTTAAAACGGCAAACAAATAAAGTTTGGTAATATATATAGTTTAGTAAGAATATTTTTAAAATAATGACAAGTAACTATGTGAATCGCCAAGATTAAAAACTAAAACTAAACATGTCTACCTCTTGTTTTTGAATATTTTCTTTTAAGATATCAATGAAGCTTTTTTTTTTATCTTATTGCGCACGATTTTTATTGTACTGAAAAACACTTCGTCACAGTTATTCAAATGTATTTTTTGAAAATAAAATATATTTTTTCTAATATATGTGTTTTTTTTCTAAAGATAATAATTTTCATAGAAAAAGTATAAACCTCATGAATGAATAGCATATATTTATCACATTCACGAAATAGTGAAAATGATAATAGAATAAATTAGATATGACACGTAGCAAAAATAAATCGTAAATTATCATTCTTTTCAAAATATCTAATCTATGTTTTGCTATATTACATTCTGTAAAGCAGCTATAATATCTTTCATATTTATTCATTTTTCTAAAATTACCAATATTTATATAATAAATAGTGCTTACTGTAGTTTTAAATCCCTTCTCTCCCATATAATGATGATACGTTTAAAAAATATTTACTACAAAGAAATAAAAAATATTTACTACAAAAATATAACTACAAAGTTTGATTATATATATATATACATAAATGATAAATCTTCATTTTTAATTTGCATATTCAGAATTGTAGATAATCATTTATATTGGATTATATAATAGTTATGTGCAAAGATTAAGAAATTTTCTAACGTTACAAAACATTTAGCTAACTAGCATTACATATTTAATGATAAAATAATAATAAATGATATTAATAAGATACCTATATTAAGAATTGCAATTTCAAAAAGAATTTTAGCAATTCAAAGTGAAATAATAATACACTTTTAGGATATTAACTGTAACTGTTTCATATAACACCTGAATGATTTTTGCTGTGTTGGTTAGGACTACAAAATATGGGAATATTCTAAAATTTTAGAAATTTTCTATATTTCTATTTATACAATTACGCAGTAAATTTTTCCCTCATATGTTTCATTCGTTAATTTAATTTATGTGTGGCTTACATATGGCATATTTGTTTCTTTTTACAGTATATCAAAGAATGGCAGAAAGTTGCCTTCAAGCAAAGCTGCTTATTTCTACTTCAGAAATTATGATTTTACTTATGATCTCGTAATATTTACCTTGAAAACGAGTTCTGAACCACAAATTCAATTTTAATTCATCATATTTTCATTTTTTTAATTCCTTTTGTGGTTTTTCTTGTTGAATTTATGTATTTTCCATTGTGAGATCGGCATTTCGTTAAATGAATTTAATGGTGCTGCCAATAATTTCATTTTTTCTAATCTTTTTTTGTTGTTGTTGTGGTTGTTGTTTTTTCATTAGTTAAAATGTTTTAGGTCCAAATAGTTTGGCAAAAAATGTCAAACATTTCTCATTTCATGCGTGTGTATTTTTTTTATTTATTTATTTGTAATTCCTTTTCTTCTTCTTCTTTCTCCCTATTCCTCCCTGTTAAACAGTGGCGGATCCAAGGGGGGGGGGGTCATGGGGGTCATGATCCCCCCCCCCCCCCTGGAGCTCTTCAAAGAGGGATGTACATTGTACAGTGTAAGTAAAAAGTGCTAAAACAGGAACGCAAAATAACATCTAATCGAAAGAATTAGCGCTTTTTTCGAAACTGATCGAGAAAATTCGCGATTTTTCCGCGACTGATCGACATAATTCACAATTTTTCCGTACCCGATCAGCGAAATTCTCGATTTTTGCGAAGCCTATCCACGAAATTCACAATTTTTCCATGCCTAATCGACGAAATTCACAATTTGTTTTGGGTGTGATTGACGAAATTTGAGATTTTTCCACGAATGGTCTGCCAAAATTGCGATTTTCTTCACTTGATTGACAAAATTCACGATTTTGTCCGTGCCCAATCCGCGAAATTAGCACATTTTTCCGTTCTTATTCGATGAAATACGAATTTTTCCGCGCACGAAGTATGAGATACGCGTTTATGAGATACGCGTTTCTTAATTGACTGACGAAATCTGCATTTTTTTCCCGCCGTAAATTGATGGAATCAGTGATTTTTTTTCTCGCGATAAACTGATGAAACTCATGATTGTCAGCCGCTCAAAGATTTTTAAAATTTTTCAGCGCATCATCGACAAAATTTGTTTTTTCCGCGCCCTATCAACAAAATTAGCAATTTTTTCGTTCCGAATCGACAAAATTCGCGAGTTTTTTAGTACTCGATCGCCCGAATTCGTGCTTTTTACGAAGTTGATCGACCATACTCGCGATAATTTCTTTTCCGATCGATAGAATTGTCAATTTTTGTTCGCCATATCAACGCAATTCGCGATTTTTTTCATTCCCGATCGACTGTATTTGCGCTTTTTACGAAACTGATCGACCATATTTGCGACTTTTTCGTTCCGATCGACTAAATTCGCGCTTTTTACGAAAGCGATCGAACATATTCGGGATGTTTCCATTCCCAATAGACGAGATTCGCGCCTTTTTCCGTTCTTGTCCATGAAATACGCATTTTTCCGCACCGGACACCCCCCCCCCTGAAAATTCGTGATTCTTAACTGATTGATGAAATCTGCATTTTTTTTCCCGCCGTACATTGATGAAATCTGTGATTTCTTTCTCGCGATAAAGTGATGAAACTCGCTATTGTTCTGCAGCGCTCAAAAAAATTTTCGATTTTTCCGCGCATCATCGACAAAATCTTCCTTGCCCTATCAACGAAATTAGCGATTTTTTCATTTCGAATCGCAAAATTCGCTAGTTTTTCGTACCCAATCACCCGAATCGCTCTTTTTAACAAGACAATCAACTACATTCGAGATAATTTCTCTCCCGATTCACAAAATTGGCAATTTTTGCGTTGCATATCAACTCGAAATTTCCGATTTTTTTATTCCCAATCCAGGGCCGTAGCTAAGGGGATGCTATGGGCGGCTCAGCCACCCTAAAATATTTTGAACCCCCACCCCTCCCCCTGAAAAAGAATCTAAGGTCACTCAATCAATTTCTGTTCCAAAAATCCTAATGGAATTATGTTCAAAAATCTAATTTAGTTTTGAGAACCTTTTCACAGTTTTGCAGAGTTACTAAATTGTATCTGAAATAAGTGTTTCAACACTCCCTCATCCTATTTGTACATATGAAGCTAACATGATGTTTAATTTCGAACCAGTTATACATTCAAAATTTTCATCATCCTATACTTTTCTTAGCATGAAATGAAGTTATTGCAACAGTTTAATAAGAAACATAGTACCTACCATGTAAATATGCACTAATTTACCTTTCTGCGTCAGCGGGAGAGAAAATAAAAAATATATGAGCCCCCCTACAATCTCTTGAGCCCCCCTTAATGTTCACTTCTAGATACGGCCCTGTCCCAATCAACAAAATTCGGGATTTTTCCTTTCCCAATCGAATAAATTCGCGCTTTTTACAAAGCGATCGACAAAATTGGGGTTTTTTCGTGCCCTATTAACAAATTTTCAATTATTTCGTTCCAGATTGAGAAAATTCGCGATTTTTTTTGTGCTCGATCGACAAAATTTGCGATTTTTCTGAGACATACAGACAAAATTCGAGATTTTTCGAAGGCCGATGGACAAAACTCGCGATTTTTCAATGTCCAGTTGACGATATTTTCAATTTTTCCGCGTCCGGTCAACGAAATTGCATTTTCTTTTGCGCTGTAAATAGACAAACAGGCGACTTTTCCACAAACTATGAACAAAATTTGCAATTTTTTCAAGTATTATAAAAAAAATTAGATTTTTTTCCTTGCTTGATAAACGAAATCTGAGATTTTTCGCGTCCGATCGATAAAAATTCGTGTTTTTTCCGTGCCTAATCGACAAAATTCGCGATAAAAGAGTGGTCTATTACATTAACTACCATGTTGCAAAAAGATAACGTGCGTAATGAAATACTTATACATTATTATTACTATTATTATTATTATTTTATACTAGCCGCTCTTGGCAACCAGTTTTGCCTCCCTTTGAATATATACTAAGCATTAAATGATATTGCTTTTATTCAGAATTTATTTTAATTGCTCTTTTTTTTTTTTTTTTTTTTTTTTTTTTTTTTGCCAAATTAGAAAATTTTGCTAGAGAAATAGACACAGATATCATACACGATATCATACACGCATCACGTTGGCGTGACTGCAACAAAAAGCTCTAACAGTGGATGTGGAGATTTTTATGCCAAAAAAAAAAAAAAAAAAAAAAAAAAAAAGAGAGAGAGAGAGAGAGAGAGACTGCAAGGATGAAGTTTGAGGTTGAAATTTTAAAAGAGAGAGAAGGTTTAAAGAGATATTTCCAGCAATTTGACAAATAAAGAATAAATAGGTTTCAATTAACAAAATCCTTTTCATTTTTACAGATGGGGAAACATCCATGAACTGTAGATCAAGTATGATCGCACATTTGGAAAATTATTTTGGCATAATTTAAAATGAAGGTGAGTCTTCTGTCTCAGCAATGGTTTGATATAATAAAGGCATGGATTTCTTCTTTCCAATCATAACAATAATGTTGCCTTTTTTCTACACTTTAATATTAATTACAATTAATACATTTCATACTACAAACATGCCAATAATTGAAATTATGTACGATGGTTTTTAACTCGAGGAAAAATAATTTATTGATGGTGATGAATATTTCATTTCAGCATTATAAATTATTACGGATAACAGAATCTTTTATCCATTTCTTAAAAAAAAGAGAAATTTTTATAGCAATCTACTCATGATCCCCATAAATACATTTACTTTTTATTAAATTCATATAATTTTTGTTATTTTCCCTTCATTTTATCGAAATTATTAAAAACAAAATTAACACAAAAGAGATGCTATTAAATGATATATTTTTTATCTATTATTTCCCTTTTAATGCGATGTTACAGCTATCATGTTTCTACGGAAGTAACGATTTATTCTTTGTTTGCCTTTAGAAGCATCTTAACACTCATCTACATCAACTATCGGATCTCAACTTCCTTTGCTACAATCACGTTTCCTGTTCTCTTACTATCTAATGAATGCGATGTTCTCCATCACATTACAGGCTCAATGTCTTATGCAGGGAAAAAAAATAAATGTTTTCTGAAGAAGTAAATATTCTTACATTTTATAAACTGTCTGCTGAAACCTTTTATTTAGCATTACAGTGTCCTAAATTAAATAACCATGAAATAAACTTAATAAAGTTTTTATGAAATTCAAACGGTAAGAAGAAAATCTATATATATATTTCGCTAAACGTATGTGGCACAAAAATCACGATTATTTGTTAATTGTTTAATAGCAATATCCAAATGAAACACATCTTATGGATTATTGTGCAAAAGTCCTTTGGTAAGATTTAGGCTGTGGTAAATTGGATTTATTTATGTTTTGTTCCTTCGCTGCAATTATGAAGCTCTACATAAATATCTCATGAAAAATATGAGATGAAGAGAGAGAGCGATTACAGAGCTTCAAAATATCACTATTTTTATTTATTTTTATTTTTATTTATTTATTTATTTTTTTATTTATTTATTGTTCTTTTTACTTTAAGAAATAAATAAAAGTCATGAGTTTTAAACATAATAAAATATGAAAAAATGCCACGGGTACAATATTTGACGATTTATTATCTGCGTCGGGCTAGCATAAAAATACTGAGTTCTTGATTTATCAGTACAAATGCCATACATGAACCGCATTGGAGCGCTATTTTTTATGCCAATTCGGCGAAAACTTCGTTTTCAAATACCAGTTACATACATATTTTTAATTAATTTCTATTATTTTAAAAAGAAAACAGCAAAAAAAAAGTTTGTTAATAATTATAGAATAAAACAATTTGTATCATTTTAAAAAAGAAAATAAAAGCAAACAAACAGTTTATTAATAAATAAATAACAATAGCCGGGTTACCATGTGAGGCACATGTAATTGCCATTTTGTAGCGACGAAACTCGATAAGATGGTCCGGCGGAATCGGGGCCTTTGCGAAAAAACTTTCTTCTTACGGGCTAAGGCTCCTACGTTATAGGAGTCCTATTACGGGCCTGATTCAAGAAGAGATGACGTCACGCAAGAGATCTGAGTAGCAAACGGAACATATAGAATTGTTGTATGTGTGCATCAAAAACAAAGCCAAAGCTTTTCTATGATATTTTTTCCAACAATTTGTGGCTCATTTTAGACTTGTTTGAATTATACAGTCACTATTAAACACCCAAAGATCAGTAAACAAGACTTTTTTTTTTTCTTTTTACTTGATTTCAAAATTAAACTTACCCTTTGATTTCAAATACGTTTGATTCGTGGTTTTTATCGAAGATTTTAATTTGAAATATACATTTGTGGCAGACAAAATCATACATTAAAATGACATAACTGTAGCAACAAAATAAATAAATAAATAAATAAATAAAAATAAATAAAGGAAATGATACAGAATTGAGATTCGTGATATTTTTCAGAGCGTTTAACTTGAAATACAAATTTATGGCAGGAGAAATCCTTCATTAAAAGTATGCAATTTTAGCAGCAAGTAATTTCATTTTCTTTTAAAAATAAAAATGCATTAATTTTAAATTGTAAATATCAGGATTATTTTTGCAAAAACTCATTAATAAAAAATATTAATTTTTTCAAACAATTAAAATAAAAATTCTTTTTGTCAATTAAAATTTCCAATTTCATAATGCATAATTAACTTAAAATACACATTCTTTTAATTAGATATTACGACTAAAAGAGCATTGTTCACTAGTAATATGTACTTTCATATAATTTACAATAAATATGGCATTTAATATTCTCTCATAGAAAATAATCTCACTTTTGTTAATACAGATAATTTATTATTATTATTATTATTATTATTATTATTATTATTATTATTATTATTATTATTATTATTATTATTATTATTATTATTATTATTATTATAAGTGAATTTCGTAGTATCATTTTTTTTAAACTTTTGTATAGTTATTTAGTAAGATACTTGTAATTATCTGCTGAGGGGATTCTTGTAGGAACTATGCGGTGCCGTGTGATGTCATTTTACGCTCAATTCATTAGAATTTGATTTATAAACAATTACCTTATAAGTATGGCCCTTTTTTTAGTCTCCAGATCTCCCGCTTTGTAAAAAGCGGTTCGAAATGCCGTTTTTGATTGCTTTTTTTACAATATTTTCTGCATTTATCAAAGAATCGACAAACACGGCACCTTGTATACTTTCCAAATAAGAGATTTTGAAAGTTTGGTGCATTGAAGAGCAAAAATGAATTCAAAAATAAAGCTGAAAATAAGCAGTTTGACTCGAAATACACCCTTAATGCACTCGCAACAATTTAATTTATGTGAAACTTCATATTTAATGGAACTAGTTATAAAACTCAATACAGACATGATGCCATTTTTATCTCAATATTTTCACTGCTGTTAAACACACCGCAAAAGAAATCCAATATGTATAATTCTTCAATTTCATCAATAGTTGTATTATATATTTAAAAAAATTAATTGAAATTGTTTATTTTGCTGTTCGTATAAGATAATTAAACTTAAAAATTTTAACTTTTTTCTGCTTCCATAACTTTTATATAGTAAATGAATTTTTCCACTTATTTAAAGGATACGATAAATTTCCTATACTCATCTGATGATGTTATCCAAGACAGGCTTCTTAACTATCGATCTGACTTTTTATGTATATTTTTAAAAGATTTTCATTAAATAATTTTTATTTCGTCTATCCCTATGCATAAGAACTCAGTACTATTTATGTTTTAAAATTGTTTTCAATTTATAGAAACTGAATTCTAAACAGAAATTCTAGACCCATAATAGGACAAAAAAGGGCTTTCTTATTACTCTTATCTATTAGATGATTCTAAATGTTTACTTCCCGACTTCAATATAAAACTTTACAATTCACATCACATGTAAGACTACGTGGGGCTGCCATAGATTTATTTAATTCATTTTAAATAATGAGGTAAAAGGAAATACTCATTGACTTATAGGTTAATCCTTTATCCACAAATTAATCATTTTAAAATACACATTAAAAAAATATCCGTATAACAGAATATGTAATAGATTGAAATTATCTAAAAATATACACACAATATTAATGGTGATTGCTTCGGCCCGAGCATAAGCAAAATTTCATTGAGGGTGAAATTGTCAGTGAGATGAAAAAGTCAGATCTCGTATAAGACTCATTTCTCCTGCTTGGGATCTTGAATTAGGCCCGTAAGAGAAGAGAGTTGTTTCGCGACGGCCCCGGGCGGAATTCACATGTCGCTCTCAATTTGCCACGAAAACCCCTTTGCCCATTTAATGTTGCAAACAGATATTTTATATTGCGTAAAGGTTAATCCGGATATTTTAAACATTCATTATTCATTTCTTACCACCTTATTTCTCCTTTGCATGAGTGCCCGACAGGTTGAGTTTGCAACAAAAAATGCCCTAAACATCTAGGTGTTTTAACTTTTAAAATGTTTTTCATCCTCTCCAAAATAGCTCATGGATTTGTTACGCTCTTTATTTCCAAGGGATTCTGCCTCAGTCTCGAAAATTGTTTGACTATTGACGAATAACATTTCATGTTTAAACGAAAACAAACAAGCACTGTGTGTTGTTCTGACAATTAAGAGTGTATTCGAAAAAATATCTTTTTACCCTCAACACCTCGAAATTTTCTGAACCAATTCCAGGCTCATTTTTAAAAGTAGAAACATGAAACTTGCTGAGGTGATTTTTGAAGAGATACATAAGTTGTCTTATAGGATTTCATTTTTAGCTCAATTCATTGCAGTCTGATTTATAAACAGTTTTTTTCTCAATATGGCTATCTTTTTCGTTCCCAGATCTCCCGCTTCGTAAAATTCGATTCAAAATGCCAACTTTGACATCATTTTTTTTATAATACTTTCAGAATTTATCAAAAAATCGAGAGCCATGGCACATTGTGTATTATCTAAATAAGAGAATGGGTCAATTTGGTACGTTTGAGAGCAAAAATAAATTTAAAAATAAATCGAAAATTAAGAAGTTTGGATTGGAATACTCCCTTAATACATGAATATTTTTTCTTCGCGTCTAGTAAAGAATGAAATTATATCTTTTTCTTGACTTTCTCGCGAAGTCAATAAAACAGAAAAAAATAGTTGATTAAGTAATATTAAGCAATACATTTCATTTTCCCTCTTTGAAAATCAAATCCATATAATTTAGTTTCTTCCTTCTATATTATTTTACTCCTTTTAACCAATTCCTATTCTTAAACGGAAATTTATCGTTGTTTTTTGTGTAGCCCGCAATATTTTTTGCTCGAAATATAAAGATCGTTAATGGGCCAGGTAAGACAGGGCTCGTGATCAAGAAATTGTGAAAACGGAAGTTCCGAGAGAGAAATTGCCCCGATAGTTGACAGCAGTTGGACGCACAGCTGTCTAGAATGAAGATAAATTTAAAAAAAAGCACTCACTAATTGTATATTATGCTCTATTTCAAACTAGAATAGCCTTATTAAAATAAAGAAATTGACAAAAAAATCCATTTAGCTAAATTAAGGAGAGTGAATATCTCTGCCATTTCCTCCCTTTATACTTAGCCAATGAACTTCCTAATCTAATCAGGGTAACGCCTAATCAGAAGAAGCTGATACACTATATTTGAAGCAAATCCGATAATTCTGCATGAAAACACATATTTATCTCAATTAAAATATGAGTGGGATTATCCTAACCATTTCTTCCCGCTTTATACTAAATCAATGAACCCCCAAAACTAATCAGTGAAGTGATTTATCAAAATGGACGAATTTACAAAATTTGAAGCAAATCGGATGATTCTGCATGAAAAACGCACTTATCTAAATTAAATGTGATTAGCACCACACGTTCCTCCCTCTTTATACTTAACCAATGAATCACCAAAACTAATCAGTGAAGTGACTAATCAAAATGAACCTATTTACAAAATTTGAAGCAAATCGGATATTTTTATCAAAAGTTATCGCATTACATATATACGTACGTAGATATAGAACCTTGCGAGCACATTTGCTCTCAGGTTTTGATATCCTGTGAGTAAAAAGTATTTGATTAAGTAACATTAAGCAATACATTTCGTTTTCACCTTTTTAAAATCAAATCTATATAATTTAGTTTCCCCTTCTACATTATTTCACTCCTTTAACCAGTTCCTATTCTCAAACAGAGATTTATCGTTGTTTTTTGTGTAGCCCCCGCAATGTTTTTGTTCGAAATATAAAGATCGTTAATGGGCCTGTGAGACAGGGTCTTGATTAAGAAATTGTGAAAACGGAAGTTACAGGAGAGAAATCGCGCTGATAATTAATGGCAATTGGGCGTAAAGCTGTCCAGAATGAATATTAAAAAAAGCAGATATCAGCTTCCGAAAGTACACTAATTACACTAAGGTGCATTTACAAACGAAGCAGTAGATAAAGTAGATCTACTGAAGTTTTTATATCGGGGAAAAAAGTCTTTAGTTACCGAAAGAGATAATAAAGGACAGTATATACTTTCAATTAATTTTGCAATTTGGTTAAAAAAACTTTTTTTTTTTTTTTTTTTTTTGTTTTTTTTAAGATTATTTTTTTTTTCAGGTAGTCTCTGTAACTGTTATGAACAAAATATAAAATAAGAAACATATATAATTTGTGTAATCAAGTACCCTTATTTTATATTTAATTTTATCATCTACATTTGTTGTGATAACTGTAACCTTTAACCTTATACTGTGACATAGCACATTACTGATCCAGCTCTCTTGCTTTATTGCTAATGCAAGATATATGTTTGTTAATTATTTTAGTATGTATTTTTTATATATATTTTATTATAATTATTATTTAATATCGTTATTTCATTGAATTTCTTTTTTCCTAATTTGAAATCTATACTAATAAAAGAACAAAACGCTCTGTCTGTGTGTGTGTCTGTGTGTGTGTCTGCGATGGCTAGCAAAATCTACAGCACGTACAAAGCTCAAAATTTTTTTGAGAGTAGCCCAATATCTCTCCTGATGCACCTGAGCTTCAGAATTTCAAAATTCCAATTATTAACTGAGTAATTAATTAAAATCAAGAGGTCACTCTCATAAAAAATCATCTTTTTCCAAATATTTTTCTCTTTCATTTGTTTACGGTTGGTTGGTTGTGTAAAAATTTTCGCAGAAGTAATAAGAAAGCTGAGACAGAATTAAAGAAACCCATGGAGGAATAAGATAAGTGGAGGTGAAGTAAGCTCAAAAAAGGTTTGCGATATGAAACCATTTATCGCTCAAATTTAATGTGGCAAACAAAAGGACGTGGAAGAGATTTTGTATTATAAGACGAATTGAAAGAAATGAATTACAGTTGAAGCATATTTCAAGAGGAAATAGCAAATTTTTAAAATGGTCTTCGTTCTATTATTATTTATTAGAATAAATATTCGCTTTTAAAATGAAGGAAATTGGAAAATTAGCAATAATTAAATATCAAATTAAAATTAAATAAGATATTGAAAACATTTGATACGAATTAAAAATTGTATAACTAAAAGTTTCCTTCATTAATGTAATTTTCAATACTTTATAACGTAGATGAAAAATGTTTATGACTTAATAATTGCATGTAAATAAATATTTAAAATATAATGATGAAAACATTCTTTTAAAATCATGTATGAAAACTTAAGTAATAAATATTAATCTAAAATATAAATTTCTGACTGCAGACGATTTTAATGTACTAACAAAATAATGTTATATTTTCAAGCAAAACGTTGAAATAATTTTCTATATTGATATTTAAAACACATATGATAAAATAATTAATAAATTTTTACCGGTGAAGCGATAAATTAGTTCTTTTTTTAAAAACGAGAGAAAAAAAATACAGGTTTAAACCTGTTTCAATTGATAGCGAAATTTTAAAATGGAGGGCCAAAATCACAGTCCGGTGAAATCCAAACACCTCATTGGTCATTGAGCCGCGTCCTTTTCAGGGAACAATCTCTTAGCAGTTGGGTAAATGTTGTCATACTCCTTTTTCCGAGAAAAAATCGTAGCGGCAGTTTTGAAGTAAATCTTATCTCTTTTCATTTATAATCTAAATTTTTCACTCTCATTTTATAAAATGGCATCAAAATATCTTAATTGAGTTAATTTCGATGGTTTATCTTAAATAAGAACAGGCGGTAACAATCGCTTAAAAAATACTTTCCCCCTCACCTTTTTCAAATGGAGAAACAAGTTCGTGATTTTCACCCTTACCACACGACCAATGGGGTGGCTGGATTTCACTTGACTGTGATTTTGGCCCTTCCTTTTAAAATTTCGCCAATTGATAGGCGTGTCAAAGCAGGTGCTTTTGTTGGTACTTAATTGGACTTAATGTAGGGTTACATCTTAAGCATCATCTCCAGAGATAATACCTCCACTCTATTAATTTCTTTTTACTCTATAAAAGAAACCAATTTGAGATTTTGACATTTCAAAAGTGACTGTTTTTTTCCCAAAGACCTTTAAAATTCATAGACTGGCAAAATGTCAGTTTAACTTAGGATTTTTGGACATAGCTATTACGTCAGATCGTTGGTACTTCGTACATTAGAATGTATTTGTGGTTGGCTAAGTTGCAATTAATATATGTATATGTATATATGAGGCTTTTTTAGCAGTTTTTTTAAATCATTGATTAAATTTGAATGCATTTATTTAAGTTAAAATTTTATTAAGACTTTAATTTGTTTTTAAAACAAAAATGAAATGGCTCTTTGACGTACAATTGTTCGAATAGGCAGACGATTCATACACAGTAATAAATTATCAAATAGCAAAATAAATTATATATAAAAAATAGTCACTAAAAGAATAGTAGCAAAACATAATATTTAGGCGTATTAACACATAACCCGATCCCAACCAGAAAAAAACAGACTATACTCCGATCCAAGCAAGACAAAAATTTCATGAGCATAAACGCGACCCGAACCTAAAAATTCCATTTGAAAAAAAAAACTATGGATTTGATATTTGACCCGAATCAAATCTGAATCCCACAAAAATATTCAAATGAAGCATACCCCAATTCGATCAAAGAAAAATAATGTTCGTGTATATGCAACCCGACCCGAACCTAAAATTTTTCTCTGAAATAACCCAAAAAATGACCAGAACGAAACCTGAAATCGATAAAAATATTCCAAAGAACTATAACCTGATAAGAGCAAGACAAAAAAACTTCCATGAACATAAACCTGACTCGAACCTAAAAAATTCCATTTGAAAAAAAAGCCTGAAGTTTTATGCAAACTACATCTGAATCCGATCAAAATATTCGAAAGAACCATAACCGGATTCGAATAAGAGAAAATAATTTTCGTGGACATGAAACCGATCGGAACCTAAAATTCCATTTGAAAAAAATACCTGAAATTTGAATCGACAAAAATATTCCACAGAACCATACCCGGACCTGAACAAGACAAAAAAATTTCCATGAACATGAACCCAATCCGAACCTAAAAAATGAACTAAATCTGAATCTGACAAAAATATTCCAGAGAAGCATATCCTTATTCGAACAATGCAGAATAATTTCCGTTGATGCGCAACCCAACCTGAACCTAAAAATTCCATTAAAAAGCCGAAATCTGAATTGAACGACATCTGAACCCGAAAAAAATATTCCAAAGAACCAAAACCCGATCCGAGCAAGACAAAATAATTTCCCTGGACATGAATCCAACCAGAACCTTAAAAATCAATTTAAAAAAATACCTAAAATCTGAATCGAACCAAATCTGAATCCGACGAAAATAGTCCAAATAACTATAACCAAATACGAACAAGACAATATAATTTCCATGGACATAATCCCCATTCCAAACCAAAAAATTTGTAAAAAAAAGAAAAAAAAATCCCGAAATTTGAACCAAACTTAATCTGAACCTAACAAAAATATTTCAGTGAAGTATAACCTCATTGGAACTAGGTAAAATAATTTCCAGTGAAGTACTACCCGACCTGAACCTAAAAATCCCATTTGAAGGGAAAAAAAAACCCCACGAAATCTGAATTGAACCGAATCTAAACTGAACACAAATATTCCAAACAACCATAACTGTATCCGAAGAAGACAAAATAATTTCCATGAACTTGAATCCAATCCGAACCTAAAATTCGGATGTTCTACAAAACATAATGCGCTCCGTAGCGGTGGAAAGTGAAACTAAGTACTTAGCGCGTGATGGTTAAAATATTTCGTTTATAGTAAATGTTAAATTAGAACTTGGTTACGGTTAGATAACAGTTAGGTTGCAATTACGTTCCGGTGACCCTTTTGTTATTTTATTTTCCGGTTAGGTTACAGTTAGGTCAAGGTTAAGTTACAGTTAGGTTAAGGTTAAGTTGCGGTTAGGTTGTGGTTAGATTATGGGTAGGTTATGATTAGGTGACGGCCAAGTTACATTTATGTTATATTTAACTTGCAGTTAGGTTACTGTTAAGATACAGCTAAGTTACAGACAAGTTATGATTCCGATACAATTAGGTTACGGTTAGGATTTTGTTCATAGAATGAACATTACGCATGTTTGATAAAAAATATACACCTATTTTTGTAAAATGGCTCTGAATTTATAATATTATATACTAACCTTTTAGCGAATCATCAAGAATCGATTTCATTCGCGGTATAGTCAGATTTAAGAGTGATATATAATTAGTTTGAAATTCAAAATATTTCACTTGGGATATCTATGTGAAAAAAGTATTTAGTTAAGTCACTTAACAGTAATTTTAAGGATAAATATCAACACGAAATCGTTGGACACATATTCCCTCCTGCGTTTCCCATTGCAGTCATTTTAGGTATTTTTGCAGCTAAATATTACTTTTTTTTAAAAACCAATTTTTGACACAGTCAGGGGGCACGTATTTAATATAATGTACACTGTAAAAAATTTGACCCTTTTGCTGTATCATCACTCCCCCGCTTTTATAGAATATATCTCTTTTGACCTATGACAATGCTCCAAAATAGGCTGAAGTAATCATTTTCTATAAAAGCGGTGGAGTGACGATGCAGCAAAAGGGTCAAATTCTTAACAGTGTATTAACACATATTTTGAGTTGAAGATAAAATCATAAAAATTTCAAGTTCGTTTAACATTATTATAACGGACCCGGGCAACACCGGGCGGGTCAGCTAGTAGTAAATAAAATATCACCAGTCGGGTGCATTATAGGTCGAATTTCTTAGCTTATAGCACGACCTATAACAGAAACTGGTTGGATGTTTTGCTTTTGTATTATGGCTATGCACTCTTGAAGAGAAGTCTAATACAAAAGCCTTCTATGGTCTATTTATCTATTTACCTTTCTTAATTTTTGGTATTCTACTCTCTATATCACTTCAAATGATTTTAACAGGTTTTCATTTTTTGTGTTAATTATACTTAAAGACAGTATAAATACTGGTCTTATTGGCTTATTGTTATGGTAATATCTGAGTTACTTTGGTTTTATTTGTAAAAGAATTTATATATGTATATATAATGGGCTGTTTAATACCTCTGCTTATTAACCAGGAGAAGATCCTTCAACTGACTTCAAGGAGGACTTAAAGGAATCGACTGGAAGCAGAGACTTAATGTCCAATCCGCATCTTCCATCGGTACAGCCTGTTAGTACTCTTGCCTAGTGCAAGGGGAAAGAACGCTGAAGGACTTCCTCCAACCCGCTTGGCCAACGTGGAGGAATTTGACCACAACCCTTTTTATTTTACCATGAATTCATAAAACAAATCATGGTCCTCAGTTCCCGGTAGTCTGCATGTTCCTGGTTACAGAATCGATCAGACAGACATGAAGACATAGGGTGCTAAGAATCACCGGGCTCGGCTTGGCTGCCATAAGTTGATGACCTTGGCTACGTATAATGGACGATCCCTATCTTCTGAAAACCGTTTACAGGAACTTGAAGAAGAGTTAGATAGAATCAACTCGGACATTTTAGGATTATGTGAAGTAAGAAGAAAAAGGGAAGAAAAGATTGATCTAGCCAGCGGATATGTATTATACTACAGAGGCACAGAAGATGGAAAAACAAGCGGTGTAGAATTTCTGATTTATAAAAGGTAGAAGAATCACATTGTAGAATATTATAGTGCATCAGATAGACTTGCAAGATTAGTAATACAAGTGTCCAAAAGATACAAGCTGCAAATTACCCAAGCTTATGCATCAACAATAAGTTATTCTGATGAAGAAATTGAGGATTTCTATGAAGAAGTAGCTTCAATGCATCAAAAAGGAAATTGTTACATAAAATTAATAATGGAAGACTGGAATGCTAGAATGCTAGAATTGGGGAGAGAAAGAAAGGTGAATTATCTGTAAGAAATCATGGATATGGTATGCAAAATGAAAGAGGAAACAGATTAATTGAGTTTGCAGAATGTGACCAGATGTATATCATGAATTCATTTTTCAAGGAAAAGGCCACAAAGAAAATTGACATGGCGTTGTGCAAATGGCTCAACAAGTGATATCGATTGTATCTTGATTTAAAAAAAAAAGTATCATATTCAGGACTGCAGCGTTCTCAATAACTTCAATAAAGAAAGCTATCATAGATTAGTCAGATGATGCAAACTGCTGTTAAATACTAAAGTGGAAAGAATGAAGCTTTTGCTACACTCAAAGAAATCAATCGATATTATAAACCTCCAGAAACATAAAGAAGAATTTCATTTGGAACTTCAAAACTATTTCCAAGTACTTCAATCAACTTTAGAAGATCAGCAAGATGTTACAATAGTGAACAAGAAACTAATCAATACTCTACAAGAAATTGCAAAGAAGATTGCCGATGATGCACAAGTAAAACATAGACAAAGAAGATAACAGAAGAAACAAGAAGTTTGATGAAAAAACGCAGAGAATTTAAAATGAAAAAAAAAATTATCTGAAACCAAAAGTTGACTGTGCTGAATTATGTAAAGCAGTAAGAAAATACGTTACAGAAGATATCAGAAAATTTAACTGTCTTCTTTAAAAAGTTCTGGAAAATAACAAAAGTTTAAAATCAGCTAAGCGCACGCTATGTGTTGGAAGAAAAGGTATTTTGAACTGAAGAGAGCAGATGGAACAATTACCAAAATCAGTAACGAAATAGTACACATTGTTGAAAAATTCTATAATGATTTATATAAATCTGAAGAGCAAAGGGAAATCAACGTACACGATCAACAAGAAATCTTAACAGAAACTGAAGAGATAATTCCAGTGATGACAGATGAAGTTTTATAAGCTATTAGATTTATGAAAAAAAGTAAATGCCCTGGAGAAGATGGAATTACAATTCACCTTATCAAAGAAGCAGGAGAAGAGTTTGTAAAAGGCTATCCTTACAATTTTCCAAATGTCTCGAGAAGTCAGATGTACCAGAAAATTGGAATAATACTGTGATGGTGCTACTTTACAAAAAAGGAGAGAAGGAAAACATTAAAATTACCGTCCAATCAGCTTACTGTCAGTGATTTATAAAATTTTCACCAAAGTTTTAACGACAAGATTTGAATCAGTTCTGGACTCAGATCAACCTAGGGAACAAGCAGGATTCCAAAGTGGATTCAGCACAATGGATCATATCCAAACAGTAAGGAAACTCATAGAAAAACATAAAGAATATAATTTACCTCTCTGCCTTGTCTTTATGGTTATGAAAAAGTATTTGATTCCGTCTACATTTCAGCAGTTGTAGAATCTCTAGAGGACATTGGTATAGACAAACTTTACATCAATATCATAAAGAATATTTACAAGAAAGCAACAGCAACCATCCGTTCTGGTAGAGGAAAAGCGAAGATCAAGCTCGGAAGAGGAGTAAGAAAAGGAGACACCATTTCACCTAAGCTTTTTAGTATTGTCTTAGAAAATATCTTCAAGAAACTGGATTGGGAAAACAAAGGAATTAGAATAAATGGGGAATATTTAAATCATCTCCGGTTCACTGACGACATTGTAATTTTCGGTAACAGCCCTGAAGAGTTGGAAAATATGCTGAAAGATCTTGGAGAAGTTAGCATCAATGTGGGATTAAAAATAAATTTAGAAAAGACTAAGGTGATGTTCAATTCGTTTACATCAAAAAAGAAAATTGTCTACAAGAACACTGAGATTAAAGAAGTGCAAAGTTATGCATACCTAGGACAGGAAATATCATCGAATAATAGTATCATGAATGAAATCAATAGAAGAATAAGAAATGAATGGAGTGCTTTTGGAAAGAACAATATTATTCTGAAGAGTAATATGCCTCTTTGTTTGAAAAAAAAAAGTGTTCATTCAATGTATTTTACCTGCATTTACTTACGGAGCGGAAACAATGACAGTAACAAAACAGATGATACAAAGACTACAAACAACACAGAGAAGTATGGAAAGATGTATGCTTGGCATTACTAGAAGAGACAGAAAAAGGATAACCTTGATAAAAAATCAGACAAAAGTTTTTGACATTCTTGAAAGAATCAAACAGCTGAAATGGAAATGGGCTGGGCACATTGAAATAGGAAAGACAATAGATAGGGTACAAATATACTACAGTGGTATCCCAGGCATGTAAAACGACCAAGAGGACGACCACAGGTAAGGTGGAGTGATGAAATTTAAAAAAGTGGCTGGTGTAAATTGGATGAAGAAAGCACTAGAAAGGAAACATTATGGAAAAGTCTGGGGGAGACCTACATCCAGCAGTGGATCGAAAACGGTTGATTATGATGATGATGATATATATATATATAATGCAATAAGGCTTATGGTGACTATTTTCGATGCACTGTTGCCCTTCACTAGAAGTGAAATACTGAAAAATCATTCTTAGGCATGTATTTTTTGGACTTTTAAAAAAAATTTCAGTAACTTATGCATTTATTTATACAATATTTTTCTTTGCCGAAAGATGTCCTTTTTTTCATGAAATGCATGTTTTTTTTAATTTTCATTAGTAACTTTTTATTTATTAAAAACTTCAAGTGAAATGCAGAAAAAGAAATATTTTCTTAATATTTGGTTTTGAATGAAATACATATGTATGTATGTATATATAGAAAGCACTTTTATTTTAAAATTAACATAAATTGTGACAATCAGGATAAATTATTTTATTACTACTGGCTCCAAATTTATTATACTTTTTACTTGATTTTCTCACCCCAAAAAAAAAAAAAAAAAAAATAGAGCAATACATTTTGTTTTCACATTTCGCTCCTTTAACCAGTTCCTATTCTCAAACGGAGATTTATCGTTATTTTTTGGGCAGCCCGCAATGTTTTTTGCTCGAAATATATAAAGATCGTTAATGGGCCAGTAAGACAGGCTCTTGATTAAGAAATTGTGAAAACGGAAGTTCGAGAAGAGAAATTGCGCCGATAGTTAATGGCAATTGGGCGTAAAGCTGTCCAGAATGAAGATAAAAAAGCAGATATCAGCTTCCGTAAGCGCACTAATTACTCTTAGGTGCAGTTACAAACGAAGCAATAGATAAAGTAGATCTACTGAAGTTTTTATATCGGGAAAAAAGTCTTTAGTTGCAGAAAGAGATAATAAAGAACAGTATAAACTTTCAATTAATTTTGCGATTTCGTTTAAAAGACTTTTTTCTTTCCTTTTCTGTTAAATCTAATAATATTTTTCTTCTTTGTAATATGTGTGATTGTTATGAATAAAATATAAAATAAGAAAAATAATTTTATTTCTTTTTTTCTTTTTATTACAATAAATATACACTCATAGACATTTTATGTTTAAAGTCTGGTAAAAATTTGTGTATAAAAATAATGACTTTTTGTTGTGGTTATTATTTTATTATCTTAAAATTTGCTTTAAGATAAAATATATATTTAACGGGAAAGACAATGAATAATTTCTTTATTGTACATTTTGATACATACATATGTATTTTTATTAATAAACCAGTCATATAACCAGCCAGCAAAGACATAAACGTAAAAAAAAAAGTTTATTTTTTCAGTATAATACAGGCAGTTGCGTTACTAATTTAAAAACGTAAAATAAACCGAATTAAACCTTAAGGGTGTATTCGAAAAAACGGTTTTCCACCTTCAACAGCTCGAAATTTTCTGATACAATTTCATACACATTTTTTAAAGTAGAAACATGAAACTTGCGGAGAGGATATTTGAAGAGACGTACAAGGTGCCGTATGATGTCATTTTACGCTCCATTCATTAGAATTTGATTTATGAACAATTATCTTCTCAGTATGACACTTTTTTTCGTTCCCAAATCTCCAGCTTCGGAAAAATCTGTTCAAAATGCCGTTTTTGATTGCTTTTTTTGCAATATTTTCTTCATTTATCAAAGAATTGACAGTTACGGCACCTTGAGTACTTTCTGAATAAGACAATTTGCCAGTTTGATGTATATGAGAGCAAAAGCGAATTTAAAAATAAATCGGAAAATAAGCAGTTTGAATCGAAATACACCCTTAAAATCAGCAAATAATGTTCTCAACTGCTCTGCTTCACAAACGCAAAACGTTTTGACACATTTATATATGTATTTTTTAAAGGAAAGGTGTAAAATTAGAATACGTAACTATAGAATAGATTTGTAATCGATCTGTACTTTCCAATTTTTAATCAATATATTAACTATCGACTTATAAGCGTTTTTGATCACGTAACAAGCCGTTTTTCAACCCCGTTGATTGTTTGTTTTTTTTTTCCTTCAATCAAACAATTTTCTGAAGAATCTATTGTGTTTCAAATGAAACGGGAAAATGAATACAATTAGATGCTTTCTGAATAACTACACCTGCTAGTTTCATGCATTTCCGAACAAAATAAATTAAAACTTATGTTATAAAGTTGAACTTTTTGGTTTAAAAACATTCTTAACAGTAATATACTATTTAATTTGTTTATTTTACTATAAAACTGGCAACCCAGCTGCTAATTAATTCTTAACCCTTTCATGTCTGAATTTTTTCCATTTTGAGAACATAATTACTTTTTATTCTAATAACATCAATCAGAGCTATCTAAATAGACTTACTGATGTTTAAAGTATATCTTATTGTCTGAAATCTATTGAATGCACTTATTTTGCGTACTACACTGTTAAAAAAGTGTCAATCTACTAAAAAATTTTTAGTTTCTCTCAGTGATCCTTGCAATTACTAAAAAAAATTTTGTAATCTTACTCAGTTACAAGAAAATCTGTAAGAATTACTAGAAAAAGCTAGCGACGAATAGAGTTAATAATTTTATATTTTTAATAGCTATTACTAAACCTTACTAGGTGTGGCCGTGATAGCCTAGTGGTCATAGCACCGAACTCCAGGCTGAAAGATCCCGGGTTCGATGCTCGACTCCACCAAAGACGCACCAAGTGTATGCAGTGTAAGTGCTCGTTAAATAAAGGGGTTATGAAAGGCCTGTCACAGCAGTTACCATGGGTAATGATCTCTGGACTCTCCCCTCCCCTTCCGAAGTATATCAAAATTGAGCAGGTGGCAATGTTTGGTGCTGCCATCTATTGAGGCTGTGCCGAAAATCCTATGCTGCAGAAGTCTGTCTTCTTACCCACTGGATGCAGTTAAAAGGAAGCTCCTGCCCTTTGGGTACACGTCAACAACAAAACTCATTTGGAGGTTCTCGCTAAAAAGTTTTAAGTTAGTTATACGAAAAATTCATTCATACAGTTTACAAAATAAATGTTTCTTTCACTTGCTAGAATTGCGTTTTGAATAGTTACTAAGAATCTGTGAGTAATGGTTACTAAAAATAATTTTGGAGCTGTTACTAAAATTTGAATGGTGGCTCATACTAAAAAGTTTTAAGTTAGTTATACAAAAAAAAAATCTTTTGTTCAATTTACAAAATAAATGTTTGTTTCGCTTGCAAAAAAAAAGTTTGGAATGGTTACTATTTGTACTGTGAGTAATGGTTACTAAAAAATTCTGTGGAATACAAATTTACAAAAACATTTTTAGTAACCTCATGTTTTTTTTTTTTTCAGTGTATTTAATTCATATTTATATGATAATAGGCTAAGGAAGAATTTTTGAAGAGGTTTGGAAAATAACCTATTACAACAGAATTTGTGCGGGTAATATACTTGCTATTGTTTTTTTGCATTTCGTCGCACATGATTGGTTCAGAAAAGCATACTGTAAAAAAAATGGGTCGATGTACTAAAAAAATTTAGTTTCTCTCAGTGATCCTTGCAATTACTAAAAAATATTTCGTAATCTTACTCAATTACAAGAAAATCTGTAAGAATTACTAGAAAAAAGCTAGTAACGAATAGAGTTAACAGTTTTATATTTTTAATAGCTATTACTAAAACTCAGTTGTTGTGGCCGTGATAGCCTAGTGATCATAGCACCGAACTCAAGGCTGAAGGGTCCCGGGTTAGATGCTTGACACCACCAAAGACGCACCGACTGTATGCAGTGTAAGTACTCATTAAATAAACGGGTTATGAAAATCCTGTCATAGCAGTTACTATGGGTAATGATCTCAGGACTTTTCCTCTCTTTGAGAATCATATTAAAATTGAGCAGGTGGCAATGTTTGATGCTGCTACCTACTGAGGCTTTGCCGAAAGTCTTCCGCTGCGGAAGTCTGTCTTCTTACTCACTGGATGCAATTCAAAGGAAACTCCTGCCCTTCGGGCACACGTGAACAACAGAACTCATTTGGTGGTTCTCGCTGAAAAGTTTTTTAAGCTATTGCATAGCTTTTATCACGGGCTTTGAGCGCGGCGACCGAATCCAAAAATTCCGTAACGCGAAAAATCCTAACACATCGGTAACGAAATAACCTAACACTCGGCTAACGTCGTTTCAGCTCGGCAGACTTCGGCATGGTATCCTTCGGTAGACTTCGGCAGACATTGACGAGGTATTTTTCAGATATTTAGAGGATATCAAATCTCAAACTTATGTTTCTTATTTCAGTTACTATAAATCTACAGTTTCAATGATAAAAATTCCTGATAGAATATGTATAGAAAAAAATCGTCTTAAGATAAAACAAGGTAGGATAATGTAGCTTTTGGTGATTGGAGACCCGCCCAACGGTGAGAATCGAAGAATTTAAAATGCTTATAACTCACGATCTAATTTTCGTAGCGCGGCCATATTTTGTTTGGTAATTTATTATGAGACAGTTTTAATTTTTGGTGACAGGAGACCCCCCCCCCCCCCCCCACGGTGAGGGTCGAAAAATTTAAAATGTTTATAACTCGCGATCAATTTTCGTAGCACTGCCAAATTTTGTTTGGTAATTTATTATGAGAGATTGTTAATTTTTGGTGACAGGAGACCCCCCCACGGTGAGGGTCGAAAAATTTAAAATGCTTATAAATCGCGATCAATTTTCGTAGAGCGGCAAAATTTTGTTTGGTAATTTATTATGAGACAGTGTTACTGTTGGTGATAGGACACCCCCCACGGTGAGGGTCGGAAAATTTAAAATGCTTATAACTCGCGATCTAATTTTCGTATCGCGGCCAAATTTTGTTTGGTAATTTATTATGAGAGAGTGTTAATTTTTCGTGACAGGAGACCCCCCCCCCCACAGTGAGGGTCGAAAAATTTAAAATGCTTATAACTCGCGATCAATTTTCGTAGCGCGGCCAAATTTTGTTTAATGATTTTTTATGAAACAGTGCTAAATTTTGGTGACAGGAGATCCCCCACGGTCAGGGTCGAAAAAGTTAAAATGCTTATAACTCGTGATCTAATTTTCGTAGCGCGGCCAAATTTTGTTTGGTAATTTATTATGAGACAGTGTTACTTTTGGTGACAGGAAACCCCCCCCCACCGTGAGGGTCAAAAAATTTAAAATGCTTATAACTCGCGATCTAATTTTCGTATCGCGGCCAAATTTTGTTTGGTAATTTATTATGAGAGAGTGTTAATTTTTGGTGACAGGAGAACCCCCCCCCCCCACGGTGAGGGTCGAAAAATTTAAAATGCTTATAACTCGTGATCAATTTTCGCAGCGCAGCCAAATTTTGTTTAATGATTAATTATGAAACAGTGTTAAATTTTGGTGACAGGAGACCCCCCCACGGTGAGGGTCGAAAAAGATAAAATGCTTATAACTCGTGATCTAATTTTCGTAGCGCGGCCAAATTTCGTTTGGTAATTTTTAATGAGACAATGTTAATTTTTGGTGACAGGAGACCCCTACGGTGAGGATCGGAAAATTTATAATGCTTATAACTCGCGATCTAATTTTCGTATTGCGGCCAAATTTTGTTTGGTAATTTATTTAGGTATTGTCTATCTTTTATCGCGGGCTTTGAGCGCGGCGAAAGAATCTAGAAATTCCGCAACGAGAAAAAAACCTAATACTCCGGCTATCGTCGCTTGAGTTTGGCAGACTTCGGCACGGTATCCATCGGTTGACTTCGGCAGACATTAAAGCGGCATTTTTCAGATATTTTGAGAATATCAAGTCTCAAGCTTACGTTTTTTATTTCAGCTACCATAAACGTATATTTTCAATAATAAAAATTCCTGATTAACCTATATGTATTGTAAGATAATTAAAATATTTTAAACGATATTAATTTCTCATTTATTCAATAAAAGAAAAAAATGTTTTGTTATCGGTCATCACGCTCAAAATGTATAATTTGAATTAATATCAAAGACAAAAAAACTGCATAAATAAAAAGTAAATAAATAATTATGATTGCATAAGTTGATAAAAAGTGCTATGCAATAGCTTTACCGCGGCAGTCCCCGAGTGCCACACGTCTTTTTATACAAAAGATTCATTTATACAGTTTACAAAAACGATTTTTGTTTCACTTGCTAAAATTGCGTTTGGAATAGTTACTAAGAATCTGTGAGTAATGGTTACTAAAAATAATTTTGGAGCTGTAACTAAAATTTGCTTGGTGGCTCATTAGGGTGGACCTTAAATGCCATGATTTTTTTAAATTATTATTTTTACAAGTCTCACCCCCCCTATTTTGTTCCTTTTGATACAAAAACATTATGTAAAAAGTTTGAGCAATAAATTCAAATATTTAGAGGTAGCTCAATTGACCTGAAATTTATAAAATTAGGAAAAAAAATCAGAATATTAGCTACACAAATAAGTAAGCACTTTAAATGTTTGAATGATTTAATTTTGACAATTTATTTAATTTACAGCACAGTTATTAGGTTTTCATGTTACACTAAAATTTTATTGCATTTGTGCAGGTTGAGAGAGACACATTTTTCTGCTATCTGAGTACATTTTACGATGATCTTCAACAACTTGTAGTAAAAATTGTAGTTGCATTTCATCATGAGTTATCAATCCATCGTATTCTTGAATAAGTGCAACTGCACGTTCGGCATGGTCATTTACTACTTGTAGAGATTCTATCACCTCTTTTGCCTGTTTATAGTCTTCTCTTAACTCCCACATTTCAGGATCGAGTGCAAGAAATCCATCCGGAAGTTCCAACAATTGTAACAACATCATTGACTTAGCTGTGAAAAAATCTTCCAATCTTTTATTCTTGAATGAATGTAGAGCAACACTGACTCGTTTGGAATAAATTTGAGCTTGTTTTTTAGAACTAGCTTCATTCTGTAATGCAATAACCATGCGTCTTTTAGTTAATAAACTCACACGGCTATCAAATAAAGCTAAACCAACAAGTCCTTCCGACAAATACCACAAGTGATTAGCAAATTTACGTGATGATGACATGGAAACAGCGGAATGTATTGATGAGTAGTCAAGTAGTAATTTGAGCAACAACAGGTCATTATATGGGGCACATGAAGCTTGAGGTGCACACGGACACCAAAACGGACTGTAAAAACACATATATCACGTATACCTTTTTCCTCTTTTACAGTCAATTTAAACTGAGCCTTGAACATCCAGATCTTAAGATAATATATTACTTTGGACATCCAACGGGCATGATGCATTGCACCTGGTGACATAAATCTGATTCCCCTTTCTGGAACAGCACCTAGAAATATAATCACAAGTTCTAAAAATTCCTTATAATCACCTCTTAGCTTTCTTTCTCTTTGCTCTTCTAGGTACTTCTTTGCATAGTCGATAGTCTCTTGCTTAATATCTTCTACTAGATTTGCAACATCATCAAATGAAATTCCCGTTTCGTACTTGTCTTTATCAATTAAGCTCCAATATTCCTCAAAGCGTTTAAACAATGCAACTTCAGGTGAAGATTTGACGCCCATGCATACTTCAAATACAGTACTAATTATCAGTTCCATAATGTGATGTCTGCAAGCAAATGATAAGAGCTCTTTTTTCAATTTATGTTCTAAAAGAACACATGCACCAGAATTATAACCAGTGTTTGAGCTGGTAGTGTCAAAGCACATTGCACGTATATTATCTGCTATTCTCCAGTCTTCAATGGCTTCAAAGACTGCTGTCGTCTGAGCTTCTCCCGTTGCAGAGGAAATCTTTGCAACAGTCAGTAGTTGAGAAATTCCTTTCCCAGAAACTAATATTGGCAATCGATCCACTTTTTCTTTTCCAGTTAAATCATGCATTAATTTTCCATCCCAATGAATGACAAAAACAGTGTTGCTTTGGAACTTGCTTTTTATTTTTTCATATTTCTTAGTTCTCTCAAAGATTCTTTGTCGGCGAATCGAATTTCTGTTTATTGCATATTCATTAATGCTTAATCCTAAACTTTGGCAGTTTCTGATAACACAAATACAGCCTTTCGGTCTGACACCTTAGTGCGATCTAGTGCTGCTGCAAGATCTGGAGTAATTATAGTTTTACGACCTCGTTTTCTTTTTCGTATTTCTTCGACATGAACTGCATTGTTTTCAGTCTTTTCCAACTTTTCAAAATCTCTTTCTGTCGAGTTGTTTTCAAACTCGTCATCTGTAGATGAAATTAGTTCAACGGAATCATCTAATAGTCTTTTGCTTTTCGTTCGTTGTTGTTTCGCAAGAAATATTTTGTTTCTTTCATATTTTCTTTTTTCTTTAAGAGTGAGTGTTTTATCTATTCCAGCCATTGATCCGCATCTTCCCTTTTTTCTTTGAGCTATCAAAAATTCTTTATCTTCTGGTAATACTGATGTCATTGTCAGTACATCGGCTTGTGCTATGTCAAAAAGATCTTCAAGCTTGGAAATTTATTAACTTTTGTTTTTGAATATATAAAATTCTTACCTGAAGAATTATATCCAAGATTATTTTTGATCCTGTGTGTCAATGAATTCTTAATTCTAAACTAATCAAAAAAGAACGCTTTTGAAATATTTATCAAAATAAATCACTAGTTCAAAATTCATTCAACACTAATGGAATATTTGATTTTTGCTATTTGCTAAATGCAGTTTATTGTTTTAAATAGTATTGTGCATAGTACTGTCATCTATGAATAAAAATGTAAAGCTAAATGCATTTTAAAATATTTTAGAAGATAAAATTTATTTTCTATGACATAGCATGCGAGTACGCATATGTTTATCATTGCTCATACATTGGAAACTTCAACATCATTGAGCTACCTCTAAATATTGTTCAATTGAGCTTATATTTTACCAGAATTATTTTTTCATGAAAAGGAACAAATTTAGAGGGTGAGAAGATTACATTTTGAAATTTGAAAAATAAGGTCCACCCTATGGCTCATACTAAAAAGTTTTAAGTTAGGTATACAGAAAATTCTTTTGTTCAGTTTAGAAAAAAAGATGTATGTTTCACTTAAAAAAAAAAAAAAAAAAAAAAAAAAAAGTTTAGTATGGTTATTATTTGTACTGTGAGTAATGGTTACTAAAAAATTCTGTGGAATACAAATTTATTAAAAAAATTTTAATAACCTCATGATTTTTTTTTTATTTTTTTTTTTTACAGTGCAAAAAATATTTTAAATTTAAAGGGTGAATGATAAGCATAAAACAAAGGAATCGCCAACAGTGCAAAGAGAATTAAGCAAACTTTTATTATTACTATTATTACTAAATGTTAAAACATAAATTAAGTCATAATAAGAAAGACATATAGATATGTACTATCATCTCTATATGTAGAAAGTAACCTAGGAATTGTTAAGACAAAATTATACTTGGTGAAATGATATGTACTATTAATAGCACACCAGACTCAAAAAAATTAATTTTTCAGATTTTTGGTGTGATTCTGTATTCATACAAATTTAAAGTGTGTTTGCAATCAAAAGTTTTATTATTTTACAGTTAAAATTTTATAAATGCTAAAAAAGAGGTGCAAGAAATTCCAAGAGGGGTAACAGATTGCGGCCTGTTTGGCTACACTGTAAAAAAAAAAGTGCCGATCTACTAAAAAAACTTTAGTAATCCTTGTAATTACTAAAAAATGTTTAGTAATCTTAGTCGGTTACTAGAAAATCTGTAAGAATTACTAGAAAAAAGTTAGCAACGAATAAGAGTTAATAGTTTTATATTTTTAATAGCTATTACTAAAACTCACTTGGCGTGGCCTCGATAGCATAGTAGTTATAGTAACGGACTCCAGGCTAAAAGGTCCCGGGTTCAATACTGGACAGCGCCAAGTACGCCCCGAGTGTATGTAGTGTAAGTACTCTATAATGAAGGGGTTATGAATTTCCTGTTGGAGCTGGTCGCAATGTTTGGTGCTGCCATCTATTGCGTTTTTGCCGAAAATCTATCGCTTCAGAAGTCTGGATGCAGCTCGAAGGAAGCTCCTGCTCTTCGGACGCACGTATTTGTTATTAAAAATAATTTTGGAGCTATTACTAAAATTTGCTTGGTGGCTCATACTAAAAAATTTTAAGTTAGTTATACGAAATATTCTTTTGTTTGGTTTACAAAAGAAATGCTTGTTTCACTTGCAAAAAAAAAGTTTGTAATGGTTACTAAAAAATTCTGTGGAATACAAATTTACTAAAAAATTTTTAGTAATCTCTTGAATTTTTTTTTACAGTGTAGTCATCCTGGTCTTCTGACTTAGCTCTGTAATAAAGGTGTTGTTAAAAAATAATAACAATAATAATAATAAGGCCGAGTTTTCTATCAAATAGTCTATAATTTTTTTATATCACCTGTTAAACAGCTGTTCTTGAATGTTTTAGGTTTATAGCTTAAACTTAACATTTTCTAATTCGTGATCTTTGGTTTTTACAAGATTGCAAAAGTTTTAATACTGTTAAATGTCTGTGGAAACTTATGCTGTATATAAAGAAAATCTATCTTACACGGAAACTTTCTTTTGTACAACAAAATAGAACAGTACATTCATAAACAATAGCAAACCTATTACGATGAGAACCTGTTTAAAATGGTATGTTTCCATTTTCATGTAAATTATCTCACAGCTGGTTTTACTGTATAATATAAATCGTCATAATTTATATACTATGCGATTATTGCACATTTTTACGGTTCCGTACTTAAAAAATGAAAACGGAACCATTATAAGATCACTCGTGTGTTTGTCTGTCTGACATAGCAATTTTATCGTAAACAATGGAACGTAGAAAGCTCAAATTGAGGGAAGTGATAAATACCTTTGAAACACATATTTATAGATTATTAAATATTCACAAATATATTTAGGAAAAATGTAGGGGGGGGGAGGAATTACGTTACTTGAAAAAAAAAATCTTTATATATCGTGTAAGGTGTCCTGCGAAAACTTTCTGCTGAACGAATGCTGAACTTAAAAGTACAATTTTTTTTTTTTTTTTTTTTTTTTTTTTTTTTTTTTTTTTTTTGAAATTCAAAAAATTTCAAATTCAAATTTTTTTCAAAGTTTCGATCTTTGTCTGAGAACTTCATCTGGAAAATATCTTTATACTGTTTCTAACTAGAGTAAAACCGCCTTGAAATTCAAAAGTTCATTATAATACAAGGATATGTTTAGGAAAATTTTAGGTTCTTTAAAGGATCCTCCACAAAATAATAATAGAGAAACAGTCGAAGCTAAATACTTTCAAAAAGTGGTAGTTTTATTATTCATTTTTATAGGTATATCTTTTGTTTCTCTAAATAAAATTGTATGAAACATATTCAACTGCAAAAGCATTTCCATTTATAGAAAGAATTATGATGATTTAAACGCATTGCTTTTTTAAGAATTGTCATATTTTCAAAAAGTAATTTTGGTTAATAAATCTGATTATTTTTGTAAATATTTCACAAAAAAATTATAACTACCGATATATTTAACCAGTTTTAATGAAAAAACATATCTAAGTTTTAGATGAGTATTACCTAAAAATTCCAGTATACCTCCAGATATTAAAGAAGATAATTATTGAAGTAGATCAATTTCTTGATAAATAATTCGGTAGATAAAGGGTTAATAGAAACAGAAATTCTGTGATAATTATTGTACAAAGCTTTTATTTTTGAAAAATTCACTTATTAATGGTCCGTGGGATTTCAAGTAATGGATTTAGAATAGCGTGGAGTTCTGAAGGTCCGCAGTCGCTAATATAAATAAATTAAACATATCTAAATAAATTTTGTTTTTTAATTCTATTGATTCTGAAACTGAAAATTTGCACTTTGTACTTTTACTACTTTTAAATATTTCGTGTGTATTTATGCAATTCGTTTTGGGAAATAATGCCTGTAGTATTATAGTAGTGTACTGAATTATTTATAAACTTGCATTCCTGAAACAAATGTTGCATGTAAAATTATCTGTTATAAGTTTATTGAGTTATGATCATTATTGAATTATTCAATTGAACAGTTCAATTAATTGAATGTGTTATAACAGATGTATTTTTTGGAAAGAAAAACAATAAATATTTTGTCAATTTAGAAAGTACATAGCTGACATGTATTTTCAATTAAAATGTCCGTTATAAAATATTAGCGTTTTCCAAATGAAATAATTATTAAATTCTTTCTTTCTTTCTTTCTTTTTTCATTTACAAAAAAGTTTCAACTGTTGGTTAATTTGATGCAATAATAAGTAAATCCCTTTCATTAAACTTAAACCTTATTTTCCTTATTAGACAGCACAAAAATTGAAAATTTGCAACGTTTACAAGTTAAAAAAAAAAAAGGCTTTAAAACTAAATTTCCCTTCCCTCGAAATTTCTTCTTTCTTCCATCCCCCCCCCCCTCTCTTCTCCATCCTCTAGCCTTCCAACATGCAAACTTAAACTTCTAAATTAATTTCTTTGTTATTATTATTATTGTTGTTGTTGTTGTTGTTGTTGTTGTTATTTGCCGAACTTGTTTCTTTTTGTTAACAATAACAATTAAGTATATAATGATATTAAATATAAACAAATCCATGTGAAAGACTGAAAACTGAGAAAAATTTAATATACAGGATGAGTCATAAATATCGAAACAATAGGCTATCTCCTTAAATATTGCCCCTAGACCCATACTTCCAATTGCAAAAAATCATAAAAAAAGATGAAATTTCTGATAAGATAAGTTGCAACTCCATGGGGGGTCTATTTGAAAAAGTACAAAAATTAAATTTTTATACGGCCCCCATAGTTCAAAATTCCCAATTAGAAAATTATTCCTTATTCATTCCTAAACTGAACAAAAAAAATTTCATCTAGATATCTAAAAACCCGACAGGGATATAAAAATCCGAAATTCTCCAAAATTCGTGACTTACACCACTTTACCATGCCTCTAAACAAAGAATTTTTGATTAAGTTTCAAAGCAAATGAGGGATCGTCCATAAATTATCTGTTCATATATGCCGATTTAAGACTGTGCCTCTTATTTGGACATAATAAAGCAGTGTATTGATTTAAATCAAAACTTGTTTTCAAAATAAATTTATCGTTAGCACTGGAGGTCTGCATGAATCGAAATATCTTGGTCCGGTGTCAAAGCGACCCATAAGGGAAAAGGTTCGTCCTGGCCTGAAAAAATGTTAAAATCATAACCCGGACCGATCTGGAAAATAGTTTAGATCATAGCCCGGTTAAGCCGCAAATTTCTACGCAGTTTTTTACTTCGGTGTGGGAAAAAATTGTTTCGTATGGAGGAGTTCTGACCAAAAATTCCTTTTATAGCTTTTCGTTTTTTTTTATTTATACTTTTTATTATTAAAGAAGCGGCAAAGCGTGTAGTATATTTATTTTATCAATGAATCTCTATTTATTTGTAAATGTTTCACTTATATTTTAATATCGTTAATCCATATCTCATGTGTTGGATACATTATAAAATGGTATACAGTAAAACCTTTTAAGATGGAATCACATAAGAAAGAAAAAATACATTATAGACAGATGGCCTCCCCAGGAGGTGTAATTGGAGTTTATTTTTTTTTTTCAGGTGTTATTATATTTATTTTGAATGGATTCAACATATTTTCCGTTTATGATAGAATTCTATCATAGACAGATTTTTTTCATTGGTTTTATTGTATTTAATTTTTTAGCCTTTGAATATATTATTCTTTTAAAAAAATGAATTTTTAACTGTTTTATTTATTTATTTTATTTATTTATTTATTTATTTATTTTGCAAATAAAGTTTTAAAATCTATGTGTTTTTCGTAAAAACACATAGAGCCGAATTTTATTTATTTTATGCACGTATTAAGTCAGTCAGAGACAGTGTTTTTATACGGGTTTTGTCGAGACCTGAATTAATGATTTCGTCCAGTGGAAAGAAAGAAGCAGTCCCCTTCTTTATAAAAAGTACGTTAGGCCCGGCCTGGCGAGTCTTCAGATAAAGCAACGTCTCGATTCTGGCCTGGCCTGGGCCCAGAATACAGATTTTTTAACATCCTGTCCAGCTTAAAAAGCTTGATAAAAAGCTTGAAGTTGTCAAAGCTAAATTAAAAAAAAAAAAAAAAAAAAAAAAAAAAAAGACTTAATCTGCATCTTAGAAAAAGCACTCTTTTAAATAACTGAAGAACATTTAAACAGTACACTTCGTTTTTCTGTATAATGAATATTTTCCCCCACTATTTATTGTCTTTAAATTATTAAATGTTAAGAATTTTTAAAGAAAAGCATAACTTGAAACATGTTATTTTCAATTTTTTTACATTAGTTTTGTTTCATCAAATTTGAAACAATTTTTACTTTTGAAAATATTATTTTTTTAAACTTATATTATTTTTTTATAAATATTTTAAATAGTTTTTAAAATAATATTAAAAAACAAAAACCCTAGAACGAAACTAAAATCAGATTTTCATCTTTAATTAAATGGAAAGAAATTGAAATCCTATAAATAATGTTACGAGTTATAACGTTTTTTAATTATCCCATTTAAACGAGTACTAACCATATGAAGCTTTTATAAATTGTATGAGAAATTTTAGGATGTGATTTTCTCAACAAAAAAGGCTAACCATCACAAAAAAGTAAGAAATCAAAATTCTAACTCAATAAATTTTATACGCATTTCTAGAACTGTTAAAGTAAAATTGTTTTTTGAATTGCGCACATTTCAATTTGTGTCTAATCTCTTAAAATCTGATGAATTTTTTAAATGACATTAACTTTGCGAGTTTTTAAGATATGGAGATGTAACTTTTTGTGTCTTATTCAGGACTGAATAAGGAAAGTTTTCCTAATTGGAATTTTTATCCTACGGAGGCCGTATAAAAATTTAATTTTCGTTTTTTTTAACTAGACCCCCCCATGGAGTCGCAATTTATCTCATCAAAAATTTCACCTTTTTTTACGAATTTTTGCAACTGGAAGTATGGGTCTAAGAGCAATATTTAAGGAGATAGCCTATTGTTTCGATATTTGTGACTCACCCTGCATATATAGTTTCTTTTATCTATTTACCATTTTTGAGCCATTTTTTGAATGATAAAGAATTCAAGCATGAAATAAATATTAGGATAAATATCCAGCATAAATTCAGATCTCTTTTATTACTGATTTGTATTTCTGTCAACTCTCAAGTTTCTGAATTACAGCAAAAAATTACTAAACTCATGGCAAGAGCTGCGATAAAGTGACAAAATTAGCGTTGCTACTGCATTTTTTTAGTAACCTTTCATCGACAAATGCAAACAGTCACGTGAGTTATCTTAGCCACATTTTTTTACTGGCAAAAGCAATAGGAATTATCTCTCTAGATATGTTTACTCAGAGAAAAATACATTATTTTCTCTGTTTGACAGTAGAAAAATTAAAAATATGAGATATTTTGAAATTTAAAAATTTTAAATAAAAGTTAAATTTAATCGTCTGCGTTGCTACCTTCAAAATGATGTCAGCTTTACGTACGGACACGTTTGTGTTTTATAAATTGCGATACAATCTTTAGACAAATAGTGATACAGTTTTCAAACAAATTGCATTAGAGAGTACCTTATTTTTCTTATTGGAAAGTACAAAAATTGAAAGTGTGCAGCAATTGCAAGTCTAAAAAAATTACAATAAAAGTTAAATTTAATCGACTGTTGTTGCCATTATCAAAATGACGTCAGCTTTATGCAAGGACACTTTTGTCCTTTATAAATTCCGATATAATTTTCAGACAAATAGTGATATATTTTTCAAGCAATTTTCATTAGAGAGTACCTTATTTTCTTTATTCGACGGTATAAAAATTAAAAATGTGCAGTATTTATAAATTTTAAAAAAGTGCAATAAAAGTTAAATTTAATCGTTACCATTGTCAACATAACGTCAGCGTTATGCGGGATCAAGTTTGGCATTATAATATAGATTGTAAATGCTTTTGATTATGCTACTGGCAGAATGTTAAGATAAAAAATACAATATCCATTTGCTCTACCATTCAAATCTTAAAAAAGGTTTTTAAAAAGTCGTATTAAGCAAAGAATAAAAATAAACGAAGCTTTAGAAAAATGTACTACTTTCATTCAATGGCATTAAATCATAGAATAACTATTTATGTAATGCTAATCTAATCAAAATACGTATAATGATATTTTATCTCCTTTTTTTTCAATAGAAAAAAAAAGCACTTCTTTTAAAGTTATCGCTTCTTAAAGCCTAAGTAATAACCATCACTATACTTTTATTTCACAAGCAACATAAAATATCAGAATACATTTGAAATTCTTTATAAAACGTTTAAGCAGCATCACATAAAACATATAAAACCCAGCTTCGTAATAGTCACAGAATAAATACATCCAACTTAAAAACCATGAATTTCAAATATATGGACATATTCACCAAAAAACCTCCCTTAAAGCCCACCCGCTGCCTTATTCCCACCCTCCCGACAGAATCTGAGCTTTAATAAATAAAAGATTACGCCTTCAATTTTTTTCATTGACTCAAAATCCTGCAATCGAGTGAAAACTCAAGGAGTAGGGATTTTCTGGCCGGCCATTTGTTGGCTTCCGGCTTCGGCAAAAAGGGAATTTATTGGGAACAGAAAATTCCCTTAATCCCTCACGCGTCTCCGCTATTCACTCCCCTCCCCTTTTCACTAATGCCTATTTCTGAAAAATTTTAAAGACTACGCCAGCCTCTCCATTTGTAATGACCGAATCGACGTTACATATGTCACATCTCGGGCTCATATGTAACATGTCAGTAGGGGGGCTAGGAGTGATGACAAGTGAAAACGCCGTCGTAGTATAGTATTGCCTTTTTTTTTCATCATGAGCATTTTTGGTAAATATTTGAGGATTCGCGCATGATCGGGAGCGTTCTTTAACTGCAGAATTATGTTTGTAGAAAAGCGACTCATAATTTAGCTGTTTATAAAGATCTTGTTTAGGTTTTTATGATTGAGACAGTTTTCAGTATTAGCCAGAATCCAAAAATGATAAAATATTTGTTTCGCTTTTATTATATCTATTTTCTTCTTTTAATATAAAGGGGTTCTGTTGTTTTAGAAGTATGAAGTTGTTGGATATTTTGCTAATAAATTATTTTAAATCATTCTTTTATACTTCAGTTCGAGTTATATATTTGAAGAGCTAAAGATCACAAAAGAGAAGCTCTAAATTTAACTTCAGTAATATGGTTAAAACTGAGTTAAAAAAAAAAAAAAAGTTACGATTTCTGTCACATAGAACATTAATTTTTTACAGCTCATGGTGCTAATTATAATAATAGTTTTAATTTTTTCAATATTTTTAGATAGCTTAATACATTTAAAGAAGTTTTTCGTACAAACACTTTGAGTACAGAATTGTCACCAGTGACTGTTTTTTGTATCTATTGCGCCAAAGAAAAATTTCATAGTATTTTCACAAAAATTCACGAGTATTTTTCTTATGTTTGAAATTACCTTTATTAAGCAAAATATGTACAGTTCTGTTCGAAAATCTTTTGCCATTTTTCTTGTAAAACCATAATGCTATCACTGTAGAACTTCAAGGATTTCTGGGCAAAGAACTGAATCAAGTGATTTTTACAAGCCTCTATTGAAACTTCCTTTACACCAATAAGAAAGTTCTGCCGAGAGCTAAGCAAATAGTAGTCAGACGGGGCAAGATCTGAACTGTACGGTGGATGCATAAAAACTTCTCATTCTTATTCTCTTATTTTTTCAGAGTCATTAAAGATGCGTTTGGTCTGGATTGTCGAGATGGAAAGCAACACCTTTCATATTGACCAATTCTGGTATCTTTAGCTCAATTGCGCGCTTTAGTAGCATTAGATGTTGGCAATAGATAGCAGGATCAATCGTTTGGCCGGAATGGAGCAGCTTTTGATGCACAATTCCTTTTCAGTCCTATCAAACAAAAGACATTACAGTACTTGTTGTCAATCTCGCTTTTGCCACGATTTACGCATCGTCAACCATGAAAATTTTTACAAATTAATCTAATATAATAAATCGAAAGTCATTATATGGAACTACAAAAAAAAAAAAAAAAAAAAAAAAAAAAAAAAAAAACGCTGCATACGGAATCATATTACAATAACTTATAACACGATTATTCAACCGGTAAATTAATTATAACAGATGTAAATTTTCCAAGTGGATGAAAAAAAATCGATTTTTTCTGTTGAGCTGATTTATAGTATCTCACCAGATTGCTAAGGTTAGTTGGGTGCAATAGTCCTCCAGTATTCGTCCGGGATGGCATAGTTGTAAAAGCGTTGGCGGATTCAGCCAATACATCGCTGGTTCGAATCCTGGCCCGGATTTTTTCACCCACTTGGAAAGTTTACATCTGTTATAATTGATTTACCGATTGAATAATCATGTTATAAATTATTCTAATACGATTCCATATGCAGCGTTTCTGAAGTTCCGTGAACTGACCTTCGATTTAATCTGTTAAGCTGATCCATAGTATCAGACCAGATTCTGTAATCGTTGAGGTTATTTGGGTAGAATAATCCTCCAGTGTTCGTCCGGGATGGGTCAGTTGGAAGAGCATTGGCGGATTTTGCCAATACGTTCCTGATTCGAATTCTAGCCCGGACTTTTTTCACCCACTTGAAAAATTTTCATCAGTTTGCCTCTTCGTCATTAGGTTACCTCTTCTATCCTTGGTAATAAGAAATAGAAGTACGCTTTCTCTCAATCATAATTTTTTTATCAGTGCTTAGTTATTGTAAATCATCGAGGAAAAGATAATTTTACTACTATTTGTTTCCTTTTGAAAATAATTAGATCAAAAAAAAAGTTAAAATTTTAATGAACTCTCTTACTATCTCTCATTTGCCGAGGTTCCTGTGTTTGGCAGAGCAGTCTAAGAAAAAAATAACAGCAAAGTCATGCAAGACAAAGTCTTGTAGAAATATTTTCTGTATACTTTGCGGCATTCTACAAAACAGACATTGGTTTTACTGTTCTAAAAAGATTTTCCTGCTTTGCATTTCAGCAATGTTCAGAAGTTAAACTTTTTTCAACTATTTTTCATTTTTTTCCTTTGTCTGTATGGTATGCTCTACAACATAATATCAGTATTTTATGTAAAAAAAAATAATCAATTGGTGTTTTGCCTTTAAAAAATTTACAGCATTCGTTTTAATTCAACATAATTGTTGGGGCTTAGTCACTGTCCGGCTTTTCTCTTTCCATATTTTTTTGTGGGCCATCGATTAGTGTCATGCATCTTCTTCTCATATAAGTAAGCTTCTACTGCAGCTCAATTCAAGTACAGGATCTTTGGCCTTTTCCCGTAAAGATTTTTTAGTACTTTTCAACAAAGTTGAAAACTGCTTATGCATTCGGTGTGTCTGTCCAACTGTCCATACTCAAACTCCAATAAATAGGTTTGGATTTTCATGCAATTGATAAAGCTTATTTAGGGTCACTAAAGCATGTTTGGTATTGCATATGAAGTATGCACGATTAATGGTTAATTTACAGAGACACTCAAAAGAATTCAATTACATAATGGTATATGGCTGGAGAAAAATCGTTTGGAAAGTATTTTAATGACATTAAGCTATTTCAAATGCATTCAAACTGATATAAATCTCTGAATTTCACTATGATAAGGTTAAAACAGAGCATTCATTAATAAACAAGAACACTGTAAATAAGTCGGTTACAATACTGTCTTTGCCTAATAATTGCCAGAAAGTACATTTTAAAATTTGATTTGCGCTTTTAAATTTAATTAGTTTTTCGCTCTTTAATCATAAATTCTATACCTCATATACAGGGCTTCAAAAAAGTATTAGCTTGCTATTCTCTTTATTAGAGGAAAATTGCTGAAAGGGAATTGAAGTATATGCATCGCTAAAGTAAACTAAATTTCTGAATGATTCTGAATGTTAACCGATACAAATATCTATATCATATAGAGGGTTGCTAAAAAATTCAGATAAATTTCCGATTATAGATGGGAGCAGCTAAAATTCGTTTTGAAATGCATTACACATTTCCATATAGTGAAATGAGTCATAATATTTTAGTTTTTAAACGGTGCAGTTTTCTTACATTATTCTGAATGGGGTGGAAAGTGCTTCATAATCTATGCTTGACGCATGGTTTTTCTTTTTTGTTTCTATGTTGTCCTTTATGATTTGGTAGTATTTCTTTAAATTTTTTCTAGCTTTAAAAAAACTTTTCATTTTATTTCTTGGATAGATCACAAATGAATTACTCTGTTTTTGATATTACACAGTCGCTATTTAACAGAAAACAATTTCTGTTTAAACAGCTCTTTTTAGGTGAGTAAACACATAGCACCTGTAGTCGTCATTCAGTTCTCTGTTGGCATATAACAGAGTAAAAACTACCCAATCGAATTCATTTGAAATTTAAAATGTTCAATTTTTGCATAATTTTATCGAGTTAATTCAAATTTTAGGAAAATCTGATGTATAGTTTAATGACAGGAACAATCAAAAGTATTCCGTTACATTACGGCCGATGGGGGGAAAAAAAGTTCCATATGCATTTTAATGGAGTCACACTCTTTCGAACAAATAAAATTGACATGCATCATCTATGAAGTATGCGCTAAAATGCATATTCTGTGCAATGTATGATACAAAAAATACTATATGTTATTACTTTACAGGACCTCACAAAAGTATTCCATTGCGCAATAATATACGGGAACCATTGTTTGGGGCGTGTTTTAATTATATTAAATTATTTCACATTTTATGAAATTGGCATACGTTGCTGATATTTACTACAAGTTACTTCCTGTAAAATAGAAAGCAGATAATATTTATAGGGACGCACATAAGATTTCGGTTGCTATCAGTGGTACAGGCGTACAAATAACAGAGGGTATACGTTTTAAGCAGCGGGAATACGCTCAAAACAGAGGGTATATCCTAGAGTTTATATATTATAGCTTTCTTGAGAAACAGAGGGTATACTGTGTGCCTTAATAAAATCCAGACGTATACGGTGTATACCACAGCATACCCTCCATTACCTTACTGGTTGCTATACCATACACGAAGTAATGTATACTATTACACCAAGATCTGAATAGTTTTAAAACTTCGTTATAGAACGAACACACCTCATTTGCTACGCTTGATGTGAATTTTCCAACTTATTGAGATTCAAATTTTCTTGTTAAAAAATATTAACGTTATTCTGCAATCCTCCATATAGGATTACCAGCCCCACTAGTGGTTGAGGCTCCACTCTCGATGCTGGTCTCGATACTGGGAGGAACTGGGTTCGAACACAATCGCGCCTGTCGGTCTAATCGTTTGGAAGCTCAATTAGAAAGAACCCCATTGAGGGCGCATTTTCCACTTAGGGTCTAAATCCCTCATTCTGATAAATAGCCGTCATAAACGCAACCAACCATGTAGAATTACCTTTCAGTCGTTTAAATTGCCATATCGAAATCATATGAATTGAAATTTAGTAAATTTCTTTCTTCTATCAGAGTAAAATCCACCAAAAATGCTTCCCCCCCCCTTTTTTTTTTTTTTTTTTTGTATGTGTAAGAGGGAAATGTTAGTGTCTAAATGCAACAAAATAAGTTCGCAAGTATATGCACAAAATAGGATGTACAAATTCTAGGCTTCATGCTTTAACCCTTTCCGGCACGGGCAAAATCTGTACTAAAATGAGAAATTGTCGACTGATACCGGAATTCACAAACGAATTTTTTAAATATTTTGAATTCCTTAATTTAAGCTTTAATTGTAAAAGCAAAATTTTACTAAAATGTTACTGATGCCGTTTGCAAGTTTGGAATTAAATTTAGGTATCTCAGACCGGGCACAGTTTGCTGGAAAGGGTTAACTCATCCTCAGTAGATCAAATTTCAACCGATTTAATAATTATAAAGTTTTTGTGACGTTGTGTGCTACTACGTTGACGCATAAGAAAATAAACTTCAACTGAAGGTACTGAAGATTCTATTTCAAAATATGTTTTGAAATTTACAACAAAAATGAGTCAGCAAATAAATATACACTAGCGGCCTTCGCCTGCTACGTTGGTCGGTTTATCTAAAGAAAACTTGAAGAACACGAAATATACTTGTGAATTGGGTGATGACTTTTAAAGTAATAATTTTTCTAAGAGAGCGGAAATAAAAATTAAAAGTCACCTGAAATATTTTGAATTCAGAAGAAAAGCAACTCGCTTTTGGCATGATGCCAAAAACCCTCTTCAATAGATTTCTTGTAATTATCTCTTTTCGTCATTGTATTCATGGAATTTTTTTTTTTTTTTTTAAGTATTCAATCAATTTCAAATTTTCGAATGCTCTTATATCATGTTTAAATAAAGACCTAAAAAACTTTTTGAGTGAAAATACTAAAAAATCGGCGAGATATAAAATGTTTATTCTTAATCGGTTATCTATCATTTTTTAACCAACCACTCAACCGATTTTTTTTTTCTCTTCTACAAATAGTTAACCAATGTTTAGACACACATTAAAAAAAAAAAAAAAAAAAAAAGCAAATCGATAGTGCAATAACTTTGGGAGATATAAAATATTTACCTGTGGAAACTGTATAATAGTAACCTTTTTTTTTTTTTTTTTTTTTTTTGAAAAAATCGAAAAAAAAAAGAAAGAATTACACTGTCACTTTCAGAAAAGAATGCGAATTTAGAATCCGGCATCGTTTTTTGTCAGATTTTCTTAACTCTCAGGATCGGAGTTCAAAAATGCATTCCTCGAAAATATTGAAAAAAGGACTGAAAATCGATGTTTTGTAAAAAATCGAAAAAATTGTAAGTTAAAAAAATTAGACTGTTAGTCCAAGAAAAGAATAATCTATTTAAAAATCTCATTGTTTTTTGTTTGACTCTGTTAGAATGCCCGCAAAGGCAATTTAAGAAAGAGGAAAAAAATTTCCTTTTGTGATTCATTGTTGGTTGACTTCGGGAGGGATCTTTTTCGACCTGTGCGAACACTGTGAAAACATACAGGGGTAAAGTAATTAAAATTTTAACGTTTTTAATTAATAACTTACCAATAAATTTGAATTTCGGGATGTGAATGGGCAACTCGGGATCCTGTGATTTTTTTTCTTTCAATTCAAAACAAACGCGACGTTTCTCCGTTTCCGGGATAAGAGGAGATGGCGATACATACATAAATACGCACTGATTTTAATAGTATACACTGTTAAAAATAAATCTGTGAATTCCAGGTGAAACTACCGGCAGCAATGTAGCCGAACTTTTACCGTTCCGTTAGTAGATTTTCCGTTGTGGGAAATACAAGAAGGGAATACTCCGGTATAAGAATCAGTAACTTTCCGTTACAAAGTTTCATTTATAATAGTAATAACTTAATATAATTTTTAAAAATGATTTACCGATAAATCTTCAAAGAATTCGAAATCACCGAGGGATTTTGAGCTGCTATGTTATTTTACTTAATTGTTATTTTGAATAATTTAGTTCACGCCGTCCTCAGGATCGAACCCGGGACCTTCAGATTGCGGAACAAATTCTTACGAACTGAGCCAAAGTTGCTGATGCTAAACGGTACAAAGTATGTCTTTTATGAGTTAGTGGGAAAATCTGTTGTGCTTTTTAAAGATTTCCTTTCAAATATATTCCTTAGAATGTTTGTAAACGGATTATTTTAGACTGATGCATAATACTTATTCTTTTTTTAAATCATTTTTAATTTTTTAAATAGTTTAAATTAAAAAAAATTACTGTTTGAAACCACTGTTTTTTTTTATAAATTTTTTTTTATTAACAATTTTTTTACAATATATATATATGTAATAAAACGACGACGATGTTCTATAATAGTGTATAATCACTAATAGAATACCATGTTGGTTGTAGAATACTACTATTCACTAAGATTCAATAGTGGGATGAGCAGTCGTTCTGGTAAGTGGATAAGCCATGGATTTGTTCTCGTAGGAGTTTCTCCAATAACAATGCAAGAAAATCAGTGTTTTAGTTCTTTATTATTTAGAGCATGAACTTAAGTTACTCCACAGATCACCGTTCCATACATCTATCACTACGGCCTTCGCTCACTAAGCTGCAACATTCCGGCGTTCTACAATCTCGGAAAAAATGACATTTCTAATTCAGCGGAGAAATAAAACACGCGTCTTGATAGTTTAAAGAAAAGGTGCATTCTACTCTCCTGAAAAGCCAAATGAAAAAATCATTTTCACGACAAAACTAGCGCCCTCCTACTCCGCGTCAATCATTTTAAAAAATCCAATCAGAATGGACTCGAGCCTCTAACGGACAAAATGATCAATTCTAATTGGCCGTAATAGGCGGTCTACTGGCAAGAACTATATTTTTTTCTCGGAACACTAAGCCCTTTAGCAACGCGTAGTAACACTTGTCACGCGATGTTAAAAAATAAAATTAAAATCGCAGGAATATGCCAGAAAGTAAAAAGCTTACGAAATACTTCCCGCCTTTTTGAGAAGCAAGAAATAATTTATTAATAACTAAAGTAAGAAAAAGAATTTTAGCTGTTACAAGACGAAACTAAGATTGAAGTATATTCCACAAATTTAGAATTGAAGCTAAGAGAGAATAAAAAAAATGGCGCAAAATTTTTTTTTATTTTATTACAAATCCCCCCTCCCAGAAAGACGGGTGAAAAAGTAGGTCTGAGACCTGCAATTTCACAGAAAGGGAGATGATGCAGACTTAGCTCACGAAGTTGTTGATATAAGTAATAATAATTAGATACTGAATAAAAAAAAAATTTAAATTAATTTCTCTTTTTTATATAGAATTCAAATTTAAAAACACCAAGGTGATGCGTGGAATAACTTCAAATTCAAATTCAATAAAATAGGCTTCAATACAAATACAAGATATAATCTTGTTTAAAGTACACATCAAAAAGTAATTTGAAAATATAAGCAATTACCCATAGTAATAACATAAAAATGAAACATAAAAATGAAAAACAATAACGTTAAATTCTTTTTTAACAATGTCAAATCTAGAAATCAATTTTTAAAAGTTTATTTCAAAAATCTTCTTAAAGTCATATTTGGAATGGCATAGTTCATTACCTCATTTTAAGGATGTCTAATTCATTTAACTGTCCAAATTCATCAGCTAACATTATAATATTAGTTCAGTTTTTGTGTGAGTAAGTCCTTGAACATTCATAACAGTTCCATTTTGGAATCTTTGTGAAAATACTTTTATAATTGTATTTTTAATTAATAACACATTTTATAATATAGTAATAATAAAATTTAACAATGTAAATAATAAACAATATAATTAAGAAACATAATAAGGAAAAATATCAATAATAATAAATATCATAAGTGTAAGTAAATCTCATAATGGGTATAAGTAAATCTCTTAATAAGTAATAATAAATATCACAAAAGACATTCTTTAAATACTTAATCTCGTTTATCTCATCTCATATTTTTGGGATGAAATATAGAGAGAAGTGGAATAAAATAAAAAATGCAATCAACTATGAAATCATTTACTTAATCTGGTAATCCGAGTACAGGATTAAGTAGGAATATGTACAAAAAAAAAATTAAAATATAATATGATAAATTAAAATAAAATAAAGATAAATAAAAATTTTATTCATGTTTGAGAATGCACGTGACCTTTAAGATTCTTAAAAAGAAATATTAATAAATGATAAAAATAAAAAACAAGATCTATTCATGTCAAATAATTACGCAATAAATATTCTCTCGGTGTGATAAAACATTGCAAGATGCAAGTAGGAAAGAGAAAAAGAAACAAAATTATATTATAATTGACATGTAATTGGACTGGAATGCAGAAGCAAAGAAAGAGAGAAAGAAAAAAAATATATATATTAAAATAAAGTGATAAAAATTTTGTTACTTGGCAAATAATTAATTTAATAATTGATAGATTAAACTTAATATTACAAATAGGTTCAGTTGAAAGAAAAAAAAAATATTCAAAGTAGAGTAATTCAGTACAGAATAAGAAATTTCCACTTTGTTCGTCTACGCCGGCATAAATAAACAAATATAAAAATTTCCAGACAAGTGACACTCTCGCTGCAGTCAAGAGATATCATTGCCATTCTGTGAGAATTACAGGATATTATCTGAATTAAAATATGAAAAGAAATTTACTGTTTAAGAGAAAAAATTATAAAATGATAAACTAGAGATATAGTTTAAGCTACAGTTTTTACCTGAGTTTGTTGTTGTTGATTAGGGGGTTGTTGCTCATGACTTAATTTAAATTTATCAGGGGAATAATAAGGCCTTAATTTAGATACATGTACTATTTCTGAACTTTTGAACTGGTTTTGCCTATCAATTTCAAAATTTACTTCGGATAATTTGTTAAGAATTTTATAAGGGCCACTAAATACTTGTGACAACTTTCTAGTATTAGGGTACTGAAATTCTTCATAGATAACTAGATCTCCTATTTTAAATTTTGGTTCGATATAATCTTTATCATAATATCTTTTATTTTTTAAATGAAATTCATCAGTTCTTGTTTTAGCAATTTTAAGTGCTTCATGAACAGGGGGATAATAATTTTGTTGTAAGGGGGAGTCATAGGGTAATTGGCCAAAAAGTAAGTACGCAGGTGGAAATTTGGTAATAGAATGGGGTGTATTATTATATTCATTAATTACCTCAGTTAAAAGCTTAGTCCAGGGAATTTTAGAGGTAGTGGAGTTTACTTTACATTTTAATCTAGTTACTATTGTCTGATTTACTCTTTCACATTTCCCATTCGTTTGTGGATGATGGGCAGTGGTCAAACGTTGTTTAATATTATGATTTCGCAGGAATTTTTTGAATCTTGAAGAAGTAAAAGCAGCATTCCTGTCACTAAGTATTTTTTGAGGGGACTGTACACTTGAAATCTTACTAAAACAGAATAATAGTTGAGGGATTTTGATATTGAAAATTTGTTTCAGACAATTTGTATAAGTTTCTGTAGTGACACTTTTGGAAGGAAATGCCCAAACATATCTTGTGGCATGGTCTATTATAATATGGAGATATTTTTTTGTAGAATTATAATAATTGAACCCTCCTACAGTATCAACAGACAGACAGTCAAAAGGTTGATCTGTAGTGGGCATAGCTTGTAATAAGCCAAATTTTTTCTGTCTAGGTTTTTTATTTTTCTGGCAAATATCACAGTATTTAACAAAGTTAGTAATGTCTTGGGTCATATCTGGCCAATAATAGTTAGGAGAAATTAAATTTTGCATTTTTTGAACACCAGGGTGACCAAACTGTTCATGAGCAACATTAAGCAATTTTTTTCTTAGGGACATGGGAACTACCACTTTACGAAAACCTTTTCTTTTAACTATAATCAGTCCATTGTCATTAATATAATTTGATCTACACACATTTTCTTTTTCTTGCATCTCAATAATCTCTTTAACGTCAAGAAGAAAAGTAAGGGGCTTACAAAAATGAGAAATAGGGTTTCGGGACAACATGTCGGCTTCGACATTTGTAGATCCCTTTAAGTACTCTATTTTGTAATCGAACATACTTAACTTCAATGACCACCTAAATAATCGACCTCTTAAATGTTTGACATTTTTTAACCAAACAAGAGATGCATGATCAGTATGGATGGTAAATTGCACACCGTGAAAGTAATGATAAAATTTATCTAAAGTATCAATGATAGCAAGACACTCTAGTTCGGTAATGAAATAATTTTTCTCATAACTTCTCAATCCTCTAGAAAAATAAGCAATTGGATGTAAAAAGTTATTATGGTCGGGTTGTTTAAGAACTGCACCTACCGCTACCTGAGAAGCGTCAACAAACATGTGTAGGGGTAATCTTGGGTCATAAATCTTTAAAATTGGTTTAGCAATGAGGGCATCTTTTAATTTTTGAAAAGAGTTTTGACATTCAGTATTCCATTCCCAAATAGTATCTTTCTTAAGTAATTTATTTAGGGGGTGTCTAATTTCAGCATATTTGTCAATAAATTTATGATACACATTTATAGAACCAAGAAATCTTTGTAATTCTTTAGTGTTAGTAGGAGGTTTTAATTTTTTAATCGTTTCTATATTAGTATTAGCTGGAGTTAAAGTTCCATTTTGGATTTCATACCCTAGAAAATTGATTTGTTTTTGAGCAAAAGTACATTTAGATAATTTTAATTTAATATTTTCTATTCGGCATAAATCAAAAATTTGGATGAGATGCTGTATATGTTCATCTATTGATTTAGAAAAAATAATTATATCATCAAAATAATAACAAGCAAAGTCTATTTTATATTTTGTAAGAATTCTTCTAATTGTCCTGTTGAAAATTGGGGGGCCTACCTTTACACCAAAGGGGAGAACATTCCATTCCCAGAGCCCACAATTAGTAGTAAAGGCTAACTTTTCGGGATCGGCTGGGTGAATAGGTATGTGCCAATAGCCTGAGGCTAAATCTAGTGTAGAGAAATATTGGGCACCACTTAATTTGTCTAAAATTTCATCTATTCGGGGTAAAGGTTCAGCGTCATTTTTCATGATAGAATTTAATTTTCGGTAGTCAACACACATTCGGGTTTTTTTACCTTCATCTCGTTTATTTACTAACGTAACTGGAGAAGAGTAGGGGCTATAACTTTCTTTAATTAACCCAGCAGCTAATAATGATTGGATTTGCTGAGATATTTCTTTTTCATCAGCAGTGGATGTACGATAAGGCCTCAAAGATATTGGTAGGTCAGATTTAAGATAAATACGCTGAGGTTCAATATTAATTCTCCCTACATCATATTTATTTTTTGCAAAAATATCTAAATAATCCCTTAAAAGTTCCCTTACATTTTTATTTTGAATAGCATTCAGATCCCCCAATAGATTATAATCATCATTATTAGTTCGCGACAAGGATTGAGGAGTTATGGTATTTCCATAATCGGGTTGCACAGTAGTATCATTTTTTATAATATCAAAATGAAGCAATTCTAAGTTATCACTGGATATGTTGACATATGGGTTTAACGAAATATTGTCTTGTAACACCTGGCTTTTTGCACAATCAATTTTCAATTTAAATTTGGCACAATCAGGTAAACCTAAAATAGCATAGTCCAAATCAAGTTGACTTACTAAAAAATTAACATATCTCTTTATATTACCAAATTTAATACATAATCGACAAGATTTATTAATTGTAAGAGTTCCTTGTGCCTGTCTGATAGTAATAGGGGTAACATTATGTAAATTACCATTTAAATATCGAACAAATTTGAGGGGTAAAATTGAGACAGTTGATCCACTATCCACCACACAATACACTTTGTTATTGCCCACATATCCAGGGATGATTAATTGTCAAATATTATTAGTAGGAGATGGTTGAATATGAGCAGGAGTTTGAGTTTGAAAGGAATTTGTGTTAAATATACAACTCCTCTCCCAATGATATGCATTTTCTATGCCTCTGTTTAAACATATACGGCACGGACGACTTGGGTAGTTATTCTGATAATGAGTCGTAGGCATTCTAGGAGTGAAAAACCTAGGATTAAAATTTTGGAATGGATTGTTTAGAGTAGGTCGAGTCCAATGTCTGGGCTGAGGATTGGGATTGTGCGTTGGTCTAGTTTGTTGAAAATTTCTATTGCCGTTATTAGAGGTATGATTTGGAATCGCTGCTAATTGTTTAGCAATGCGAAACCATTCACGAGTATTGGAAGGAGGGTTAACCATCAAACAATTTTGATACTCCGGCTGAAGTCCATCAGTTAATCCCTGTATAATTAAATTTTCCCCAAGCTGAAGTTGCCTTCCAATCTCAACTTTCTTTCTAAAATAAGAATCCAAATCACTTAGATCATTTAACTTTAAGGAAGTAAATTCAGAAAATTTTGGAACTCTAACTTGAATGAATTTTTCACTTAAAATCTCGACAATTTCCTCATAAGTAGCACAATCCAAACAATCATTTATATAAGTTTTTAGCGCTTCCCCCTTTAAATATTTTGAAATATTTTGGTGTTTCCACTCATTATCTTTCTTTTCTACCGAACATTCTCGATCAAAATGTTTAAACCATTTAAATATATCCATGCCCAACCCAAATTCAAAAGGGACAATATCAAGTTTATTTTCTGACATTTTTTCTTCTTTTACTAATCCTGATCTTAATAGCATATAAGAAGGATAATTCATATGGAAAATATTTAAATGCTATACTTCAATTATTAAAATTCAATTACTATACTTCAAATACCTCAATAAATAATAATAAAAATAAATAAATAATAAATAAATAAGTAATAAAATAATAAATATCGGGTTTCCATACATGGGAAATAACAAATAATTTTAAAAACAAAAATACTTTTCTTTACGTATGGAAAATAAATTTTGCAACAGAGTATTTTTTTAACAACAAATTAATCCATCTTTCGATTTAAAAAAAAATAAATAAATAAATAACACCTTTAAAACTAAATAAAATTTCTATGAGCATAAAATTTCAATTATAAATTAAGAACACATTTATTTTTTAATATCTGTAATAAAAGAGAAAGAAAAAATCAAGAATTTAAACAAAGAAATGATTATTAAAATTTCTTAGCCAATAAACAAATAAAATAATAACTTACAGACATGTTCGATGTGGCCTTGTTCAAATACCTAATTTTTTATTAAACTAAACAAAAAATAAAGCACTTCGTAGATACGACTCACAGGTGCAAATTTCAATTATCTTGTATTACTGATGGAATATACCGTAGTTTCGCAACCACACAGCAGGTGTTCATTTATTATGAAATGAAAATTTATCAAAATATTTATGCACTTTTACCTAGAAAATACAGTAAATAAATAAATAAAAGAAAATGATGTTGAATTGATTTCATGCAGGTGATCTTTTGTAATTTTTATTTTGCATATCTCACAGTTTGGTTGCATATCTCTCAGTTGAAAAGTTTCTCACTAGAATGCGAGGTATATTTCACATTTAAAATATTTGTAGATGTAGATACCACACATAATTACAAACAAAACTTTATAAGACGATCTTTTTTCAGCTGAAAGGTTTATCATTTATGCACATGAAGATGTTTTTCCATGCAGGCCATCTCGTCGTAACATGGGTGGAAGTAGACGCAGATGAGGTTAAAGATGCGTGCAGCTAACATCTCAAAAACTCTGACTGTTAGTAACACACATTGAGTCTTATTGCAGGAAACAAAATTACAATATTAGTATTAACACACAGCAGCTGATCCCATCCATCTTCAGTCTTGGACATACCATTTAGATGGAAGATATCATAGTTATATTTTTTTTTTTCTGTATTAAATGTTAAGATGAAAACAATACCAGGAAAAATGTAGGAACAACTGTAAGTGTATGAAGAGCATGCAGCTTATTCTCAAAAGTTTTACGCCGGTTCATTTTTCATCCTACCGGCTAAAATGTAATAAAACGACGACGATGTTCTATAATAGTGTATAATCACTAATAGAATACCATGTTGGTTGTAGAATACTACTATTCACTAAGATTCAATAGTGGGATGAGCAGTCGTTCTGGTAAGTGGATAAGCCATGGATTTGTTCTCGTAGGAGTTTCTCCAATAACAATGCAAGAAAATCAGTGTTTTAGTTCTTTATTATTTAGAGCACGAACTTAAGTTACTCCACAGATCACCGTTCCATACATCTATCACTACGGCCTTCGCTCACTAAGCTGCAACATTCCGGCGTTCTACAATCTCGGAAAAAATGACATTTCTAATTCAGCGGAGAAATAAAACGCGCGTCTTGATAGTTTAAAGAAAAGGTGCATTCTACTCTCCTGAAAAGCCAAATGAAAAAATCATTTTCACGACAAAACTAGCGCCCTCCTACTCCGCGTCAATCATTTTAAAAAATCCAATCAGGATGGACTCGAGCCTCTAACGGACAAAATGATCAATTCTAATTGGCCGTAATAGGCGGTCTACTGGCAAGAACTATATTTTTTTCTCGGAATACTAAGCCCTTTAGCAACGCGTAGTAACACTTGTCACGCGATGTTAAAAAATAAAATTAAAATCGCAGGAATATGCCAGAAAGTAAAAAGCTTACGAAATACTTCCCGCCTTTTTGAGAAGCAAGAAATAATTTATTAATAACTAAAGTAAGAAAAAGAATTTTAGCTGTTACAAGACGAAACTAAGATTGAAATATGTTCCACAAATTTAGAATTGAAGCTGAGAGAATAAAAAAAAATGGCGCAAAATTTTTTTTTTATTTTATTACATATATATATATATATATATATGTCGCATTTTCATGAAACGACAGACTTCAAGGGGATGAGTTTTAATTACGATTTATTTAAATCATATCAAAATCTTTTCGCAAGTCTTTACATCATGAGTTCTGGAGACCAAGTGCGTAGATGTATAGAAATTTCTCATCTCCCGAGGGGGGTTACCAGTTAAAAAGGCCATGTGTTTTACTTAAATTAATACGATAAACTTAGGTTTCTTGTTGCCCTGTAAAACCCGTGATTATTAGTCATGGGGCCCGTATCCACATTGAGGGACGATTTATTAAAAAAGTAATAAATAGGTCTGATTTTTTGTATTTTCTTACATATATATATATATATATATATATATATATATATATAGACTTTTTTTTTTTTTTTTGAAATTGTCGTACACTATTTATTTATTTATTTATTTATTTTTCAGCTAATAAATTAAAAGATTTTTAATAAGAAAAAAATAGAAAAATGTAATTTAAAAGGAATTTTTATGTTTCATTATTGCATGGCGCCAATGGGACTCAAACCCACAATCTGCGATCGCACGCGATTAGCGGTGTGGTGCTTTGACCATTCGGCCATGGAGCTCACCACACAACGGAGTGTCTCCGTTTTTTGTTTTTATTTCCATCCGTTTCTTTTTTTTTTTTTCAGGAAATATGATGGAACTTTGTGATTTGTAACGGAAAATACACTTTAGTTGTTAAAAGGGAGCTTTTCTGGGAAATTCAGGAAAAAATTGTTCGTGAATTTCAGAATTTTTTTAACAGTGTAGATACCGTGAATTCATCATACGAGAATCAATAGAAATTATTACTAAAGGAAATATTGTTTGTAACGACGTTTCATCCTACAACATGCCCAAAATTTGGGTCCATTTACTTAAAGAAACATAATGAAAGTAATATTCCAATTTCCTCAATATCTAAATTTTATTTTCCCAATATTTTTCCGGACCTAAAAATTTACTTTCACTTTTACTTCTTCTTGACATCCTTTACTTGACATTTGAAAATTAAGATGTTAATATTTGTATTTTATATTGTCTGTCGATGGCTATGTTTACAATTGAAAGTACTAAGGATTAAAAGTAATTAAACACCATTTTTAAATATTTTTTGTTATCTTTAAGGGTGTATTCGAAAAAAATGTATTTCCACCTTCAACAGCTCGAAATTTTCCGATACATTTTCAGATTCATTTTCAGATTCACTTTTAAACGTAAAAACGTGAAACTTGCGAGGTGATTTTTGAAGAGATGTATAAGATGCCGCGTGATTTCATTTTTCGCTCAATTTATTAGAATTTGATTTATAAACAATTATTTTCTCATTATGATCATGTTTTTCGTTCCCAAATCTCTCGCTTTGAAAAATTCTGTTCAAAGTGCCAACATTGGCAGAAATTTTTTGTAATATTTTCTGCAATTATCAAAAAAATCGACTAGCACGGCACATTGTGTACTTTCTAAATAAGAAAATGTGCCAGTTTGATGCTTTTGAGAGCAGAAATGAATTTAAAAATAAATTATAAAATAAGTAGTTTGGATTGAAATATATCCTTAATATTAGTATTTTATATTCTCTGTCGAGATAGCTATTTTTACAGTTGAAAGTACAAAGGATTAAAAGTAATTTAACACATTTTTTAAATATTTATTGTCATCTTTAATTAATTTACACATAATATAGTTTTAAGTTTAAAAATACGTCATTTTATGTTAGTTAAAAAATTTTTTTACACTACTCGTTTTAGTTCAACATGATTACGGGAGTCCAGTGACCACCGATCTCTTCTCTTTCCATATCCACTGTGGACCATCCATCAGTGTCAAGCGTCCTCTTCACATAAGTAAGCCTCCACTTGTAGCTCGATTCAAGTACAGGATATTTTCGCGTTTTTCTGTGGAATTTTATTTTTTACTCCCCTCCTTTGTGATTTGTGAAGTATTCCTTTTAAAAATTTTCAGCTTTAAAATCCATGCTCAGGGAGTTTTTTCATCTAAATTTCGGATATTTCGTTCTCGCTTTAATATGTTTTGAAGGTGTTTGTTTGATAGCGGCACAGAAAGCAAATTTATCTAAGCAAATTCGAGTCCTCTACGACTTTGGCAAAAGTTTTTGGTATTATTAAGATTCAAAACTATTAAGAACGTTTGATTTATCATGGGCTAAATAATAATGCAGTCGGATTCGCTTAATTGTACACATTTGGTTCCACTGAATTGAATACATTTAAGCGGGATATGCATTTAAGCGAGGACAACAATTAGTATAGGTTATTATTAGTATAGGTTATCATTTGATTCTATATCACAGATATGATAAATATAAAGGAAAAATAATTATTTATACAATAATTTAAAAATTAGTTATTGTAATAATAATTTTAACCTATAATTTATTATTACTCCAATACATATCGATGTATATACCAAACAGTCATATATTATAATACTATTTACCTTAAATGGTTTAAATTTTCATTATAATTTGTGAAAATTAAAAGGAACGTTAAGTAATAAGTTTTTGTTTTCAAAATACAACTTTGAAAATATTAATAAATTTCCGTATAAATTCATTTATTTTTTCCATTATTTGCTAATTTACTTTTTATTCGTTACCTACAAAAAATTCTTTATGCTTGTTTTGACTTCAACATTGTATTTTTCCATTTCTGGTATTAAATATTGTTCTTTTATTATCTTGACCGTTCTTCTTGTATTTTCCCTCTGTTCCAGTATTTTCAACAGAGTTTCACTGACATCTTGAGTCGTTATATGTATGTCCAGCTTTAAAAGAAAATCACGCCCTTTCAAAATCAACACTTTCATGCAATTCTAAGAATTAAGAAAATAAACTCTATTCGTTCACGGCGATTTCTCCTCTTCGATTTTATTTTTTATAGATAAGAAACCTTTATTACAAAAAAAGTATTTCTTTAGTTCATTTTTTTCGATTCATTGCATTCACAGGAATTTATAAGATCCGGATTACTAAATTATGGATATTTTGTGCGATTAACCGGAAATTGATATGCAATAAAACGAGTATTTTTAACATCAAAATTAGGGTGAACATTTCTGTTCCACGGTATTCTATGCATATAAGGCGGAGTATGAAATTATCTGTTATCCGATTAAGTGGGGTCGACTATAATAGAGGCTAGAAGTTTTAAAAGAATCATTTATTGGAATGTAATAAAGAAACAGTTTTTGTCTATTAAAAAACTGCATCATCAGTCGAAAATTTTAAATATTCTAATGCATCGCTTAAGTAATCTATAATTTTATATCTTTGAAAGAATATTTTATTGGCATCTGTCATTTTTAAAATATATTCTTCTCCCCATTTCTACAGTTTACTGACTTGAGCAAACGTTGTAATATTATTTAGATTCGAGACTTTTCCATCATAAAGCTGGGTAAGAAATCTGCATAAAGAATCACAATTTAAAATATATTGGCAATTCTATTCCCATCACACCCATTTATCAGCCACTTGAAAACATGGGAACGCCCCCAAGAAGGAAAAGTCGTCTGCAATTTAATCGGTTGCAAGTGGTCTGAAATCTTTTTCTGCTTTTTTTCAACCAATAAATAAAACTCTTAAAATCCCTCGACAGAAGGGGAAAAAACGGAAAGGAAGAAATTTTTTTTTCCCTACCGAAACGGCGCCTCGTCTTCATTGAAAATTGAAATTTCCACAATGCGCTAAAAATCGGCTCCTATTCCCATCTCCCGACCAACCATGACATTTCGCCCCCATACCTATATAAATAAATGTATATATATATACGCCCCAATATCGCTATCTCTCCCCCTATATTTATACGCCGGGGCTATAAGAATACATTACGGGGCCCTGTCGCTCTAGCGTTGGCTTGTCGCTTAGGAATCCCTCGTGTGCAGGATAAATAAGCTATATTTACTTGTCTGGAGGATGTAGGGGGCGGAAATCGAACACATTTATCAGAAAAAGGCGCGGAGCTCGGCCGAGAATATATTTTTATTTTATAGCCGCGAAAGTGCGAATAAAAACTTGAGTGACGGTTTGAAAATGGTCGGCGGCGTTTTTATAGGGGCGGCAAATTTTATTTTATACGGAATTGGGTGAGTTTGCTGGCGTAGTATGTAGCTCGTAAAGATTCGATGAGGAGACCAACGGGTATCTCGAAGAAGAAAAACAGTGACAAAACGATGTGACATTGAGCAACGAAAGTTGTTCTTTCTGTCTTGTTCTTGTTCTTTTGATTTTATGCTACTTTTAATTTAATTTTAAGTAAATGTTAATAAATTTGTCTCATACAGATTCAAGCACACTGTTTTGAGAATCTTTATAATTTGATGGGAAATTAGATGAAACTACACTATCTACCAAAAAGTATTTGTACACTTTCAGTTTTTGACATTTTGTCAAATATTTAAAAATATACTGGTCGGATTCTTCTTGAACTTTAGAAATATAAAGATTATGTTTCACTTTATATTTATTTACATTCATTTGTTAAGCGGGTAATTAGGGGGCCGGCAAAAAAACAAAGAATAATAGAAATATTTGGGATCGCCCTGTACATGAAAATGCACGAAACGACTTATCGCTTTAGAATACAAATATATGAATACAGTAGAATATGTACACTAATTTTTGTGAGAATAGCATGTATATTTATGGCGATAGAGCGATTTTTTTGAAAAATTCAAAAAATTCTGGTATGTTTTTTGTATATATCATGCTGGGTTTTTGACCAAATTTAACGCAAATTTCAGAAAAATGGGCAAAATCTATTTAAAAAAATATAGCGCAATTGGAATATAAATATATTTAATACTTTATGAAATATGAGTAGTTTTATGAAATAATTTTTATCTGCGCATGCGCGAACGATAAAAACAATTCTTTTACATCATTTAATAGTCAATTCTATGGAGTAACTAATAAAAAAAATCCAATCAATTATCGTGAAAATTCAAAAAGATATCATTATTATAAGTAAGCTGTTTTTACATTGCTCTCTAAAAACGGCTGAATGATAAGGGATTCTCCACAAATTGACATTTTTTATTAACTGACTTTTAGGAAAAAATTAGTACTATTTAATGAATACAATATTGCTGCTAATAAGTATCTTTACACCTGTGATAGAAAAGGAAAAGGGCTTTTATTATTTTCCATCACAGATGTCCAGATACTTATTAACAGAAATACTGTATTAGATATTGTATACATTAAATACTAATTTTTTCCTAAAAGTCAGTCAATAAAAAATGTCAATTTGTGGAGAATCCTTTATCATTCAGCCGTTTTTAGAGAGCAATGTAAAAACAGCTTACTTATAATAATGATATCTTTTTGAATTTTCACGATATTTTATTGGATTTTTTTTATAAGTTACTCCATAGAATTGACTATTAAATGATGTAAAAGAATTGTTTTTATCGTTCGCGCATGCGCAGATAAAAATTATTTCGTCAAACTACTCATATTTCATAAAATATTTAACATATTTATATTCCAATTGCGCTACATTTTTTCTACTGCATTTTGCCAATTTTTCTGAAATTTGCGTTAAATTTGGTCAAAAACCCAGCATGATATAAACAAAAAACATACCAGAATTTTTTGAATTTTTCAAAAAAATCGCTCTATCGCCATAAATATACATGCTATTCTCACAAAAATTAGTGTACATATTCTACTGTATTCATATATTTGTATTCTAAAGCGATAAGTCGTTTCGTGCACTTTCATGTACAGGGCGATCCCAAATATTTTTATCATTCTTTGTTTTTTTGCCGGCCCCCTAATTATCCGCTTAACAAATGAATGTAAATAAATATAAAGTGAAACATAATCTTTATATTTCTGAAGTTCCAGAAGAATCCGACCAGAATATTTTTAAATATTTGACAAAATGTGAAAAACTGAAAGTGTACAAATACTTTTTGGTAGATAGTGTATATGAAACTATTCGTTGGGGGCCACCATTATACTTACTCATCATGAATATGCATACTATAAAATATGAAAGTAAAATCAAGTAAGAATGGATTGCGTAGAAGAAGCATCATTACAACTCAAAATGACAATTATACTAACAAACAATTTACGGCTTTAGATTAAGCGTTTCATTTCCAATTAAAATATCTTTGAATTGAAATTTCATGAAAAATCGAAGAGTGTGGAAAACATGATTACAAATACCTCAACAGCTAATTATCCGATCAACTTCGTTCTTTATGCAAAATTTATGTTTTTTCACTGTCTTTTATATTCACTCCTTAAGGGTGTATTCGGAAAAATAATTTTTTACCTTCAACAGCTCAAAATTTTCCGATACATTTTTAGACACATTTTTAAAGGTAAAGATATGAAACATGCTGAGGTGATTTTTGAAGAGACGTATAAGATGCAGTATTAAGCAGAGTAATTTTATTCTTCGCTCAATCCATTAGAATTTGATTTATGAGCAATTAAGTTCACAGCGTGACCCTTTTTTTCGTTCGCTAATCTCCCGCTCCGCAAAATTTGTTCCAAAACGCCGTTTTTGACACCGTCCAAATCGCCGTTTTTTTTATATACCGTCTTTTCCTAGAATGAATAGTTAGCCACTTTCTGAATATTTAAACTAGAAATATAGATGGCTTAACTATGCGAACAGGGTAAACAACTAAGCTGAATAAACCAAATGATTTAGAATTTCTAGCCTCTTGTTTTCAGGGAGACGAAATGATATTAAATAGTTTCAGTAGCAAGATATTATAGCATGATTTCAGGAATGGTTTCATAAATTAGAATTATAGTTACTAAGAAAATCCACTTGTTTTCGCATCTATTTACAGATACTTTTAAATGAATTTGACCGTGAGAATATAAGGAAAGGCTAATGAACTACAGTAGAAGACTCTAGAACTATGTAGCAAAGGGAACTAGAATTTATAAGGATAACACGGAACTATTTTTTCTAAAGCCACAATTTAGATTCTAGATGCAAGAACTATATTTTTTACTCAGTGTTGCGTATTTTTTTATATATCTATAAGTTTTCATGTTTTCACTTGCAATAGATTTTACAGAATAATCTGAGAAAATGGAAAAGTCACAGTTACGGCAGAAGTAGTCAATTTATATATCTACGAGTTTTCATGTTTTCACGTGCAATAGATTTTACAAAATAAGCTGAGAAAATGGAAAAGTCACAGTTACGGCAGAAGTAGTCAATTTTGTCATAATAAAATCCGCATATAACACGCATTTACGATTTTAGGCTGTATTATTCTATATTTACTTTCTTCTATCCTTACAAGAAAAAGGTATTGGATTCGTGAAAATTTTCGACTTCCCGTTTTCGACGGATTTACACGTTTTAGTGGTCAGAAATTCTAAAAAGTATGTTTAAAAAAAATTTCTGTCTGTGAATCTGTGGTTCTGTGACTCTGTCTGTAAGTGACATAAATTTTGTAGGCGCTGTATCTCAAGAACTAATGCACGGATTTGCACGAAATTTTAGATTCAAGATTTTAATATAATCTGTATCTGAATAATTTTTGGTGTATATCGCTCAAAATGGGAGCAGCTATGTTGCCTTTTTCACGATATCTCCAATAGCTATATCCCAAGAACTAATAGACGAATTTTCATAAAACTTCAGATTCCATTTGTCCCTGATATAATATGGTTCTCATTACTTTTTGGTATAAATCGCACTACAGGTGGCTCTGATATGCGGCATTATTCATGATTATCGTAATAGCTCTATCTCAGGAACTACTGCACGATTTTTCATCAAACTTCAAATTCAATTAATCATTAATATAAGTTATTATTCTTTAGTTTTTTAGAGTAAATTGCTCAACAGGTGGCGTTTACATCCAGTTTTTTTATGATTTCTACGATGATTCTATCTGAAATATTATTACATAGATTTTTATCAAATTTCAGATTTATTTGGAGCTTGAAATAAGTTGTTGCAGATTAGATTTTGTTGTAACTGTCCTACCCGGTAGTGCTGCTATGTTTCACTTTTCTGGAAGTTTTAACGTATATGAGGTAGAAGCAAGATTTGGGATTGCCACATCCGACAAGTTGAGTATATTTTCCGGATAACGCGCACCCTTTTCTTCACAAGGAAATCTGTAAAGTACGTACACATGCGATGCACTTATCTTTTGAAGTCATCCATTCCAAGGATTTTCATAATCTTTCGAACAATGGAATATTGAAGTGACAAGTAACAAGTAGATGCTTGAAGGTGAGAAAACATTTACAAAACAAGTCGAAATTTGAACGTCAAACGTATGACTTTAAAAAAATCGGTAATCCTACATATGTAAAGTTGCCGAAATCTGCATACTTACTAACATTTTATCTGTACATTCTACAACAAAATATGTAAATCTACAAAACTAATTTTTGTAAAACTTACAGAAATCTGAACTGTACAAACGAATCTACTAAAGTTAAAGTTATCTTACTAAACTTTTATCTGTTACCTAGGTTTCATTTCCATAAAAAATTCTTGGAATCCCAGTTTCCTAAAAAATTCTTAGTAACCTTATGGATTTTTTGATTTTCAGTGCAAATCTGTATCTGTATTTTGCTGTTGTCGTTACATAAAATGTTCTAGGAATCCGAGTTTCCTAGAAAACTTTTAGTAACTTTACAGTTTTTTTTTTTTTTTTTTTTTTTTTTTTTTTTTTTTTTAACGGTGTAGAACTTTTTTTGTAACGGCAAGAGCAAAAAATTATATAACAGGTGTAGACTTTCACGGAAAATCACAAAATCAGTAAGGTTACTAAGAACTTTTTAGGAAGTTTGGGATGCCTAGAATGTATTATGTAATTGCAACCCAGGATAAAATTTTAGTAAGATAACTGTTATTTCCGTAGATTCGTTTGTAAAGTTACAGATTTCTGTAGCTTTACAAAAATTAGTTTTGTAGATTTACATCTTCTTTTATTGTACAGTGTACAGATAAAATGTTAATAAACATACAGATTTCAGCAACTTTACATTTGTAAAATTACAGTTTTTTTTTTTTTTTTTTTTTTTTTTTTTTTAATGTGTGTGTATATTTTTTTAAAATGTCGAAAATAAAAATTCAGGAATGTCGTTGAATAAGTATTCAAATATAGACCTATAAAGAAAACATTCTTCACTTGTCATGATTTATTCATGGTTTTTATATTGGTTTCACCCAAAATAAACAGCGTATAAAAGAATGGAAGACTTGCGTCTCCGGAAACGCGCAAAAACAGCCCATAAGCAAAGTATGCGGAAATATTCCACTTTAAAGTATCAGCTAGTTGCTATATTTTACCTGCAAAAAGACATGAATAGAATATGAAGTAGTCTCTTGACACTGTTTTTACAGTGTGGAAACGCTGAATTTTAATAATAAAATTTTAAATAAAAAAATGTTTGTTTTGTCACATCATTTTTTTTTTTTTTTTTTTTTTTTTAATAAAACTTTAATGTCATGTAAGATTTCTTATTAATGACAGTAATTAAGCTTAAGAGGCTACTTCATCAAATGAAAAGACCCATTCACTAACACTAATCCTGTGCACTGTAAAAAAAATTCCGTAAAGGTACTAAACATTTTCTAGGAAACTGGGATTCCAAGAGCTTTCCATGTAACGATAACAGGAAAAACCCATGTAACTGATTCTAAAACTAGAATTTTTGTTGTTACCGTTACAGGAAAAGTTCTAGGAATCCCAGTTTCCTAGAAAAAGTTTAGTACCTCTACAGAATTTTTTTTACAGTGTGGAAGAAATTTATAAAGATATCTCGGTAGCATTTTAATATTTTTAAATGATTTTTTTTTCATTAGATACACGGTAAAAAAAAATCTGCAAAGGTACTAAACCTTTCCTAGGAAACTGGGATTCCAAGAACTTTTCCTGTAATGGTAACAGCAAAAATTCAAGTTTCAGAATCGACTACATGAATTTTTCCTGTTATCGTTACATGAAAAGTTCTTGGAATCCCAGTTTCCTAGAAAATATTTAGTACCTTCACAGATTTTTTTTTATAGTGTAGTTGAGATTGATCTATATGTAGGCTGTTTTTTGCTTTTTTGATTTTATTTACAAATATCTTTTATGGGGACTCTTTCATTTTCGGTATCGGTTTGGAAATAAAAAGTACCCTTATAAAAAAAAAAAAAAAAAAAAGATCTGCAACCAAAAAGAAAAAAAAAATGAAAAACGGCCTGCATTCAAATCTCAGCCCGATGAAAAAAAAAATCATTTAAATTTATTGAAATACAATCGAGATATCTTTATAAATTTCTTCCACAGGATTAACATTAGCAAATGGGTCTTTTCATTTGACTGAAGTAGCCCTTTAAGTGAGTGAGTTTAAAATTAGGAATAAGAAAATATGAATATATACATAAAATAACACTGACGTGCGGTAAAGTAATAAAAGAATTCAGAAAAAAAAAAAAAAAAACAATTTTCATTCTACTTGACTTTTTAAACTATCATTTAGGTATAATATTTAAATGTCATTATTTACATATATATATATATATAATGTTGTGTAGTGACCAAAATATCGCGGTAATCACATCTCAAAAAACTGTTTTAAATACCGAATTTGATAGCATTTTCGAAAGTTGATTTGTTTCTCAGTAAAAATCTTCTTATCTTCTTCTTCATCTTCTTTATTTCTTTATTTACAGGATTTATTAAAAATCTTATGCAGAAGTTTCGAATGGTGAACATTTTGAAAAGATTGTGTACAGATTTCAAAAAATACTTCACATTTTTCTTGCATTAGATTGGTTGCAGAGAATGTTTTTTTTTTTTTTTTTTTTTTTTTTTTTTTTTTTCGGATTACAGTGCCATATTTTAACGATTTTTGGAATTAAATATTTGAAATTTAAGAATTTCAAAAATTTAGTTCGAATTCGAAAAGTCTTTAAAATATGGCACTGTACGTCGAAAGCTCTCTCTCTGTTACCAATCTGATACAAGAAAAATGTCCAGTCAAGCATTTTTTTTTTTTTTTTGCAATCTGAAAACAATCTTTTCAAAATGTTCACCATTCGAAACTTCTGTATAAGATTTTTACAACTTACCTAATAAACAAACCTTTTACAGCATAATTCTATCGATCTTTGTTTTTGAGAAATTTAATTTTGAAATCATGGTCTTTCTTATTTACTGGATACCCTGTATTTTTTTACAATTGTAAGCAAATAGTGATTTAAAAATCTTGATCACCGTAACCTGTCTAATCTTTTTTTTTTTTTTTTTTTTTTTTTTTTTAAGTAACTAACGTTGTCACCTCTTCCGTAAAAGAGTTTTTTGTGACCGAAGGTTTTTCTTCGCTAATATTACTGCATACTAAAATATGGAAATTAGTAGTACTATCTATAATATTCTTAGCGTTTGATAAACATGCTGAAGCAGTCATTTTTTTCAATAGAAGAACTAATTTAAGATCTATTTAATTGTTAAAGTTCGTGAAAACAGCGTCATTAAAAAAGTTTTATAAGAGCAAAAGCTACATATAATTGTTCTAAGGATATAAATTTACAATGTGCAAAATGATTTTTTTTTTAACTAATTGTTTATTTTATTTATTTATTTATTTATTTATTTAAATTACCTATTTAAATTTCTATCATTTCTAGAAGATTTCTTATTTCATTTTATGAAAGAAAATTATTTTAAATTGTTGCCAATTATAAAAACAGTACAAAGAATAATATTTCCTTTCAATAAAAAAAATTATTTACACATGACTATTAAAATAGAATATAAAAAAAAAGGATTAAATGATTTCATGTTAAAAGTAGGAAAATACTGAAAATTGTATTCACACGTAAACATTAAAAGTGAAAGAAAACTTTAAAATAATAAATTAAAACAGCTTATGGGGGAAATTAAGTGATATTTAAAATATCCAAATAATAGTATTGCCACACAGTTTAAACTGAAATTTATTTTTACAAGATACATTTGTTTCATATTTTGAGATGATCTAACAATTAGTATCAATTCTAACAAGGCACAAATAACAATTTCCTTTCTAACAACAAAAGTACCTTTACGTGAATATTCAGAAAAGAAAGAAAACCTTCCTAAATGTTATGTCATGTTTAAAATATTTAAAATACATTATTTGAAATAATTTATAGCATTGCCAAAAAATATCGAGAAATAATAATTCTATTTACTTAATCCATATTATATTAGCATACTTTTTAATTTTTAATTTATCTTATTTAATAAAATTCGAAAACAGCCATTAGATGTCTTGACAGCAGCTGAGTCGCCTTAAAATTTCCCATTCAAAGGGAAGTGAAAAGAAACAAATTTACAGCGAGATCGCTACTTGTTTTTTCTTAATTATAATTCGATCTTCAGTATTCTTTTTAAATTCGCGATTAAATTAACCTGATTTTAGAGTCTGTGGTATCTGAGTGGAGTTTAGCGAATGTAATTTGTACTAGCAAAGCCCTCTAGAATTAAAAAAACTTTCTAATAACTAAACTAACTTTCTTTTTGTTTTTCATTCAGTTGAAAATGACATTAAATAATCCTAATTAATATTTTTTTTGTCTATTTTTTGCAGCCAAATAAATGTATTGAGTGCTAACAGCGTGTGTACCGCGAGCCCTGAGAAAAATACTTTGTCTGGCCGCGCGGTGTACGCGTTATATGCCTTCACATATATTTGCCGAAACGTCAGTTGAAGGCTTACTTTGGAGACACGAAATTTTTTGGATTCTGTCTGTCTGTCTGTCTGTCTGTCTGTCAGTCTGTCAGTCTGTCTGTCTGTTCCGCGATAACTTCCGTAAAAAGCATTCGATTGGCTTGAAATTAAGTGGGTATGTTAGTGAGACACTGGGATTAAGCTGTATAGTTTTTTGTTAGATTTCATTCATTCGTTCGGAAGATATAGAATATTTTATTCCGGGCAATAATGTTTTTCTATGGCTAATCCAATGATTTTCATTTTTTTCCCCTGAGAGAAAATGACACATTTGATTAATGGAATTCAATGATAAATGAATACTAAAATTTACCAGTTAAATTATTCGTATTTTTTGAAATTTTGTCAACGCATTTGTCAGATTTTTAAAATTATAACTGTAAATTTTGGAGATTTTTTATAAATGTGTTCCAATAATATAGACTAATTTGTTTTAGAGATTTGCTTATTTGAAATGTATTTATTTCATTTTCTTTATTTTCTTCTAATGGTTGCTAAGCAACCATTCATCTTAATCCTTATCCTTATAATGCTATAAATTTGAAAGCGTGTGAAAAATTTAAATGAAGTCAACATCAAAACTTATGAATTAATTAATTAATTTGTATCTTTGCGTATAAATATAGCATAGCCCAGAAAAAAAAACCATAGGCTATGTTTTATTAATTTTATTCAAATATTTTCCTTAATAATTCAAAATTTCCTTCTTTTTCATACAGAATCAATGGGGATTTTTTAAATAAAATTTAAACAATTTCCTTTATTGTTGCCAAAAAAAAATCAAAACTTGGAATAATAATTTTTCAACTGCAATAAGTTTCAATTGAGCAATTTCCATTCGAAAAATTAAACTATGAAAAAAAAATAAATATGACGTCAGAATTAAAATAACTATAGATATAGTACTTTTTATTAAATATTAAACACGGATATTCGTTTCGTTAATAGGAATTTTTCTGACAAAAATGGGGACATAATTAGAAGTAAAAGAAATAAACAAGAATTATATTTTTAATAAATATGTCACTTAGTAAAATATGACGTCATAGTTGAACAAAAACAGGTATTTTATAGTAGTCGTTAAAAATACAAGAAACATGAATATCAATAACTCATGAATAATGACGTCATTGCCGAAACTTCAATGAAGGCTTACTTTGGAGACACGGAATTTATTTTTTTCATATGTCAGTCTCTACTTCTGTATGTCTGTCTGCCCCGCTATAACTGCAGCAAAATGCAATCAAAAAAAAATTTTTTTTTCGGAAACAAAATTGTAAAACTCTAGATTACTGAGTTAAAAGTTACAAAACTTCCTGATGCATCAGGTTTAGGTGTTTGTGGCTGGCAGGCATGTAGAAGTATGAAGATAAAGAAAAATATTTGCCCAAACTGTTACTTATTCTTATAAATCCAAATGTATAAAGAAATGCAAAATATACAATAATCATTAGCACAATTATTAGAAAGTGACAAATTTAAATTAAGTGAGTCTCGGGGGGTTCAGGGGGGCGGAGCCCCCCTGAAGAAATCTACTATGTTATAATAAAGAAAACAAAAATAATAGATCATGAAAATTTCAGAATATCCTAACATAGCTAAATTTTTAATTTACCGCTTTTGATGGCTGAAAATTTCTAATTCCTATTTTATTCTTATAAATAATTACGCAATTTGAAAATTTTAAATTACAGTTTCCAGAGAGTTGAATATTACCCAAAGTGTGTTTTAAAAAAATATGAACAAAACTGACGTTGAGGCTCCTGATCTGCAGATTTACTAGTTATATAGTAATAAACGTTTAACAGGTAGATTTCAAATTACCCTAAATAATTTTTTTTTAACCCTTTAACTATTAACTGATTAAAAATTTTGGAAAAAAAAAACTTTCAAACAATGTCTATTTTTTCCATGTCTTTTATAGAATTTTTAATCGTTTATCACCGGTTTTTCAAATCAAAAATTTATGTCGAATTAAATCAGAAAATTGCTCGAATTAAATAATGCAAAATTTACAATAAAAAATTATTGGTTAGAATAATAAATCATGATTGGAATATGGATGCCTGTACTACATACGTGCAAATCATGATTGGTCAAAACACTTTGCCTGTATGACATACGGCCAAAACAGGGAAGCTATTAATAAGCCAAAGCCCGCAAATTTTGAACACTCAATATATAATGTACTGGAATATAGCCCATCAGAATGACTTTTTGTATTTTTAAAAGAATAATGAAGCATTGTATTTTAGAATGAATTATGAAATAATAAATTTTATCTTATAGCATTAAAAAAAATTAGAACCGTCAATATCTTATAAATCAAAAAGAAAATCTGTAAGGTTTCAATTCCTATTAAATTTGTTAGCTATTAATTCTAAAAGAACACTGGATATAAAATTAAACAACAAATCAACTGATGATGTCACTTTGAAAGAATATATTTTTTAAGAATAACAATGGATTCATTCTCAAAAGAATCATTTACTGCTGTGAAAAAAATAAAAAAATAAAACAGCCCAAATATAAGAATTTTATCAATATAGATTTTAATACATACCTTCAATTGCCTTCAATTGGCATTTTTAAATATAGTTTTAATGCATGGATTCATTGGCATGAGTAGTAGGAAAACGACAGTACGGGGACAGCCGGAGGTGGGGCTGTGGGGCCGCCCCTCCGCATCCCTCCGCGCCCCTCAGCCCCACCTCCGCGCCCCTCCGCATCCCTCCGCGTCCCCCCTGCGGTGCCGCCTGCGGTCCCTCCTGCTCCCACCATCTCACCGCCGCCCTCCTGCGCCCCCTAGTGGAAAAAAGGAACATTCTATTCTAACAGGATAGGTGATCAACCTTCTCTAATTAAAAATATTATCAATCACATCTCAACATTGAATCATACTATAAGATGAAGATTAAATTTGTATTTGAATTTTAAACAACCGTAATTTTAATGAGTATTATTAATTAAGCGAAACAATTAAAATTTCAGTTTTTAACCATTTTATTTAGATTTCTTCAACTACAAGATGAGATTATCAATTTAACTCAAGAAAGTTGAACATATATTTGAATTTTGCTTCATAGACATCTTAATGAACATTATTAATTAAGCAAAACAGAAAATATTAAATTTTTAACTGATTTCTTCATATTTTTTATTTATTTATTTATTTTTTAATATAAAATCAGAATACACAACTTAAAATAGAAATTTAAACATATTTTTTAGTTTTTGAACAGTCGTTACCTCAAAGAATTTCGATAATTGAACAATTAACAAAGGAAACTAATGATTTTTTAACGAAAAAAGACGAATTAAACGAATTTGGTTAACTTTTACTCTAATTGGAAATTTCATCGTACTTTATGTATACCAACTAAGTAGAATTTTAATGCATAAACGAATAATTTAAAGAAATCCCCAACACACAAATGTGAACCTGCAGAGCATTTCTTATTACGTCATATCTAAACTAAAACTTTTTTCTGCAACCCCACCATGCATGCATTCCAGGTAGGGGAACATAACAAAGAATCTTGACGTCACAACTTACAAAGGTATACAAATGTTTACGTTCAAGAAAAAGTATCACATAGAGTGAAAAAAAAGAAGAGATTTAAGCTATTTATCCATTCTAGTTTTATAACAGTTACCACAACATCTCCAAATTAAAATTTGGAAGTCATAATGAGTGTAATTAATTAAGCAAAATAATAGAAATATTAGTTTTTCAGAGGGGAAAAGACGAATTTAAACAAATTTTATTAGTTTTACACTAGTTTAATAATAATTTTAAGAGGAAAAAGACGAATTTAAACTTTTTTTTTTTTTTTTTTTTTACGTATATTTTAGTTTTTAACAACAAAATCTTAACAAGTATCATTAATTAAACAAAAATAAATATCAGTTTTAAAGAAAAGACGAATTTGAATAATTTTACACTAGTATTTTCAAAAGCAACATGGAAATATCAATACTTATTCGCATATTTCACTTATTCACTGTATTCAATACTATATTTTATAAATTTGGATACACTTTAAGAATTTCCTAATCTATAATTATATATTAGCTGTATATTTATTGTTACCCATGTTTTCAACATTAGTTCATAATCGTGATTTTTTATTTTAAATACCATATATTCAGGTTTAGATTATTTTCACTTGAAATCATACAGAATTTTTTAACAGAGTTTATTTTTGAAATCATTGAAGCAACTGTATTTAATATTTTTAACACCAATTTTCTAAGATTTTCTAACATTTTCCGATTATACATTCTTCAGAAGTACATTTCTAAATGTTAGAACCACTTTACATATCGAAAAGATATCATTGAAGCAACTGTATTTAATATTTTTAATACCAATTTTCTAAGATTTTTTAACATTTTCCGGTTATACATTCCTCAAAAGTTATTATTACATATTCTAAACAATAGAAAATATTAATTTTAAGAATAAAAAGACAAATTTAAACAAATTTTATTAGTTTTACACTATTTTTTCTCACCTCCAACACGGATATATCAATTTTAACAGAAGAATTAAACGTATATTTTAGTTTTTAACAACAAAAATGTAATAAGTATCATTAATTAAACAAAAATAAATATCAATTTTCAAGAAAAGACAATTTTTTACACAAAATTTCAACTTTGAAATGCATTTGTTACATATATTGTTACAGTATATTACTAAACTTAAACTTTTTAAAAAGTTTGAATGTCTTTACAAAGGGTTCATACTTATATTTTTCACGTCTTGACTGCATTCGAAATCTTACAACAAAAGTATACTTTTATTATTATTATTATTATTATTCTAGAAAACCTAAACAATCGTTTCTTGCTGCTTTAGACACTTGACATATTAAAACTACTCTGCCCATATAATTAATCAAATTAGGACATGATTCATCTTACACTTCAAAATTTCTGAATTTTTACAATACTTATTTTCATCAAACTTTATTCTTGATCCTATATATTTTAATAGCACAGAATTTTAACATCTGTTTTTATCTACTTATCAAAAAATTATTAAAACACCCAACAACATTTTCCAAATATGAATATTATCTTTACAATTTAATAATGCAAAACATACACGAATACAAAGTTTAATTTTTACAAACATTTCATATTTCAAATCAAACTATTCGAAATTTTCACAACATAAGAGCAAACATTAGACGAACTTTTTAACATTAATATTGCTTACATCTTTTCATCATAACTTTTAACTATGATAATTATCCATTTTTAGGTTGATTGTCGAAAAACTGTAACTGAAATTACATAAACTTAATGTAAAAAACCATGTTCTCACACAATTTCTTGAAATTCAACAAAGAATTGACTATTACTCCAATACTTATCTACTTCAATCTCGACTCTTGATAGTATATAGATATTGCATCATTACATACTTACAACTCTTTTCAAACGTTTATCAGAAAATCAAGTCAATCAAAGTCTAGTAGTTATCACACCTGTTCCTCAGAAATATTACTATCATATGAAACAGTAAAGAAAATTAATAGATATTTAATATTTAATAACTTCATACGTGAAATTACTGCCGAATAAGAATACTAATAATCAATAAAATCAACTGTTGGACAAAAAAATAGTACAGATTACCGAAAATTCAAATCATTTTTTCTACAAAAATTAACAAATGAATGACAAGTTAGAGAAATAACTAAAAAAAATAATGAACATATTTACAAATTTATTAAAATCACACCTTTTTCTGGATTACAAACCACAATTTCTTGAAAAATTTAACACCGAATTTGTAAGATTTTAATCCTAGTATTACATACACTCAATAAATATTCAAAATTAACAAAAAATAATTTTTTAGTCTCATCAATAAGCAGAAATTCTATATTAAAAGAATATTTTCATAGTAGTACTTATAAAAATGAGAGTTTACGAATTGATTTTCATAATTTTATCACATTTAAACTTAATATTTTACATAAAACATTATTTAATCAAATTTTATGCTTTCTAATTCAGTAAAATTCAATACTTTTTTAGTTTTTAAACCAATACCACAATATTTATTTACATCAAACTTGATTCTTCACCTTTTATATTTCCACATTACACACGTGAGATAAATACTAACTTGGATCAGGAGTTGAAGTCAATTGATTCCATTCGATTTTCATCATGTACGCATTGCTCCTACACGAAATTTCTTACTGCTATAATCATCTAATGTATAAAAACTAATCTACTCATATTTTTAATCAATTCATCAGATGTTTCATCTCGCACTTCTGAATTATCGTGCATCAAGATGCTTAAAATATAAATACTATCTTTATAGTTTTAATGATATATAGTATACATGGTTTATCTTGAGTTTGCACTTCCATAGTATTAATCAAATTATATGTTTCATCTTGCACTTGATCTTAATGTTTTCATCTTGCATCTGAATTATCGTCCATCGAGTTTTTTAAATAATAATATATTTATAGTTTTTGATTATACATAACATGTACAAATACAATCTTTAATTTTAACATTTCATATTTCAAATAACCTATTTCCGAAACCAAGCTATGTGATTTTTACAACAATGCTTATTATCATAGAATAATTTGTGTTTCACACTTTTCTAAAAATTATCAGATATGAACCCCTCAGAGAAATTACTATCATATGAATAAATGAAGAAAATTTAATTTATATTAAATGTACACGAAATTGATTGCAATATACATGTATTTAATAAAAATAAATAAATAAGCGATTATTTATACATTAAACCTTTACTAAATATACATTTCTTTCATTATACAGATGTTTCAACAAGATGAACCAAAACAGCAGCAAACTTCAGAAATTAATGACCCGAATGATTCATCCCTAGCACATGTAGCGTTAACGAATAACACATATGTGAGTACTTACATGAGAAATACTAGAATTCGTATATGAAACGTAATTAGAGTAAATACAAAATGATTTGTCTTACTACCTACACTTTAACAAGTGCTTTTTACCTATATTATTGAAGAGAATCCTAACTGTGTCCATTTATTTCTACTACAGATGTGCTCTATTTGCTACAAACACTTCTTAAGTAAATGGAATTTAACAGAACATACAAAAATCTATACAGGTGAAAAACCTTACACTTGGAAAGATTACCATAAATGCTGTTTTCAAGGAGACGTGAATCAAAAATGCACACATCATCATATAAAGCATCATCAGATATATGTAAACTTAGCGAAGATATTCAAAAATTAGTCAGACTTTTGAAGAATTTAGAAATAAAGGAAGATATTTAGGCTATTTATCCATCATATTTTCGCAACACTTACCACAATATCTCAAACTTAAAATTTGGAAGACATACACACTGCTGAAAAGTAATTTTGTGATTCTTCTAACCAGTATGAATGTATAGATGTTATTTTGCAGCGTATTCTTTAAATGCTCACATTAAATATTCTTTTATATGCATATATCGTTGTGTTTATTTTTCTAATACCTATTACATTAATGAAATACATAACATTTTAAGTGAAATAACACTCTCACAACTTAAAAAATGCATAAGAACATACAAAAATAAACAGATGTATGAAAAAATATGCAAGTTTACAAAATATTTTCATTGTTTTCTAGAAATATTAACAAAAAATATTTACAATATGAAAAAATTGTAAAAGTGAAAAGAAAAAACATAAATGTAAAAACAAAAACCACAAAGTGAAAAACTCATAACAAAGTTTTTGAAAAAATTTTTTTTACAAAAACCAAAACTTCCAAAAATATTTTTTTCAAAAAATTTTTTTTTCAAAAAAATTTTTTTTCAAAAACATTTTTTACAAAAAATTTTTTTTTCAAAATAAGTTTTTACAAAAGTAAAAAAAAGAAAATCACAACGTTAAAAAAAATGAAAAATTTTTGTTTAAAAAAGTGTAAAAAAATTGCAAGAAAAATGTTGCAAAAATTTCAAAAAAGTTATGAAAAAAGTCTCAAAAATTTCGTTGGTTTTAATGCAGTATGCAATGGAGAAACCATTGCATTTGCTATTAAAAACAACAAAAATTTTGAGACTTTTTTCATAACTTTTTTTGAAATTTTTGCAACTTTTTTTGCAATTTTTTTACACTTTTTTTAACAAAAATTTTTCATTTTTTTAACGTTGTGATTTTCTTTTTTTTACTTTTGTAAAAACTTATTTTGAAAAAAAAATTTTTTGTAAAAAATGTTTTTGAAAAAAAATTTTTTTGAAAAAAAAATTTTTTGAAAAAAATATTTTTGGAAGTTTTGGTTTTTGTAAAAAAAATTTTTTCAAAAACTTTGTTATGAGTTTTTCACTTTGTGGTTTTTGTTTTTACATTTATGTTTTTTCTTTTCACTTTTACAATTTTTTCATATTGTAAATATTTTTTGTTAATATTTCTAGAAAACAATGAAAATATTTTGTAAACTTGCATATTTTTTCATACATCTGTTTATTTTTGTATGTTCTTATGCATTTTTTAAGTTGTGAGAGTGTTATTTCACTTAAAATGTTATGTATTTCATTAATGTAATAGGTATTAGAAAAATAAACACAACGATATATGCATATAAAAGAATATTTAATGTGAGCATTTAAAGAATACGCTGCAAAATAACATCTATACATTCATACTGGTTAGAAGAATCACAAAATTACTTTTCAGCAGTGTGTATGTCTTCCAAATTTTAAGTTTGAGATATTGTGGTAAGTGTTGCGAAAATATGATGGATAAATAGCCTAAATATCTTCCTTTATTTCTAAATTCTTCAAAAGTCTGACTAATTTTTGAATATCTTCGCTAAGTTTACATATATCTGATGATGCTTTATATGATGATGTGTGCATTTTTGATTCACGTCTCCTTGAAAACAGCATTTATGGTAATCTTTCCAAGTGTAAGGTTTTTCACCTGTATAGATTTTTGTATGTTCTGTTAAATTCCATTTACTTAAGAAGTGTTTGTAGCAAATAGAGCACATCTGTAGTAGAAATAAATGGACACAGTTAGGATTCTCTTCAATAATATAGGTAAAAAGCACTTGTTAAAGTGTAGGTAGTAAGACAAATCATTTTGTATTTACTCTAATTACGTTTCATATACGAATTCTAGTATTTCTCATGTAAGTACTCACATATGTGTTATTCGTTAACGCTACATGTGCTAGGGATGAATCATTCGGGTCATTAATTTCTGAAGTTTGCTGCTGTTTTGGTTCATCTTGTTGAAACATCTGTATAATGAAAGAAATGTATATTTAGTAAAGGTTTAATGTATAAATAATCGCTTATTTATTTATTTTTATTAAATACATGTATATTGCAATCAATTTCGTGTACATTTAATATAAATTAAATTTTCTTCATTTATTCATATGATAGTAATTTCTCTGAGGGGTTCATATCTGATAATTTTTAGAAAAGTGTGAAACACAAATTATTCTATGATAATAAGCATTGTTGTAAAAATCACATAGCTTGGTTTCGGAAATAGGTTATTTGAAATATGAAATGTTAAAATTAAAGATTGTATTTGTACATGTTATGTATAATCAAAAACTATAAATATATTATTATTTAAAAAACTCGATGGACGATAATTCAGATGCAAGATGAAAACATTAAGATCAAGTGCAAGATGAAACATATAATTTGATTAATACTATGGAAGTGCAAACTCAAGATAAACCATGTATACTATATATCATTAAAACTATAAAGATAGTATTTATATTTTAAGCATCTTGATGCACGATAATTCAGAAGTGCGAGATGAAACATCTGATGAATTGATTAAAAATATGAGTAGATTAGTTTTTATACATTAGATGATTATAGCAGTAAGAAATTTCGTGTAGGAGCAATGCGTACATGATGAAAATCGAATGGAATCAATTGACTTCAACTCCTGATCCAAGTTAGTATTTATCTCACGTGTGTAATGTGGAAATATAAAAGGTGAAGAATCAAGTTTGATGTAAATAAATATTGTGGTATTGGTTTAAAAACTAAAAAAGTATTGAATTTTACTGAATTAGAAAGCATAAAATTTGATTAAATAATGTTTTATGTAAAATATTAAGTTTAAATGTGATAAAATTATGAAAATCAATTCGTAAACTCTCATTTTTATAAGTACTACTATGAAAATATTCTTTTAATATAGAATTTCTGCTTATTGATGAGACTAAAAAATTATTTTTTGTTAATTTTGAATATTTATTGAGTGTATGTAATACTAGGATTAAAATCTTACAAATTCGGTGTTAAATTTTTCAAGAAATTGTGGTTTGTAATCCAGAAAAAGGTGTGATTTTAATAAATTTGTAAATATGTTCATTATTTTTTTTAGTTATTTCTCTAACTTGTCATTCATTTGTTAATTTTTGTAGAAAAAATGATTTGAATTTTCGGTAATCTGTACTATTTTTTTGTCCAACAGTTGATTTTATTGATTATTAGTATTCTTATTCGGCAGTAATTTCACGTATGAAGTTATTAAATATTAAATATCTATTAATTTTCTTTACTGTTTCATATGATAGTAATATTTCTGAGGAACAGGTGTGATAACTACTAGACTTTGATTGACTTGATTTTCTGATAAACGTTTGAAAAGAGTTGTAAGTATGTAATGATGCAATATCTATATACTATCAAGAGTCGAGATTGAAGTAGATAAGTATTGGAGTAATAGTCAATTCTTTGTTGAATTTCAAGAAATTGTGTGAGAACATGGTTTTTTACATTAAGTTTATGTAATTTCAGTTACAGTTTTTCGACAATCAACCTAAAAATGGATAATTATCATAGTTAAAAGTTATGATGAAAAGATGTAAGCAATATTAATGTTAAAAAGTTCGTCTAATGTTTGCTCTTATGTTGTGAAAATTTCGAATAGTTTGATTTGAAATATGAAATGTTTGTAAAAATTAAACTTTGTATTCGTGTATGTTTTGCATTATTAAATTGTAAAGATAATATTCATATTTGGAAAATGTTGTTGGGTGTTTTAATAATTTTTTGATAAGTAGATAAAAACAGATGTTAAAATTCTGTGCTATTAAAATATATAGGATCAAGAATAAAGTTTGATGAAAATAAGTATTGTAAAAATTCAGAAATTTTGAAGTGTAAGATGAATCATGTCCTAATTTGATTAATTATATGGGCAGAGTAGTTTTAATATGTCAAGTGTCTAAAGCAGCAAGAAACGATTGTTTAGGTTTTCTAGAATAATAATAATAATAATAATAAAAGTATACTTTTGTTGTAAGATTTCGAATGCAGTCAAGACGTGAAAAATATAAGTATGAACCCTTTGTAAAGACATTCAAACTTTTTAAAAAGTTTAAGTTTAGTAATATACTGTAACAATATATGTAACAAATGCATTTCAAAGTTGAAATTTTGTGTAAAAAATTGTCTTTTCTTGAAAATTGATATTTATTTTTGTTTAATTAATGATACTTATTACATTTTTGTTGTTAAAAACTAAAATATACGTTTAATTCTTCTGTTAAAATTGATATATCCGTGTTGGAGGTGAGAAAAAATAGTGTAAAACTAATAAAATTTGTTTAAATTTGTCTTTTTATTCTTAAAATTAATATTTTCTATTGTTTAGAATATGTAATAATAACTTTTGAGGAATGTATAACCGGAAAATGTTAAAAAATCTTAGAAAATTGGTATTAAAAATATTAAATACAGTTGCTTCAATGATATCTTTTCGATATGTAAAGTGGTTCTAACATTTAGAAATGTACTTCTGAAGAATGTATAATCGGAAAATGTTAGAAAATCTTAGAAAATTGGTGTTAAAAATATTAAATACAGTTGCTTCAATGATTTCAAAAATAAACTCTGTTAAAAAATTCTGTATGATTTCAAGTGAAAATAATCTAAACCTGAATATATGGTATTTAAAATAAAAAATCACGATTATGAACTAATGTTGAAAACATGGGTAACAATAAATATACAGCTAATATATAATTATAGATTAGGAAATTCTTAAAGTGTATCCAAATTTATAAAATATAGTATTGAATACAGTGAATAAGTGAAATATGCGAATAAGTATTGATATTTCCATGTTGCTTTTGAAAATACTAGTGTAAAATTATTCAAATTCGTCTTTTCTTTAAAACTGATATTTATTTTTGTTTAATTAATGATACTTGTTAAGATTTTGTTGTTAAAAACTAAAATATACGTAAAAAAAAAAAAAAAGTTTAAATTCGTCTTTTTCCTCTTAAAATTATTATTAAACTAGTGTAAAACTAATAAAATTTGTTTAAATTCGTCTTTTCCCCTCTGAAAAACTAATATTTCTATTATTTTGCTTAATTAATTACACTCATTATGACTTCCAAATTTTAATTTGGAGATGTTGTGGTAACTGTTATAAAACTAGAATGGATAAATAGCTTAAATCTCTTCTTTTTTTTCACTCTATGTGATACTTTTTCTTGAACGTAAACATTTGTATACCTTTGTAAGTTGTGACGTCAAGATTCTTTGTTATGTTCCCCTACCTGGAATGCATGCATGGTGGGGTTGCAGAAAAAAGTTTTAGTTTAGATATGACGTAATAAGAAATGCTCTGCAGGTTCACATTTGTGTGTTGGGGATTTCTTTAAATTATTCGTTTATGCATTAAAATTCTACTTAGTTGGTATACATAAAGTACGATGAAATTTCCAATTAGAGTAAAAGTTAACCAAATTCGTTTAATTCGTCTTTTTTCGTTAAAAAATCATTAGTTTCCTTTGTTAATTGTTCAATTATCGAAATTCTTTGAGGTAACGACTGTTCAAAAACTAAAAAATATGTTTAAATTTCTATTTTAAGTTGTGTATTCTGATTTTATATTAAAAAATAAATAAATAAATAAAAAATATGAAGAAATCAGTTAAAAATTTAATATTTTCTGTTTTGCTTAATTAATAATGTTCATGAAGGAAATGGTTGTCCAAAACTGGAATGCATGCTTAAATTTCTTTCTATCAAATTGATATTCTGAAGTTTGAGTTGAAAAAATCGTAAGAAATCAGTCTTTTTCTATAAAACTTGATATTTTCCATTGTTTTTTACTTAATTAACGATACTCATTAAGATTATAGCTGTTGAAAAACTAGAATGCATGTTTAACTTTCAACTTGTAAGTCGATACACTGATGTTGCAGTTGATAAAAATCGTAAGAAATCAGTCTTTTTCTATAAAATCGATATTTTCCATTGTTTTTTACTTAATTATGAATGCTCATTAAGGTTATAGCTGTTGAAAAACTGAAATGTATGTTTAAGTTTTCTCTCTTAAGTTGATAAAAATCGTTAGAAATCAGTCTTTTTCCATAAAACTTGATATTTTCCATTGTTTTTTTTACTTAATTAACGATACTCATTAAGGCTATAGCTGTTGAAAAACTAGGATACATGTTTAACTTCCAACTTTTAAGTCGTTACATTGATCATATAGTTGATAAAAATCGTAAGAAATCAGTCTTTTTCTATAAAACTGGATATTTTCTATTGTTTTTACTTAATTAATACTACTCATTAAGATGTCTATGAAGCAAAATTCAAATATATGTTCAACTTTCTTGAGTTAAATTGATAATCTCATCTTGTAGTTGAAGAAATCTAAATAAAATGGTTAAAAACTGAAATTTTAATTGTTTCGCTTAATTAATAATACTCATTAAAATTACGGTTGTTTAAAATTCAAATACAAATTTAATCTTCATCTTATAGTATGATTCAATGTTGAGATGTGATTGATAATATTTTTAATTAGAGAAGGTTGATCACCTATCCTGTTAGAATAGAATGTTCCTTTTTTCCACTAGGGGGCGCAGGAGGGCGGCGGTGAGATGGTGGGAGCAGGAGGGACCGCAGGCGGCACCGCAGGGGGGACGCGGAGGGATGCGGAGGGGCGCGGAGGTGGGGCTGAGGGGCGCGGAGGGATGCGGATGGGCGGCCCCACAGCCCCACCTCCGGCTGTCCCCGTACTGTCGTTTTCCTACTACTGGCATGGAAAACCCAATATAAAAATGTATAAATTTATATAACTGAAACAAAAAAAATACAGCTAAAAGTGGGCTTATTTCTATCCAATATTCGAGCAATAATGTTAAAATATGCCCATCTTTAATTATTTTTTCTATGCTTTTTTTTTTTTTCGATACATGTTTCGATACGTTTTTTCAAGCTCATATGATGTTACATTGTCACCTTCTGAAGTGCGTTGTATTTCCAATATAATGTAACTTTCACTTTTTTTTTTTTTTTTTTTTTTTTTTTTGTTAAACCATTTATTTTATTTTCATTTTTCATGTGGAAATCTTGCAAAAGAAAATTTTTGACGCAATAGTGACCTTTGAAAAAAATGGTCAAATTTTGCTTCATTTTCATTTTTCACTTGAAACTATTGCAATGTGTTAGATTGGAGGTTTTTTATTAATTAAAAATTTACTGTAAATTATTTTGATTCCGGATTACTTTAGTTGCCTCAAATGTGTTTTAATGCAAATGTACATAACATTTCATAATTCTGGCTTCCAAACTGAGGATTTGTACAGAATTACAAACAGGCAGACAAATTTTCATTTGTATATAATATATAATAATTTCTTTTACATATGTACTATGAACTATGAATCCTGAAAGATATATTTTAATGAGGGGCAAATAGGATTCCACATCCGTCCCACGCAACGCATTGAATAAATATACTGCGAATCATATTTAATTCATAGGACGGTTAACGTATTAAAGAAGTTTTTATTCATATAATTAATGTCGATTCACATATTATATCATAATTTAAGACCACATAGTCATTAAAACAAAAGTCATCACTTTAGACAAATTAAAAATGTTTCATTCAGAATTCTTTAATAAAATTCACCAACGATATCGATACCGCTGTTTTTTTTCTCTAAGCTTTATAATCATTAAGGTTTATTATTTTTCGCCTACGATCAAGAAAAAGGGTCGCAAAACTATCGTTGTTTGCAGCTATGCATTACTTTCTGAATTTTTGGCGTCATTTTGATAAATAGTTTTTATATCGCACCTGCAGATGTGCATTATTTTTCAAATATGCTGTAATATTCACTTTTAAAATTGTCCAACTATTTTATAGACAAACTCATTTATTTCATTTTCATTTTTCATGTGAAAATCTTGCAATAGAAAAATTATGACGCATTAATCCCCTTAAAGCATACATGCCAATCTCCGGCTTTTTAAAAATGAAACAATTATACTTCTAATCAGAAATTTACTTAGTTAATGAAATTAAAAAAATTTCGAACAACCATTTCAGTTAATGTTGAACATTTCTAATTAAATATATTTTCTGGTTCAAAGTATGTTTTTATAATTTAAAAAAAGCCGGAGGTTGGCAACTCAGCCTTAAAGGGAAAAAAATGATCAAACTTTGTTCCATTATCATTTTTTACGTAGAAAGTTTGTTATAGAAAAATAACTCTTCTGATATGGATTTTACTGTTGTTTTTTAATTGTAGGCAACAGCTATAAGGAAAAATATTTAAATTTAATAGTAAATTTCTGTTAAATTGGTGGTTTTTATTAATTGAAAATTTATTTTAAATTATTTCGAATGCTTCTGTTGTTTTTTATTATACAAATACGTAACATTTCACAATTTTGGCTTTCAAACAGTGGATTTGTATAGAATTACAGACAGAAAACTTGTCATTTTTATGTACAATATAATTATATAATAATTTCTTTTACATATGTATTATGAACTATGAATCCTGAAAAATAAACATTAATGCGAAGCACATAGAATTCTCCTCCTACGTAACGCATTGAATAAATATATTGTAAATTGCAATTAATTAATACGGTGGTTAACGCGTTAAAAAAGTTTTTATTTATTTAATTACTGCAGATTCACAAATTAAATGATAATTTAAGGCAAGGTAATCATTAAAACAAAAAGCACCGCTCCAGAGAGATTAAAAATGTTTCGTCTAGAATTCTTTAACAAAATTCAACAACAATGCCGATAACGCTGTTTTATAAGCTTTATAATCATTAAGGTTTATTATTTTTCCTCCTACACTCAAGAAAAAGGGACGCAAAACTATCGTTGTCTCCAGCTATACATTGCTTTCTGAATTCCGGCGTCATTTTGATAAATAGTTTTTATATCACAAGAACAAAGAATTCATGGTTATTTCTCGTCTGAACGGCTCACTGGTACACAATAATTTTTCCAATAATATGGCTGCCCATTAAGATGAACGCCTCAGATATAGTTATCGGAACAATAAAAGCAACAATGAAGTTATTTTTTCAAATAATCGAAAAAATATCGAATCGTAAAAGTTTTTCCACAAAGCGTCATCGATTTGTAATTAATTTCCTGCGCCATATGGAATATCGAACTTCAAAGCAAGCGATTGTTTTTACGCGCGCTGAAATTGTACATGATACTCTTGCTTTTATTAGAGTATCGATTATAAAAAAGAAAGGAAATCGCTGTAACCAAGGAGAAGAGGATGTATTTAATGGAGATAGCTATAAACGTAATGATTAAATTTCGGAATAATTAATGTAATTTCCTAAATGTGAATGTATATAAAAAAGTTCTGTTTGTAAAAGAATGCATTAGATTTCGAATTATTTTATTGCTGTGAAATGGCAATGGTTGAAAAACAAATCCTAGGAAACTTTAATTTGTTTTATTGATTACTTTCATTAGCATTCATATTTAGTTTTTTTTTATCTCTATTGGGAAAGGATAAAACAGTTTTTGAAATATTACATTTCTCATTAAATCCGATAGAGCGATTTTGTTTCACCATTAACTTTTCTGATTACAAATTACATCTATTGAAGAAAACTTCGAAAATATTTTATGGCGGATGATTTTGATGGGCTAATTACGTTTTATTGAAAAAACAAATCATTAATTAATAAGAACAAAAGTAAAAATAATTTAAAAAAGCACACTTGTATAATCTTTTAATGTTTATCGTGAAAATTACGCCTTTATTCAGGATTTTTCAAAAGCAAAAAAAAAAAATTACATTAATTTAAATATCCAAAAATAAACTTATTAATTTATAATTAGATCTAAAAATATTAAAATCTGTATTCTCATCAGAAACACGCACTTATGTACAATGTACATAAATTTCGTAATTGTAGCACAGAAGGAAACGAGTGAAAAATCGTATAGGAAATTTCATCTTTACATTAAAAAAAACCACACACATTAACTTAAAAGAGGGCAAAAATATATTTTTTAATATTATGATGAAAATTTTTATACATTATTTGTTGTTGTTAAGTGACAATAGGAGAAAAATATGGTAATATTTGACATGTCTTCTATTGTTTTTTGTCTAATATTTTGAGTTTCCATCATAAGATTCTTTATGAGCTTAATTGTTTTTTCCAAAAAAAAAAGTAAAAAATAAAATAAAATAAAAAATGTTTAAAAAAATACGTTAATAAAAATAAAGATTGCAATTAAAAAAAAAAGTTAACATTTACATAAATCTGACAAATATGTCATTTGTTAAAATCTAACGAACGCAATTACTTTACTTATATAACAACAAGCTAATGAAGAACTTTTGAAGACGTTTGGTAAACGTCGTATTAAGCCAGGAATAAACAAATTTAACAATATTCTATTTTTGTGCTTATTTTATCATAAATTATCAGCTTAAATAGGTAATTTCAGTTTTAATTTTTAAAATTGAGACAAATGCTTGATATAAAAAGGAAGTGTTAATTTTTGTAAAAGCCGTTATGCAAATTATTATTATTATTATTATTATTAAATGTTGAGACAAATGAAAAAAAAAATAATAACATACATAGTCATATACTATCAATCTACATGCAGGTAATAACGAATATAGCTGATGACAAAATGATTAACCCTTTAAACCTCATTAAATGAACGAATGATTTGAATGATTAACCACATTAAATTAACTTATTAAAAAATCTTTTAATGCGTCTTGCTGTTTAGAATGAGTCACAGATACATTACTTTATCTTGTTCCAAAAGCATTATTAGTTACTTAAAACAAAAGTATTTTTAAAAGGATGATTTCTTTTGTCTTTGCATCTTTTCATCTTTCTTGGCGCTGAAGGAGTGAGATGGGGATTTTTCAATGCGGAAAGATTTCTATATTCATATTGTAAGAACATCATATTTGTACATTTCATAATTCTACAAAATACTAAGAAAATAATTAAAAATAAAAAAAATTGGGTGGGGTTATAAAAATTGCACAAAGTCCCTGTAAATTCCAATTTAATTAATCCCTCTAAATCCTTCAATCTTTCTAAAATCCTTCGAATATTTATTATGTAAATCTTTCAATTTAGTTTAATGAATTTGCGTAAAATGCTTTAGAATGTAAAATTTTCATGAATTCATAATGCGGTATATAAGGGGGTAACAGCGAAAAGACAAATCCTATTAATAATACGTGCTCTGTAGAAAAAAAAAAAAAGCTGTAAAGTTACTAACAAGGAAGGTCTCCATACTGGGCATACTCAGAATTTTATGAAAAAAATACGAATTAAAGTACTTATGTATGTAATAAAGGATCAGTCAAAATTAGCGGCGGAATCACATTAGATATTGTGTAAAAAAAAAAAAAAAAAAAAAAAAATATTTTCAAATATTTGGCATGAAAAGTCACTCGATTTGGCGAGCAGCCCATTTCCTCGCCAAAAGCAAACGATTATAATTCAACTCAAAACTGTTGGATATTTAGAATGCGCGTAAATGGTATTTAATGAATTTAAACATAAACAATGAGAGACTTTAATATATTATATACATATTGTATTACATATATATATATATTACATGTTGAAATAGCTATTTAATTAATCACTGGGGAAAATGTTTTCATAGATAAAAAAAAAAAAATCATATTGAGAAAAATCATCTTCATACATTTAAGCGTATTCAAATATAAAAGCCACATGTTTCCATAGAAACAAAAACTAATCAGCAATTCTCAATTGGACTTGGAGCTTAAACAAATTTAATGAATTTAAATTATGAATTTCGTTTTAAATCTCAAATTTTGATGATTAAACTATCGATAAAACAAAATACTTAAAACAAACTAAAACTTAAGAGTTATTTAAATTAAATTTATCAAAACAGGTTTAACATGAAACTTTGCTTTTCTTAAAGGGTATTTGACTTAAAGTATTTTTTGAAATTACATTCCATCGCCAACTGGCGATAAATCGCCAAATAACGAAATTTTCATTATTTTTTTACGGATACTGAATGGAGCTTCCGCCGAAATTTTTTTTTATAAATGTATATATCCTGATGAGAAGAACATTCTGTAATTTTTTCAGATTTTTCGGGGTATGCCCGTATAGAGACCTTCCTTGTAAGTTTTTTCTTGAAAACTCTGATTCTTAGAACTTTTTATGTAATGGTAACAGTAAAGAGAATCGGTTACATGAGTTTTTGCGGTTACCGTTACATAAAAAGTATCAGGAATCCGAGTATCCTAGAAAAAGTTTACTACCTCTACAGATTCAATTTTTTACAGTGTGATAGAACCAAGATATTAATGTACAATTAATATACAATCAATACACAATATTATTAATATACACTATACATATATAAAATCTGATATTAGAAAGTATATACATGATGAATCATATGGTTCATGAATATACAATAAGCACATATTAATTAGAATCTGCTTTCTTGAATGTTAAGGGTGTATTCGAAAAAACGCTTTTCCACCTTCAACAGCTCAAAATTTTCCGATACAATTTCAGACACATTTTTAAAAGTAGAAACATAAAACTTGCTGAGGAGATTCTTGAAGAGGCTTATAAGGTGCCTTGTGATGTTTTTTTTAAGCTCAATTCATTAGAATTTGATTTGTAAACATTTACCTTCTCGACATGATCCTTTTTTTCGTTCACAGATCTCCCGCTTCGGAAAAATCTGTTCAAAATACCATTTTTGATCGCTTTTTTTACAATATTTTTTACATTTATCAAAGAATTGACAATCACGGCACCTTGTGCACTTTCTAAATAAGAGAATCTGCAAATTTGATACGTTTGAGAGCAAAAGTGCATTCAAAAATAAATCGGAAAATAAGCAGTTTGAACCGAAAAACACCCTTAAAGCGAATAAAAGAATTTAGAGTATCATAGTCAGATCGAGTTTTGTTGCAAATCTTTTAAATATTCTTTTAGAAATACCATGAATATATCGATGATAAAAAAAATATGGCCTTCCTAAAATGAACATAGTATATTTTAATTTCATCAAAAGCACGAACATGTACAGACACGACCAAAATTAAAATTTAATACCCGTAAAAAATTCTAATTAAAACAATTTAAATAAAAATTTTAAAAATAAATAGTTTTTTAACGAACAATTCATTCAAAATTAGATTTTTTCTTTTTTCATGATCGACGTTCATTTCACAGACGGTGACTCCCATAATAAGACTTCATTTTTTTGCTTTAAAATATTTTTCATACGACGTCTTTCTTAGGATTCAGTTGTTTTTTCATATTTGATAATTTGTATCTACCTATTTATAACTTTTTAAATTTATTCTGTATTAACAACGACATTTCGATTTCCTACTCAAATAAAAATTCGTCTAAATGTAAAGAAATTCGTAAAATAAGTAAATAAATAAATAAATAAAATGAGGACATACATTGCCCATAGCAAAATGTTTTAATATTTCCCTTTGAGTTGTTAAAAAACAGTAAAAAAGTAATTTTCATGATGATCGAAACGTGGCTTACGTACTAACAGGATAATACATTACGTTACGAAGTGGATTAAACATTAATATTCCTAGACCAATCATATAAAAATTAAATGCGGAAAATATTAGGCCCACTCTCGAGCGAAAACAACAATTATTTTCTAAATGTTTTATAAAATTAAAAGTTTAAGTTTTTTACAACATATTTAAAGCAATTCTAAGTTCAATCAAAAGCATTTATAATTCAATGTAACTGACAAAAAATAAATGAATTTACACCTGTTGTGTACATTGAAATTACAAATCGTTTTCTACCCTATAAAACTTCTTTCTCCTTCGTAAGTGCAATGATGCTGTGAGTAGGGAAAAGTGGCAAAATTATCTTAGGACATAAAATACTGATTGTTTAACTAGCTATGATGAATATTTCGTCATATCTACGAGAGTAAAATCACCAAGCGAATGAATAGACATGTTTCATGTCTTGCTGTCATGTTTTGCTGTTTAAAAATTAATTATTTTTTTTAAACATATTTAAAGAATTCTTCGTTCAGTATAAAATAAAAAAAAATATTTTAATTAATTTTTATGTGACAATTTAATGTAACTGACAATGAATAATTAAATTTACATCTATTGTGTTCGTTGAAATTAGAAATCGTTTTCTACCCTGTAAAAATTATTTCTCCTTCGTAAGAGCAATGATGCTGTGAAAAGGGGGAAATGGCAAATTTATCTTAGGACATAAAATACTATTTGTTTAACTAGCTATGATAAATATTTGTTCATATCAATGAGAGTAAAATCACTAGGCGTAACAAAAGATTTGTTTCATGATTTTGCTGTTAAAATATTTTAAAACATATTTAAAGAATTTTAAGTTCAATATAAAATAATAAAAAATAATAATTTAATACATTCTTGTAGAACAATTTAATGTAGCTGACAGTGGATGATTAAATTTGCATCTTTTGTGTTCGTTGAAATTTCAGATCGCTTTCTACCCAATAAATTTTCTTTCTCCTTCGTAAGAGCAATAATACTGTGAAAAGGGAAAAGTTGCAAAATTATCTTTGGACATAAAACATTATTTCTTTAAGTAGCTATGATAAATATTTTGTCATACCTACGAAAGTAAAATCACAAAGCCTAATAATGGACTTATTTCATGATTTTGTGTGTTAAAATTAAAAAAAAAAATTAAAAATATTTAAAGAATTCTAAGTTCAATATAAAATTATAAAAAAAAAATATTTTAATAAACTTTTATTTGATAATTTAATTTAACTGAAAATGACTAATTAAATTTGCATCTTTTGTGTTCGTTGAAATTACATATCACTTTCTACCCTGTAAAACTTCTTTCTCCTTCGTAAAAGCAATGATGCTGTGAAAAGGAAAAAGTGGCAAAATTATCTTACGACATAAAATACTATTTGTTTAGTTAGGTATAAAAATATTTCGTCATATCTATGAGAGTAAAATCGCCAAGCTTAATAATAGATTTGTATCATGATTTTGCCATCAAAAGTTTTAAAATTATTTTAAAACATATTTAAAGAATTCTAAATTCACTATAAAATAATAAAAAATATTTTAATAAATTCTTATGTAATAATTTAATATAATTGGCAAAGAATAATTAAATGCACATCTTTTGTGTTCGTTGAAATTACAGATCGCTTTCTACCCTGTAAAAGTTATTTCTCCTACGTAAAAGCAATAATGCTGTGAAAAGGGAAAAGTGGCAAAATTATCTTAGGACATAAGTACTATTTGTTTAACTTTAGCTATGATAAATATTCCGTCATATCAATGAGAATTGAAAAACCAGGCGTAACATAAGATATGTTTCAGGATTTTGCTGTTAAAAAAAATTAAACATATTTAAAGAATTCTAAGTTCAATATGAATAATATAAATAATATTTTAATAAATTTTTATGTGGTAATTTCATGTACAATGGATGATTAATTTTGCATCTTTTGTGTTCATTGAAATTACAGATCGTTTTCTACCCTGTAAAAGTTATTTCTCCTTTTTAAAAGGAATGAAGCTGTGAAAAGGGGAAAGTGACAAAATTATCTTAGGACATACAATACTATTTGTTTAACTATAGCTGTGGTAAGTATTTCGTCATATCAATGAGAGTAAAATCACTGGGCGTAATAAAAGATTTGTTTCATGATTTTGTTGTTAAAAGTTGAAAAAAAATTAAACCTATTTAAAATGAATTCTAAGTTCAATAAAAAATAATAATAAAGTATTTTAATAAATTCTTGTGTAACTGTGTAATTTAATGTAACTGACAATGTATAATTAAATTTACATATTTTGTGTTTGTTGAAATTACAGACAGCTTTCTAAAGCAGCTTGAGTTTTAAAGCAAAATCATGAAAGTTTTACTGGAAAACTTTCATGATTTTGCTTTAATTAAATTATGCTGATTTTTCTTTAATTAAAATTAAAACTTTCATGATTTTCATGATTTCTCCTTCGTAGGAGCAATGATGCTGTGAAAAGTTAAAAGTGGAAAAATTATCTTAGAACATAAAATACTACTTGCTTAAATAGCTATGATAAATATTTCGTCATATCTACGAGAGTAAAGTCACCAAGCGTAATAATAGACTTGTTTCATGATTTTGCTGTTAAAAATTTCAATTTTTTAAAAATATATTTAAAGAATTTTAAATTAACTATAAAATATTTTAAAAATATTTTAATAAATTGTTATGTGACAATTTAATGTAATTTACAATGGATAATTAAATTTACATCTTTTGTGTTTGTTGAAATTACAGATAGTTTTCTTCCCTGTAAAACTTATTTTTCCTTCATAAAAGCAATGATGCTGTGAAAAGGGAAAAGTGGCAAAATTATCTTAGAACATAAAATACTACTTGCTTAAACATCTATGATAAATAAGGTATTTGTACCCTATATGGACAGGGCTCTCAATATGGACACCCCTAAAATTTTTAAAGGTAATCATTTTGATCGAGAGATGGCTAAACATTTTAGCGAAGAAAAGCAGTTGAAAAGATAATTAAGTCTGGAAAGTGTAAAAAAGCGCGCTGTTTGCCATTTAGGAGAAAACTTGTTATTTCGAGATGTGCTGATCTTAATTACTCGTAAGCTTAAATTCTTATTAGATATGGTAAAATTACATTAAATGTTGAAAAGTGGAGTATTTTAGAAAGCTAATAAAACATATTTTCGATTGCTATTGCATATTTTGCTTAAAATAATTTTCCTTATTCATTTGGTACAAGATTTAGTAAAACTACGCCCGGTTCCCAATATGGACAGCTTATGTCCCCATCGACTACAACTGTAAGAAAGAAGAAAATTCAACGTTGCCAAGCAATAACTTGAAAAGTCATCAAAGTGGTAAAAACTTTGTTCAACAAGATGCTATTTGAACAATCCCCCCAAAAACCTTCCTCCAAAAAACCCTTGCAGAAAAATAAAAAGAAGCACCCCCCCCCCCCCAGTAGGATATCTGTTGGCAAAATCGTAGGTACCAATGGTATGACTTCCTCAACAAAGGAGAGCTGGTACTGCTTCTTTTGCACTATTGATGCTTTTTCAAACATGCGGCCATGCATCACATGTGGCAGATATGTTCATGAGGATTATGTGGGACTTACTGCCTATAGTGAAAAAGTTTCTATTTGTCCATGCTGTGAGGACTGAGTAATAACAGATGTAAATTCGCAGACAGATGCAATAAAGCTAAGCAAAACCAACAATATTACTTCATAATATTTACTAGTAACTAAGGGGCTTTGCATGGGTCTTCGAAGGGTAAAAACCGAGAATGCCCCCCTTTCTAAAATGCATGTTCTGAAGATATTTACTGTCCCCCCTCCTCTTAGGAATACTTTAAGATACATTTTTTTTATTCCCTTTCCTCTAAAATCCCTTGGATAAGTGGCTCTTCCATACACACTGGGTAGAAAATCAATAAGGAAACACCTGTCCATAATAGGGACAGGTAGTTCTTTATATGGACATTTCTAAACGTTTTTTGTTTTTATCATTTAAATTAAACCAGAATAATTACAAGGTTGCTAAGTTTAATGATGATAGTCAATAGTCCAAAGATAGTGGTCACATATTTTTGGAGTCCTATGACTTGTACATGGGGGTGAAAAAAATACATTTTCCTTAGTGTGTCCATATTGCGTACAGGTACCTTATTTTGTCATATCAATGAGATTAAAATCACGAGGCGTAACAAAAGTTTTGTTTCATGATTTTCTTGTTAAAATTAAAAAAAATAAACATATTTGTAGAATTCTTAGAACAATTTAATGTAACTGTCAACGGATAATTAAATTTACATCTTTTGTGCTGAAATTACCGATCGCTTTCTACCCTGTACAACTTATTTCTTCTTCGTAAGAGTATTGATGCTGTGAATAGGGAAAAATAGTAAAATTATCTTAGGACATAAAATACTATTTGTTTAAGGGTGTATTCCAATCCAAACTGCTTATTTTCCGATTTATTTTTAAATTCATTTTTGATCTCAAATGCATCAAACTTTCAAATTCTCTTCTTTAGAAACTACACAAGATGCCGTGATTGTCGATTTTTTGATAAATGTAGAAAATGTGCAAAAAACTGCTGTCAAAAACAGCGTTTTGGACCAAATTTTCCGAAACGGGAGATCTGCGAACGAAAAAAAGTGTCACGCTGCGAACATAATTGTTTATAAATCAAATTCTAATGGATTGAGCGAAGAATGAAATTACACGGCATCTTATACGTCTCTTCAAAAATCACCTCAGCAAGTTTCATATCTTTACCTTTAAAAATGTGTCCGAAAATGTATCGGAAAATTTTGAGCTGTTGAAGGTAAAAAATTATTTTTCCAAACACACCCTTAACTAGCTATGATAAATATTTCGTCATATCAATGAGAGTAAAATTACCAGGTGTAATAACAGATTAGTATCATGATTTTGCAGTTAGAAGGTTTAAAAAAAATTAAACATATTTAAAGAAATTCTAATTTCAAATTAAATAATAAAAAATATTTTAATAAATTCTTGTTTAACAATTTAATGTAACTGTCAATGAATAATTAAATTTATATCTTTTGTGTTCGTTGAAATTACAGATCGTTTTCTACCCTGTAAAACTTCTTTTTCCTTCATAAGAGCAATGTTGCTGTGAAACAGGAAAAAGTGGCAAAATTGCATTAGGACATAAAATACTATTTGTTTAACTAGCTAGAAAAATATTTCGTCATATCAACGAGAGTAAAATCGCCAGGCGTAATTATAGATTTCTTTCATTGATTTGCTGTTAAAATTAAAAGAAAAAATAATTAAACATATTTAAAGAATTCTAAGTTCAATATAAAATAATAATAAAAAAAGTATTTGAATATATTATTATGTGATAACTTAATCTTACAGACAATGAACAATTAAATTTACATCTTTTAAGTTCGTTGAAATTACAGATCGTTTTCTACCCTGTAAAACCTCTTTCTCCTTCGTAAAAGCAATGCTGCTGGAAAAGTTGCAAAAATATCTTAGGACATAAAATACTATTTGTTTAACTAGCTATGATAAATATTCTGTCATATCAACGAGAATAAAATCACCAGGCGTAATAATAGACTTGTTTCATGATTTTCTGTTAAAAATAAATAAATAAATAAATAAATAACGTATTTAAATGAATTCTAAATTCAATATAAAATATTAAAAAATATTTTAAAGCATTATTGTATAATAATTTAATGTAACTGAGAATAAATAATTTAATAGTTGACTTAGGTGTGTGTTTAAATTACAGCTGGTTTTCTGCCCTCTGAAACGTGTAATTTAAAACAGTTTTAGGGGGCATTTTCCTTTATAAAAGTGAAAATATCGTAAATAAAATAAATAATTTAATATTTGTCTTAGGTGTGTGTTTAAATTTCAGCTGGTTTTCTGCCCTCTAAAACGTGTAATTTAAAACAGTTTTAGGGGGCATTTTCCTTTATAAAAGTGAAAATATCGTGAAAAGCGAAAAGTGATAGAATAATCTTAGGACATAAAATAATATTTCTTTAACTAGCTACGATAAATATTTCATAACAACGAAAGCAAAATCCCCATACTTTATCATAGACTTTTTTATGATTTTATTATTAAACATGTTTAAGTAAATTCTATGTTCAATCTAAAAGAATTTAGAAGATTTTAATTAATTATTTTGTAATCCTTTAATGTAACCTGCATATAACAATTATGTCTCTACCGCATTCAATCTGAATTGAGTTCGCTCTCTATCCTTCAAAACTTTTATTTCTAGATGTACAAAAGTTTCCGAGTACTTTGACAGAGATTTGATAGAAGAATAAAAATGCATCTTTAATTAATTATTACAATGTACCGGGAAGAGAGAGTTCAGACAGTCACTTCTTTGAGTTCATGGATAAAATTACATAATTAGTTAGAACCCGATTCACATAATAAAACGCAATCAGTCTGCCAAGTCATATCTTGGTGGAAAATACCTGAAAACCCGATTTTAGCCCTGGACTCATTGGTTTGTCATTGTGTTTTCCTTCTCTCAGTCTTGCATGTTTTCATACCTCTCGGTCCATGAAAACACTATGGTCTATGAGTCAAACACTAAAATTGGGTTTTCAGGTATTTTCCACCAAGTTTTGGCTTGACAGACCAATTGTGTTTTCATATGCACATCAAGATTGAATTATACTGCGAGAGGCAAGAGAAGTGCATAATATGAATAAGTGGTCTCGGAGCTAAACAACGATTTATCACATGTCGGAATTCCTCTCAGCCCACACAACTTTGAAGAAAGTCCGTAGTAGCTATAGCTACCACCACCGATATTATTAGGTGACTAGCGAGCTACGCCCGCTAGCTGGGCCACTTTTTCCAAACGAACCTCGATATTAAGCAGTATATAATAAGCAAAAAAATCCATTAAATAAACAAGTTTTGGAGTTCGAATCCTCAAGCACAAAAAAAAGTAAATCAAAGAGCTATGGTTGTTATGCGCCCATTATCCCGTTAAAAATATGTGATTTCGCACAGTGGGCGCTACGTGCCAACCGTGCAAAGGCGGCCCACCGACCTACCACCCACCGGCGCTACGCGCCATGGTCGCCATCGTCCGTTAAAAATATTTGGTTTTGCACGGTTGGCGCTGCGCGCCCATAAGACATTTTCTCGTATTTTTTGGTTCATCAGAAGCAGACTTTTACGCAGATTCTGAACATGTAATCAGTTTTATCTACTTTAAAAACTATCTGTATGATGGTTTAAGAAAAAAAGCGCAAAAAAAGTTTCGGTATTAAAAACTGCAAAAGACTGCTATTAAAAAAAATAAGTAATTTCATTAATATCACAAACAACATAACTAACAAATAATTTTGGCAGCTCGTTTTCCGTTTGTACTAACAAAAATTAGTATTAATAGCGTAAATCTTAGGTTACACAATATTCGTGTATGCTGCCAAAAAGAAAAAGTATGAAAATAAACCGTGTTTAACATTTTTTACCAATTAGTTCTTTTTCAAAGAACCGAAACGAAAGAAAAAGTCGTTTTCCCGGAAGAAAAAAAGAGGTTTTCGGCTGCTTCTTCTTTTAGCCAAAGGGGAAAAGTTCAGGTCGTTCACCGCAAGGTGGCGCAGTGTTCTGCCTCAGAGCTCCGTTTGAGCTCCGTTTGGGAAATTAGACGTTTTCCGTTCCCATTCCCGACCGGTTTTTAATTCATAACTGTTTTTATTTTGGTCCCACGGTCTCGAAAATGCCCGAAATGACTTTCCCGGAATTTTTCGAATCGAAAGACACCTCTCGCAACTTCCAACTCGCCCGCGTTGCGAACTGTAATCGGCTTCAAGCAGACAGACAGACAGAGGCGCACGGATTTTATTAGTATAGATATCAATCACCCACTGTGAGGATTGTGTAAATGAACACCAACGCTGTCAATTAACTAAATTAACCGTTTATTTATACTCTATATACACAATATAATACACTATATACAGTTAAACTCGGATATAGGTGATCCGGTTCAACATTAAATTAAATACAGTAAAAAGTTGACTGTGTACTGTTCAAATTACACCTTCTCCTCCCTCACTCTACATACGCTATATTAACTTTAGCGGAGATCAATTTCGTATCTCCCGGCACATGGGTTCTCAGCCTACGCTATTCGACCCAGAGCACTCTACATAAGGAGCTTTGTCCATCATTGCTCTCCAGGTACCCACCCTAAACTCTGAACTGACTATCTCCGTCCAAAAAACTGCTCTTTCCCCTTTCTGCACTTCCCCCATGGAAACCCCCCTATTCGTGGAAATCCTTTATTTCCCAACGTCCATTGACATCCCAGAAGGTCAAACACTCTCCTCTGTCATCTTCTTTTTTCATCTCGCTGCAACTGTGCATGTTCACATGTTCACCCCGCTTTAGATAAAGAAAGAATGTCACCTTGAAATTTCAGTACACAGCCCATACAATACATAAGATATTAAGATAACAAATAACATAAATTCCAATTCTACAGCAGATGTTTTCTCAGAACCTGACAGTTAAGAAAAGGGGAAGGTGACGAAATTATCTTAGAATATGAAATACTATTTTTTTAACTAGCTATGGTAAACATTCCGTCATAACAACGAAAGTATAATCCCCAGGCTTAATAATATTCTTATACATGTTCCTATCATTAAAATTTATAACCATGGACTTAATTCATGATTTTGAAATTAATATGTTTTTTAATTTTTAAAACATATTTAAAAGATTTATATGTTCAGTATTAAATAATGTAAAATATTTAAATAAATTCTTATAAATGATTAAATGTAGCTGATAATAAATAATTGAATATACATATTCTGTCTACAATGAAAGTATAAACCGCTTTCTGACTTGTAAAAATTATTTCACCTTTGTAAGAGTAATGATGCTGTGAAGAGAAAAAGTGGCAGAATTATCTTAGAGCATGATATACTATTTCTAACTAGCTATGATACATATTTTGTCATATAAACGAAAGTAAAATCGCCAGACATAACTATGGACTTATTATGATTTTGTAATTAAACATTTTAAAATTTTTAAAGCATATTTAAACGAATTAGAGGTTTAATTTTAAATGATGAAAAATATTTTTAAATTTTTTTAGGAAATAATTTAATATAACTAATAGTAAATAATAAAATATACATCTCAAGTGTGCATTGAAACTACAAATCTCTTTCTGCACTGTAAAAGTTGTTTCAGTTTCGCAAAAACAATGTAGCTGTGAAAGGGAGAAAATGACAAACTTATCTTAGAACATTAAATACCATTTCTTTAAGTATGCATGACAAAACATTTCGTCATATCAATGAAATAACATCACCCAGGTAAAACCACGGACTTCCTGATTTTAATATTAAACATTTAAAAAATTTTAAAACACATTTAAATGAATTATAACTTTAATATTAAAAAATAAAAAATATTTAGCATAAATTCTTATGAAATAATTTAAGGGTGTATTTCGATTCAAACTGCTTATTTTCCTATTTATTTTTGAATTCATTTTTGCTCTCAAATACACCAAACTTTCAAAATCTCTTATTTAGAAAGCATATAAGGTGCCGTGATTGTCGATTCTTTGATAAATGCAGAAAATATTGCAAAAAAAAAAAAAAAAAAAAAAAAAAAAAAGGCATTTTGAACCGATTTTTTTTCAAGTGGGAGATTTGGGAACGAAAAAAAGGGTCATACTGATAAGGTAAGTGTTCATAATTCCAATTCTAATGAATTGAGCGTAAAAAGACATCACACGGCACCTCATACGTCCCTTCAAGAATCCCCTCAGCAAGTTTCATGTTTCTACTTTCAAAAATATGTCTCAAATTGTATCGGAAAATTTCGAGCTGTTGAAGGTGGAAAAGCGTTTTTTCGAATACACCCTTAATGTGACTAATAATAAATAAATAAATATACATCTTTTATGTGCTTTGAAAGTACAAACCACTTTCTGCCTTGTAAAAGTTGTTTTACCATTGTAAGAGTAATGATGCCGTGAAGGAAAATGACAGAATTATCCTAGAACATAAAATACTGTTTCTTTTACTAGATATGACAAATATTTCGTCATTTCAATTTAAATAAAATCACCAGACGTAACATGGACTTAGTTCATGACTTCGTTATTAAAATAAAAAAAAATAAATAAAAAAATTGAAAACATATTTATATGAATTATAAGTTTAATGATATAGATAGCGAGAAATATTTTAATAAATTCTTATGTTGTAATTTCATGTAACTGATAATAAATAATTAAATATACATTTTCTGTGTTCGTTGAAAGCATAATCTGCTTTCTACCCTGTAAAAGTTGTTTCACCTTTGTAAGAGCAATGATGCTGTAAAATGAGAAAAATGACAGAGTTATCTTAACATGAAATGCTATTTCTTTAACTAGCTATGATCACCATTTCATCATGTCAACTAAGTAACATCAACAGGCATAACCATGGACTTAGTTCATGATTTTGATATTAAAAACTTTAAAAAAATTTTAAACGTCTTTAAATGAATTATAATTTTGGTCGAAAATAATATAATATATTTTAATAAATATTATGCAGAAATTTAATATAATTGACAATAAATAATTAAGTATGTATCTAATGCAATTTGATTTGAGTTCATTTTCTGCCTTGAAAAACTTTTAATTCAACTTTTATAAGAGTTTCTGACAGACTGTAAAATTTACCGTGCAAGGCAGCAATGTATTAAATACATAATGATTACTTAGTTCAACAAAGAACAAAAGAAATGTAAGTTCAAAAAAGATTCATAAAACAAAGTTTTGCTTTTGTGCTGCCGATTTTCAGAAATGCTTTCGAGTGCTTTTTTACAGCGTATTAATATGTTTCCTCAACCTGTTATATAGGTTTATGGGAAGCTATTAATTCTCAAGTAAACATTTTCATATTCATAAAACACATTTCACAGGCAAACCTCTTCTAAGTTGCTAAAGATTTCGTCACGGTTCTCTATCACTTAAAAACTCAGAAATCAAAATTTATTACAGATTTAAAGCAGCATTTATAAAAACTTTTTTTATGGTAATGATTTCCGAAAATGTTTCCAAGTACTTTTACAGCCTGTTAATGTGATTTCTCAACCTATTATATCGGTTTATGGGATGCTTTATTTCTCAAGTAAAGATTTTCATATTCAAAAAACATTTTACAGATAATCCTCTTCCAAGTTGCCAACGATTCTTACAGCATTCTCTTTCATTTGAACCTAAGAAACCAATATTTGTAAGGGAAAAAAAAAAAAAATTCATAAATACAAAGTTTGTTTTTGTGATGCTGATGTTCAGAAATGCTTTCGAGTACTTTTTACAGCATATTAGTATGTTTCCTCAACCCGTTATATTGGTTTATGGAATGATATGAATTCTAAAGCAATGAAAATACTTAGCATTTTCATTTTCATGAAACATATTTCACAGACAATTTTCTACGTTGCTTAAGATTTCGACGGATTTCTCTGTCATTTGAAACCTCAGAAACCAATACTTGTTATAGATTTAAAGAAGCATTTATAAAAACAAAGTTTTATTTTGATGGTACTGATTTATGGAGAAGCTTCTGAGTACTTTTACAGCATATTAATATTATTCCTCAACCTTATGGGATCTTTTAAATTTCAAGTAAACATCTTCATATTCATAAAACACATTTTACAGATAATCCTCTTCCAAGTTGCTAACGATTCTGACAGGATTCTCTTTCATTTGAATCTGAGAAAACCATATTTGTTAGAAATTCCAAAAATATTCATACAAATAAAGTTTTGCTTTTGTGTTGCTGATGTTTAGAAATGCTTTCGAGTACTTTTTTGCAGAGTATTAGTATGTTTACTAAACTTGTTATATCGGTTTATGGAATCCCGTTCATTCTAAAGTAAGCACTTTCTTTTTCATGAAACACATTTTACAGACAAACCTCTTCTAAGTTGTTAAAGATTCCGATAGGAAACTTTATCATTTGAAACTCACGAAACCAATATTTGTTACAGATTTAAAGTAGAATTTATAAAAACAAAGTTTTGTTTCGCTGATACTGATTTTCGAAAATGTTTCCGAATGCTTTTACAGGGTATCAACGTGATTCCTCAACCTATTAACGGTTTATGGGATTCTTTAATTATCAAGTAAACAGTTTCATGTTAAAAAAAAGGGTATTTTCCAGATAAACCTCTTCCAAGTTGCTCACGATTTCAACAAAGTTCTCCATCATTTGAATCTTAGAAAACAATATTTGTTAAAAATTAAAAAAATATTCATAAAAAAAAGTTTTGCTTTTGTGCTGATGATTTTCAGAATGTTTTCGAGTACTTTTTTACAGCATATTAGTATGTTTCCTCAACCTGTTATATAGGTGTATGATATGCTGTTAATTCTCAAATAAACATTTTCATATTCATAAAACACATTTTACAGACAAACCTTTTCTAATTTACTAAAGATTTCCTCAGGGTTCTCTATTTTTTAAAAACTTCACAAATTAATCTTTATGACAGATTTAAAGTAGCTTTTATAAAAACAAAGTTTTGATTTCATGGTATAATTCTTTTAAAGTACGTAAGGGTCATCAGCGTAAATGATTTGTCGGAATAAAGAAAATACATTTTATTTAATTAATTAATCATGATTCTATCTGTAATTGCTAGCTCCATGATTTATTTTTCCTTTTGAAAATATGCATGTTTCATCTTTTATTTCCAAAAATGCGTCCGTAATGGAAAAATCTGTAAAACAAATTAATTAAAATAATAATTTTTTAAAGGTTATTCTGGTATAAAATTAATGTTGTGCAAATCTACAGATCACATTTTTTTTTTTTTCGTTTAATTTCAAGTCAAAATGCTGAATACTTTTTTGTAAAGTGTACGACAAAATGTAATTTGAGTAGCCTAATAGAGGATTCGCTTTGCTCATCCTAATAATATATACTTCTGTTGATCATCGTTTATCAAAAATTACCCCCTTCTCCAACCCATCAATGCTGCGAAATTTTCTGACACATTTTCAAACTTAAAAGCATAAAACTTGCAGGCATTATTATTGAATTGATTGTTCCTCAAACATTTTTTTCTCTTTTTTTCAATAAATGAATTATATGAGCGATAGCAAAACTATTGTCTCCGGATGGAAGATTTTTGTTTTCATTTTCTGTTCTGTAGTGTTTAAAGCGACAATTTTAACAATAATATACGAAAGTTCTTTTTGCTTCTACAAATAAAAAAAAAGAAAGAAAACAAAAGAAAAAGAAAAAAACGGATCGATTAATTTGTTTTTTAATAAGGGCAGCTGTCAATTTGTTACGCTTACAAATATAACTGAATTTAAAAAATGTGTCAGATAAGCATGTTTGAAATTGCGAATACCCTTAATTGATTTTTAATACATATTTCTACTGTCCATTTAAATAAAATTCAAAATACTGAATAATACATTTTCTTTTTTATGTTCCACTTAAATCAGTTACATTTTTAGGTAGAAGCACATCAAACGTAAAGCAGTTTGTATTAATTTAAAATTAGAACATTTATTCTTAATTACTTTACAACGTAACCTTTATAAATTCATTTCAGCCCATTTCTAAGAACATAAAAATTTTAAAATAGCCTTTAAGTACCACGACATTTCTGACCTTCTATTTACGATGATTATACGAGCCAATTCACTACCTAATATCACATCATTTTCGGCTGAAAACTAAGCTAGTTTTAACAAGGCATAAAAATCAGCAGCCATTATTTCTGAATTAATCGATATTCGCAACGAAATTATCACTATCGAGGCAATTATTTAACGCATTAAAAAGTTCTTAACTTCCTCCACAGCTAATAAATTTCTCGTAAGATTCAATTATTTTCTCATTTTCACTCGCGAAGCACCCTCGCCTGATTACTCCTTAATTGATGTCGTTAATTAATAATTGCTCTATCTTTGATTGATGAGTTAGAGGAGTATAGGTAAATATCCGGCTTCTCTTCACTATTATCGTGCTGAGGGAAAAAAATTATAAAATGTCACTAACAACAACAACAAAAAAAAAGCGCGAAAATTACCCGCCATCTTCTTAAATTGCTGCGCAGTTAAGAAAAAAAAAAGGGGGGGGGAGAAAAAATGATCTTCCAGAAACTTGCTGTAAGAAGATAAGGGATAATTCAAAACATAAAATCATTTCCCGCCCCTGTAACAATTATTATTTACGCATCCCGCTTTCGATAAGGCAGCCCCTACTGGCCATCTCTATTGCGCGTTTATTGGCATTTTTTTAAACTCGACGTCTGCAATTTATGCGTCATACGGCTAACGGTTTAACATTTCCTGCTAAATGTTATTGAATTTTAACCTTATCAACTGTTTTTATAAACGTCCTACAAGGCTCATAAAACATCGATATGATCGTGGCCTCGTTTATGTTTTAGTAAATTATGCTTTTAGTGGTCTTCTTGTAAATAACGGAGTGTTGCTCTTTGCTGTTATATGGGGCACTTCCATAATATTTTCAAAAATGCAGTATTTGCAAGTATTTATTTATTTAAAGAGGCTTCTTTTTAGTGCATGAAATATTTTCTAGATTATATATACGTTATAATGTAAATTATTGATTAGGGGGTGTTTTTTTTTCTCATGTCAAGAAAAAAGCATTAAATGTTAATTCAACTTAAAAGATAATATACAACATTAACTGTTCTTTATTTTTTCCTTTTCTCTCTCTCTCTTTTAGCTTAAAACAATTATATACACATGAACATCATATTTAAATAGTTAGAATTAAATATCAAAAATTAAAATAAAATTAAAGAACGATAGAAGTACAGTGTGTCACAACAGGTAAATAGTTGGGAAATTTTTTAATAATTTTTTTTTAGGTGCTTAATTATGTAAATACGTAGCATCTATAGTCATCGTTCAATCCGTCCGTCTGTCCGCAAATAACAGACTATGCAATCGAATCATTTGGAATTTAAAATATATAATTGTTAGATAATTTTGATGAGTCATTTAAAATTTTATGAAAATCCTATGTATAATTTAATTACAAAGGCAATCAAAAGTATTTTGTTACATTAGGGAAAAAGTTTCAAGTGCATTTTAATGGTATTACATTCTTTCGAATATAATAAAATGGATATGCATCTATGAAGCATATACTAAATTTTTTTCTGTACAATCTGGGATGCACAGAACATTTTCTATTAATATATAGGGTCACACAAAAATATTCTATTATAATAATGGTATAGAGGGAAACATTGGTTGGGGTGAGTTTTAATTACGTTAAACTATTCCAAATTTTACGAAATTAATATACATTGCTGAGGTTTCTACAAGTTTTTTCCTGTATATTAGAAGCATATAGTATTTACAGGGATACACAAAAGATTTCGGATACTCTACTGTATCCGAAATGTTGTATATTATTACACCAAAATCTGCATATCATTAAAAATTCCTTATTGTATGAACGCACCTCATTTGCTACACTTAAAGAGTAATTTCCAACTTGTTTTCTTTTCTTTTCTTTTCATAACATTAATTTCAAAAACGATGAATGCATTTTCCACCATTTTTTTATTATTTATTTATTTATTCATCATCAAAACCTTTCTAAAGAAATATGTGACATATTTTCCAAATGCTGCAATCTCATTTTTATGTGTATTTTTTAAGTAACTATATACCAATATTTCCTTTGTTGCCTTAGTTCTTGTATAAAACCAAATATATTTATTTTTTATACTTTTATGAACACAGTAATAATTTTTATAAAATAAAAGACGCATATAAAGTTATCAAATGCGCTACTGATCAAAGTACTTTGAATGGATGTTGAGAATCAATATCGACTCAGCATCTTTATACACATTAATGTGAAAACAATTAATTTATCAATATTGTCTTTGTTGCCTCAATTGTTTTATAATGCAAAATGTATTTTTTCATACTTTTATGAACACGGAAATATTTTTAATAAAATGAAATACATATATAAAGTTACAAAATACGCTGTGGTTCAAGGTATCTTTTAAATGGATGTTGAGGAGCAATATCTATCTACCCAGAATCTTTTTACACATTAATATAACAATAATTAATTTAACAATATTTTCTATTTTGTCTTAATTTTTGTATAATACAAAATACGTTTTTTTCATGCTTTTTATAAAAACTCAAATATTTTTGATAAAATAAAATATAATCATAAAGTTACAAAATGCGCTACTGTTCAAGGTATCTTGAATGGATTTCGAGGAGCAATATCTACCCAGAATCTTTATAAGCATATCAGTTTGACACTAATTAATTTGCCTATATTTTCTTTGTTGTCTTAATTTTTGTAAAGTAAAAAAAATAATAATTTTTTTCATAATTTTTATGAACACGTAAATATTTTTAATAAAATAAAATGCACACATAAAATTATGAAATACTCTACTGTTCAAAGTACCTACAACGGATGTTGAGGAACAATATCTACCCAGCTTCTTTACAACATTAATGTGTACAATAATTAATTTACCAATATTTTCTTTGTTGCCTTAATTCTCGTATAATGCAAAATGTATTTTTCATACTTTTTATGAATACCGTAATATTTTTTAATAAAAAGTGTTACACACATAAAGTTACAAAATTCGCTATTGTTCCAGGTACCTTGAATGGATATTAAGGAGAAATATCTACTCAGCAAATATATTTTCTTTTCTTTGAATAATTTGCTTTCGCTAATTCTGTGCTATAAAAAATCCCCAGAAAACATGATTACGTTATACAAAATAAAAAAATAGTGAAAAATTATATATAAATTTCTATACTCACAATTTGCTATGCATAATTTAAAAAACTTTTTACTTAAAAAAAAAAAAATGCGATTTGGTATTTTAAATGCATTTATATATATATATATATATGTGTGTGTGTGTGTGTGTGTGTGTGTGTGTGTGTGTGTGTGTGTGTATGTATATGTATATATGGAATTTAGTTGATATGTAATTAAACATGGGGGCTTTATTTATAGGATATTATGTTTATGTGTACTGCATAATTTAATAATATGATTGTAAAAATACTGGTTTCATTGGTTTATTTAATGGTATTGTCTGAATAAATTTGGATGTATTTATAAAAGTATTTATATATATATATATATTATTTATAATTTCGTTCCAATTAAATTAAAAAAATTATAAACTGTATGGAAAATCTTTTAAAATATATCATCTTTCCTTTCTGGAATTTATTTTTCGCTATTCTTGAGCTATAAAGAACATCAAGAAAACAATTTTACGACATTAAATATTAAAAAAAAGTAAAATAAGCAAAAAATCACATCTTATTTTTTATGTTTGCAAATTGTAATGCTTTGTAGTTCAAACTTTTTCGAATTTCCGTAGATTCTTTAAATCTAATTAAATATTTGAAATGTACATTTTTATTAAAATTTAATACGCTTCTTTTTTATAATATTTAAATTCAATTTCAACATTTATAAATGGCACATAAATCTCTTAAACTATATCTTCTTTGCTTTGAATAATTTGTTTTCCACTATTTCTGAGTTATAAAGAACATCTATAAAACAATATTATGTCATTAAAAATAGAAAATAAAATAAGTAAAAATAAGCGAAAAATTCCAAATTAATTTTTTTCTCGTAAATTGTAATGTTTAGTTGTTTAAAGTTTTTCAAACATTCATAGGTTCTTGTAGATTCTTTAAATTTGATTTTAAATATGAAAAGATATGATTTCTTTTAAATTTAATGTATGTAAATTATAGTATTTAAATTCAATTTCAAAGATTATATAAATCGTACGGAAAGCTCTTAAATATATCTTCTTTCCTTTAAATAATTTATTTTCCGTTATTCCTTAGCTACGTAGTACATACAGGAAATAATATTACGTCATTAAAAATAAAATATAAAAATTAAGCGAAAAATCACATATTACTTTTTATGCTCATAAATTTTAGCATTTAATTGATTAAAGTTTTTCAAATTTCTGTATATTCTTGTATATTCTTTAAATTTAATTTTAAATATGAAATGTTGTGTTTTCGTTTAAATTTAATATACTTTACTTGTAACATTTAAATTCATTTTCATATCTTATAAATCATACAAAAATCTCTCTAAATATATCTTCTTTCCTTTGAATGATTTGTTTTCCGCTAATCTTGAACTATAAGAAACATGCAGAAAACAATATTACGTCATTAAAAATTGAAAAAATATAAATAAAAATAAAATAAATAATAATAAAATAAATAATAATAAACGAAAAATCACATATTTATTATGCTGGTAAATTGTAATGCTTGATTGTTTAAAGTTTTTCAAACTTTCATAGATTTTTTAAAAATTTGATTTAAAATATGAAGCGATATGTTTTCTTTTAAATTTAATAGATGCTACTTATAATATTTAAATTCAGTTTCAAAGCTTATAAATTGTAAAGAAATCTCTTAAAATATTTCCACTTCCCGTTGAATAATTTGTATTCCTTCTACTCCTGAGCTATAAAGAACCTCCAGAAAACAATATTGCGTCATTAAAAATACATAAAAAAAAGAAAAAAGAAAGAAAGAAAGAAAGAAAAAGAGAAAAAAGAAAGAAAGAAAGAAAAAGAAAGATCGCGTGTTATTTGTTATATTTGTAAGTTATGAAGCTTAATTGTTTAAAGTTTTCAAAGTTCCGTAGATTCTTTAAATTTGATTTAAAATATGAAATGTTATGTTTTCTTTTAAATTTAATGTAGGTTATTTGTAACATTTAAATTCAATTTCATACCTTATAAATCGTACAGAAATCTCTCTAAATATATCTTCTTTCCTTTGATTTTTTTTCGCTACGCCTGAGCTATAAAGAACCTCTAGAAAACAATATTATACGTTTAAAAAAAAGAGAAGAAAAGAAAAAAAATAATACATTATTTATTATGCTCGTAAATTGTTGTACTCAATTGTTTAAAGTTTTTCAAACTTCTGTAGATTCTTTAAATTGAATTTAAAATGTGAAACGCTATGTTTTCTTTTACATTTAATGTATGTTATTTATAATATTTAAATTCAATTTCAAATCTTATAAATCGTAAAGAAATCTCTTAAAATATACCTGCTTACCTTTGAACACTTTGTCTTCCGCTATTCCTGAGTTATAATAAACATCCAGAAAACAATATTAAGTTATTAAAAACAGAAAAAAAGAAAAAGAATTTATTACTTACACTCTTAAAACGAAAGAGCTGATTTGGCTTCTCATGAAAGAGCTGTAATTTTTTCGATTATAAAAGAGTTGTTTTTCAAACGATTAAATCTTCTTGATCTAAATTGGTTATTTAAATAGCTCAACTTCATTTAAATTTGTTAAACTCGAGTTATTTCAACTCTTTTTTGAGAAGCTGCCTTTCAACATTGAGATGAGTGGATTTCAACTCAACTTGAGCTATTTTGTGGCTGACTTTTTAAGAGAGTATTATGCTCGTAAGTTGTAATGCTTAATTGTTTAAAGTTTTCAAACTTCCATAGATTCTTTAAATTTGATTTAAAATATGAAACGTTATGTTTTCTTTTCACTCTTCACTGCACTGTATTCCACATATGGCACATACCTAAAAGAAAGCACTACAGTTCTCATTATATGCCATGAATTTGCCCCAACAGAATCGATGTAATGGATCAAGAACAGTCCAAAGAATAGAATAACACTTATTTTGTGTCAGTAAGCTGCATTCGAAAAAAAAAACTATCAAGCTATTAAGGCTAAATTTACTTTTATTATTTATAATGAATACTTAAAAATATTAATATAAACAAAGTTGCAGTTTTAACCAGATAAAATTAATTAACTTAAGCCCATTTAACGGCAAAATATGACAATATAGTATTTAAAAACACTCATTGTGTATATAGGGTACACACCATAAAATATTAAATTTTAGCTGAAATTTTGAAATTTAATTTTTTTTTTACTATTTTTAAATAAATAAATAAATAAATATGTATATATATATATATATATATATATATATATATATATATATATATATATATATATAACCAATAGATAATACTACAAATCAACATTAATTTCTGGAAAAATTTGTTAATGCCAAATTATATCAAACAGAGGAGTTGTCAAAATTTGGAATAAAATTGAAAATGTGGTATTTAGCTCGTTATCAGGGGCAGTGCTAAATAGCCACATTAATTGCGATTAATTTCTGAATAGAAATCAGGATAGACCTAAAAATGATTTCCATATTGCCCGATTAATCGCAAATGAGAACTCAATTCAAAGAAAAATAGTATATAAATAATAAGACAATAATAGAATTATCAATATATTAATTGCATTGGAAAAACTATTTCAAAGAAAAATTAATAGAAAAATAATTAAACTATAACTGAATATTGATAAAGATAAACTTACAAGTATCAATCGCAAGCAGTAATCGCCATTGAGAACAGGAAAAACAAAATAATAATATCATTGATTTATCATTGATTGATTTCATAGGAAAAATCATGCCAAAGAGAAATAATTACACTGTAATTTAATTATATAAAAGATAAACTTACAAATATCAATTTCGACCATGTGATAGCAATACCACTTTGCATTAAATTACATTAGACAGTTAATATTGAAGTTAGATTATAAACCAAATAGTTTTTATTAATAATAGATAACTATTTAAATAACTATTTTCAAAAATAAATAATTACAAAACATAAGTAGACAAAAAAATTTTTGAACTTAATAAAAATAGTTAAACTATTTAATACTAATTACAAGTTTTAAATAATAATTATAGAATTAATTAAATCGATTGATATCGATAATGATTTTGTATATGTGAGATAAGTACAAATTAACTACAAAAGCGTCAGTGGCGCCATCTTTAGTTTCTAAACGCAATAAAATAACAAAAAAATTAATTAACTCTATAAAAACAAAATTTTACAAATTACGATATTTATTTGTTTAATACAGGGTTGGAAAAAAACCATGTCTTTTTTTTTAAACATAAAACGGTTTTTTATTGTTGGTTGAAACTAGGTTTTTTTGGTTTAAACCGGGTATCCATTTGTAAACAACCTATATACAATGGATTAAGTAGATAATAGAAAAAATAACCATTTTTCATTTAAACAGTTATTCCTATATATAAAAAATAGAACAAGGCCCACTGTATAAAATTAGAAGTCTGAAATTATAAATAAAAAAAATAATAACAATAATAACAAATATCTTTAGTAATTTTCGAAAGAAAAAAAATAACCAGAGGATGTAATAAAAATATACATATAAACCAAGTAAAAAAAAAAATAATATTTTTTATTTAAACAGTTATTTCTATACATAAAAAATTGACCAAGGTCCACTGTATAAAATTAGAAGTCTGAAATTATAAAGAAAAAATAAAATAAAATAAAATAAAAATAAGAAATATCTTTAGTAATTTTCGAGAGAAGAAAAAAAATAACCAGAGGATGTAATAAAAATATACATATGGTTCAAACCATAGATAAAACCAACCGACTTAAACCGTGCCAACCCTTATTTAAAGCAAAAATCGACGAATTAATAAATTATAATATTATTATAAAATATACCATCAAAGGATAGCTTATTTTGATAACTAAAATAAGAATTTAAAATGTTGTAAAAGTAATAAAATAATATATTAAATGATCAACCATTGATCAGCCTCAAATTACATTACATATTAAATCCAGAGTAATAAACAAGGAATGCTATAACAATACATTACCATAAATAATAAACCAACGCTATATTATTGTTGCACTGCACCATTTTCCTACCGCCAACAGCCCCATATATATATCAAATATTTTATTTCATAAAAATGGAAAAAATCGCGTAGTGGAGTGTTAAATTTAATATATGTTATTTATAATATTTAAAATCAATTTCAAAGCTTATAAATCTTACAAAAAATCTCTAAACATATATCTTCTTTCCTTTGAATAATTTGTTTTCCGCTACTCCTGGGCTATAAAGAACCTCCAGAAAACATCATTACGGCATCCGAAATGGAAAAAGAAAAAAGTAATAACGGAAAAAAAAAGAAGCAAACAACCCTTATGGAAAAGTGGGGTAATCATCTGTACGGCTAAACGACAACTTTGCTCATTCAATGAACTGCTTATCACCGCGCTATTGACTAACTCATAGTCAACTCATGAATTAAAGCCACCTTCACCACCCTAGAGCTTTCCAGCTTCGATAACGAAAGTCGGCTTTCTTCCTTTTTCCGGAAAAGCCAGAAAGCCTTATCTACCCTCCCTCCCCCCCTCCATCCACATACCTCTGGAGCGGTCAAGCAGACCGGACATATGAATCACAGTTAGTTGACCGTCAGGTTTTCAGATAAGGTCCGATGCCTTTTTATCGACACAGGGGTCGGCCAATAAGAGAAGTGGGGGGAATTAATAGATAGGACGTAATCTCTCTAGTATTTTTTCCTTTATTTGTTTATTCAGACTGCCTTGAGCTGGACTGTCTTTTATTAGTTAGTGAGGGATAAGATTGGAAGCCGAGTATCTAATTGGCTACCGATTGGTAAGACAGAAAAAAGTCTGGGCTCTCCGCCATAATTGGTCATAATGAAAAGATTTGCGAAAAGGCCTTTTTTCATGATTAATGTTATAAAACTAGGGAAATCGTATCGTGCATGAAAGATGAAAAGAGAAGTAAAGTAAATAAGAATTTTTTACTCTGAAATGTTATAGAAAGTATATATGTCAGATTTTTTTATGCTAGTGAGCAAATAACTAATTAAGATTACTGTTATCTAATATTATTTTTTTATTATTTATTGTATATCATGTGTATTACTTTCTGTGTGCACATTTTCATTACGTGCACAGTATTATATTTTTATATTAAAGTTGATCCGAGCGATTATAGTTAGATCTTATTGTATGAACAAGTCCCATTACATCAATGAATTGAATATATATTTTTATATAAAATGTATAATAAGATAGATTATTTTATATAAATATATATATCAAAAAAATAATCAAAGCTCACAGCTACTTATTTTTTAAGCCTCTACTGCCAGTATACGATCAAATTAGGACCCTTATCCTATAATTGTCACTGAAATATAAATATTAGAAAACATATCTAAGAAACACATATATACTTTTAAACCTCGTCTCACTTTAGAAGCATATAGTATTGATAATAATAAGTGCATGGTAAAGAATTATTTAAAAATTTCAGCACCAATGCTCATGATGGTAGATAAAGGAGTTAAGAAATTTGACCCTCTAAAATCAGGAGACCAGGGCCAGAGTAAGTTGGCCCCTTCTTTAATCAAACCCTATCTAATATTCCAATATGAAGATGGCTTCTTTATCGGCACGATCGTTACTGTAAAACCACTTTTTCTTTCTCGGTAAAGCTGTAGAGGGGAAATCAACTCTAAGGGAAGGACAACACTGGGTGTAATCTCATACGAAATATGCGAGTTTTGTGACCCGTCTCCTCAGAAACTACTCGGTCGATTTCGATAAAATTTGGAATCTATGTTTACTGGGTTATGTTCAAGACTTATGACTGGTGGAGTTTTTTCTTAGAATTTCTTAATTAGAATTTTTTATTTTACAGCAATGGCATTTTTTCAAAATTTTTCCATTTTTCATTTTTTTTTTTTTTTTGAGACTAATATATATATATATATATACATATATTAATCTGTCTGCCACATAGGATTTTACATTTGCACCCTATTACCAAAATTTTTTTTATCGATATTGTTCAAGTTGCATTAGGAGTTAATGGGGTTTTTAGGTGAAATGTGTAACCTCTCGGAGAACTAAACAATTTAGATTCTAACTTGTGTGAAGTTCTTTGCACAGTTTTATCAAATGCATGAATAAAAAGTGTATTTCGATTCAAATTGCTTATTTTCCGATTTATTTTTAAATTTATTTTTGCTCTCATATGCATCAAACAGGCAAATTGTCTTATTTAGAAAGTACAGAAGATGTCGTGATTATCGATTTTTTGATAAATGCAGAAAATATTGTAGAAAAGGGAATCAAATTTGGCTTTTTGAACAAATTTTTCCTATGCGGGGGATCTGGGAACGAAAAAAAGGGGTCATACTGAGAAAGTAATTGTTCATTAATCAAATTCTAATGAATTCAGCGAAAATGACATCACACGGTATCTTATAAATCTCTTCAAAAATCATCTCACCAAGTTTCATGCTTCTACTTTTAAAAATATGTCTGAAATTGTATCGGAAATTTTTGAACTATTGAAGGTGGAAAAGCATTTTTTGAATACACCCTTAAAGTACATATATTTTAACACTTGGATAAATTTTAGCTGCTTATAACAAATGAGTAGAGTAAATTTAATGAGAATGGACATGGCGTCTCAGCTGTCCCTTCTCTTAAAGCTTTTCGTCAGTCTCAGGTATTTATTGAAATGTATCGGTATTTTTTAAATTTCTAATCGGAAAATAAAATAATTTAACTTCTTCTTTTTTTAGGTAGATTTCGTAAGAAGTAGATTTCGTAGTACTAGCTATTGCAGTCGCTACTTGGTATACGACTTATGAAAAATTTCTTCATAACTTTTTATTATATAACCCCAAAAACCTAACCCCCCCCCCCCCCTTTTAACTTTTTTTTTTTTGTATGTACATTATCTGAATTTGTTTTTGCTATTTTTAAATCTGTTCCACATATATGCTTGTGTGTTTGCGCGTATACAATAAAACCTCTATAACGGACACTCCCTAATAGCTTACACCTCTATTTAACGGACAGTTTTCCAATCCCCACTCCCAAAACCTAATTTTTTTATGCTTAACCTCTGAATAACGGACATTCCGAATAGCGGGCACTTTATCCGGTGATAAATTGTGAAAAAATATTTTTTAAAGAGGGGGGAAAAAGGGAAAAAATAGCTAAAAGGCCTCTCAATTTTTCAGGACAGTCTGTCACAAATTTTATGATCACAAATGAATATAGATAAAGAGCTGGGAAAGATTCCTCCCCCCCTCCCTTACGTTCAGTGCTAAATTTAGGGGATTGCTCGGGAAGAATATCTCCCAGAGCATTGAGATGTCATCCAAGAATATTTTGAGATTTTATGCTTTTAGAGGTCAAAAAGTGCAATTCCCGCCCAGAATTCTACAATGTCCAATAGCGTTATATAGAAAAAGAAATTATATGTAATCACAAGCAAAAGTAAACTTTTGGAACAGATTTTTTTTTTGCGAGAATATAATAAACAGTTGATAATAGTGAGCACAATTTTATTTCAATTTTATTGCTTAAAAAATAGTTTTAATTTCTGATTAATTATGTAATAGAGGTTTTAGGACTTATAAAAGCAAATTAATAAAACATTAAGCATTTCTTAGTGATTTTTGTATCTCTGAGGTTTTCCCAATAGCGGGCACTTCCGAATAGCGGACAATTTCTGCGTTCCCGAGGTGTCCGTTATTTGGAGGTTTTACTGTATTAGAATTTTCATAAAAATTTTAGGTCTCTAGGGATCATTCTTAGTGAAGAAACTGGGCTTATCTCTAATCTTTATTTAGTTTTTATTGGTGAAATTACTATTTAACTTCAAAATCTATCTCCGCCTGTAGGCCGAGCCATCAAGGATTTTTTAAGCATAAATTTTAAATAATACTACTGCATGTAGATTTCTCTTTTGTTCTCATTTTTTTTTTTTTTTTTTTTTTTTTTTTTTTAACTATTTGGAAAAAATAGTCGTTGTTTTCGGTAAACAATTGGGAAATCTATAAAATATCTGAATCTTTTAATTGGTTGAATTCCGCAACTTATTTAATTTTATTCGATTCCTGATTAGTCTAAGTTTAATGTCCAAAAACATAATACTTTTGTTGCCAAATGACAAAAAGAGTAATAAAAACTTTAAAAAAAATAATAATTTAAAAACAAATTGTGATAGAGATTTCAAACAAATTTCATTAAAAAGTGCATTTTTTTTTCTCTACGTAACGGTGTAAAAATTTAAGATATGCGATGTTAAGAAGTTGAAAATTTTGCAGTTACAAGAATTGTAAAGCTGAAATTTCACTTAAAATTTGTTCGTGATGGGTCCAGAAATATTAATGTTTAATCCATGTTGGACGTCATATGAGGCGTTCAGAAGTCAGTCCATCAAATAAAAATGCACATTTTAACCCTTTCCGGCACACTGTGCCCAGTCCGGGATAACTAATTTTAATTCCAAACTTGCAAAAGGCACCAACAATATTTTAAGGGTGTTCTTAATTCCAAAAGGGCAACTTTGTGACATACGCTTTAATTGAAACTTTTTTCGGAAATGCATGAAACTAGCAGGTGTTGTTGTTCAGAAACTATCTAATGGCACTCATTTTTCTGTTTTTGTGCAAACCCAATAGATATTTCAGAACAAGTTGTCAAAAAATTATTTTTTGAATAGCATTTTCCGACGAAAACAGAAAAAACCAGTCAACGAAAGGTAGAAATTGCGTGATCATGTGATCAAAATAGCTTTTAACTCGGTAGGTAATTTAATTATCATAAAACAGAAAACACAGTTCGATTTTAAACTGCTTTCATAGCCAGAACGTCCAATTGTACATCTTTCCATTAAAAAATGCATTTGTAAATGTGTCAAAAAGTTTTGTGCTTATTGAGCAGAGCAGTTGAAAACACCCTTAAGGGTGTTCTTAACTGATCCGCTTAATAAGCGAAAAACGTTTTGACACGTATAAAAACATTTCATATTTATTTACTTAGAAGGTGTCACAAATAAAAATTAAATTAAAAAGTTGACATGTTTCGGTTCATTCATAAGAACCGTATTCATAACATATAAAATCAGTAGAAAATTAAATGACACTGGATATAAATATAATTTAAAAATCAAAACAAAACATTGCGCCCCCTATGATCGTGAATATAGCCATTGCCACCGCGGCATATAAATATAATAAATTTTGACCATATATTAAATTTAATATGTATAAAATTAAAATTAATAAAAGTAGAAAAACTAAATGACTCTGGATATAAAGGTAATTTGAAAACCCAAAACACAAAATATTGCGCCCTCTATGATCGTGAATAGCCAATGCCACCGCGGCTCCTCCTATTAGACTCACCCTTTAAATATTTATTAAGTAATTCTAACCACAAACTCGGAATGTTATAAGAATAAGAATCATTACAAACCCTATCCTCCTAGAATATATCTCTATGGATTCACGGATGATTAATTTTCGGAATAAACTTGAAATGAACACTAATCTACTATCTTTAAAACAAATTTTAACCGCCTTCTTTAAAAACAATCTTGATAACGCAATTTTTAATGCCTGACTATGAAAGCGATTTCGAATGGAACTTATTTTTCCATTTTATGATAATTAAATTACTTATCGAGTTAAAAGCTATTTCGATAGCGCAATCACCCGGTTTTTCTCCTCCTTTTCGACCGGTTTTTCTGCTTTCGTCGGGAAATATGCTCAAAAGTGTCAACTTTGAAGGCTTGTTATGAAAAAACTATTGTGTTTTTTAAAAAACAAAAGAATGGGTGCAATTAGACAGTTTCTGAATAACAACACCTGCTATTTTCATGCATTTTCGAACAAAAATAAATTAATGCATGTGTCACAAAGTTGCCCTTTTTGATTTAAGAACACCCTTAATAAAATGTTGCTTTTACAATGAAAGCTTAAATTAAGGGATTCTTAATTTCTAAAAAAGTCGTTTATAAATTCCGGTGACCGTCGATAATTTCTCATTTTACTAACAGAATATGCCGGAAAAGGTTAAACAATTAAAATTGTCTATCTTTAATCTACTGTTTTTATCTACCACTGGTCTGGGAATATTAAGTTTAAGGCCCCTGTCCTCGCTCGAGGAAACGCTCGCGAGCTAATGCTATTCCTATGAAGAAGCATTTTTCTAATAACTCTTTCGCATTTTGACATTTTTGAATATTTTTTTTTTTTTTTTGCATTGGATAGCTGAGATGCATGCCGACAGCGCACCTTTTTTACTTTTTCGATTTTGGTTGCAGATATTTTTTACAAAGTTAGTTTCACTTTCAAAACCGGTTTCGAAAATGAAAGTGCTTTTTAAAAAACATATCTGCAATCAAAATCGAAAAAGCAAAAAAGGTGCGCTGTCGGCATGCACCTCAGCTATCTAATGCAAAAAAAAAAAAAAAAAAAAAAAAAAAAAAAAAAAAAAAAAATATTCAAAAATGTCCAAATGCGAAAGAGTTATTAGAAAAATGCTTCCCCATAGGAATAGCATTAGCTCGCGAGCGTTTCCTCGAGCGAGGACAGGGGCCTTAATGCGCGGCGTATGTAGTATATGACTCGTTATGATCATCACATCATAAAAGTTATGATTATTATTATTATTATTAATTTAAATATAGAAATTATTTATAAGTCTTTAAGATTTGAGTCGTTTTATTTGGAAAATATCATTTTTCCAAATAGTTGTTAAATCACAATTTTGTTTTTTCCATATTATTAATACATTTTTTTTTTCCTTTCGCGATTTTACATAACAGGATTCGTACATTTAAGGACTTTCAAGCACCTTTTATCAGAATTATTGTAAAGCAATATCTGTCTTATTTAATTTTTAAAAAAAATCTATATACAGTTATAGACACCACTACTTTACGAAATTTCTGGTACTAAAACACCAAAAATCCCTTGATGCATACGAAACATAAATAAGAATGGAAATAATTTATTGCGCATGGAGTAGGTGGTATTAAGTATAGATAATTTGAAAAATAAAAGGCATTTGTTATTGTTAAATACTTTGGCATGAAAGTGAGAAATCGGAAAAAAATCCATCTATACAATATGGCCAAACTCATATAATTTTAGCATATTTTAATAGATATTCGAACAGTAACATGAAATATAACGGTACACATGATTGATATTTTCTATTTATAACTTGTATTTAAAATAAATAAATAAATAAACTAATAATAAATCTATAGATTCATTAATTTTAAGCAAGAATATTGGCAGTAGAAGTAATAAGAAAACAGTTTAAACTTTACAGATTGCTAAAAATATAAATCCAGATATACACCTGACGAAGTTATGTGACGCATAGAGATTAATTTTTCAAAATTTATATTATTTAAATAATTTGAATGTTTTACCACTTGAATTAATCCAATGTACAACACATTTAGAATTTGTTGAATAAATGAAACCCTATTATTTCATAATTTTATGGAAATTTACTATCCCTTTTAAACAAGTTGGAAAAACTTCATTTACGTTACTCTCAGATGCTTATTATAAAAGGTTGCCTTTGATTTAATCCTCTTTTGCACATCAAACTCGACAGATTTAAGTAGACAAAATGTTTGATTATTTAAAAAAAATTGTGACCCCCCCCCCCCCCCCCGGTTTCACATGCTCCAAATATTTTCTTTTCCTTTTTGCGTCAATTCAGAGAATGTCCAAAATTGTTTTTAAAAAGGTGGAATTCCTCCTTTAGCAGGAATTCTTTCATGCTTGTTAAATGCTTTGGCATGTAAATAAAATATGACGATAAAGCAATTTTTTTCATGTCAAAAATTTTTGTTTAACTACGTAAGTTATGGTAACTCAATTATATTAATGAAACTAACCTTTTATTTTACGAGAAAAAGAGCTTAAATTTGGATTTTTCACATTATTTTCTTTTAATTTTTTATCCATTTGACAGCTTTAATTTTTTTCTCTAAACATATCATGATAAACTACTGTTTTAAGCAATTATCCAAAGTGCATTTCCTGCGAAAATTACTAACCATCGAATCTTATTTACCGAAGAAATATTTACCTACCATTAAAATGCAATCTATCTAAAACGAATGCTCGTGCTAAATGGAAATCGTAATACATAAAAGCCTTTCAATTGATTATATATTGATTCACAAAAAAGCTGCTCAGAGAATATTGAATAATATTTATATATAACACATACACGTGGCTCCGAAAAACAAATGGCACTGATTGTGCCTTTCATTATATAATTGTAGTGTGGCGTGTTAATATATCAGTCTTTAATCTTTATTTAAAGAAATAAATTTACAGGCTAAAGTGGGGAATTTTGATTATTTACTTAAGTAATGGTCTTTCTAATCCGTTTTGAAAATGTGGAATGATTGTTTTTGTTTTGTTTATTTGTAAATGCTTTTTGGAAATTTCTGAACGCTTGTATTGATTTTTTCAGTCAGCTGGATACTGCCGTGATGTATACGTAATAAATGATTCATTTTAATTTATTTTGCAATACTGGATAAACTATGAATAAGCAAAAATATGAAAAACGGTCATGATACTTCCTTCTGATTTCACATAAAAATGTTTTTAATTTTCTTATTTTTTAACTACGCTAATATTTGTGGTAGGCGATTTTTTACTCGTAAATGTGTGAAAATTTCTGAGATTATGATTTTACTTTTAAAGAATGAAATACTATCTCCATAACCTTCAATAAAATCAAAGTTTAGGAAAGGCAACTATTCCGGGAAGAACATATCTATATTTAAAACAAAGCTTGTTTTTTTAGTTACCTGCACTAAAATCTCTACTAAACTGATTTTGCTAATTATTTTATACCTTTTATCAGAATTACCGTAAAGTAATATTGGAATTATTTAGTGAAAAAAAAATCAATATTGAGACATAGTTACCAATACTTTATGAAATTTCTGTTGCTAAAACACCTAAAATCTTTGAATCCCTTGATATTTAAGAACCCTGCATAAGTATGGAGCTAATTTATTGCGCATGGTGTAAAATTGTATTAAGTATAAGTAATTGGAAAAATAAAAAGTAGTTGTTATTATTAAATACTTTGGCATGCAAATAAAATATGGCTATAAGACAATTTTTTATTTAACTACGTTAGTTATGCTAACTCAATTATATTAATAAAACTAACCTTTTATTGTAAGAAGAAGAGAGCTTAAATTTAGATTTTTCACGTCATTTTCCCTTAATTTTTTATCCATTTGACAGCTTTAATTTTTTTTATTTATATATATCATAATAAACTATTGTTTTAAGCAATTAGCCAAAGTGCATTTGTTGTGAAAATTACTAACCACCGGATCTTATTTACCGTGGAACTATTTACCTACTATTAAAAAGCAATCTACCTAAAACGAATGCTCGTGCTAAATGGAAATCGTAATACATAAAAGCCTTTCATTTGATTATATATTGATTCACAAAAAAGCAGCTTAGAGGATATTGAATAATATTTATATATAACGCATACACTGTAAACAAAAATTCAAGAGGTTACTAAAAAATTTTTAGTAAATTTGTATTCCACAGAATTTTTTAGTAACCATTACAAACTTTTTTTTGCAAGTGAAACAAGCATTTCTTTTGTATACTGAACAAAAGAATTTTTTGTATAACTAACTTAAAAATTTTTAGTATGAACCATCAAGCAAAATTTAGTAACAGCTCCAAAATGATTTTAATAACCTTTACGTGCGCTCAAGGACAGGAGCTTCCTTCGAGCTGCATCCAGACTTCTGAAACGATAGATTTTCGGCAAAACCGCAATAGATGGCAGCACCAAACATTGCTACCTGCTCCGACAGGACTTTCATAATCCCTTTATTAACGAGTACTTACACTACATACATTCGGGGCGTATTTGGCTGTATCCAGCATCGAACCCGGGACCTTTCAGCCTGGAGTCCGTTACTATAACCACTATGCTATCAAGGCCACACCAAGTGAGTTTTAGTAATAGCTATTAAAAATATAAAACTATTAACTCTATTCATTGCTAACTTTTTTCTAGTAATTCTTACAGACTTTCTAGTAACCGACTAAGATTACTAAAAAATTTTTAGTAATTACAAGGATCACTAAAGTTTTTTTAGTAGATCGACCCCTTTTTTTTACGGTGTACACGTGGCACTGAAAAACAAATAAAACTGATTGTGCCTTTCATTATAATTGTAGTGTAGCGTGTTAATATATATCAGTCTTTGATATTTATTTAAAGAAATAAATTTACAGGCTAAAGTAGGGAATTTTGATTATCTACTTGAGTAATGATCTTTCTAATTCGTGTTGAAAATATGGAATAATTATTTTAGTTTTGTTTATCCGTAAGTGCTTTTGAAAATTTGTGAACGCATGTATTGATTTTTTTGGGCATCTGGATATCGCCATAATGTATACACAATCAATGGTTCATTTTAGTTTACTTTGCAATATCTGATAAATTGTGAATAAGCAAAATTATGAAAAACAGTCACGATACAAATATACGATTTCATATAAAGATGTTTTTAATTTTCTTATTTTCAAACTACTCAAATATTTCTGGCATATTTCTAACGCGATTTTTACTCGTAAATGTGTGAAAATTTTTGAGATTGCTATTTAACTTTTAAATACTGTCTTCATTAACATACTTAAATAAAATCCAAGTTTAGGAAAGTATAAGTAACCATTCCAGAGCGAACTCATCTATATTTAAAACAAAAGGTTGTTTTTTTTAGTTATCTGCACATAATCTCTACCAAACCAATTTTACTATTTATTTATTTATTTATTTATTTAATGAAAACTGTTTATTTGCAGCTGGATTCGCACTAGCTTTATAAAAAATATATTCATATTATTATATTTTAATTTTAAAAGTTTTTTATGGCATTTTTCAACATGATGATTATTAGATTATTTCTATTGTTTCAGATGAAAAAGAAATAAGTTAAAATATTCAGACACGTAGCTTTTTGAATGTATTTTTTTCATTTAGAAATAATTTTTGGTAAAAAAAGTTATGCGTGTGCAATGTTTTTTCATAAACGAATAATTAAATGTGAATAATAATTCATATTTATATATTGCGACATTACCAGAATTATTGATATCGGGTTTATTGTATCAATATGTATTATGACTTAATTAGCCCTCAATATTAGTGCTGGAAAAGTAACGACAAAATGAATACCCGTATCATATAGTTATTTTCGAACTCGCTACCCATTCGAAAGTATTCGTTACTTGTTACTTTCCTTGTTCAGAAACTGGTTATTAACAATCATCGCATGCACTATAAAATTCTAATTAATAAAATTCTAACAGCATATCTAATTATATACCTGTACCGTGAGTCTTTAGAGGATTCCAATATGTGCTGCCATCTGTACGTAAAACTTATATTTAATTAAATTTCAAAATTTTAAGGAAAAAAATCCAACAAAATTGCAATACGATGCATAATTGTATCTAATATCCCTAAATTATAGAATTTATTACTCGTGAAATAAAGAATAATCGGAGAAAGCAATTTAGGAAGAGTAAAAATGTACCAAATTTTTGCAAAAAAACAATGAAATATAATTACACAAAAAAATATTCTTACAAGCAAATTTACTTAATAATTTTACGCTAAAAATAATTATGTGTTGTAAAAATTTAATTTCTATCATAATTTTAAAATATTTTTTTTAAATATGTTTAATTTCTTACGTGATCATCTTATCAAATAATCTTGTACTTCAATCACATTTTTATTTTTGAAATTTTTGATTAATACTTAAAAATACTTTTTTTATATATAAATATGAAATTTAAAAACATACCAACAAAAATATTTTACAAGCAACAATTGATAAATAAGTGAATAAACTTTACCATAAAAACACTTTTAAAAGAAACCTAAAAATTCGTTTATATCATAAAAATATTTTTTTTTTTAATGTAACACATAAATCATGTGCAAAGATATTTTTATAGGAAAAAGATTGCACTGAAAACAAACTTGTAAATACTTAATTGCTCGAAAATTTTCAGAACATTCAAAAGAAATGTGCTTCATTTTAGACTTTATCATCTTATCACAGTTTACACCATTCGCAGCATTATTTCTGAATTTTTTGATTTATGTATAAAAGTATTATTTTTTCCCTTTTTTTTATGAAGGGGGTCTTGGGGCCAAAAGTAGCCTTTTTTTGCCCCCGGGCCAAACATGAAATTTGGATTCCTTCCCACCCTCCCTTCCTCCGAAAAGTACATTTTCAAAGAGAAATTTACTAATTTACATAATGAACGATTTATTTTAAAAATTAAAATATATAATCATAACATATATAATGCTGAACTATGTAATTTGTTTCGTCAAATATTGATTCATTAAAATTTTGAAAACGAATCAAAAAGAATCGAAGAAAAAAATCCGCTTTATACAAGCATCTTATGCCATATCATTCTTATCTTCTTCTATGCTTTGGCATACCCCAGATAGGATAATTCTACCATGTTAACCCTTTCCGGCAAAGGCAAAATCTGTACTAAAATGAGAAATTATCGACTGACACCGGAATTCACAAACGAATTTTTTAAATATTTTGAATTCCTTAATGCTAGCTTTCATTGTAAAAGCAAAAATTTAGTAAAATATTATTGGTGTCGTTTGCAAGTTTGGAATTAAAATTAGGTATCCCAGACCGGGCACAGTGTGCCGGAAAGGATTAAGGGTGTATTCGAAAAAACGGTTTTCCATCTTCAACAGCTCGAAATTTTCCGATACAATTTCAGACACATTTTTAAAAGTATAAACATGAAACTTGCTGAGGGGATTTTTGAAGAGATGTACAAGGTGCCGTGTGGTGCCTTTTTACGCTCAATTCATTAGAATTTGATTTATAAACAATTATCTTCTCAGTACGACCCTCTTTTCCTCCGTTTTCATTATCAGAAAGTGGACGTTAGATGCCGATGATGCGCGTTTTTCAAAATTGTCTACTCAAATTTTAAGTATTTAAAAAATCCCTCTAAACTTCGAAATTTCCATTTGATTAAATTTTATCATCCGCTTAAAGATACTTAAAATTTGCGTAGACAATTTTGAAAAACGCACATCATCGGCCTCTAACGTCCACCTTCTGACGGTGAAAACAGTATTTTAATAATAATATTAGATAATGAATAATCGCGCTTAAAAGTTTTCCCATAGGCTAACATGGGATTTCGCGATCGGGGAGTTTCAGTGAAGCGGAGCCTCAAGGCCCCTGTCCTCGCTCGAGGAAAAGCTCGCGAGCTAATGCTATTCCTATGGGGAGGCATTTTTCTAATAACTCTTTCGCATTTTGACATTTTGGAATAATTTTTTTTGCATTGGATAGTTGAGGTGCATGCCGACAGCGCGCCTTTTTTACTTTTTCGATTTTGGTTGCAGATTTTTTTTTAAAAAGCAATTTCAGTTTCGAAACTGGTTTTGAAAGTAAAACTAACTTTGTAAAAAATATCTGCAACCAAAATCGAAAAAGTAAAAAAGGTGCGCTTTTGGCATTCACCTCAGCTATCCAATGCAAAAAAAATTATTCAAAAATGTCAAAATGCGAAAGAGATATTAGAAAAATGCCTCCCCATAGGAATAGCATTAGCTCGCGAGCGTTTCCTCGAGCGAGAACAGGGGCCTTAAACAATCCATTACGCACGCTTATACTAACGTATACCATGATACTCCAACGTGTGCAACGTGAAATTCAAACAAGGTTTCAAATGTGCACTGCAGGTGAAAGTGAGAAGTTTGAACGTCTCAGTTAAATGTATATTATTAGAACTAGTATTTTATTTTTTTTCCTAAGATTGTTTGTCTCGACACAGTTCAGGAAATCCCGAAAAAACACATGCGCTTATTAATCATTCTATTCTTCAAATTAAACGACTCAACTTTTTGTTGTTGTTGTTGTTCTGAAACATCATTAAGGTAAGAAAGTATTATTTGACAATAATACTTTCAAGGGTGTATTCGAAAATATAATTTTCTACTTTCCTCAGATCGAAATTTTCCGATACATTTTCAGACTTATTTTTAAAGACAAAGATATTAAACTTGCTGAGGTAATTTTTGAAGAGACCTATAAGGTGCCGCGTGATTTTATTTTTCGCTCAATTCATTATAATTTGATTAATAAACAGTTATTCCCTCAGTATGAGCATTTTTTTCTTCGTTCCCGGATCTCCAGCTTCGAAAAATGTGGTTCTAAACATAATTTTTGACAGCATTTTTTGCAATATTTTCTACATTTATCAAAAAATCGACGAGCACAGCCCCTTGTGTAGTGTCTCTAAATAAAAGAGTTTTGCCAGTTTGGTGCATTTGAGAGAAAAAATGAATTTAAAAATAAATCAGAAAATAAACAGTTTGTATTGGAATACCCCCTTAACACTAATACATTTAGCATACATATTATTTTTATTTTGCCATTAAATAGGCTAAGGCTGACATATATTAAGGGAGGCCAACTTATAAATAGTTTGTTATAGTTATTGCACTTAATTTTAATTTTAATTTTTTTTAATGTTGTGTACATTTATAAATTACAAAATATATTTCTAAAACATGCCTTCTACTATAACTTTATATACATTGATTATTAATTATTAAATTTCATTTTTATTTTCGAACAAAATAATTGTATACAATGATTGTAACAATATTTATATATATTAAGTGTGGTGTCAAAATGTATTAGGTAGATTTCGTATGAAATTAACCTATTGAGATTGTTCCTATATTGGAATATCTGAATATTTTGCAAATCTACACCGATCATGACCACTAGACCACAAAACTATCAACAGTAAAAATAGTTTATCTATCTATCTATTTATATATATACATATATATATATATGTATATTATATATATATTATTAGGATGAGCGAAGCGAATTCTCTACTAGGCCACTCAAATTACAATTTGTCGTACACTTTACAAAAAACTATTCAATATTTAGACTTCAAATTAAACACAAAAATAAATTATGATCTGTAGATTTGCACAATATAATTTTTTTACAGTAAAACGTGAAAAAAATATTATTTTAATTAATATATTTTACATGCATTTCCAATACGGCCGCATTTTAGCAAATAAATAAAAAATGAAACGCGTATATTTTCAGAAAAAAAATATAAATCATGGAGTAAGTAATTATAGATAGAATCATGATTAATTTAATAAATAAAACATGTTTTCATTATTCCGCAAAATCGTTTGCACAGATGACACTTAAACATTAAAAAAATTGTATTATGGATTTTTTTTTTTTTTTTTTTTTTTTTTTTTTTTTGTGAAGTGGCAACAAAAGAATTGTAAATAAATAAAATTAATTGTTAAATTTTTTATATAAATGAAAAATTAAAAGAACTGCGTGAAGTGGTTGCCTCGATTCAAGTTCTTTATAAATGTACTAAAGCAAAGTTGGCCGATTTAGAAACGACAAATGGACTTTAACCATTTCTTACTTTCCCATTTGGATCTAAAATAATGTTACGTTCTTATTTGTGGACCGAAAAAGATTTAGTAAACGGGACTTTAGACTTTGTTGCACGTATTAAAGAAAATCACAAGCCACCAGACCAGATATCGCGACTAATCATGGTTAAATTTGAATACTACAGTAATTTAACTTATAAGAATTTGTGCGTACCAATTCCCTCTGTAATAACTTGGCCTCATATAGATTAAAGCTAAGTGGTTGGTAGCGTAAGTGCCGCTCGGCAAATAATCCAGGCAATTTAATGGAGAATCAATTATTTATTTGCAACAATAAAAAATTCTCTGTATTAAATTTATATACAGCATAAATCATTTTAGAACTCGTAGGATCTTAAACCACCAGCTCCAAGTCCAAAGTCCCGTTTCAGTTCATAGAGTGTTCAGCTTATATTCGACGTAAAATTTCTCCAAATCAATAACACGGCGTTAACTAAACACCGAAGACGAGACTTATCACCGGCACTCTCCTAGCGAGAGTCCTCTTCTTCCGGCTCACTTGAGTGTCGTCACCCTCTACAGCTCCTGATCCGAGCTGATCCACTTTTCTCAGAGAACAATCCGAGCTCCGAGCTCTGTTCTCTCCTCTTCTCGCTCCGAGACCAAAAAACCTCTTCGCAAAACCTTGGCTTCCTCTTTTTCTTCTCAGCCAAGACCTCCCCTAAAGGTCACGAACCAATCATCAACCTTAATGATCTTTTCTCATTAAGAGATTCGTAACATCGTCTTATCATTCGTACCTGAAAATACACGCCTATGGCGCCAATGTGTCTGGTCTCTGATCATCTCCGTGCTTTCATTTTTGCGTCGGCGTGCTAACAAAGGTGCGACCCGTGTGGTCTCCTATTCACGTTAGTGTCGCCCGCCTGTCTTTTCCGCTGATCGATGATGATTTAGCGATCCTTTATATCGCCGATCTTTTCATCTTGAGAATGAAAGCCATTTTGTGTTTTCAGTTCCATAGTGAAATCTCTTTTCAGAAAAAATGTCTTTAAAAGCCTGTGATAAATCTAAATTATCACAACTACCCCCGCCTCTAAGATGATTTAACATCTGAAAGGCGTGAAATCTAAAAAGCAGAACATGGTTAGCTCATTCCTTTGGGTGGCTCTTTGCACTCAAAATAAAATTTTAACAATTCTAAAAAGACACTTTAAAAAACATTTTCAAACTCTTTTAACGACTTTGCTTTGTTTGGAGAACTCTAATAATTTAAAGGTGTTGAAGCCAGTATAAACACATTAAGAAAACCTTACATATACAATAAAAGAAAACTATTTACAAATGTGAGAGAGAAAAAAAAAATTTGAGCTCTTTTTTTTCATTTTATTGCCCTGCTCAGACAATCAACGTGCGGTATATCCTTGCCCGCTCTGTGTTTTATGGCATACAGGAACTGTTGCAGTGATAAGGACCATCTTAACAACCTGGAATTGTTACCTGCATTGTTTTTCAGGAACACTAAAGGATTGTGATCGGTTTCGATACTGAACTCTTGTCCATCAATGTAGTGACGTAATTTTTTTATGGCAAAAATTATAGCTGCACATTCTTTCTCTGTGGCGCTATAACTTTTCTCTTGTTCCGAAAATTTTCTGCTCAAATAAATAATGGGATGCTCTTATGAGCCCTGTCTTTGTGCTAAAACTACCCCTATCCCTTTATCTGACGCGTCCGTCTGAACCACAAATTCTAGATTATAATTTGGCGCATATAGGATGGGTTTTTGGGTGAGTTTAGATTTTAAGGTTTCGAAAGCCTCTTTCATTTCATCGGTCCATATGATTTTTTCTTTTTTGTTTTTTCCTTTTAATGCTCGTGTGAGCGGTTCTACGATGGTCGCATAATTTTCTATATAACGGGAGTAATACCCTGCCATGCCGAGGCATCTTCTAATTTCCGTTTTATTTTTAGGGTCTGGGAGTTCCGTTATGGCGCGGATTTTCGCCTCTGCTGGTTTCCTTTTTCCTTCCCCTACTATGTGTCCCAGATATTTAACCGTTTTTTGTGCGAATCTGCATTTCGAAATTTTAACGGTAAGTTTCGCCTCTTTAATTCGATTTAGTACCGTGTTTAGATGCTGAATATGGTCTTCCCAGCTATCTGAAAAAATGGCCATGTCATCTAAATATGGAAGACAAAATTCTTCCAACCCATTTAGTAATTTAGACATAAATTTGGAAAACCTATAGCTAGCGTTGGACAATCCAAAAGGCATTGCCATTGGTAAGAAACTACCAAAGCTTGTGACAAAAGCAGCTAATTTTTGTGCTTTTGGTGTCATGGGTATCTGCCAGTATCCTTTGGTCAGGTCTAATACAGAAATATATTTTGCCGCCGCCACCTTTTCGACCCTTTGTTCAATATTCGGAAGCGGAAAAAAATTTTGCTTTTGTTATCGCATTCAAACGGCGATAATCAATGCATGGCCGAGGTTCCCTCCCCGGAGTTTCGACTAAAATCATGGGAGAATTATAATCAGACTCCCCTTCCTTAATTATATTTAATTCAAGCATGCGCTTTATCTCTTTTTTCAGTATTTCATTCTGTCTAGGAGATACCCTATACGGCCTAATTCTCACCGGTTTTTCCTCAGTTAGCTCAATATCATGAATAGTCAGGTCCGTTAAGCCTGGGTCATTCGAAAAAACTTCCCTGTATTCGTCTAATACCTGTTTTAACATTTGAATTTCACCTGCTGTGCACCGCTCGTTTAATGCGCTTTGTTTGATAACTTCGTCAAAGTTATAACTCTTTGAATCTGCTAACTGGAAAGCTATCTCCAAATCCTGAGATTCATCTGTCTCATTAAATTCTTTTGTCAAAATATTTATTTTACCTACTCTGGTGATATAGGGTTTTAATAGATTTACATGATAGATTTGCGATTTTTCTCTTCTCCCTGGTATACTCACAATATAATTTGTCTCAGAAATTTTAGACTCTACTCTACCGGGGCCTATCCAACCTACAGACATTTTGTTTTTCTTGTTAGTTGCTAAAACTAACACTTCGTCTCCTGGTTGAAATTTTCGTTCTTTAGCATTTCTATCATACCACATTTTCCGTTTATCTCTAGTAATTGTCATGTTTTCGACCGCTAGCTCCTGACAGCGTTTCAGTCGGTTGATAAGTTTGGAGACGTACTCAGTAACTAATTCATGCTCATCATTTTCTCCCGTCCACTGTTCGAAAAGTAGGGTTTCCGGATTACGGAGATTTCTCCCATGAACTAGCTCTGCTGGGCTAAAACCTGTAGAATCATGCGTTTCCGTCCTAAGGGTTAAAAGCGCATGGGGCAGATTAGCTTCCCAGTCACTACCGTTTTCCACGCATAGCACTTTTAAAAGCCTTTTTACTGACCTGTGCCATCTCTCGATAACGTTTGAGGAGGGGTGACATACACTTGAATGGTTTAGTTTTACCCCAAACCTTTTTAGGAAGGCTGTCGTTAAATTCGAAGTAAAACTCCTCCCAAGGTCCGTTTGTATGCTAGACGGGTAACCAAGTCTACTAAAAATCATGATCATCGCTTCAATGATCGTTTCCGAGAGCATATCTGGTATCGGTATTGCTTCTGGATAACGTGAATAAACACAGATTGCTGTGAGTAAATATTTATTCCCTTTTTTTGACGACGGCAAGGGACCTACTAGATCGCACGATAATTTTGAAAATACTTCTGAAATTATGGGAACTAATTTTAATGGGGCTTTCTTAGTTTCCCCCGCTTTTCCCACTACCTGGCAAGCATGGCATGACTTGACAAAATCCTCAATTTCCCTAATAATATTAGGCTAGAAAAAATATCTCAATATTTTATCTTTTGTTTTTGATTGGCCCATGTGAGCCGCTATACCTTCGTGACAAGCACTAAGTATCACTTCCCTGTACTTAGTTGGGACAACTAACTGTTTTTTTTTCGAATCCGTGATGATCCGTTACTTTCCTCATTACTAAATTTTCTTTAATTTCGAAATTTTTTTCTTTTGTTTTGCTTTTTCGCGAATGTCTCGTAGTGAGGAATCCGTCTCTTGTTCGGTTATGAATTCTGCCCTTTTAATTCTCGACAAGCCGGTCCCTGAGTCTTCCCCTGCTATCGGTAAAAACTCGTTATCTGGCCTTTCCGGATCTGCCTGTTCCGTGAAATCGTTTCCCCCTGCCCCTAAGTTAGTTTCGGTTTCTTGTTCGCCTCCGTCACTCCCGGAGCTAGTTTCGCTTTTGTTCGCCTGCGCGCGCGTCATTACTGCGTTCAATGTTTTGATTTCGCGTTTTTTTCTCTCGTCGATGAGCTTCTGCGTATCATTCCCTAGTATATAATAGGACATATCTACGTCTCTATCAGTTACTATAGCCTTCGGCAAGATACTTCCTATTTCGTCAATTTCAAGCGTTATATTAGCGGTGGGCAAACAGCGAAAATCATTTAAGAGTGGTTGTTTTATCCACATAAATTCTCCATCTAATTGACTGTGGTTTATAAATTTACTGGAAATGACATCGACACAAGTACCAGAATCTCGTAATACCGTAATTTCCTCCCCGTTAATACGAGCCTTACTTAAATACGGCGAAAAACCTTTTTCAAATTCTTGATTTTTATTTAAATGCCCTACTGACGTGGCGTTATTTTCCCTCTTGCGTTTTTCCGGGCACTGGGCACGATAGTGCGAAAAACTTCCGCAAATAAAACATTTGTTTGCTCTCTTTTGCTCAAAAACACGGTTTCTTTCTTTATCGGGATCCTTGTCTCTCCAATTCGTTTTAGTTTCGGCCGATTTCTCAACACGCGGTTTATCTTCGAGTCTCGGTTTTTCTGATTTTATGGGGAAATTTCTCGAGTTCCAGATTTTTTTCGAGGGCCCTTTGACTGCCTCAAACTCGTCTAAACACTTAACTAGAACTAACGGGTCTTTGAAATTTGTCCAAGAGTCAATAAAATGCTCTTTATATTCTATCGGCGTACGACGCTTAATTTGGTCTGTTACCAATAATTTCTTTAAGTCTTCGAAATTTGAAATTTCTAGTCCGGTTAACCACCCTTCTAGATAACTATTTAACTCGAAAATAATATCCTTCCAAGGGGTGCCTGGTATCCGAGAATGCCTTGTAAATTTCTGGCGATACGCTTCAGGACTTAGCCGAAAGCGTACTAACAAAATTGATTTCACGTGCGTGAAATCGTCGATTTTTTCTGCGGGCTCGCGCAAAATTAATTCTGCAATATCTGCCGGGAGCAGCGATAAAAGATGAGTCACAAGCTCTTCTCTTTCTATGCCTGCTCGAGAGGATTGCCGTTCAAAAAGGTTTAAAAAAAAGAGTAATATCTGACCTTTCTGGATCGAATTTATGCATTAACGCTTTTAAAGGGGGTTTCTGACTCCTCTCAGATCCGCTACTTGACGTAGATTCACGTCTATTCGCATTTTGAGTTAATCTCAATTGCTCTAATTGAAATTCCCTTTCTCTCTGTTTTTCTTCGCTGTCCCGTGTCGCCCTTTCTCTTTCTGCTTCTAATTCTCGCTCGACCCTTTCTCTTTCTTTTTGCTCGACTGCTTGAGTCTCCCTATCTTGTACAATATAATTAGCCTGCGATAAAGTAAGATCTTTATCATAATCTGCAGCTGATTCAATTTTCTGTATAATTACAGCTATTTTATCACTCTTATCAATATCAATTCCCAACTCGTCTGCCAACATTTGCAAATCGATTTTTCTACATTGATTTAAATCAGTAATGACCGTCATTTTTAGACTGAGTTGCACTAACCGAAATTTCTATTTATTTCCTAACAACCTATAAAATTTTCCTAGCATATATGCAATGTTAATTTTATACATACACTTTACTACACAATTTAAACACAGTAAATGAGAATGAAATGAAAAATATATACATGAAAAGTACACAATTTACCGATTCAACACTATTTTTTTTTAACCGACCACAATACAAGTACCTGTACCTATTTCTAATTCTAGAAAAATATTGCCAGTTTTAGCATTCAGATTTTTCGAAAACTACACTTCAAAAATGTAAACATAAATAATTTTAGATCAACAGGTAACAATATCCCTCTCTGTTTAGAAGCCTTTAAAGAAAACTTAAATTTATGACAAAACTCATAACATTTATGCTGCTAAAAAAGTTTTACAATTGTGCAAGAGTTTACAATTTTACAAGAGTTGTACACACTCTTTTTTTTTTTTTTTTTTTTTTTTTTTTTGCAATACTTTTTACTAATTTCTTAATTTTAGATTAAAATAATAAAAGTATAGAAACATAGTACATAAATTTCCTCACTGAATTTAATTTTGTGCAAGAATTATGAAACAGGGCCACTCAAAATTTAGAATGAGCTTACCTATTTCCGTCGTCTGCATCTCTCTTGGGGCATCTTTCCATCAGAGGGTGTTGGATGCTACGGGTAGGTTGCGGCTGGGTGGCTTTTCGTCGGTTAGGCGTTGTATCTCCGGTTATGGCTGGGTGTCTTCGTCAGCTAGGCTCGGTGCCTCTCTTCACGGTTGGGTGCCTTCTCAGCGAGGCGCATGGTTTCTCTTAGAGGCTGGATGCCTTCTCAGCGAGGCGCTGGATTTCTCTTAGCGTCTGGATGCCTTCTCAGCGAGGCGCTGGGTTTCTCTTAGCGGCTGGATGCCTTCTCAGCGAGGCGCTGGGTTTCTCTTAGCGGCTTGATGCCTTCTCAGCGAGGCGCTGGGTTTCTCTCAGCGGCTGGATGCCTTCTCAGCGAGGCGCTGGATTCTATCGATGATTAACTCTGGAACTGCACGGCGAACTATAGTCCTGGGCTAGTGGCTCCCGCTGCCACCAGCTGTAATAACTTGGCCTCATATAGATTAAAGCTAAGTGGTTGGTAGCGTAAGTGCCGCTCGGCAAATAATCCAGGCAATTTAATGGAGAATCAATTATTTATTTGTAACAATAAAAAATTCTCTGTATTAAATTTATATACAGCATAAATCATTTTAGAACTCGTAGGATCTTAAACCACCAGCTCCAAGTCCAAAGTCCCGTTTCAGTTCATAGAGTGTTCAGTTTATATTCGACGTAAAATTTCTCCAAATCAATAACACGGCGTTAACTAAACACCGAAGATGCGACTTATCACCGGCACTCTCCTATCGAGAGTCCTCTTCTTCCGGCTCACTTGAGTGTCGTCACCCTCTACAGCTCCCGATCCGAGCTGATCCACTTTTCTCAGAGAACAATCCGAGCTCCGAGCTCTGTTCTCTCCTCTTCTCGCTCCGAGACCAAAAAACCTCTCCGCAAAACCTTGGCTTCCTCTTTTTCTTCTCAGCCAAGACCTCCCCTAAAGGTCACGAACCAATCATCAACCTTAATGATCTTTTCTCATTAAGAGATTCGTAACATCGTCTTATCATTCGTACCTGAAAATACACGCCTATGGCGCCAATGTGTCTGGTCTCTGATCATCTCCGTGCTTTCATTTTTGCGTCGGCGTGCTAACAAAGGCGCGACCCGTGTGGTCTCCTATTCACGTTAGTGTCGCCCGCCTGTCTTTTCCGCTGATCGATGATGATTTAACGATCCTTTATATCGCCGATCTTTTCATCTTGAGAATGAAAGCCATTTTGTGTTTTCAGTTCCATAGTGAAATCTCTTTTCAGAAAAATGTCTTTAAAAGCCTGTGATAAATCTAAATTATCACACCCCAATAATTAAATTCTGGAAAATTGGAAGCATAAATTTCTCAAGGAAAGAATTTCTTCTGCAGTTAGCTTTTGCTGTTACAATTCATAAATTCCAACGTTTAACATTAGACGAAGCAGTTGTAGATATTGAGGATATATAGACACCAGCTGGCTTAAAAACGTACGTAACGTTGTTAAGAGTGAAAATCCTTAAAAATTAAGCATTCAAAAGAAATTTTCCTTACGAAAAATTCTACAATATCAAAAATTCTCGTACGCTAACATGTATAAAAACGATGAAATTAGAATGAAAAGTTTTACAGTTAAAAATTCATAGTATCAACGAGAGCAGATTTCAAATGTTTTTCCAGAAAATAGGATTTTGAAGAAGTAACTTTCTTCAAGCTCCCTTCAAATATATTATTCTAAAATAGCTATCAAATATTATTTGATGTTAATTACAAAGATTAGAAACATGCATATTTCAAACAACTTTAAAAAACACCAGTGGCTACTGGAAATAGTAAAAACATATTTAAAAGAGCTTTTAGTTGAAAATTTAAAAATATTTTGTAAAAGTTTTCTTCGAAAATATTTTATTATGCCAGTCTTACATCATAAATAAAAAATTAAAATGCGCCAAAACATAAAATAACGTTTTTGTTTAATAAAGATGCAAAAATTATATTAAAAAACATTGTTGTTTTCAAATATCTGTTTTGTAAAATAATGCTTCGCGAATCCAAACAAAGCATGGCTTTTGCTAGTATATATATATATATCTATATATACATCACTTTTTTATGGACACGAAATATAATTCCATAATTCTGTTCAAATCTCTTCCAAATTCATACATAAAATCATTGGGCATAAAATCTCAGTCAAGTTCGTAGGAGGGCAAAATCGAACCAAGGGGGTATAGAAATAGGGAAGAGTATTGTAAAAACAGAAAAAAAAACATAATTTCTTAATTAAAATAGATATTGAATCATTTTAAAGTTTGTATTCTTTCTAAAAAATGGGTCGAAAGTTTATGCATGATACATTTTTAATTAAATTAAAAAAAGGCTCAAGGTGTAAAAAAAAAAAAAAAAAAAAAAAAAAAAAAAAAAAAAAAAAAAAGAGTTTTGGGGAGAAGATAATTCATAATTTTGTCAATTCTTACAATATCAAATCCAATTAAATTTATTATAAGTTTTCTTAATATTTTCTAAAACTTTTGTACTTACTAGTCTTTGATAGGAGCAACTCTTATTGCAAAATTAAATTAAAATAAAATAAAAACGAAAAAAAGAGGGAGGGGGGAATCCGTAACTTCGTCACTTCTTAAGATATCAAATCCAATTAAATTTCTTATGCATATTCTCAATAATATCTACAAATTTTTTACCTACAAATTTTTGATAGAACTAATTCTTATAGCAAACATAAATTAAACAAAAGTAGGAGTTGAAGAAAAAATCTCAATTCCAAACTGAGCTATTCCATTTCAATTCAGGCAGGCAGTATTGATATGCGTCAATTCACCATCACAGATTTTTTTCAAAAAAATACAGTAGTTACAACTAAGTAAAACACAAAATTTCCCAAAAGGATTTTTACCAAAAAATTTTTTTTCTCCGGTTACAGCACTTTAAAGATTGTGATAAAATTGACAATTTTCAGAAAAACTGAAAAACGCTTCATTTTGAAATGAACACAGTACCAAACATATTCAACATATTCAGTCAATTTATTTTTTACAAATAGTTATTAAACTAAATTTTACTTTAGCACAGTTTTAAAAAATATTGTGACATTTTTACTTAATAAAAAAAAAAAATTAGTTTTTAAGTACAAAAAATATAATTATTATTGTATTCAAGATTTTTTTTTCAGAATGAAAAAAATATTTTAAAGCTAAGCATTGATGGCAATCCAAAGACCTTTAATGGGAGTTTTAGAGCAAATTTTATCTTAACCCTAAGGTGTATACAACTTTTGTAATTCAATTTTAAATTATGCAAAATCTTGTAAAATCGCTACTTTTGAAGTGCAATTTCTCAAAAACACCATTTTTTAAAAATCTGATAATATGCTCAATAGATACCTTATTAGTTTCTAATAAATATCTTACAAACAAATCCTGTACTTTTGCTTAGAAAATTTTATATGATTTTTTGAAAATAACATGTTGTGTTTTTTTTTTTCAAAAAACCAAAAAGTCAAGCTCTTTCTTATTTCACTGAATTAATAATATGATTTCTATTTTTTTATGAAAAGGTAATACAATGCACATAATTATGGCAGATAAATATAAGCTAATCTTCAAAAATTCCTATTCATAAAATGTAAATAATTCAAACTCCCCTTTAAAAAAACAAAAATCTAATTTTCTTTTCATTTTCTTTCCTTTTAGTACTCAATAATTAGATTGCTATTGAACAGGTACATTTTTGCTTAGAGGAAAACATTATAAAACATTATTTTCACACTTTTATTAAAATATGTTTTGATATTCTATGATGATTATGTTTCAATATGTTCTAAGATGTACATATATAACTAAAAGTTTTCTTTAATAACTTCATTGAATTTAAAAATTTCAATTTTTTGATCCTGACTTATTACAATGTATTTTAACAGTATAGTCATATTTAAAATGTTAATAATATTCTTAATTTAAAAAAATCAACATGAAGAAATTTTTCTATTTTATTAAACTTCTTTTTAACAATTATCTTACAATCTACCATTTACTAATGCTGTATAAAAATAGAACATTTTAGTGAAGGTGTTTTTATTCAGAATTGTTATAATAAGAGCTATCCGAGATTCTGTCTGATTTTTGCTGAACTTTCCTCTCTGTTAAAAAATATCATTCTGCTACATCTAGACAAAAAGATTATTCAAGCTTATAGAGCTAATAATGAGAAAGAATATGCCAATGTAAGATCTATTGCTGGTATACCATCTAAACATTATTGAGGCGATTGAAAATAATGAAGGTTATATGGGACGAACGATTAAAAATATATTGACAAAAGTTGAAACCTCCAGCCAAATAAAAAAAACAATATTCAATACATGATTTCCAAATTGGCGATTTCATTGTATGCATTTATGAAAATAATTGGTGGATAGGACAAATCAATGGTATATCACGAGAACTACATGACATTAAAGTATCATTCATGTACCCCCATGATCCTGCTAAAGCATTCCAGTGGCCAGAAGAATCTGGAAAGAAAAAAGATGAATGTGCATTACCATTGGAAAATGTGCTTCTAAAAATAGAAAAACCAGTTCCAATAGAACAATCTGCACAACTTCACATTTTCGATGATAAGGAGTTCAAGTTAATTCAAGAAATTTTCAGTGCCTAATTGTTCTGTAATGTATGTATCTGCATATTAATATATTATATCCAATACTACATAACAAAATATTTAACACACTGTAGGCGAATTTGATACATCTATGACTATGGAATGAAATGACATATGATCAATCCTAATTTTACTAATGGCTGTATTTTATACAATTTTAAACTTAAGCAAATGGTTAGCTATATTTTAACAGTAATAATTATGTACCAGGGTTGTATTTTTTAGTTTGAAATATTAATCATATTATAAATTCGGTTAAATAAGAAAGAGCTTGACTTTCTGGTTTTTTGAAAAAAAACACACAACATGTTATTTTCAAAAAAATCATATAAAATTTTCTAAGCAAAAGTACAGGATTTGCTTGTAAGGTATTTATTAGAAACTAATAAGGTATCTATTGAGCATATTATCAGGTTTTTAAAAAATGGTGTTTTTGAGAAATTGCACTTGAAAAGTAGCGATTTTACAAGATTTTGCATAATTTAAAATTGAATTACAAAAGTTGTATGCACCTTAGGGTTAAAATAAAATTTGCTCTAAAACTCCCATTAAAGGTCTTTGGATTGCCATCAGTGCTTAGCTTTAAAATATTTTTTTCATTCTGAAAAAAAATCTTGAATTCAGTAATAATTATATTTTTTGTACTTAAAAACTAATTTTTTTAATTAAGTAAAAATGTCACAATATTTTTTAAAACTGTGCTAAAGTAAAATTCAGTTTAATAACTATTTGTAAAAAATAAAATGACTGAATATGTTGAATATGTTTGGTACTGTGTTCATTTCAAAATGAAGCGTTTTTCAGTTTTTCTGAAAATTGTCAATTTTATCACAAACTTGAAAGTGCTGTAACCGAAGAAAAAAAAATTTTTGGTAAAAATCCTTTTGGGAAATTTTGTGTTTTACTTAGTTGTAACTACTGTATTTTTTTTTTTTTTTTTTTTTTTTTTTTGAAAAAAATCTGTGATGGTGAATTGACATGCCCTGCCTGAGCTGAGATGGAATTGCTCAACTGCTTCTGGTTCATTTTGCTCTCAAACACATCCAATTGGCAAGTTCTCTTACTTAGGAAATTTATAATATGGCGGACCGGCGAGTTTTGTGATAAAGCCAGAATGTATTTTTAAAAATGCTGTCAAAGTGGGCCTTTTTGAACAGAATTTCCCGAAGCGATTCTGATTGAATAATTGAGGAAGTGTTCAAGTGACAAATTGCTTATTTTATGACTCATTTTTAAAACCATTTTTGCTTTCAAACGCTTTCAGTTGACAGATTCTCTTATTTAGGAACTGTATAATGCGCCGTATTGTTCAGTGTTTTGATAAATGCAGAATATATTTTTAAAAAATCTGTAAAAGGTCATTTTGAACAAAACTTCCCGAAGCGATCGTGATTGAAGAATTGAGGATGTATTCAAATAACAAAATGCATATTTTATGACCCAAAATTAAATTCAATTTTTCCCCCAAACGCATTCAATTGACAGTTTTTCTTATTTAGGAACTATATGTTGTACTGTATTGGTCGTTTTTTCATAAAGTCATAATATATTTCAAAAAAGGCTGTAAAAGTGAGCATTTGAGCAGAATTTTGCTTAAGATTATTCTGATAAAATCAATTCTTACAGAAAATTGAAGTAAAAAAAAATTCTTCAAAAGCGACTAAATAAAAGTGTTAAACTGGATTTATTTCTAATCAAATTTTAATTTTTGTTGAACTTCGAAATCTACCTCCGCCTATAGGCCAAACCGACAGGGATTTTTTTTTAATTTCTTTTTTAATAAATGTCTTAATTTTGAGCGCTTATGGGCAAATAACTAATAATAATTTTAGCAAATTCCAGGGAATCGCCCATTTCATAAGTTTTCAACCCACAGTGCATTTACCTGATCCATGTCATTAATCACTGAATATATTTGAAGAAAAAAAATAATAAATAAATAAATCGAAACCTAAAAATGTAATAACAAAACTAATAATAACAACAACACATAAATTAGATAATATGTAAACAGCAAGTTATTGTAATATCTAATACTAAGTATAAAATGACATTATTTAGCAAAGCGGTAGTATCTCTGAAAAGAAAACTCATAAAACAAGGTTCCCTAAACTAAACAAATAAAGAATAAATTTCGCGTTTGTCATCCATTTATTCCAAATTACTGTTTTCCTACGCCATTTTCATCAATCGAGAATGTATGCGATAGCATTATGCAATTCAAATAAATGCGAAAGACTCGTCAAGGGTGACGGATTCTTTCGCAAACAAATAATTTAGCTAATAGCGGTACGGCTATGATACACAGATCAAACTGTGTTTAAAATGAGCTGGAAAGAGGAGAATAAGGAACGTTTATGAGATCTTATAGAAGCCAGAAGTCACGCTAAAAAGCGATCTACTCAGAAGCAATGCGGCGTGAAAAGAACAAATTCGACCTCCATCGAGATCGGTTCTTAGTAAGAATATATAGTTATGGCATCTTTAGTATTTTCCGATGATTTATCCAACTTATTTTCAAAACAAACTAGAGTCGAGTCAAATAGATATAAAGCAAAAATACTGCAGGCGAGTGAATTATTTTAATCTTATTTACGCATTGAATAGGAAATATAAAAATTTATACAAAATGATCACGTTATTGATGGCGAAATAAATTGTATGCTTAGGATTCAGATGAGGCAATTGACAACTGGGGTACATCTGTCTATCTTTTGAAAAGATTTGGACAGACTATCCCAATAATAATTTTTAGAAAAAAAAATCTTTAAAGCCACAAGTTATTACTATTCACGCATAAGTCTAATAAAACTTATGAATTTTTTTTATAAAAATAAATTTTGACGTATTTTATAACTTCAAAAAAATAAAGTTCCTTTACTGGAGTAGTATCTTATCCTGAAAACAAACATCCGCCATTTGCATTCTATAGTAATGTTGCCAAACCTTAATTTACAAATTGCGGTTTAACCATTTGATCGTCTTGCAAAAGGGTAAAATTGTAATGTAGTTTTCTCTGCATTTCGTTTTAAATGCTAAGAAAAAAAGATTCTTTCAACATTATGTAAAAAAAAAAAAGAAAGAAAGAAAGAGAAAAATACAAATATGAGTGTAATCCTTAAGAGTTATTAATCATTCAAATATAAAATCTTTAAAGTCACATTGAAAATACATTGAAAATACATTAAATCTATAGAATTATACTGTCGTAAATATTACTTATATTACAATGAAACCTGAAGCTTTGTGAATGGATTATTCCAAACGCTTGGAGGGTTAAAACAAACAAACACTGAATTTGTTAAAAAACATTGATGCAGAACATGGTGGAGTCCTTTGCTGGACGTATGTGACCATTACGGAAGATAGAGTTAAATAGGCATGATTACTGAATAACTAGTTTTATGCTTCAGTTAAACTTTAGCAATTACTAAAAAATATTATTCATTATGATGATATTACTCACTCTGACGATAATGTTATCTTTGCAACTTCAGATTTTACCCAACCAGGATGAGGATGATCCCGGAGACTTTACGTTATGGGTGTATTTCGATTCAAACTGCTTGTTTTCTGATTTATTTTTGAATTCACTTTTGCTCTCAAACACATGAAACTCGCAAATTATCTTATTTAGAAAGTGCACAAGGTGCCGTGAAGGTCAATTCTTTGATAAGTGCAGAAAATATTGCAAAAAAAGCAATCAAAAACGACAATTTGAACCGATTTTTCCGAAGTGGGAGACCTGGGAACGAAAAAAAGGGTCTTCTTGAGAAGTTAATTGCTTATAAATCAAATTCTAATGAATTGAGCGTAAAAAGACTTTACTCGGCACCTCATACGTCCCTTCAAGAATCCCCTCAGCAAGTTTCATGATTCTACTTTTAAAAATGTGTCTGAAATTGTATCGGAAAATTTCGAGCTGCTGAAGGTGGAAAAGCGTTTTTTCGAATACACCCTTATGGTGACTTTACATTCTCGATGAAAGGAAAAAAAAACCATACAAGGCTGCTGAAATAAAACGAATTAGAGGTACTGCTATTGGTACAAGAGCCGACCGCACAAAACCCTAAGTCATCGAGCACGAGAAAAATTCTTTTATTTTATGAAAAAGTAGTAATAGAAGAATCCAATGATCCTTCCGCCATGTCTGCCGGAATCGAAGTGGTGCATAAGCCAAAAATTAATACCACAAATGGGTGATTCGTGGGCTTCGCATTATGTTTTCTTGCACCCAGTTATTCATATTTTCATACTTTTGATTGTACAGCAAACACAATGGTAAACTACACTGTTAAAAATAAAGGGTAAACGTTTCACCATGATTGTGGTTATTTAATGGACCTTCCAGAGAAATAACCATATTTTCAGATTTAAAAAAAACCTCATGATCATCGAAATTCTAAAAGCTCCGGTATTACGGATTAACCTCCTTGGGTTGAACCAAGAACATCGTTCAAAGTTCAACCTATAGTCAACCAACGATCCAACCATCTTTTAATAATGGCGTCGATCATGTCTCCATCGAAGTAAGCAGCCATGACGGAGTAGGGAGATATATTAATCCAACTTCGGTTTATTGTCTCGTCAATAAATAAAATACTCGAGTGAGTACATTAGCGATTATTATTTATTTTATACATATAATAATGTTTTGCTGAAACTCTCGTATGAAAAATTTAAACTTCTTTTGCCTAAGCCTAAAACGGTCCCCTCCTATCTTGCTTTGTATTCTACGCGAAACAAACCACTATTTTAAAGCTATTATAATAGCTTAAGTATAATAATTTAGTTCATTTCTACAGTTTATACAAGCGAAATTATTTTTCTAATTATATTTATTTCTGTTTGTAGAAAATTTCTATTTATGAATAAGCTTCTCTAAAGTTAATGTTATATGTAAACAATAATTTATAATGCCATAAAATAAACTGAATTTTTCACATTACTTATTGGATGTTTACCGAAATTCATGTAGCTAAATCAAATATAACAAAAATATACCACGATTTTTTAAAATTTTCATTTTTCTAAAATAAATGAAATTATTTAAGAAGTGGTCACTATTTTAAAACTAAGCTATTAGAAAAAATAAATAAATAAAGCTACAGTAAATTCCAACTGTATTAGGATTATTTTGATATTTAAAGAACGTAAAATTTGATAAAAAAATATAAAAAGTATAACACAAATTCCGATTTCTGTATACTTCATACTATTACGAAATAATAATATATGTCTGCATCACTGTGCTATTTTCATTAATAAATTATGTTTAATAATGCATTATAAATACATGCATAGTAAAAAGCATTACATGATTAAAAGAATATTATGAAGCTTAAATAAATTTTCATTTTAAAATTACACCACTAAATTATTAAACACCTATATAAGTAAATCTGTATTTGAGTTTTTTACAATATTTTACATGTTTAAATAATTTTATACAAACAAAACACCATTTTTAAGAAATGCCACTAAATTATTTAACATTTATGTATGTAGATCACTATATTTGAGTATTTTATATGTTTAAATCATATTATACAAACAAAATAGTAAAGAAAAAAACTTATATCATTTTAAAACTTTATTTTAAGATTTACCACTGAAATCAAAATTGTTGTTTTATTAATTTCCTCTTATTTGTGATCATCTTATGAGCCAACATTAAAGAATAATATTATTTAGTGAATGACACAAGGCAGGTATTCAGATATTATTGAATTATAAATGAATTTGAAAAGATTTTAATAGAACTAGTAATATTTGTAGGAAAAAGTTGAAAACTATACAACTATTTGATTTTGTATTTTTGAGAAATGCCACTAAATTATTTAACATTTATGTATATAGATCATTATATCTGAGTATTTTACATATTTAAATCATATTATACAAACAAAAAAGCAAGAATTAGTAAATAAAAAAGCTTATATGATTTTAAAACTTTATTTTAAGATTTACCGCTGAAATCAAAATTGTCGTTTTATTAATTTCCTCTTATTTGTGATCATCCTATGTGCCAACATTAAAGAATAATATTATTTTGTGAATGACACAAGGCAGGTATTCAGATATTATTGCCTTATAAATGAATTTGAAAAGATTTTAACAGAATTAGTAATATTTGAAGGAAAAAATTGAAAACTATACAACTATTTGATTTTGTATTTTTGAGAAATGCCACTAAATTATTTAACATTTATGTATGTAGAGCATTATATTTGAGTATTTTATATGTTTAAATCATATTATACAAAGAAAAAAGCAAGAATTAGTAAATAAAAAAGCTTATATGATTTTAAAACTTTATTTTAAGATTTACCGCTGAAATCAAAATTGTCGTTTTATTAATTTCCTCTTATTTGTGATCATCCTATGTGCCAACATTAAAGAATAATATTATTTTGTGAATGACACAAGGCAGGTATTCAGATATTATTGTCTCTTAAATGATTTTGAAAATATTTTAACAGAATTAGTAATATTTGTATTGTAGCAAAAAATTGAAAACTATACAGCCATCTGATTTTGTATTTTTGAGAAATGCCACTAAGTTATTTAACATTTATGTATGCAGATCATTATATTTGAGTATTTTACATGTTTAAATCATATTATACAAACAAAATACTAAAGAAAAAAGCTTATATGATTTTAAAACTTTATTTAAAGATTTACCGCTGAAATCAAAATCGTCGTTTTATTAATTTCCTCTTATTTGTGATCATACTATGTGCCAACATTAAAGAATAATATTATTTAGTGAATGACACAAGGCAGGTATTCAGATATTATTGCCTTATAAATGAATTTGAAAAGATTTTAATAGAACTAGTAATATTTGTAGGAAAAAATTGAAAACTATACAACTATTTGATTTTGTATTTTTGAGAAATGCCACTAAATTGTTTAACATTTATGTATGTAGATCATTATATCTGAGTATTTTATATGTTTAAATCATATTATACAAACAAAAAAGCAAGAATTAGTAAATAAAAAAGCTTATATGATTTTAAAACTCTATTTTAAGATTTACCGCTGAAATCAAAATTGTCGTTTTATTAATTTCCTCTTATTTGTGATCATACTATGTGCCAACATTAAAGAATATTATTATTTTGTGAATGACACAAGGCAGGTATTCAGATATTATTGCCTTATAAATGAATTTGAAGAGATTTTAACAGAATTAGTAATATTTGTATGAAAAATTGAAAACTATACAACTATTTGATTTTGTATTTTTGAGAAATGCCACTAAATTATTTAACATTTATGTATGTAGATCATTATATTTGAGTATTTTACATGTTTAAATCATATTATACAAACAAAATAGTAAAGAAAAAAACTTATATGATTTTAAAACTTTATTTTAAGATTTACCGCTGAAATCAAAATTGTCGTTTTATTAATTTCCTCTTATTTGTGATCATCCTATGTGCCAACATTAAAGAATAATATTATTTTGTGAATGACACAAGGCAGGTATTCAGATATTATTGCCTTATAAATGAATTTGAAAAGATTTTAACAGAATTAGTAAAATTTGAAGGAAAAAATTGAAAGCTATACAACTATTTGATTTTGTATTTTTGAGAAATGCCACTAAATTATTTAACATTTATGTAAGTAGATTATTATATCTGAGTATTTTACATATTTAAATCATATTATACAAACAAAAAAGCAAGAATTAGTAAATAAAAAAGCTTATATGATTTTAAAACTTTATTTTAAGATTTACCGCTGAAATCAAAATTGTCGTTTTATTAATTTCCTCTTATTTGTGATCATCCTATGTGCCAACATTAAAGAATAATATTATTTTGTGAATGACACAAGGCAGGTATTCAGATATTATTGTCTCTTAAATGATTTTGAAAATATTTTAACAGAATTAGTAATATTTGTATTGTAGCAAAAAATTGAAAACTATACAGCCATCTGATTTTGTATTTTTGAGAAATGCCACTAAGTTATTTAACATTTATGTATGTAGGTCATTATATTTGAGTATTTTACATGTTTAAATCATATTATACAAACAAAATAGTAAAGAAAAAAGCTTATATGATTTTAAAACTTTATTTTAAGATTTATCGCTGAAATCAAAATTGTCGTTTTATTAATTTCCTCTTATTTGTGATCATACTATGTGCCAACATTAAAGAATAATATTATTTAGTGAATGACACAAGGCAGGTATTCAGATATTATTGCCTTATAAATGAATTTGAAAAGATTTTAATAGAACTATAGTAATATTTGTAGGAAAAAATTGAAAACTATACAACTATTTGATTTTGTATTTTTGAGAAATGCCACTAAATTATTTAACATTTATGTAAGTAGATTATTATATCTGAGTATTTTACATATTTAAATCATATTATACAAACAAAAAAGCAAGAATTAGTAAATAAAAAAGCTTATATGATTTTAAAACTTTATTTTAAGATTTACCGCTGAAATCAAAATTGTCGTTTTATTAATTTCCTCTTATTTGTGATCATCCTATGTGCCAACATTAAAGAATAATATTATTTTGTGAATGACACAAGGCAGGTATTCAGATATTATTGTCTCTTAAATGATTTTGAAAATATTTTAACAGAATTAGTAATATTTGTATTGTAGCAAAAAATTGAAAACTATACAGCCATCTGATTTTGTATTTTTGAGAAATGCCACTAAGTTATTTAACATTTATGTATGTAGGCCATTATATTTGAGTATTTTACATGTTTAAATCATATTATACAAACAAAATAGTAAAGAAAAAAGCTTATATGATTTTAAAACTTTATTTTAAGATTTATCGCTGAAATCAAAATTGTCGTTTTATTAATTTCCTCTTATTTGTGATCATACTATGTGCCAACATTAAAGAATAATATTATTTAGTGAATGACACAAGGCAGGTATTCAGATATTATTGCCTTATAAATGAATTTGAAAAGATTTTAATAGAACTATAGTAATATTTGTAGGAAAAAATTGAAAACTATACAACTATTTGATTTTGTATTTTTGAGAAATGCCACTAAATTATTTAACATTTATGTATGTAGATCATTATATCTGAGTATTTTATATGTTTAAATCATATTATACAAACAAAAAAGCAAGAATTAGTAAATAAAAAAGCTTATATGATTTTAAAACTTTATTTTAAGATTTACCGCTGAAATCAAAATTGTCGTTTTATTAATTTCCTCTTATTTGTGATCATACTATGTGCCAACATTAAAGAATAATATTATTTTGTGAATGACACAAGGCAGGTATTCAGATATTATTGCCTTATAAATGAATTTGAAAAGATTTTAACAGAAATAGTAATATTTGTATGAAAAATTGAAAACTATACAACTATTTGATTTTGTATTTTTGAGAAATGCCACTAAATTATTTAACATTTATGTATATAGATCATTATATTTGAGTATTTTACATGTTTAAATCATATTATACAAACAAAATAGTAAAGAAAAAAACTTATATGATTTTAAAACTTTATTTTAAGATTTACCGCTGAAATCAAAATTGTCATTTTATTAATTTCCTCTTATTTGTGATCATCCTATATGCCAACATTAAAGAATAATATTATTTTGCGAATGACACAAGGCAGGTATTCAGATATTATTGCCTTATAAATGAATTTGAAAAGATTTTAACAGAATTAGTAATATTTGTAGGAAAAAATTGAAAACTATACAACTATTTGATCTTGTATTTTTGAGAAATGCCACTAAATTACTTAACATTTATATATGTAGATCATTATATCTGAGTATTTTACATATTTAAATCATATTATACAAACAAAAAAGCAAGAATTAGTAAATAAAAAAGCTTATATGATTTTAAAACTTTATTTTAAGATTTACCGCTGAAATCAAAATTGTCGTTTTATTAATTTCCTCATATTTGTGATCATCCTATTTGCCAACATTAAAGAATAATATTATTTTGTGAATGACACAAGGCAGGTATTCAGATATTATTGTCTCTTAAATGAATTTGAAAATATTTTAACAGAATTAGTAATATTTGTATTGTAGCAAAAAATTTAAAACTATACAGTAGGGTGGGCCGAAAAAAACTTTTTTTCGATTTTCGATAATGGCGGGTGCGGAAAAGTGGCCACTGGTGGCACTCAGTTCACACAAAAAAATTGAGATTTTTCGGACATTTCCTTACCCTGCCGCAAATGGCTTGAAGTTTTGCAAAAATGCTGATTTTTGAACTTTTTTAGCAAAAAATTTTAAAATATTAAATTAAATTTATTTTTGATGATTTTACTTGGAAAGGCATCTTTAACGTACCAAATGCTTAAATAAGTTCTGATAATGCATTATTTAATTGCTATGTGTATTTTAAATTAGTCGATTTTTATAGGCGAGGTAAAACGCGGCGTGCAGCTCACATCCACGCGAGGAGTTCTCGGTTGTTTCGCGTTGGTACAGAATGCAAAACAAGTTGAAATCTGTACATTTTTAAAGAACCTAACACTAAAATAATGCATAATTAGAGGTTATTTAAACATATAGCACATTAAATACATCTTTTCAACTAAATACAACAAAGAAAAAAACTTAATTTAATATTTAATTTTTTTTTTTTTTTTTTTTTTTTTGCTAAAAAAGTTCAAAAATCAGCATTTTGGTAAAACTTTAAGCCATTTGCGGCAGGGTAAGGAATTGTCCAAAAAATCTCAAACTTTTTGTGTTAACTGAGTGCCACCAGTGGCCACTTTTCCGCACCCGCCATTATCGAAAATCAAAAAAAAGTTTTTTTCGGCCCACCCTACTATACAGCCATCTGATTTTGTATTTTTGAGAAATGCCACTAAGTTATTTAACATTTATGTATGTAGATCATTATATTTGAGTATTTTACATGTTTAAATCATATTATACAAACAAAATAGTAAAGAAAAAAGCTTATGTGATTTTAAAAGTTTATTTTAAGATTTACCGCTAAAATCAAAATTGTAGTTTTATTAATTTCCTCTTGTTTGTGATCATCCTATGTGCCGCCATTAAAGAATAATATTATTTTGTGAATGACACAAGGCAGGCATTCAGATATTATTGCCTTATAAATGAATTTGAAAAGATTTACAGGAGGAGAAGAGGAGAAAAATCTTTTAAGGATTATAAAATCAATTACATTGGTACTCCATGGTTTAATAAGTAATGCATACTGTTTTAAAATTTTGATTGTTTTTCCCACGTGAAATTTGGATTTTTTAAAAATTATTATTTATTATACTTCTGCATATTTGACTAACATTGTTATGCCTGGAAAAAAAAAAAGAACTTTGTCTTTAAAGTTTTATCCTTTCATTTAAAACAGGTGGAGACTTTAACCGATGCTTAGAGCTGTTCCATTTTACCCAACTTGAAATCCTGAATTAGAATGTATCAAGATTCAAGAATTCTTTATATTTGATGACTTTGTATTCATGATCCTCATTTGGGCACGAGAGAGCATATTTTTAAAGTGAATAGCCAGAGTGCAGTAGAATCCTGTCTATGAAGTCTGTATGTAAAAGGGCATTATACTAATAAATGTTAGTCTGACATACAATATATGTTTTAAAGACTGAATATTTGTATTTTCAATAAAAGTTGTGATATACCACAAATCAGCTAAATTGTTACTTTTTTGCTGTCTTTATTTATTTATTTTTAAGATATTGCAAGGTTGCTGTTAACAAATGTTTTCATTTCTACTACTATTATTAAAAAATTAATAAATAAAAAACCTTGGTACTACTTGGTTATCCCGTCGACCAAAAATGTATCGCCAAACTATATTTAATGCCAACAATGGATGATCGTAAATCTCACGTTCAATGATGTTAAATATGGTACACACCTTTAAAATGCCATTAAGTGATTTTTATTTCAACTTTTGTATTTTCACTAATATTCTAATAATTTATTTGTTCTTTGGTTATTTAAAATAAAAATTATGTCAATATATATAATTTGGCTGTTTGGCGATTTGTATAATTTAGCAAAATGGGTCGACTGATAACCAAGTAGTACCAAAATCTTTATTATAGAAATGATAGCAGAAAGTTTTAGACGGGAGATGGGCATTTCAAATTTTAGTTTCTCTTTTGCAGATTCTTTTTTATCAAACCTTTATTTTGCTTCATATTTTTAGCTCTTCATTACTTAATACAAAAGTTAAGATTATTATTAATGAATATTTATGAAATGCCTAAAAACACTACAGATAAGTGATTGTTTGATTAATTAATGCTTCTGTTTTAAAAATATTTTACCTGCAGATTATTTTTTTGCCCCTGAAATGTCTGTCACAGAAAATTTTCTGCCACTGGGAATCATAGATAATTATCATTCAGGAAAATTGAAAAAAAGAAAATATATAAGTAATAACAAGTGGCTACTTGTGTTAACACTGCTATTATTAAATTAACCCAACAAAGTTGGTATTTGATATACCTACCATAAAAAACAAAAACTTTAATTTTTATTTATTTATTTAATTTTTTTTTTTTTTTTTTTTGGGGGGGGGGGGGGTATTGGCTGATACTAAAGGTTAACCAAAGAGTTCTATTTACAGCTGCCTTATGATGCTGATATTTAAGCATGTATTTTGATTATGTATCCATTATATTTATGTTTCATTTACTCATTGAAAAGCGTTGATTTCATTATTGCATATTAGCTAGAAACAAATGCTGAATATTTTTTTTTCCTTTACATTCAAATGAGTTAATTTACATATTCGAGCTAACTGCAATATGAATTTTTAAAAGAATCATGCTTGAAAATTATTTTTTAAAAATGAGAAATCCATAAATTGAAATAAATTTTCTTCAAAAATCTCATACTATTAGCTTTATTTTCTAAAATTAATAAATTATAACTTTATATTTCTAACTGCAAATTGACTTTTTTAATGTATTCATCATGTATCACTTAATTCCTATATTAATAAAGAATTATTCATAACTTTCATAAATTTTTATTTAAAAGATTTTCATATGTGTAACAATTGTACAAAATGTACAAAAGAAAATGTTAAAATATTTTTTCTAATGATTATTATTATTGTATTGCAAAAAAAAAAAAAAAAAAAAAAAAAAATTTGAAAAATGTAATATCAAGATTTCAGAACCTATATATTATCAAAGAGAAAAGAAGAAATTTTTTTTTCTACAGATTAAAAAAAAAAAAAAAAAAAAAAAAAAAAAAAAAAAAAAAAAAAAAAAAAGCTGGGTGCATTACAAAATAACTTTTCTCAAGTCTGTACAAAAATTAATATTGTTTAAAGAAATTCGTCCAGCATTGTTTAATGTAACGTTTAGTTAAAATATATTTTATTTCCTGGATTTTAAAATAAAATATAGCAAACAAGGTATGTATTGAATCTAAGAAAATTGTTTTATACAATATTTTCTCAATGAATAGTTTGTGAACAGGCAAACACTAAAATAATTATTAGTATAATTATGAGTACAGAAAAATGTTACAAAAAAAGAGAAGAAAAAAAAGCAATTATTTTGTGAATTTAAAACAAACTGGTTTATATCTATTTTTTTTTAAATGTGTTTCAAAGACAATATAATCAATAATTAAAGTTCTGATAATTTTCAGAAGTCTTCCTACTGTAGCATAATTTTGTATAACCTGAAATTTTTTCATTCTTACACTATAAAATGATAAATTGAAAACCAAAATCTTGGTTGAACATTTCATTCTAAAATGAGGGGAAAAAAAACCCTAGAATCTGGTGTAATTTTTGCCCGTAAAGTTAGCTGAAAGAAAAACCTGAATCATGGTTCAATATTTCGCCAAATAATTGGATTAGAAATAATCCTGAATTATGGTTCAACCTTTTATCAGAAAACATTGAATTAAGATTTAACCTTTCACCAGAAAATTCAATTTGAAAAAATTCTGAATCATGATTCAACCTCTAACCAGAAAATTGGATTTTATAAAACCCTGATTCATGGTTAAACTTTTCACCAGAAAAATGGATTTAGTAAAACCCTGATTCATGGTTAAACCTTTCACCAGAAAAATGGATTAAAAAAAATCCTGAATCATGGTTCAACCTTTCACCAGAAAATTGGCTATATAAACATCCTGAATCATGGTTCAACATTTCACCAACATAATGGTGTTTTTGAAAGCACCAATAAACTGGTTAAACTTATCACCACCATCTCGGTTGCAGCTAAATTCTAGCTACTTTTCACCATTTTCTTGGTGAAACCTCGAACTTCATTTTTAACAGTGTAGTCAACCACTAATGGTATTAATTTTTGGCTTATGCACCACTTCGCTTCCGGCACTCATGGATCATTAGATTCCTCTATTAATACTCTTGCATAAAATAAAGCAATTTTTCTCGCGCTAGGGGACTTAGGGATTTGTGTGGTCGGCTCTAGGATTATATGATTTTCCTTACAAAATCAGTGCCGCTATTTTTGATTTTTATGGGGAAAAAAGACGTCCTTTTTTAAAAAAAATCATATAAACATTTACAGAATGCATAATTGAAACGACAATATCTCAGATGCAATTAAGAATCATTTTAATTTTTAAATGCATAAAATTATCGAATATGGGAGAAAGGTGCATAGGAAAAAAAACAGAGCATCTAGAAAGATTATCTAGAAAAAAATATCCGAAAAATGGCAGAGAAAGAAAGATCACTAACAAGGGAACCAATTTTGGTGCCACTCTCATCGAGATTTGGTGCATATTTTACCCCTATATATAAAAGTATGAGAACCGATAAAATTTCTCTGTAAAAATATATTATATATATTTATTTTTTCATTATTATTATTGGTTTTTTATTTGTTTAGTTTAACCAAAAATGAGCTAAGTTACCAAATTTTTCACCCACTTTATCCCTGAAATATATGTACGGTTTTATTAGAATTAAATTAGATTGCAATTTGTTTGATATTTAATAGCATAAGGGACAATAATTAAGGGTTCTTTCTATGCGAAAATATTTTGTTAGGATCTTTTAAGATAATTGAAAATTATTTTTTTAGTGAAATACAAAGATAACAAACTATTTTCTTTTGACGTCGGATAATTTTGGAATAAAGTTTTGAGTGTTTAAAATGAAATGTTGTTGTGTTAAATATTGTGTCTTTTAGTTAAAGTAATCATAAAATAAATTAATATTTTCATACAATTTAGAAAATTTACTGTGCCTAATTAGATAGAACATCACAATTTCTAGTGAAGTCCAAACCACTGCTCTCACAAGAGAAGCAGCTGCGGCATTCGGTTAGGATTGCCGAAAACCTCTATTACGAAAAAAAATTAAAAAAAACGCCATTTTTTCCCAACAAAAATGTGAGTATAATGTTGTAATTTTTCAAATTCGAATTTTTAGGCTCTTAAGGCTGTTCTTAAATCGAAAATGGCAATTTTATGACATAAGTTTTAATTTATTTTTGTTAGGAAATGCATAAAAATAGCAGGTGTTGTTATTCAGACACTTTCTAATCGCACACATTTTCTCTCTTTTTTTTTTTCGAATGCGAAAGATGTATTAGAAAATACTTTTAAATTTGAATCGAAATTGTATCGTTGAATCTTTTTGAATCGAAATTCTCGACGAAAGCAGAAAAATCAGTCAACGAAGGAAGAAAAACGCTATGTCACGTGATCAAAAACGCTTATAATTCAAAGGTAATTTATTGATTAAAAAATAGAAATTACAGTTCGATTCCAAATCGCTTCCATAGTCAGGTCTTCCAATTTTGTATAGCTCTGTCCACATTTTCAGCTAACAAAAATTTGGGTTTATATCATGAGCTTTACAGATCACCTGATTCCATTTCTTTTCTATACACATATTTAGATTGAAAATATTTCCCAATTTTTCCTGTAACATTTTTTTAGATCGAGCTCTTTTTTTCTCTCTGGTTCCATCAGTTTTTTATATGATTTCATAGCTTTTTCAGATCCTTTCAGGAACTTTATCAATCACTTTCAACTAACAAATATAAACTACTATTAGTATTAGTTTAAAGTTATTAGTAGGCATATTAGTTTGGCGAAATACAGAAAAAAACGCCAAGTTGGCTTCAATTTTGGCGAGTAATTTTTGGTGCCAAATCTGGCGATATATCGCCCAGTTGGCGAAAAACTGGGCGACATTTGGCGACAGAACCACCCTTTTCCAGACAGTAGTCCCACTGCAGTTTCTCGGTATCTAAGCAGATTTTCTTATGACCTTAGGTATTTACCCAGATTTTCATAGCTTCATTTTTAAATCGTTACTTTTATAAATATAGAAGAATTTTTTTTTCTAAATTATCCCTTTTTAATTGAAATATCTGCATTGTAGTAACTGTTTTGACGTCGAAAACACTCAAATAAAGGTGCGATGTTGTTTTAACACATGTTTAGTTACAGTTTATATATATGTTCATGAAAAATATTTGTTTTCTGTTTCGAATGATGTCAATTTCAGAAATTCAAAAATCTATCAGGAGGATCAAAATTTTTATTGATCTACAAAAAAATAGAACACGTGTTATCATTTCTTTTTTAAATTATTGAATTGTTTTTTAGTTGGTAGCAACTCAAAAGAAATAATTGAATTAGCAATTAAAAAGGAGAGAGTTCTGCTAAATTATGGAAAGTATAGCGTTATGTAAATTTTAAATGGCTGACATTTCCTTAATTTTTTATATTTTTTTACCGGACCTTCGAAAGGCACATCCCTAAATTAAAAGTTTTCGAACAAGTTATTACACGTCGCTGAATGTTTCCTGGTTCGAGCTATAATTGAGTTGTTTGTCTTTTTTTCTTGTTTCACGAGCAAACAGTGCCAAAACAGGGGTTCTGGATCTTCGAAAGTAATCGGTGGATCCGGATGAATTTTTGTAAACTTTGAGATCTAGAGTAGGACACTTCTTTTCAATTTCGTCGCGATACGATTATTAGTTCCAAAGTTATTAAGAGGCAAACTTTGTACTTTAACATTAGAGATGTAGCTGAGCTCTACTATACAGCACTATCGTGCTGTATGATATAGATTGTATAAATGTCTCGTTTTTTTTTTTTTTTTTTTTTTTTTTTTTTTTTTGACACGACACTTTTTAGCTTGTCTGAAAGAAATAGCATGGGAGGCTAAAAAATTCTGTAAAAAGTGGCCTTTTGGCCAGAATTTTCAGGAACAGGAGTTCTGCAAACGAAAAAAAATGGTCGAACTGAGAAAATAATTGTTTATAAATCAAATTCTAATGAATTAAGCGAAAAATGAAATCACACGGCATCTTATATGTCCTTTTAAAAATCACCTCAGCAAGTTTCATGTCTTTACCTTTAAAAATGTGTCTGAAAATGTATCGGAAAATTTCGAGCTGTTGAGGGTGGAAAATTATTTTTTCGAATACACCCTTAACAGAAAAATGTTATCGATTCTCAAACTTCCTAATATAGGATTGTTAAATAAACCAAGTGCACCAGATGACAGGTGAGAGTTGTACCAAAAGTGGTCCCTTGTAAAAAAAAAAAAAAAAAAAAAAAAAATGGCATTAAAATTTTGGAAATTTTGTTAACTGAGATTTAGTATGCTAAAAGTGGATAAATTCATATTAATACGGGGAAATATAAGATGTGAAATAGTGATTTATCTTTCACAGTCACTCCCAGAAAAAAGAACTGTATTACAACTATAAAACATGTTTTGTTGAGTACATTTTGGTTATTTTAACCGAATTTTTTAGTTAAAGTAAAATATCGGTTTTATTGCTCAGACCAATATATATATATATATATATATATAATACCATTAAAAGTAGACAAGATTCACCAATGGATTTTATCAACAAAACAATAAACCAAAACGAAGAATTAAATTGAATTATAGTAAGCAATATTAACCATTTGAAATTAACCATTGAATTTAATAACTTATAGCACATTGAACATGGAAGGAAAAAAGAATAATATGAATACAAATGAAATTTGTAGAACCAAAGCAGAATCTTCAGGTCCCAAATACTTTGGAACTACAAATGGAGTGTGTGGTTTCATCTTCGTATTTGCCATGAAAAAGCAAAACAATACGAATTTGGGACTACCATCACACAAAAACCAAATTATTAAACAAGGAACAAAGATATTTTACAAAAAGGAGTTGAAAGTAAGTAAAAATAATAGTTATCCATAACAAACAAAAAAGATAAAGCTGAATGGAAATATAATTGAACCGGAAAAATAATTAATAATCGATATTAACATAAAATTAAATTAATAAAATGATTAAAATTAGAATTAAGAGATAACATTCATATTAACATATAACTTAAAATACATTATTGTTACTTTAATCAGTAACATTTATTGTGACTTTACATGGTGAAAACTCATTATCTTAATATAGGATAATAAAAATTAAAAAATAAAATGAAAGAAAAATAAAAAAATAATAATAGTAATAATATTATTAATTATAATACCAAAAATTATATCAATAACATTAAAAATAATTTGATAATTAAAATATAGCTATTTAATTATAAATAATAACTAGACAAATATCCATATATTGGTGTAAATTAAACAGTTTAAAAATTATGTTAAAATAAATAACCCACGCTCAATTTTTTTTTTTTTTTTTTTTTTATAAATAATTAACCTTTGCGTTTTTATCCAGACAACACCACCCTCCTCCGTACTCTAACATCTACCCACCCAACCAACCTATATATATATTTTTTTATTACTTTTTAACATTTTTAATTTTTTATTATTATTTTTATGTTTTATAATTTTTTTTTTATACATTTTTTACGCAAAGAATTAATTATAAGATCATGTAATATCTAATTATAAATTAAAGAATATATGAATTTTTTAGGATAACCATTATTTATAGCATCATATACAAGCTTTTTAATATTAGTATTAATTAAATGGGAAGAACATAGACATTTTATTCTATATAAATGGTTAAGTATTATATTACGATATACAGAATTATGAAGACATGATTTAAAATTAGTAAAGGTATTAACTTTAAAATTAAATTCTTTCCTTTTGTCATAAATATCAGTTATAAATTTGTTCTCTTTTAATATAATTTTAATATCTAAGAAATTGATTGTATTATTAAAAAGCAGGTTTTTTGAAAGTTCTAGATTAGAAGGATAATCAACAGGGAATTGAGATATACAGGTGTTATCAGTATCAATTAAAATTACATCATCTATATATCGATATAAATGTATTGTATTATTTAAATAATGACGTTCATAGTAATATAAGTATAAGTCAGATAATACACTAGATGTACTACCACCTTGTGGTATACCAACATTTTGAATATATATATTGTTATCATGCATGATAAAATTATTATAGATAATGAAATTAGTTAAGGTATGAAAATAATCAGAATCGATATTATGTGATATGTCCAACTCGTGTTGATATTTTTTAAAAAGCTCATTTATGATATTATGTAAATCCGATAAATCGATATTATTAAATAAATCTTTAAAATCATAGGTAGTGATATTTTTTATACATTTAAGATATATATATATATATATATATATATATATTGATAACACTCTTATAAAATTTTAACAAAATTTCGTCAATTTTATTTCAGTCTTACTAAAGACTTGTATTTTTAATTTGTAATTCCAACAAAATTTCGTTGTTTTTGCAAAATTTAAATTGGTGTGCAGTAGCCATAACTCTCTCACGTAATTTTGTTTAATTGACTTATATAGCTATAAACGATTAAGATAATTTTTGGACAATAAAAACTTTTGAAAATGAGACGGATTAATGACGTTATTATTATGTTATATGGGTCAATGGAAATTTTGTTTGAATAAACATTAAAAAAAATATTGTTTTTTTTTTATTAGCCTCCGATGCTATTTCTTTCAGACAAGCTAAAAATGTCGTGTCATCAGCCCTGAATTTTTTTACTTAACCGATTTTGATAATTATTTTTTTAAATAAAAGCTATTTATTTGTAGTTGTGCCCATTTTAGCTATTTTTTAATTTATTTCCATTTTTATATTTTACTTTTTAATTTTAAATGCTTTTTTACGACATTTCTTCAAATGGTGGCAACTCAGTTTAGCTTTTCTCTCGGTAATAAAAATTTATTTTCCATTATCAGAAGCTTGATCTCATCAGTGAACATGTCCTCGCATTTAAAAGAAAAAAGTTAATTGTTTTCCTAAAATTTAACCATAATAAAAGGATTGCGTATAATTATGCACTAATTGAGGTAAAAAAAAAAATACATTTACTAAGAAATAATATGAATAATGTAAATAAAATAACAGAAAATAATTTATGATAAAAATTAATGTCTAAAGCAAAATAAGAAAATTTTCAAATGAGGAAAACGATGATAAATGAGACCAGATAAATGAGAATTACAATATTATTACGGATGCCTTTTTCATATTACTAATAACAGTAACTTTTAAAAAACATTTGAAGAGAAAATGACGTCACTATTTAAAACATCGTATTTTTACTCATAACGATATTATATTTCAATATTTCTTTTCATTATGGACACTGAGATTGAGATTTTACTATCAGGGGACTTCAGTTAGTGAAAATAATGTCACAATAAAAATAAAATTAGTTTTTTTTTTTTTTTTTTTTTTTTTTTTTTTTTTTTTTTTTTTTTTTTTTAATGTCTTTTTTTAACTATTACTTTCAGACAAGCTAAAAAGAGTCGTGTCAAAAAATGTGGCCCATTTTTACTTACCTATCATACGTAATTTACGGTAAGTCTTGCAATCGTTTTGAAATCGTCGTTTGACGGATTTACACGTTTCAGATACTGGAGATTCCAAAAAACATATTTTTAGAAAAAAAAATGCCGTCCGTCTGTCTGTCTGTAAACGTTCTATCTCACGAACAAATGGAGATAGAGACTTAAAATTTTCTATGTACTTAGTAAGTAAGAATAGGACGAAGCTTATTTAATATCAGTAACCTCGATTATCCGGAACTATTTTTTTTCGGACTCTCAAAAAATTCGTTTTGATGAAATGGATATAAAATTTTTCGATTTTTTTTATTTTAAGGAAAGGACGTAAAAGGCAATAAAATAACACAAATTTTGCATCAAGAACGAAGTCGGATTAATAGTTGCCGAGATATTTGTAATCCTGTTTTCCACATTCTTCGATTTTTCATGACCCTGTATTCTCTTCAAATTTCAATTCAAAGGTATGTTTTAATTGGAAATGAGACGCTTAATCTGACGCAGTAAACTGTTAGTTAATATGATTATTGTTTTTGGAGTTATAAGGATGTTTCTTTTACGTAATCCGGTTCTACTTGTGTAGTTTGGTATTTTACATAATTTGTCGGAATGGGTTCATCAGCAATTCATTAATGAAGCATTACTATGTATATTAAGAATATTTAAATATACGTTTAAATTTTCTTTTGGAATTGCAATGCATTTTATAAATAGTTTTTACATATTTTATTTTCACATATTATATAATGCATATCCATGATGGGTAAGTATTACGGTGGCCCCCAACGCCTAGTTTCGTATTCTGGCCGTTAAAACGAGACATTCATACAATTTTATTGTTAAAATACATTTCCTTCTTCTCAGAGTCTATAAAAAATGTTTAAACTAAAATAAAAATCCGTTTTTGATGAATCTAGTCAATGAAGAAGTAGCACGCCAAATTGTATCTCTTTATAATTCCGCAATTCCAATGTCTCAGAGAGAAATTGCTAATCAATTGGGTATTTCATGCCGTTCTGTTAGCTATTATATTGATAAACACAAGAAAAATGAAGTTCTGAATTCTGTAATGGCAAAATCAACATTCAACTTTTTTTTTTTTTTTTTTTTTTTTTTTTTTTTTTTTTTTTTCAATTTTTCGTTTACAATTTTCATCCGAAATGCATAATAAAGTAATAATAACGTCATTAATCCGTCTCAATTTGAAAAGTTTTTATTATCCAAAAGTTAAGTTAATCTTTTATAGCTGTATAAGTCAATTAAACAAAATTACGTGAGAGATTTATGGCTATTGCACACCAATTTAAATTTTGTAAAAACAACAAAATTTTGTTGGAATTACAAATTGAAAACACAAGACTTTAGTAAGACTGAAATAAAATTGATGAGATTTTGTTATACTTTATAAAAGTGTTGACATTTTTTTTTCTTTTGTCTGACAAGGAAGGTCTCCATACGGGCATACTCAGAAAATTCTGAAAAAGTTACAGAATGTTCTTCTCATCTGGATATATACGTTTCTAAAAAAAATTTTTGGCGGAACCCCGTTAGAACGTTCGTAAAAAAATAATGAACATTTCTTTTATTTGGCGATTTATCATCGGTTGGCGACAAAATAAAATTTCAAAAAACACTTTTTTATATCAAATTCTTTTTTAAGGGTGTTCTTAACTGATCCGCTTAATAAGCGAAAAACGTTTTGACACATTTACAAATTCATTTTTTAACAGAAAGTTATAAAATTTTAATGCCTGACTATGAAAGCGATTTCGAATGGAACTTATTTTTCCATTTTATGATAATTAAATTACTTATCGAGTTAAAAGCTATTTCGATGGCGCAATCACCCGGTTTTTCTCCTCCTTTTCGACCGGTTTTTCTGCTTTCGTCGGGAAATATGCTCAAAAGTGTCAACTTTGAAGGCTTGTTATGAAAAATCTATTGTGTTTTTTAAAAAACAAAAGAATGAGTGCAATTAGACAGTTTCTGAATAACAACACCTGCTATTTTCATGCATTTTCGAACAAAAATAAATTAATGCATGTGTCACAAAGTTGCCCTTTTTGATTTAAGAACACCCTGAAGGTAAAAGTGTTTCATCTTGAACTTGTTTAAAGAAATTTTATTTATATAACATTAGTTTTGTCAGCTTTAGTTTGTTTTAACTATATTTGCCATATTTGTCATAATGTATTTAAAAATAAAATTAACTGTAAAATTTTATGAATTAAAACAAAATTTAAATTAATGAAAATTATTTCAATCTCAAAATTCACTCCAATCTAATTGAGCTCTGTCGATTCAATTTTGTTACTATGGAAACAAAAACTTTTCTAATATTGAAATGCGTTATTGCAGCATTCTTCATCTGGCCTTTATTTTGTTATACGCTTAAATAATATATGAAAAAATACTTTTTAATATGAAAGTATTTTTTATATAAGAAATTATTTTTAAAGTGATAACATTAAATAACTGCAGCAAAAGCAACAGAATTAGGTAACATAAAATACATCTATATGTCAAACTCTCTCATTATTGAAATTTAAATTCATTAAATACCATTTACACGTCTAAAATTTAACTGACAAGAAATTTTCAGGTGCATTAAAATCGTTTGCTTTTGGCGAGGGAAAATGCTGCTCGCCAAATAGCGTGACGCTTTCATCTTTTCGCGCCAAATACTCAAAAGTATTTTATTTTTTTACTGAGTTTCTTCTGTGATTCCGCCACTAAATTTGACTGATCCTTTATTACATACATGAGTAGTTTAATCAGTATTTTTTTTTCAAAAAATTCTGAGTGCCCAGTATGCCCAGTATGGATACCTTCCTTGTGAGCAACAAAACCGATTTTTTACTTTAACTAAAAAATTCGCTTCAAAAACCAAGATTTACTAAACAAAACATGTCTTATAGTTTTAATCAATTCCTTTTTCTGGGCGCATGATATATTTGACTATTAGATACAAATATTTTCTTCCCGAACAATGAGAGTTTGCTTGAAAAAGAGAGAGTAAATGAACACTTGCGATAAAGTAATAAAACGCATTGTTTAAACAAGTCACTTTCTAAAAAAAATTTAGAAGATTTTTCATTATTTGGTCTTTTTAGGGTAAGAGGAAAGCAAAAGGAAGGGGTTAACCGAAAATATCATCTGAAATTATCAGATTTATCGCACGAACATAAATTTTGGTACTTTATTGGAGCAAAAAGTGTTTTATTTCTTCAGAAGTATGTGTGTGTGAAAGGAGAGGGGGGGGGGGGGGGGTCTTCCTTTTTGGTTGAGGATTAAGAGAGCAAAAACGCGTTAAGAAGAAAATACAGAATAATTTATGGATGATTCTCACCTTGTATGTAAAAATTAAATGTAAGCAAGTTTAAGGCAATTTCATTCCATTTGTTAATGAATAATTTTTAACTTTCACCCAAAGAGGGCGTTTAGGAACAGAGCAGATAGAAGAAATAAAGTACCATTAAAAATACTACACAAAACAAGCTGGAAAAATCTATTGTGAGTTTTTTAACCCACTCTTGCCTTCTTCTCCATATCCCTTTTAAAAAAAAAAGTCTTTCTTCCTTTTAAACCTGTTCTCAACTGCTCCGCTCAAAAAGCGCAAAAAGTTTTGACACATTTTCAATTTCATTTTATAAAGGAAAAATATATAAATTGGAAAGCCTAATTATGGAAACAATTTGAAATCGAACGGATTTTTTTTTTTTTTTTTTTTTAATGAATAAATTACCTATTGAGTTATAAATGTTTTCGATCACGTGACAAACTCGTTTTTCACCCCAGCTTGAGTGATCATTCCCGATGTAATTTTTTTAATTCGGTTCAAAGCGCCCAGTTTGACAGTATTTTTTGAAAAATGAGTGCAATTAGATAGTTTCCAAACAACAATACCTCTAATTTCATACATTCCTGAACAAATAAATAAATAAGTAAAAATAAATAAATAAAACTTACATCATAAAGTTGTCCTTTTTGATTTAAGAACAACCTTAAATGAAAAATATGCATATGTATATATATATATCAACTCAAATAGCATTTTTTGAAAATGTTGTTAACCAGTTTTTGTAAATTTCAAATAATTCTCATTATGGAGTAGTGCATGTCTCTTTAAATTCTCTAAAAGATCAATAATTATTTAACTGATGGAGTAATGTAATTTTGTTAATGAATTACAATATAAAGTTCTACCTTTTGTGCATTCCAGTTTAACTAGCGAACTCTGTACTCACAATATAATGCAAACATTTTAAAACCTAATGTCATGTGACGCATGCGAATAAATGGCATTACTGCATAGGCCTACTGCTGATCCCTGGCATTTAGCGGGCAGCGGGCGGTCTTTTAATCGGCACACTTGCTACCCATTATATATCGATTATGCAATACTTTGACCACCATAATAGCATAACAGCATAAATGCACACCCATATAGTCGCTGTGGGCGGTAGACTATTTAAAAAGATCATGTAAAATTGAACAACGCTGGACTCCGTTTACATTCATTTTTTCAACAATGTCAATATCAAATAAAGATAATTGAGGTAAACATAACTTCTTACGTTAAAGCTTACATGCAACACTTAATACAGAATTTACAAAATCGATTTCCAATTTGCTAATACTAAACGCATATAAAGCATTATATGACAAAAGGATCAAAAATATCCATAGTATGTGTGATTTCTTGCATGCTGAATCATGATTAAGTATGTTTTAGGATGCCTGACATGCCTATTTTCTGGATATTTACTATTATGAGTTTTAGTTTCAACAAAATGTACAAATATTCGCAAATACTGATTACATTATCTTATAGAAAGGGATGATATAAATTGCTATCTATAGGCTAATATCACCAAAAAACCTGTTTTTTTTGTTTTTAAAGCAAACAAGCGAATTGGTAATTCTGAACAAATTATAATCACATTATGGGAATTTGTCTGTGTACTCACGAACTAGAAGATATATTGATCGGTAATTTTGAAACTACACAAAACTTTATTAGACACTGTAAAAATTTTAAAAGAAATAAAATAATAATAATGATAAGTATTTTACCAGGAAATATTGGGTTTTGTAAGTTGTACTTTTTTGATAAAAAAAATGAAGCTGAAATAGAAGTTGAATACTGTATATTCACTTCAACGTATACGATCTAAAATATTAACAACAAATAAAACTCACTGACATCCGGTTGTTTGTTTCGCAATTTATTCTATACACGCGATTATCTTATACAAATATATTAAGAGTGCATTTCAATCCAAACTGCTTATTTTCTGATTTATTTTTTAAATATTTTTTACACTCAAACGCATCAAACTGAAAAATCCTCTTATTTAGAAACTACGCAATGTGCCGTACGTGTCAATTTTTTGATAAATGCAGAAAACATTGCAAAAAAAAAAAAAATTCTGTCAAAGGTGGCATTTTGAACCGAATTTTCCGAAGCGAGAGATCTGGGGAAAAAAAAAAGGGTCATATTGAAAAAAGAATTGTTTATAAATCAAATTCTAATAAATTGAGTGGAAAATAAAATCACACGGCATCTTATACACCTCTACAAGAATCACCTCAGCAAGTTTCAGGTTTTTAATTTTAAAAACGAGTCGAAAAATGTATATGAAAATTTCGAGTTGTTGCAACATCGACGCCAACATAGCGTCGTATTTCATTTTTTTTTTTTTTTTTTTTTTTTTTTTTTTTTTTATAATTATTTTAACTTTTGAAACCGGTTAGAACCGATTCTGAAATTGAAACTTTCAATGCATAAAAAATATATTCAATATATAAAATTCAATATATAAAATTTCGAGTCTAACTTAGTTTTCCCTTTTATGATAATTAAATTACCTATCGAGTTAAACACTTTCGATCATGTGTATTCAAGTGATGGAAATCATTTTAATCTCACGCGTTTTTCTCTCGCTGTAAGACTGGCCTTTTTGCTTTCATCGGAAAATGTGGTTCAGAACGCCAACTTTGATGGCTACTTCTGCAATATCTATTGCGTAAAAAAAAAAAAAAAAAAAAAATGAGCGCGATTACATAGATTCTGAACAACCACACCTTCTGGTTTTCATGGATTTCCGAACAAAAATTAATTAAAACTTACCTCACAAAGTTGCGCTTTTTAATTTAAGAACACCCTTAAAAGATCTTCTGAAACATTTTTCTTCAAACATGGCTATGTATAATGCTTACAAAAAGTGGCTTCGATTTAAGGGTGTATTCCGATCCAAACTGCTTATTTTCCGATTTATTTTTTAATTCATTTTTGATCTCAAATGCATCAAACTTTCAAATTCTCTTCTTTAGAAACTACACAAGATGCCGTGATTGTCGATTTTTTGATAAATGTAGAAAATGTGCAAAAAAATGCTGTCAAAAACAGCGTTTTGGACCAAATTTTCCGAAACGGGAGATCTGCGAACGAAAAAAAGGGTCACGCTACGAACATAATTGTTTATAAATCAAATTCTAATGGATTGAGCGAAGAATGAAATTACTCGGCATCTTATGCGTCTCTTCAAAAGTCACCTCAGCAAGTTTCATATCTTTACCTTTAAAAATGTGTCTGAAAATGTATCGGAAAATTTTGAGCTGTTGAAGGTAAAAAATTATTTTTCCGAACACACCCTTAAACGCTTGAAGTGTCGGAAATCCAGACGCATAAAGTGACTGGAAAAACTAAGACCATTTTTTAATTTCTGCAAAGTGAATACTCAGTTTCAGATACTCGCGTGTCTGAAGAAAAATTCACGCGCTATTTCTTTTGACTTTTCGAACACTCTATCGGCTGCCATGGACTTTTTTCTTTTTAGGTGCGTTCGTAATTATGTAAATACGTAGCACCTATTGTTGTCGCTCAGTCCGTCCGTCCGTCTGTCTGTCCGTCTGTCTGTCTGTCCGTCTGTCTGTCTGTCCGTCTGTCCGTCTGTCCGCATATAACAACGCAAAAACTACCCAACCGAATCGTTTGAAATTTAAAATACATAATTATAACATAATTTTGTCGAGTCATTTCAAATTTTATGAAAATCGGATGGATAGATCAATTACAGGGACATTCAAAAGGATTCCGTTACATTACGGTCAATGGGGAAAAAAGTTTTAAATGCATTTTAATCGTTTGAAATTTAAAACGTATATTTATTACATAATTTTGTCAAGTCATTTCAAATGTTATGAAAATCGGATGCATAGATCAATTACAGGGACAATCAAAAGGATTCCGTTACATTACGGTCAATGGGGAAAAAGTTTCAAATGCATTTTAATGATGTTACACTCATTCGAACATAATAGAATTGGCATTAATTTATGAAATATATACTAAAATATGCATTCTGTACAATCTATGATGCAAAGAATTTTTATTATTAAATTACAGGGCCACGCAAAAGTATTTCACTATGTAATGCTATACGGGGAAACATGGTTTGGTACGTGTTTTAATTATATTCAACTATTTCACATTTTATGGATAAGATATACGTTGCTGAGATGTAATAAAAGTTACTTCCTGCCTATTTACAGAAACGTAAAGATTTCGACTACTATACTGTATCCGGAGTACGCTCTACTATATCAGCAAGATCTGAATATTTTTAAAACTTCGTTATCGTACGAACGCACCTCATTTGCTACGTTCACGTGCAATTTCCAACTTGTTTTTTATGCAGTAATATAGAAAAAAATAAAAATTAGATCCTAATTTTACAGAAGTAAAACTTTACCATTAGTGAAAGTGACCTCAGCATTTTCAAAGTAAAATTTTCACAATTCTAATATTTTCTTATGCATAAGAAAATAAAAACCGTGATTTTAATTTGCAAAATGGAAATATTTCCTACATTAAAATGACTGCATATTCAAAACAAAACGTGTACTTTCATTACATAAGAAAACTGAAATATTTTTCAAAAATTATGCCACAAGTTTAATGGATTTTCCTTCCACAGCTGCAGATAAAGGTAAATATTGAAACTTAATTTACATAGCCAAGCAAACGGAAAATTGTTGTTAGCTCACAGGCTATCATAGCCTGAGCTTATGTGCCCGTCCGTTCTGTATGTATGTTCGTTTGTGCGTAATTCTATTTAAACAGTCCTTTTTAAGCAAAAAGGAGCTCACAGTCTGATATTATTTTGCCTCCTACCCCCCCCCCCCCACTCACATTACACTTATTTTTCTCACACTTTCACAAAAAATTTGAACATTTTCAATAGCTTAGAATGCAATTTGTCAATTTCTAAGTTTGTAGAGTTTGTATTTTTAGAATTGGGCAATCTACATGCAATTATTCCATCTTATTTCATAGTTTTGTTTGCATGGCGTTATTACCCATATAGGTGGGTATTAACGCCAAATAGCATTGTTCAAGAAATCACGCCATTGCATTTTATGAATACATATCTGTTACATTATTTTTTTAATATAGATAGTAAATGAGTTTCTGTATCAAATCATATATTTGTTTGAAAAATACAAACTAAAACTGAGCCGTTAAAATTGGTAGAACCTTAACGTGGCGTTATTACCCCAGGGTACCTTACATTAATTTTAAAGCACTTTTGCACTAACTTACGATAGATAGTAAAAGCCCAAATATTTCCTTAATATTTATCAAAAATTAGTCCAGATGTGGCAATCCCAAAACTTTTTTCTATCTTATGCATGTTAATACTTCCTAAAAAACGCAGCATATCAACGCTGCTGGTTTAGTGGACATCAAAATCTAGTCACCAACAACCTACGTCAACTTATAACAGAATCTGAAATTTAATGAAAAAAAAAAAAAAAATGCATTACAACGCCACATGCTGGTTGATGTTCACCGAAAACTAATCAGGATTAATTTTTTATCAGGTACTAACTGAATTTGAAGTTTGATGAAAATCCATGCATTAGTTCTTCAGGTACATTTATTGCAAAATTGTGAAAAATGCAGCATAGCAGCGTCATCTGTAGGGCGATTTACACCACAAACTAAACAACACTAATCTATACTAGGGATTAACTGAATTTGAAGTTTTAAAAAATTTCGTTCAACAGGTGGCACCATGGCAGTGCCACCTGTTGAGCGATTTGCACCAAAACGTAATCAACACCATGCTATATCAAGTACTGACTACATCATGTTTCTATCTTAATTAGAGGAAATATTATTATTATTATTTTTATTTGTTTTCAAAACATATCTTTCAAGCAATGCTGCCATGGAAATGACTTCTTGTGATTTTTTTCCATGAGTTTTTTCACAATTTCTCACATTTAAATTGATATAATTCAAGAACCATTAAAGATAAATTCTTCAAACTTTGAACATGTCTTTTTGATTACTTTACTTTAATTTTAATTCAGCAAATTCGAAAACAACTTTTATTTTTTTAAATATGATTTTTTAAAAATAAGTTACATCATTTTTTTCCATAGTCTGACCTTCCAATTTTATATCTTTCCGTTAAAAAGGGAATTTCTAAACTTTGAATTTGTGATGGGAGGGGGATTTGGAGGTAGAAATTGTTATGATAACTGGAAGCTTTGTTATAATAAAGCTAAAAATATTTTATCTTACATTCATGCTTTTTTCCTTTTTATGTAATATTTATGTTTTCTATCACGAGAAAAAAAAATATTTTTACTCAAACTACATTTCAAAAATAAATAAAATTTAATTTAAATTAAAAAATCAAGAAGCAGCATGTACTGCATTTATAAAGGAAGAGTTGAAAGCGGGAAAACAGAAAAAAAAGATTGTAAGTTAGAATGTTCATTGGTAGATGGCGGCAGCAACTTCCAGTGAAACTGTACATGACACGTTTTCTTCCTTGCTGCATGCATCGAAATTTTCTGATATATTTTCATTTTCAGACACATAAAAGCACGAAAGAATGTAAAATGAAGTTATATGATCGAAGAGTATTTTTTTCTGTAAGTAAATTATATCATGAGTTGTAAGACATTGTTGTCACAGGACGTCAGGGCAATTTTTCTTTTTTTTTCTTTTTTGCGCTATCACTTTCAGGAATTCGATTCAAAATTTTGTGTTTTCAAAAAAATACTAAAAAAAAAAAAAAGATTAACAATTTTTTGAGTCAGCGCATCGGTCCACCAGCCAAATTCCTGAGTCTGCCAACATAAATAAAATTAAAAATGAATACTTTAACACACACAACAGTCAACCATTTTGTAATTTTATCTATCTTGCTTAATTTAAGCGAATTAATATCTTTCAGAATATAAAAACTAGAAAATATAAATAAAACCTGTGTTAAAAATTTTAAATTTCCCCCACTCCCACCAAGTTTTATTCACTCTATTCTTTTTTTTTTTTTTTTTTTAACAGTTATGGGCACACAATTAATCGTCATTCCACGACTTGGGTTTGTTTGTTTGTATTTATGTCAGCCAATTATCTATACTGTGGGATATAGGCCCTAAGGGGTGGGACGCCCTCCATGGGGGTCTTTCTAAGGGAACCTAACCCGTATTTACGCAGGGTTCGAAAAAACCATGGAAAACTCCGAACGGTTAGGCCGACGGTCGCGATTGGGTTAGAACCCAGCACCTACCGTCTACCAGTTTGGAGGTCAGAATCTCGCGACCACTGATGGGGCCCTCCACGACTTGGGTAAATTCGTCGTATAACTTTTCCTACATTGCACATTGCGCTGCAAATATATTATAAATTTCATTTTCTCAAGTATAAAGATATATATATTTTTTATTTAATTATCTTTTTTTTTTTTTTTTTATCTATTTGGAAAGTGGTTCTTGTTTTTGGTCGAGAATAGACATACCTGAATCCTAATGGAGTCCGCATTTTATTGGTCCAGGAATATTAATTTTTAATCCATGGCGTACACATTATATGACTACGTTATTACGTAAACCTCGTTCTGATTGTCATAAAAATGATGTTTTTACTGACTTTTATTAGCTCAGAGGGAAACATTCAAACATCTTGCTTTGGGCAATGTCGTTGTTTTTTAAAGAAAGTTAAAAAAGTTACAAAATGGGTAGACATAAATTATCTAACTAATAAATAACGAATAAATTATTAAACTTCCCTTAATTGTTAAAAAAAAAATTAAAATTTATTAAAAAAAATCGTAATTTTAAATCGTAACTCAAAACGTTATTTGTAGATTTTATTATTATTATTTTTTTTTTTCATTTAAATAAATGGAATTTCTAAATTTTAATTTAGCATTTTAAAATATATTTAAGTAAAAGTTTAAGTAATTTAAGTAAAAAAAAAATACATATATTAAAAGTAAAAAAAAAAAAAAAAAAAAAAAAAAAAAAAAAAAAAAAGATGCAACATTTTTAAATTAGTAATTTTATTTTCCAAAGTTTTTTTTTTTTTTTTCAAATTTTCTGTATTAAAATTAAAGTTAGAATGTCCACTAACAATACTTTTATTGTGCTTTATAATTAAGTCCTGAAGACAAAGACACTCGCGAGCAAAAGCTAAACACTTATGGAAATGTTATTTTCTGTACCTCGTTTCCGTTTCGATATTTTATCCCCCCCCCCTTTTTTTTTTATTTATATCCTCAATAGTTGCGTTTCGCATCTACATCGATCATTTTACATTTTCGATCTTGGTTGCAGATATTTTTTTTAGACTTTTTTATATTTTCTAGACACTTTCATTCGCGGAACCGGTTATGGAGATTTTCATTTCATAGACCATTTTTCAAATGTTCACTTCAGAAAAAGAAAAAAGAAATGAACCAATACTTTTGGCTTAGTCTGAAGAACTTGTTTTTCTTGTATATTGTAGTTAAATTTTAATACAGTAAAACCCCGATAATTCGGATTAATTGGGACCGGACCCAATTCGGATTATCGAAAATGCGGATTAGCCGGAGAATTAGGAAAAAAATTAAATAAAACAAAACATACTTACAGAAAATCACCTTTATGTTAAACTTATTAGGATGAGCGAAGCGTATTCTTTACTAGGCTACACAAATTACATTTTGTCGTACGCTTTAGAAAAAAGCTATTCAATATTTTGGTTTGAAATTAAGCATAAAAATAAATCATGATTTGCAGATTTGCACAATATATTTTTTTTTTACAGAATAACCTTAAAAAAATATTATTTTAATTAATTTATTTTACATGTTTTTCCATTATGGACGGATTTTTGCAAATAAAAATGAAACACGTATATATTTCAGAAGAAAATCATAGAGTCAGTAATTTTAGATAGAATCATGATTAATTAAAAATATGTATATTTTTTCACTGTTCAGCCAAAATATTTCAAAAACTGCTTTCAGATTTTCAAACTATGCTCATTCCTTTCAACCATATAATATTTTCACGATTTCTTTTATAAAATTTTTAAATACCCTTTTTTTTAAGGGAAAATTAAAGCATATTTTTAATGAATTAAAATTTGCGAAAATTCTATTATAAAAGTATTTTTCAGTGTTAATAATTCAAATACACAATTTATTCTTATTTTGTGAAATCATTTAGGCAGACGATACTTACATATTTTAAAAGAATTAATTATATTATGATTTGTGTGTGTATGTGCAAAGTGGCAATAACAAAATTGTAAACAAATAAAATTAATGAATATTTTTAACGATGAGATGAAGAGAGATTTTGTATAATTTTGCTTCGAAAATATTTTATCTATAACAATCTTATATCATAAAAAAAATCCCGAAAAAAATTCTTAGTTATTTGAAGTAAATGTCATTTTAAAAATTAAAATGCGCCGAAACATAAAAAAAATAACATTTTTGCTTAATGAAGATGCAAAATTAATTTTTAAAATATATATTGTCACTTTCAAATATTTATATTATCAAATAATACTTCGCGAATCCAAATAAAGCATGGCTTTTGCTAGTTCAATATTTACAGACAGTAAAAATGTTCACTTTGCTTAATTCTTCCAAAACGATTTCACAAAAAGTTTTTTTTAATTTCGGAATGCGACGATGAAACAAGTTAATGTTATGGAAATTAGCCAATCGCTTCTCAAAATTGAAAAAAAATTACCAAACCGATCCGAATTATCCAGAGATCCGGATTTACGGGGTCCGAATTAGCGGAGTTCTGCTGTACTTTTATAGTAGAAATCTGAAGATGCAGGCAATAAAATTATTTCTGCTAATGCATCTTACTGGAATAGTTGAGTTTAGACAACAGTTCAATAAAAACAAAATCAAAATTATCATTTCATAGAAACATTTTTAAAATGTTCTATGAAGGGAAATTTTTTAAACGTTCCTTTCAAAAAAGGGAATGAACAAATTCTTCTGACTCGGCGTAAAGAAATTATTTTTCTTGTATATTGTAATTAAGTTTTATTACTTCTATAGCGGAAATCTGAAGATGTCGGCAATAAAATTCTTTCTGGTAATATCTTTTACAGAAATAGTTGAGTTTGGCTGTGCAAACAATTCAATAAAAACAAAATTTAACTTATTTCATAGAAACATTTTTAAAATGTTCTTTAAAAAAAGGGGGGGGGGGGGAAGAGAATGAACAATCTTTTCTGACTCAGTCTGAAAAACTTGTTTTTGGTGTGTATTGTAATTAAGCTTTAATACTTCTATAGAGGAAATATGAAGATGGCAGCAATAAAATTCTTTCTGGTAATGCTTCTTACTGAAATAGTTGAGTTTAAGAGTGCAAACTATTCAATAATAATAAAAAAAAACTAGTTGGATGTGTCAATCCCAAAACTTTCTTCTATCTCATAAATACACTTTAATATTTAAAAAAAAAAAAAAAAAAAAAAAAAAAAAAACGTGGTGACCCCAAAGTTACCCACTATCGAATTTCTTTGAACATTTGACCTAGCCCATGGAGCTAGCCTGATGAGGTTCCGGTATCCGAAAAGCCTAAAACGCAAAATTTAATTAATATTCTGAGAAAATGAACTTAGTAGTGCCTCATGTTGGGTAATTTATACTAAAACCTAATAAGCATCTATTTATGTCAAGACCTAACAGAATCTGAAATTTGATGGAATTTCGTCCATTAGTTCTTGAGATATAGTTATAACAAAAAATTTGCAAAACCTAGCACGGCAAAATCATATCTTGGACAATTTATGCCAAAACGTAAAAAAGCGTCTAATTATGTTATGGTATAAAAGAACCTAAAGTTTGATGAAATTCTTTGCATTAGTTCTTGAGATATAGCTAATTTAAAAAAAAAACGTGTAAAGTATAGCACAGCAGCACCATTAGTTGAAGGATTTATAACAAAACGTAATCATCGTGTAATTATGTTATATGTCATTTTGTAACAAAATCTGAAGTTTGATATAAATTCTGTGCGTTGGTTGTTGAGATATAGCTATCGGAAAAATCGTGCAAAATGTAGCATAGCTGCACCACCTGTTGCAAGATTAATACCAAAATGTAATCAGCGTCTAATTATGTTATATATTCTAATGTAACAGAATCTAAAATTTGATGAAGTTCTCTAAATTAGTTCTTGAGATATAGCTATCGCAAAAATCGTGCAAAATGTAGCATAGCTGCGCCACCTATAGGGCAGTTCACACCAAAACCTTATCAGCGACTATGTATCACAAGGTATCGCGGAATCTGAAGTTTGGTGAAATTCTGTGGATTAGTTCTTGAGATATAGCTATCATGAAAAACGTGGCATAGCAGCGCCACCTGCTGGCCAATTTACACCAAAACTTAATCAGCGTCTATGTATATCAAGAGGTCACATAATCTGAAGTTTGGTGAAATTCTGTGCATTAGTTCTTGAGATTTAGCAATCTTGAAAATCATGAAAAACGTAGTATAGCAGCGCCACCTGCAAGCCAATTTTCACCAAAAACCAATAGGCACTAATTCATATCAAAGTCTAACTAAATATAAAATTTTATTAGATTTCGAGCGAGTTCTTGAGATAGAGCGCCCACAAATTTTTTGTCACATACAGACAGACAGACTCACAGACAGACGGACAGACATTTTCTAAAAATAGTCAAAACGTGTTCAGGACCTTCTAAAACGTATAAATCCGTCGAAAACCGGAAGTCGAAAATTTTCATGAATCGAATACTTTCTTCTTGTAATGATAGAAGAAAGTAACAATAAAATTGTCATTTCATAAAAACATTTTTCAAATGTTCATTTTTTAAAAAGGAAAAAAAAAAAAGAAAGGAATTAACCAATTCTTCTGATTAAGTCTGAAGAACTTGCTTTTCTTGTGTATTGTAATAATTAAAATTGTCATTTCATACAAACAATTTTCAGAAATATATTAAAAAAAAAAAAAAAAAAAAAAAAAAAAAAAAAAAAAAAAAAAAAAGAGGAATGAATTAACTCTTTTGATTCAGTCTGATGAAATTGTTTTGCATGTGTATTGTAATTATTTTTTAATAGCAGAGATCCGAAGATGACAGCTATAAAAAAATTTCTGGTTATACTTTTTACGGAAATAGTTCAGTTCTAGGTGTGCAAAATAGTCAATAAAAAAAAAAAATAAAAAAACACAAAAACACAAAAGTTTTCATTTTATAGAAACATTTTTATTTACATAGTATTTTTTCCATGAATGTTTATAACAAATAAACATAAAAACAAACAGTATAACATAATCGTTGACGACACCAAAACAATAATTTCTGTACAGGTTTATATACATAAGTTTATTACAAGATAAGATATATACTTTTGTTGAGATAATATACATTCCTGAAATCATTAGAGCCTGTACAGATACTTTTAAAAAAATTTCTAAACATATATTTTCTAGAATGGAAATTTTAGATAATTAATAAAAACATGTAAAAAAATAACTTTAGAACTGCGCTTTACAGAAATTTAAGTAAAAGAAAAGTTGCTGTTTCTTTGGTAGCAGTGTATATTTATAAATATACAGAGAGATTCCACGTAAGCAACGTGACCATTATAACTGGAATTATTAATTCTTCTACTCTTGGTTTAGTTACATGTGAATTCACATATGAAAGGAACTAGTGAAACATTTTTCTTTCTCAATGTTTTAATGCAACATTTTTCTTGTAATCTTTGGTAAAAATTCAGGAATTACAATTCAAGAACAAATATTTTTTAAAGAAAATAACGAATTTCTGGTACTCAAGAAGCCGACAGTTTCTTGGGTGTATTGGAAAAAATATCCCCCCCCCCTTAACAGCTCAAAATTTTCTGATACAATTTCAGACTCATTTTTAAAAGTAGAAACATGAAACTTGCTCAGATGGTTTTTGAAGAGATGTATAAGAAGCCGATAAGATTTTATTTTACTCTCAATTCGTTAGAATTTGATTTATAAACAATTATTTTTTCAGTATGACTTTTGTTTTCGTTCCCAGATATCCAGCTTCGGAAGATTTAGTTCAAAAAACGTCGAATTTGATAGCATTTTTTTCTTTTTCTTTTTTTTTTTTTTTTTTTTTTTTTTTTTTTTTTTTTTGCAATTTTTTATGCTTTTATAAAAAAATTAACAAACATGGCACCTTGTGTTCTTTCTAAATAAGAGAATTTGCCAGTCTGGCGCGTTTGAAAGCAAGAATGAATTTAAGAGTGTATTTCGATCCAAACTACTTATTTTCTGATTTATTTTTAAATTCATTTTTGCTCTCAAATGCACCAAATTTTCAAATTCTCTTCTTCAGAAACTACACAAGGTGCCGTAATTGTCGATTTTTTGATAAATGTAGAAAATGTGCAAACAAATGCTGTCAAAAACGGCGTTTTGGGCCAAATTGTTCGAAGCGGAAGATCTGCGAACGAAAAAAAGGGTCACGTAGCGAATATAATTGTTTATAAATCAAATTCTAATGTATTGAGCGAAGAATGAAATTACACGGCATCTTAGACGTCTCTTCAAAAATCACCTCGGCAAGTTTCATATCTTTACTTTTAAAAATGTGTCTCAAAATGTATCGGAAAATTTTGAGCTGTTGAAGGTAAAATTATTTTTCCGAATACACCCTTAAAAATAAATCAGAAAATAAGCAGTTTGGATTGGAATACACCCTTAAACACGTCGGAATTTAAACGTTGAAAGTGGCAAATGAGTTATGTTTGTACAATAACTAGTTTTATAAATATTCTGATCTTCCTGCAATAATTATTGCACTTTTATGCAAAAATGCATGAATACAAAATTTATTATAATTGTATGTATTAAATTCATTAATACGGAAGTAATATGAATTGATTTAAAATAGGACGTAATCAAAATGGCAATCTAAAATCCTTACCTCTCATGATGTCACTAAATTATTTATAAGTTTTAGTAGAATGAAGACTTTTATTAATATAGTTTTAGATTTAGTTTCGATTTTCATAAAATTTGAAAATTAGTGTTGTACGGCAGTCCACAGTTTGATATTCCTGCTTCAATACAACAAACAATTCTTTGTACTCTAAAAAATGCAAATGAAATTTTTTTTAATTTTTATTACTTTTATTATATATTTTATTATTACTATTACTTTAATAATATTTAAATTTCTTTTATCGCGTTTATTATTCATTTATACTTTCAACTGATTTTAAATCTATGTAATTGTGTAATGAAATTAACGTGAAAATATGTAAAATTTTAAAATATCTAAATACTTAATGTCATTTCACAATAACAAAAAATCTTGCAGTAATGATTACAGGCTAATTTATTTTGAAATTTACTTTGATTTTGAATATTTATTAAAAGTTCCTTTAAAACTGAATATAAATGACGAACTTAAAACTTAATTGATTGAATATAAATAATGCAATTATTGAATTTTTACCAGTTATTTCCATGCACTTAAATCATATTTTCTGCTGGGTATTATACGCATAAGTTTTGCCATTTTTATGAGATTGAAAATGACATGTATTTTAATATTTTTAAAAAAATGTATATTTACAGTTTAAAATAAAGCTATATACGATTAAAATCTATTTAAAGGAGCAATAAACATGTTCTTTTTTCCCCAAAGAACTAAGAATCCACACTAAAAGAATTGAAAATTAAGGGACTAGATTTATAGTTTTAATGTATACATCAAATTCTGAATTTCAAGTGTAGTAAGTAGCCTTTAAAGATGTAAATTATCAAACTTTTACATAATAAAATTATGTTTTATTAATGATTCAAAAATTATAGTTTACTTATCTTTAGAAATATAGATTAATTTGAAAACTACAAAACTGCTTTACAGTTTAAATAATTGATAATAGAAATAATTTAATGTTATTTTACAAATAAAATTTATAAAAATTGATATGTTAAAAGAAATAATGCTAATATGTTGCAGTAAATGCAAAATCTCAAAAAGTATAAGTCAATTTTTTGGCACTTTATATGCTTTACAATTGAACAAGTAAAACAAGGCATAAAACTTTTGGAATAAGACTTATTTACATAATATATACAATAATAATTTAAAATGGCTTTTTTTTACAATGTAAAATATATTAAAAAATGAACATAAATATGAACACATTGTGTATTTTTTTTAGTTATAAAATAATATACGTGTTTGCTTTCCACAATATTTACACTGTTCCTTGACAATAATTTTTAAAAAAATATTTTTTTATTTTATTTCCCAATATGATTTATCTGAGATCAAAAGAAAGATATATTTTTAGATACTATGAATTGTAAAGCAGATTACATTATCTTGTATAACATTTAATTTAATTGACATATTCGTTATTGCCCAAATGTTATTGAAGTTGATCTGCGTATAACGAAGAACATAATTGTTGCACTGTACCTGCAGTTATTTAAGATGCATAACAAAATCAAATTTTTACATATTGTTTCGGCAGATAAATATAATACGCGTAAAGTATCACTGAATTAACGTTTGATAAATCCATTAAGAACTTAAAAGTTTTTCGTAGCCTATTCTTCTCCTATTTGACTTCAAGCAAAAACTGTTATCTTTTAGCCTTTTTTTCCCCTCCGAATTAGATATTGAAGTATATCATTATGAGATATAAACTGCAATTATGTTCCAATATCATTAATAAAAGTGAAAGAACTGTGGTCCACATATGCAGATTTAGGGAATAAAGAAGTTAAGAAAACAAACAGAATTGTAATAATAAGACAAATCTCTATATCTAACGAGAATTCACCAATAAATATTTCTTCGATTCCACAATAATTTTTCAAAAATCTCTTAATAATTACTAATTAAAGATTGCGTTAGATTATACTTATATGTTAAAGAAGTAGCTAAATAAAAAGTTTTTCAATACAAACATAGGAATGTATTTTCAATTTCCTTTCTATTTAAAATTTTATTAAATCCACTTTTAAGAATATGTTAATTTAATTCTATTTTTTAATTAAAATATTACAGTTATTCTTTATAAATTAAAATTGTTCTAATAGCAAACTTCTGGTATTCTGAAATTAAAATATATTACTCAGAAAAGCAATCAATACTGTTCACCTATGATATATTAAAGGTGTGTAAGAAGAATTTTTTATATTTGCTTACAAAATTTATATAACTTTTATAAACATTATTAAAATATCATTAAATATGAGTTGTTTAATATACAAAAAATGTCATGTTGTGATTAAGTGGGAATATTTGATCGAGAAAAAGATTTTGATACGGAAAAAAGTTTGTAATTCGGAGAAAGTCATTCATAAAATTAGATTCTTATGATACATCATAAATACATTTGTGAGCAGGCATCATAAATTTTCAAACTTAAATATGGAAAAACAAACAGAAAAACATGCTTACAGAATTCTTCTTCCATACATTAAAACAATAAATGTTTCGTTTTAAAACAGGGAAAATTTTTAAAAATGGAAAATATATGAACATCCTCCATCGAGACCAGATAATGAATTTCAATTTTATTAGCCTAATGATTTTCGCGTGTCTAAACAAAATTGATTGCTCGTCCTGCTATTTGATTGATCACTTCAAAAGCTCTAGTTTTGTATAGCTGTTAACAAGCTTTATTGGTAACAGTAGTATCGACTTTTTAATTAGATCCTTCCAATAAGCTATTTTAGAAAACAGCTAATGAGCGAGTGAAGTGTTCAAAGCATGATCTATTAAATTGTGCGCGCCAAATAAAAATTTCAAACAGAGCTGCAGATAAGGTTGGATAGATTAATTGTTCGAAAATTATAGGGAAATCGAAGATAAAATGCTTCATTTCTAAATGACATAAGTGTGAAAATTATTAGCAAACATAAATAGCATGAAAGTGAGATATCAATTAGAGAAGTCATTACAAATGCATACTTCATTACAGTCAAATAATTAACGTAATTAAAATGCAGGCTGTTTTTGATACTTTAATACCATGTAGTACAGGTTCACAGTTAAAAATTAAATACAGTAATTCTTTTTAAAAAATCTTGTATATAAAAAAAAAATACTTAAATTTAAGATTTCTTTTAACTGATCTTTTACTATTTAAAAGGCATTTTGGTTTTTAAATTATTTTTGAAAAAATATAGCAATTAGAAAAGGTAATATTAAAATCTGTTAATCATTTCAAATTGTTTATTTTATCAAATGTTAAAAATAAAATGAGGACTTAAAAGAAAAGTTATAGATTTTATTTTAGTTTATTTCTAAATTTCCCTTAATATGAATTTCAAAAAAGTTTTACTAATAAAAAATATTTATTGTAATACATTTGTTGATTTAGTAATTATCTCATGTTTAATTATGTGTATCAATTTGAAATTTTATTGCAAATGACGTAAAACAGAAGTGTACAAGGAAAAAAAAGTATAAAACACGAAAGGTATGACAAATGTCTCTTGCCAGCAAGACATTTAAAATTTAAACTACTGTGATATTTTGTTTGATTAATTGAAGTTATTTTAATGGCATATTATCAAGTTATAACATCCCCGAGTATCAGCCACTTTTATCAATGACCATTTTGAGGACAAAACAAATTTACTATGTAAATAAATGTAGCTGTTTATTGAAATTGGTTACTTCTAGATCAACTCAACTATATTTGAAATATTAACTTATATATCAACCATTATATAAAGAGAATATAAATTCGATTTTATGTAAAAAGCGTGATTCATTCAAAAGAATTCTTTTAACAATATCTCTTTTTACATCTTCAAAATTACAAAATATCGGTACTCATTTCTTCGCTAACATAAAACCAATTCATTGACCAGCAATATATTGTACAGTGAAACTACTAGATTGACTATTCACACAATTTCTGAATCCCTTTTAGAAATAAATACACAACAGTTCTGATATCATTTAATACCCAGCAGCACGTGATTCCCGAATTCTTCTTTTAAGGCTATTATAACAGTGACTCCTATTTACAATCAAGCGTCCGTGGCAGGATATCATTGTGTACAAGCTGTGGCTATGGGAGAGGATACATTGCCAGAAGGCGAAGACGTATAAAACGGGTAAGGTGGCATCACGGGGCCTAAAAACGGTCTCGAGACTGGGATCCCGTTTGTTCCGATATGGGCCGGGGGTGGGTAACCCGCCAGGAAAGCCGGAGCTCCGAATCCGAAAGAGGGGAGGATAGGTCGTGTGGCCATTCTAATCTTCTCTATTTCTGCTTCTTTTAGTCTTTTTTCCTTGGCCCTCCTGTTCTGGAACCATATTTTGACCTGCGTTTCGGTTAGATTTAGAGAGGAGGAGAATTCGGCCCTTTCCGCAATGGAGAGATACTGCTTGGACCGGAACTTCCGTTCCAGGGCTAAGAGTTGTTGGGTGGTGAAAGGTGTCCTCGGCTTGCGATTGCTCTTGTGCTTCCGCAGTGTGCATTTCACGGGCAACTTCGGCAACTCTCCGGGCTCTGAAAAGAATAAATTGGATTTATGTAGTGACAGAAATAGAAAAAAGTGATGATAATAATAATGACAGAAGTCTCTATAGGAAAGAACATGAAAGACCGAGGAGAAATCTTCACTTCTCTTTTAATGTTAAAAGTAAATAAATAATGTAGTGAGTAAAGTAATAGTCTATTGCGTAACAAGTGAAAGAAGATTAAGGACTTGGTACTCTTTAAAAAAACTTAAAGATTTTTTTTCTGATATATACTTTTATTTAATGTACACACATATTATTTTAAATAACATTTAAAAAAATGATTTTGACCATAAAAAAAAAATAATTTCATGGATAAAAATTGTGAATTATTATTATTATTACTATTTTTTTTTTGTTTGTTTGTTTTTTAGGAATTTTAAAGTTTGCCGTATTTTGATGTGTTACTGTGCATCACTAAAACTTCTACAAATATTTGTCAAATTATATATATATGTATAGAAAAGTGGGTAGTGCAAATCATACGATGAAACCACTAGACAGGAAACATTGGAAAATCTGGAGAAGATCTACATTTAGCAGCGGATCGAAAATGGTACATAATGATGATATTTGTATATAAATTTCAATTATTTTTATTTATTTATTCATTTATTATTATTTTTTTATATAATGTTCCGGTATTCTTTTGTATCCTCAACATAATGTACTTAATAAAAATAAAGATGGATTTTACAATGTAATGAAATATGAAAAAAAAAATAAGTAAAAATCGAAACGTTAAAGAAATCAATAAAAACTTTAACAATAAATAAAATAAGTCATAAATAAATCAATAATAAAATAGAGTATCAGACATATGCAAAAGATGGTTTAATTAATGGAATTAACTCGAAAAAATATTTTATTGTTATACTTGAAAGTCGAAGCCTATAGGTTTTCAAAACATAAAAAAGATAAACTAGCTACAATCAAAAAAGATGTGTAAAATTTAATCTGAAAACAAATTATTTTTTTATTGTTAAGATCTTTAAATAGTATGTTTTCAAAGCTTAAAAAAGATAAAATGAATTAGTTTCAATCAGAAAAATTAATCTCCATAAAAACAAACACCGACCAAATATTCTTTTTATCATTTGGAGGGGGAATATAAAAAGAAAAAAATACAAGATTTTATTTTTTTCTCTCGAATAATAACACATAAAATAGAATTTTTTAAAGGAAGCTTACAAAACATTTCACTTTCATCTCACCAAAGGATAAAAAAAACTTGTCCATGATAAACTTCTCGATTAGCATACAAAAAAACTTTCTGCCTTTCTGGTTTTTATACATATATGTATTTAGGAAAGAGGAATGGCATTTTTTGAGACCATTGAAAGGTTTTTAATCGTAGTAAATTCATGAAAAGATATGCAAATGAAACGAAGATTCCCAATCATTTCAAGAGAGTGTTAAGTCGTTGATGCATCAATAAATTATTCCTTAAATTCTTTGTGGGGAGCCAAGTACAGAAAAACGAGAGACGGCAGCAAAGCTCTGGACTTCCTTTCTTAACATATGCACAAAAAGCTTCAGTCACTCTGGGATAGGGAAGGAAAAAAATCGAAAAACACGCGTCACTTGTCTTATTTCCTCAGGCTTTTTTTGGTACGAGATAGAGTAAACATACAAATCCCTACTTAGCATATGAAATTTTAATCACAAAAGCAGATGTATGCAATAAAAAATGTGTGATATAGGAATAAAAAATATTTTCTTTCATCGTGTATAAAATGAAATGCCTGATATTTTTTTGAAAGAGTCGATAAAAGAAAGAAATGGTACCTTAAGGGTGTATTCGAAAAAACGCTTTTCCACCTTCAACAACTTGAAATTTTCCGATACAATTTCAGACACATTTTTAAAAGCAGAAACATGAAACTTACTGAGGGGATTTTTGAAGATACGTGTAAGGTGCCGTGTGATGTCTTTTTACGCTCAATTCATTAGAATTTGATTTATAAACAATAACCTTCTCAGTATGACCCTTTTTTTCGTTCGCAGACGTCCCGCTTCAGAAAATTCGGTTTAAAATGCTATTTTTGATTGCTTTTTTTGTAATATTTTCTACATTTATCAGAGAATCGATGATTACGGCACCTTGTGTACTTTCTAAATAAGAGAATTTGAAAGTTTGGTGCATTTGAGAGCAAAAATGAATTTAAAAATAAATCGGAAAATAAGCAGTTTGAATCGAAATACACCCTTAAGACTCATAGGGCAAATTTTAAGTTTTTTTTAAATATTTAATTAAAATTTTACAATTTCAGTATGATATAAAATTATTTTAAATTAATGGAGAGGTATTAAGAAGAATTCATTGATCGCAAAATTAAATTATGCCTTAATTTTTTATGAGGAGCGAAGTACAGAAAAACGAGAGATGGCAGCAAAGCTCTGGACTTTCTTATATGCACCAAAAGCTTCAGTCGCTCTGGGAAAGGGAAGGAAAAAAAAAGCGAAAAAACGCGTCTCTTGTCATTCTCAGACTTTTTTGGTACGAGATAGAGTAAACATACAAATCTTTGCTTAGCATATGAAATTTTAATCATAAAAGCAGACGTGCGCAATAAAAAGATATGTGACATATGAATACAAAATGTTTTGAACAAATTGAAAGCGTTCACCCATTTATTATTAATTTTCCTTTTAAAGTTTTAACTTGTTTATACAGTCCTCCCCACTTAATCGAGTAACGGATAATCGAATACCCCGTTTATTCGAATAAAATCCTCCGGAACCGAATTTAATCCCATTGGGCTAATGTTATTTTAACCCCGCTTAACCGAATACTTTGAACGAAAGATCCTCGCTGAATCGAATAGCAACTGAGTAAGACAATTTGAAAAATGGGTGTGAAAAACACGCTTTAGTTGGAATTTCCTCCACACTTTTTGTCATTTTCGATTCTTACACAAAAAACAAATTTCCAGCGTGGATTTCGCCTCGCAAGAGTACAAGGGATTGGTCAAGTGAGCTCCTTTCTTTTTCTTTTTTTTTTTTTTTTTTTTTTTTGAATAAATTTTTAAAATGGTGAAATAAATTGGACAGAAATTTCGATCAATTTTCAATTTTGTTGACTTTCGTTTGTCAAAGGACGTTTTTTTAATTTTTCCATTTTTTACAGGTATTTTTAATGGAGACACTTTAATTTTCAAAACCAGTTCCGAAATTGAAATCATCTTCATTAAAAAATCAACAATAAAAATCAAAAAAGTTAAAAACGACGAAGCCCTTTGAACAGATCAATCTTAGGTATCCATTAAAAAAAAAATAATAATAATAATAATAATATTGAAATGCGGTAGAGATATGTTTATAAATTTCTTAGGATTAGCATTAGCGAGCAAATCCTTTGGCGTGACTGAAGTAACCCATTAATAATAATGTCTTATCAGTTAGAGGCTCAAGATGGTAATTATGATTCTATTCGAAAAATAACTCTTCCACTTTTTACTCTAAAATTTCACATAAACCACTTTCATCTATTTTTTAAACCTGTATAAATTACGTATATTAAATTTTATTAACGAAATTTGGACCCAATTCACACAATCTGCATTATAATAAAATTAAATATGCTGTATTTGATAATTTTGTCATTTTATTACTTCTTAAATATTACATTTATTTGACTCCCCGTTTAATCAGATACCCCGCTTAATCGAATATTTTTTCTGGAACCGTCAATATTCGTTTATGCGGGGACTACTGTATATTCAACAACTAAACAAGTGCAAATAACTTTTCAACCAATGTTTTAAATGAAAGTATAGGATAAGTCTAGTTTTCATGTATAAATTTTAATACAGTCAAACTTCGTAAACATGAAAATGCTTAACGTGAATTATTTTTAACATGAATTGTTTTCGCAATCCCCTCTGAAAACAAATACAAAGATTTGATGCCTATAACATGAATTATAATTAACATAAACAACATTTTGATTCCCCTTGACTCTCATTTTAACGAGGTTCGACTGCATGTAGAGATATTTAAATATATTTTGGTTTATAGAAAAGAAAAAAAAAACTTTTCAGATCGATATTACAATAAAACAAACTGTAAATGTAAAAATCTTATAAAATAAGATATAAACGGGTTTTCTTTATTACTTTTCATACACAAATATGTTAATTCTCATATGTTCATATTGATTATTTTTGTGTAAGATCAGCTTACACACTTGGAGAAAAGAAAAAAAAATCTTCAATAAGCTATTTTGTTTGAAAAGAAAAATAAATAGCCAGGGGGTAAAACTGAATTCCAGTAAACCATTTATCTTCTACATCAGCTCCCAATTAAGATAAAATGGCTAAAAAGTCCAGTCATATATTTTCCACCCTTTTGTACTATTTACTCTTTCAAATTGACTTGTAACCTGAAAGGTCATCGGGAAAACCCCTTTATCTTGCTAGTTTTTCTACGTTTGAAGAGGAGGAGGGGGCGGGACTTTTGTGGAACCGAAACTCACGGCCAAGTAAAAGTTGACAAATGGGACATTTTCATAGGCATAGTTAGTACACTGTGATATCTAGAAACAAGCAAACAAACAAACAAACAGTAATGTATTCATTGCTTTTTATTGCCTAATTAGTGTTTGAGTAACTGTTGACCTTTTTATGGTTAAGTTGCTTCCCTCTTCATTTATAAGGGATAGTTTAACAAGCATGTGCTGTGAAAATATCTGGTCTGAAGTTGCCTCTAACACAATTCCCCGCTCCCTTTCTTTTTTTTTTTTTTTTTTTTTTTTTTTTCTGAGTATTTTTTTTTTTTTTTTTTTTTTTTTTTTTTTTTTTTTTTTTGCTGTATTCATCAATGTGAATAATTATTCCTACTTAATATCCCCTAAACTCTTATGGAATAATAAAATTCTAATTATTACTAAAGAAAATTTATTATCGCTAATTAATTTCTTTATTTAATGAATGTGAATACTAAAGTTAAAATGATGAAAAGAGTTAGCGTAACTTACTCGCATCATAAACAATAGTAGGGATATTTCCTTTCACCTTAGAGGCTGTACCGTCGGGATTAAACAGAAATATCTTAATTTAAATATATTTTTCGATGAATTGATAGACCTACATGACTATGCACATTAACACAATAGTACCAATATCTAAAGCTCTATCTTTAAAAGCGTTGAAATGCGAATTAATGTTTAATTGTATTAGTTACTTATTTTTAAAAAAGATGTAAAAACAATGAAATGTAATTTTTTATTTGTGTATTCAATTGAAATCATCTATTGAATGAATAACATTCGCGTATTTTCCAAAAGATTCCATAAAGTATTTATTTGCTAATTCAATTAACTCTTGATGCATGTTAAATGGTGACTTCAGAAGCAAAAAAACCTAACTAATTTATTTAAAACGGAATTAATATGTATATTTAAATCATATAAGACACTTCAAAAATGTACAGTATTATCACGATTTACCGCATCAGCTACCAAACAAACAGTTAGCAACCACTAACTTAACCAAAAAAAATGAAATTAAGCCTAATTTTTGTTTCTATATTCTATTGAAATCAGTCGTTTTATTGAACATATCACATTCGTACATTTAAAAAAATTTCTTAAACAGTCTGATTTCTGATTCGATTAACTCGTATGGTGACAACAAGAATGTACAGATAAAATAATAATATTAATAATAATAATTAATTTATTGAAACGGAATTACGATCTTTATTTACTCCCATATGGCACTTCAAAAGTATACAATATTATCATGATTTTTCACATTGTTTATCGTTGCCATTAAACCCCTGCAACAAAATTTTCTTCGACAAAATAACGATTTCCGAACCATCAGAAACAAATACTGCCCTGATATTAAAAATAGCATACACATAATTAATTTATTGAAAGAAGAGCATACACATAATCAATTTATTGAAACGAAATTACTATATTAATCCACATATGCCACTTCAAAAATAATCAATATTATCATAATTTTCTGTATTGTTTATCGTTGCTAGAAAATCCCTGCAATAAAATATTTTGTTCGTCACAATAACGATATTTGGACCGTCTGAAACAAGTACTGCCCAAGTGGCGACTAGAAGAACATACACATAATTAATACATTGAAACGAATTCACTACTATGTTAATTCAAACATGCCACTCCAAAAATATACAATATCATTATGATTTTCCCTATTGTTTATCGTTGTCATTAAATCCCTGCAATAAAATTCTCTTCGTCACAATAACGATTTCCGAACCGTCCCAAACAAGTACTGCCCGGAAATGACCATTTAAGCTCGAGTCTCTTCGCTAATTTAGTAAAGCTGCAATTTTCAACAATAGGCCCTTTTGTCGTTTTCAACACCCTCGCCCTGAATTTCAGGAATTTCTGCGTTTACGAGAGTAACTATGCCACCCTGCTGGAGCAAAACGTTTTCTCCTCCCCGAATTCCCGGGAGTCATCGGATAACTGATGACCCCACAATAATGAAGAGCTCCATTTGACAAGAAAGGAAACTGAAACGGTAGGGACACTCCTTATGACCAAAAGGGATCTTAATAGGCAATGTTTAAATAACTTGCTGAATTTTGGATTCAGGTGTCTTTAGGGATAGGTTATTTAATTGATGTGTTCATATTTTGAAAATTCTTTTACAATATCAAATTTGGCATTATTTTTATCTGTTGCTATTATAGACAAATACAAACCATATTAACTTTCTTGGTATTTAAATATGAATATCTGCGAATTTCAGATATTTAAGAATAAAAATGACCTTTTGAATTTGACAAAAAGTAATTTGAATGTAAGAAGATGATTATGTCGCCATTTAATAAAAATTATCTCTTCAAAATTTTGTCAAAGTCTGCAATCTTGATCATAGAATTAGCTCACAGCTTTTAAGCTCTTTATAGATGACTGATCTCAAACCCAAATTGGCTACTTTTGAATTTAATTTTGAATTAATTTTTGCTCTCAAAAGCATGGAATTGATAGTTGATCAAAATCGAATACAGAAATTATGTATTCGGATCCCCCCCCCCCCCGCTATTTTCTGATCCGAAATAATTAATTTTAATAATTTTATAATTATTTTTTAATATAATTTAATTTAATAATTTAATAATAATAATCCCCCCCTATTTATATATTAGGAGACCTTTCAGGAAAGTACGTTAAAGTTGGTGTTTTCAATTTCTAAACTTCTGAACGCTCAAGTTCTAACTCAATTTCATCAGATTATAAGAAAACATTTAATTCAAGGTGCGCTTCCTTTTTCGAAAAATGTAAAAAACTTTGAGACAAATCATTTCGATATTCACTCCTATAAGTATCGCATTTTTACTTTTTAAAAGGATTCCGGAAATATATAAGAAATTTTTTTGCACTGAGCGGGAAAAAATATTAATATTTTACAGCTTTAAACATTCTTTTAAAATCAACAATAATATATTTTATAAAACTAAATATCTTGGTTATAGTCTTCTTTAAAATGACATTACAGAAATAACTTTTTTCAGAAAAGTAAATACCGACATTACTAATATGAATATACAATAATATGATTACAAAAATTTTCAAGAATTTCTCCTAATGTATAAGAATAATTAAACGTTAATCGTGCAATAAACAATAAAGGAAGGAGTGAGCTACGTCAAAGCTTTCAGTAGTTGTATAAACTTTCGTTACTAATATTGTTTTAGAAAGTTAATTTGCATATGTAGTTTTTTCTTTAAAAATATTTTATCACTATAGCAAATAATGAATTTTAAAACTATTTTCATTAACTTCTTAGCACATTTATTTATGTAGTATTTGATATTTTATAAAGTTTAATTTTGTTGCAACTGTTTAGTATTACTTATTATTAAAACAAGTAGAACTTCAAAGTGCTTTAAAGCAGATATTTGTTTTATTTTAAAGTGTTGAATTCAGAACTCTTTGGTACAGATATTTTAAATTGTGTGTTTTTCTGATCCGAAAATGTTGTCATCAGGCATATTTCAATATTTAACTAATTTATTATAAGTTATATACTGATACATATAAAATTTATCACAATAATTACTTATTCGTGCAACTCAGTCGAAAATTTTGAATTTTATAAGCAACACTTAAAAGTCTTTTGAATTCAAAAGCACATTCCTATAATTCTTAATCATAAAATACTTATCCCTTTTTTTCCATGAGAATTTTATTATTTTAGCTTAGATTCAAGATAAATCATCATAATATATTATTTTTTGTTGACAGTAACAAACGTTTCGCACAGAAAATTTTACAAGAACCAAATCTATTACGAGATGACGATAAAATATTTTTTGCAACGATAAAATAATTATTTTTATGGACAAATAAAAAGCATCAAATTTCTATTTTGAAATGGAAAATGAATATTTCTCTAACTTTAACCTACATAAAAAAAAAAAAAAAAAAAAAAAAAAAAAAAAACTACTTCAGGTATGCGTTTCTAAACGGCCTCAGGTATCTGTTTTGATTTGGCTTGATTGATAAAAAATAAAGGAAAATTTTTATTATTCTGCATCGCCATCAAGCGACATTACACTTGAATTATGAAGTTAAAACCAAACTTCATATAAATCAGAATTTTTATTTGACCCTTCAGAGCGAAATAAAAGATGCGAGTTTTCAGCTATTTTTGCAGAAGAAATAACCACAGCAGGGAATCAGATTAACCAAATAAATCAATCTTAAGAATATATCCCTTGCACTATAACACAGGGTCATTTGAAACATATACTTATGTACAAAGAAAGTAATTTTGAAATGTGCCTCAAATGGTTTCCGGTATCTGTTTTGATTTCGCTGGACGCATAGTAAATCATGACAAATCTTTATCACACTGTATAGCCATAAAAACTGCAAAGCATCATGCTAAAATCAAGACTTCTCGATCAGATTTCGAAGCTTTCGGAGAAGATGCTGCAGGGCGAACAACTAAAAATATCAGTTTTCTGCCATTTTCTGCAAGCCACGCTCCAGAAGCAATAACCACAGCAGGGATTCAGAGATAACCAAACAAAGCATCCAAGAAAACAGCCATTGTCCTGAAGTACTGACTATTGACTCACAGTTTATACGCATGGGTGAATAGATATACTATGTAGAAAATCATTGTCCTGTTTTACAGCCAATTTGTCAACTTCTGTAGCTGTTGACGGATTTCTTAAATGGTCCCTACCAATTTTCCTGGAATTTCCTGGACTATATAGTTTTGTCAAGTCATTTAAAAAGGTGGGATAGACAAGTGGTGGTCTATCGTGTGGAGAACCAAACAAAAGTGTGATCCGGTTACAGAAGCCAGTGTGATATTTTAAGTGCTGTGCTGTGCCCTAGGTGTTTTTTGCCATTTTTATTGCAGTGATCAATCGAAGAAAAGCTGCCATGCTATTTCGATATCTGGCTATTCTATAGTGTAAATATAAAGAATAAAAGTGAGTGAAAGAAAAGTGGTCTTTGAACCAGGGAGCCAGTTCATATTTTGGCTACAATAATTTCAGAAAAGTAATATTCGCTTTATTTAAATTGCTAGAATTTTACAGCCGAATAACGCTAAGATTCACGAATAGTGATAACCAAAATATAAATTAATTGACACACTTGCTTAAAAAACTTCACAATAGTTTTTTATTTATTTATTTATTTATTTATTTATATTTTCGAAAGAATATCTTCTGTTAATGAATTATTCGGTGATTTTAGCTAAAAATTCATCATTAAAAATATCTGCTAATTAAATATAACAATTAAGAATAAAACAAATATCAAAACTTGAGAATAATTTTATAAGCAGGTTATTTATTTAATTATGGGCTGATTGCATATTTATATAAATGCATTATCGCACATAGCAAATTGTTTTTCAAATAAATTTTGCATCTTGTTCATGATCATCTGATCTAAAATAAAAGCAGGTGGATTAGATTATTAAAGTAAGCCGTTAAATAGAGAGGGTAATGTAATGCAAAAAAGTAAAAGTCACATTTTATCTCCATACATGATGTTCCTTATACTTATTCATTCATTTTATTAATTTTTTAGAGTTTCCTCTTGATCCTAGGTTTCCTCCTCATTTTTCAAGAGCTCAGCGCTCTAGCCTTTTGTTAAATTGGTAAAATGCACCCTGTCCTTTTTAAAAGTAACAGAATGCAATAAAAAATGCAAACCACAAGTTCTACCTAAAAATTTTTAGTAAAAAAAATTATACTACAGTACTAATTACTAATGGTCAGAGAACTTTGGGAAAAATCACAGGAAACTATTCAATCATGTTGTAATTTAATTGTATTATCATTTTTTAATCGATAAAATAATTTAAAACTAATATTACTTTATGCACATCCTTTCTAGAAGTTACATTTCAACTCCCTCCTTTTTAAAATCATAACTAAAGATAATAATATACTGGACAAAATTCAAAATTTAAAAATAAGAGTGATCTAAATTAATCTTATTTCCATAATACAATTGAATATATTTCATAGTATCATCGCCGCTATAAAACAAGATTTTTTTTTTCTTTGACAATATTACGCATTTTTTTTTTTAAATTCATTATATTATATATTAGCTTAGAAACTTAACAAATAATTTGAACAATTTGTATTCTATTCTTCGGCTTTCTTATAAAATCTTATTGTGATGCACATGTGTCTGAGATTCATAGCGAACAGTTAGACTCTAAATTATCTGCGATATTGCAACAATATGAAAAACATCAACAGTTCATCATCATAAAACAACATAAAAAAAAACATCAAATACTACTTCTAAATTGTTTTCAAATTATAAGGCAAGTAATTACACAAGTAAATATATACTTAAACTATAAAAATAGATGAAAAAATATATTTCCAGAAATTAAAAAATATATTATTGCACTTTAATAACTAAATTTCCCGTAAAATGAACAAACTCCAATAATGAACTCAGCGCCATTATTCGAAAAAGAAATCAATCTTAAATAAGATTTATGATTTGGTTATTAAAATAACTGCCCATTTAACTGTTTCTAATGATGAGAATTAGAATAATGCTTCGGTCGGGAAATTCCCATTATTAAATTCTCGGAAAACGGCACTTGATTAAAATTACTTGTTTTCTTAGTTTATAATGAAGTCTTAGGGGGAAAAAAAAGCAATTAATTGCATTGAAATGTGCTGAATTATATGAAACTGGAGTTAATTACATTTTATAAATATGATTTTTGAGTCAATTTTCTTACTGTTAATAATTTGAAAAATATTTTACTCGCTATTAAAGTAATATAATTAACTTTAAAGACTTTGTTATTAAAAATTTGTTGTGTCTGTGTTAGTTAAGTTAAATAGTTGCCATGGATATTATTTCTTAATTGTCTTTGGAAATTATTGCATAATTTTCACCTTTTTTTAAGGATTATGGAATAACGTTATTATGTTAAATGCATGTAAGCATTTCAAAGTAAAATTTTATGGCAATCTAAAATACTAACTTTAATAACAAATTACCTTAAATATTGTGTTTAAAACGCCAGACCATTAGAACAAAAATCAAAAGGTATTATACCATTAATTTATAAGTTGTAGGACTAAAATAACCTCATAAAAAGTTAAAATTTATGATTTTATAATAGCCTCCATTCAAAAGATTAAATATTCGATGCACATAAGAAAAAAGTCTTCAAAATGGCGTATCAACACTTCGCAGTAGATGAATATATTGTTGAGTAAATTGATACAATTGATTTCAAATAACTTCCATAATCTTGCGTGCATTTTCATGCTTTTAAGGCTTTTCTCAACTGTTGTGTTCATTAAAGATGTATTGCTTATTTTTCGATTTATTTTTGCTCTCAAATGCATCAAACTGGCAAACTGTCTTATTTAGGAAATACATAAAGTGCCGTTGATTATCGATTTTTTTATACATGCAGAAATTATTTTTAAAACAATGCAATTAAAGACGGCTTTTTGAACCAATTTTTCTGAAGCAGATTTGGGAACGAAAAAAAAAAAGGTTATGTTGAGAAAGTAATTATTCATAAATCAAATTCTAATTAATTGAACGCAAAATGACATCGCACGGCACCTCATACATCTCTTCAAAAATCACCACAGCAAGTTAAATGGTTCTACTTTTAAAAATAAGTCTGAAATTGTATTAGAAAGTTTTGGGCTATTGAAGGTAGAAAAGCATTTTTTCAAATACACCCTTAAGGGGAGTCTTCACATAACGTTATGACCCGTTTACAAATTCTTTTTTTTTTTTTTTTTTTTTTTTTTTTTTTTTTTTTTTTTTTTTTTAAGGAAAGATATAAAATTGGAAGGCCTGACTATTTAAGCGACGTGGAATCGAACTGTGTTTTAGATTTCTTGATAAATAAATTACCTACTGATACTGAGCATAAGGCTTTTTCAGAGGATATTCCTCTTTTGTCGTAGAAATTCGTTTAACAACGCCCATTTTGACAGTATTTTCTGAAAGATTTATTGCATACGCTAAACAAACCAGAAAAAACAGCTCGATAAGATAGTTTCTGAACAACAACAATTGCTAGTTTCATGCATTTCCAAAAAAAAAAAAAAAAAAAAAAAAAAAAAAAAAAAAAAAAAAAAAAAAAAATTAAAACTTATGTTATAAAATTGCCCGTTTGGATTTTAGAACAGCTATATATCCAATAAATGTAACAAAAAGGTTCACGTTTGTCGAAAGGAAAAATTTTTTAATTATTATTGAGAACATTTCTTACTTTCCATGATATTATTTTTACTTCTATTATTATTTTAAAATTATCGTTGTTGTTATACTTATTTACAAAACATAACTTTAAAAATTGACTGTCCCTCACTCTCAAAAAATAATGTTCGAGGATCCTATTTTGTAAAGACTTTATTTTTCTAAAATATGTTTAAACTCCTTTCCATTATGCTGCTGAAGAATGCCTTTATTATGGGCTTTAATAGAGACATCAAACTCGCAGTGTTCTCGCGTGTTTGCGCCTAATCAAGTCGATTAGGGTCTCCTTGTCGCCCAGGCGCGTGATCGGTGGTCTCACGCCTGCTGTTTCCTATTTTCGTGACAAATTGCATTTGCAGCTCGTGACTCATGTTCCAATCATTTTGGACATTATACGCATTTTTATAGTGACCATGCCTCTTAATAAGGGACAATGCCGGTAGCTGTTTCATTCTTAGACTCTATTCATTGATTCGTTGGGTATATTTAAGTCCGTCTACAGAATATTTAAGAGGCGAGTTGGAGAAGGATTTTAAGTTAGGTTATTAGGAATATATTGTAGTGTAATTTGCTGAACTTCCGTTCATAATTTTAGCTTTATAATTAGCGAGACCAGCATGTTGTAATTTATTAAATGTACTAATGGTTATGCTGCTACAGCTTTATTATCCCCAATTAAAAAGTATAGTAAAGTATTATTTATACGTCTCCTAACACTAAACTGTAAACAGACTAATTTTTTTTTTCTAAATTTATGAAACAACATAAATATGCATCATAAATTTATGAAATAATATAAAAATGCCTTTTAATAAGGGAAAATGCAGGTAGCTGTTCATTCTTAGACTATATTCATTGATTCGTTGGGTATATCTAAGTCCGTGTACAGAATACTTAAGGTGGGTTGGAGGAGAATTTTAGATTATGTTATTAGGAATATACTGCAGTGTAATTGCTCAACTTCCGTTGATAATTTTAGCTTTATAATTAGCGAGGACAGCATGTTGTGATTTATTATTAGAAGCACTAATGGCTATGCTGCTGAAGCTTTAATATCCCCAATTAAAAATACAGTAAAGCATAATTTATATGTCTCCTAATACAAAACTGTAAACATACTCTTTTTTTTCTAAATTTATGAAATAACATAACCAAGAATGAAAATCTGAAATAATCTTTCTCGGGTTGAACCAACATTCTGAAAAGCGTTCTTTATCGTTAGGAAACTCGAAAATCAATATATTTTTGAGGTAGGAAGCATGATTTTTGGAAACGTTTTTGAATACTGTATATACTGGTATAAAATTCACCCTCCCCCCCCCCCCACACACACACCCAATTCTTAAGTAAAATTTAAAAAAAATTAAAATTAAAATTTTCATATGTATAAGTCGAGCCATATATCTGATAATATGTTGAGAATCATTTGTAATCGAAGATTTAAAAAATAAATTAAAAAAAATAAATTTCATTAAATTAGTAAACATTTTTGTTTCTACGTTTCTAATCATACCTTTTTCTAATAATATAATAAAACTGAACGTTTTGAAACTACATAATTATCTAGAACCGTTGAAGCTTAAACTATTTTGAAGCCTATTCACATAAATTTAATAATACTAAAAAAAAAAAAAAAGTTTCAAAAAACTACTTAAGCCTTATTTACGTCGGTAAACAGCTGGACTGCTAAAATTTCGTACTTCTTTGCATTGTAGAACTTTTAGAAGGGATATCTAGAGACTTTCTCGTGGATTCTTCTTAAAAAGGGGGAATAAAATATTGAAAGGAATGAATGCTCTTGTATTGAAGGTAATTCTATCCCAAAAGAAAATATGGGTACAGAACAATTACAAGGACATCATTGTCGAGCTTTCTTGCTCCGCTAAACTACGAAACGCATTTTCAATTGATATGTTACTAGTTCAATAGATCAACTGTCCTTATAAACCATTGATCTATATAGATCATTATCGAAAGAACTATCTAAATTTTTGTACAATATAGAATATAAGTAATAAATATTTCGACGATGTAATCAAACATTAGTATCGCAGTTGTAACACCTCCAGTTTCAAGACATGAAGTACACCGCTCGAAGCAAGTCGAATAAACTGCGCCAGAAATTTATTTAAAAATAAAATATAATAATAATAATAATAATAATAATAATAATAATAATAATAATAATAACTTTTGGGTAAGAACACCTGCGTCCGAAAAATCGAGAATCATTCCCATTTTTAATTTTTTTTATTAAAAAAACAAAATAAAACAAATATTTTATAAAATACCATAAACGTTTATGCATTAAATTGCTTTCCGGATATGCAAATAAAGAAAACTATTATGTATAGCAATGGAATGCTTAAAATTACATGGCTATAAGAAAATAAAAAATAAAAGTTCATTAGAAAATATGAGAAAAAAATAATTTTTAAATAACAAAATGAAAATTAAATAATTTATTAAAATAAAATGCAATGTAGTTAAGAAATTAGGAATATGTTTTAAGCTGTTCTATAAAAAAATATTGACCCCCACTCAACACTGCGAAACTTTTAAACACATTTCTAAAAATAAAATTAAGATACTTGCAGGCATAATTATTAAAGTGATTTAGAATCGAATAGCTTTTTTTATTTTCCAATAAATGAATTGCATCTTCAATTATAAACGATCAATGCCTAAGATTGAAAGGAATATTCCTTAAGAAATGAAATTTCTTGTCATGTCAGAAATTTTTTTCAAACCCAAGTTCGAAAGTATTTTCCGAAAAATAAAAATTATGTGTGTACCAGAAACTGAAAAAAGCAGTTCATTTATATAATTAGTTTCTTATGAGTGCCAATGCTAATTTAATGCGTTTGTGAACAGAAAAGAATTAAAAAATGTGGTTAGTAGCCCGTTTACACCTCGCTATTAAACGATAAAAATAATTTTAATTTAGCAAAAAAATTTAAAAGATTTCTTTGGTAGTATTAAATAGAATCATTTCTTATATAGAAAGTTTTTATAATTTTTAACTTAATATTGATCTTTTTTTTTTTTCTAATTAAAAATCATCAGTTATTATTTCTACTTGAATAATATATGAGGTTACTTTTTATAACACAATAAAACACAGACTAATATTACTACACTCAAGTATTACAAAACCATAAAAAAAAAAAAAAAAAAAAAAAAAAATGTAGAAAACATGTTCTATTTTATTTAAAACTGAAAAGCACTATATTCAGTTATAAAATTTTAGACTCTCTCTTTTCAGATAATCTTTATTATATTCGGTTTGTTTAAAATCCATATAAATCAACTCTAAAAATCCATATAATATATATCGAAAATCACAAAAACTCTTAAAGATTTTAAAAGAAAGGTAACAGAATTAAGTTCTCAGAAAGAAAACATTAATTAAAAGCTTTAATTAATTTTGCTCTAATTAAAAGCTTATAATTAAAGTTTTAAATATTAATTCAATATAAATAATCATCAGTAATTACACTTGTAATATCAGCTAATTTAAAGAAAGTTTAAAAAAAAATTATTAAATTTCCTGTTACGAAATACTGTTACAGGCAGTTTACATATTAACTTAAAATGGTAGATGCTTTCTTTTATTGATTACGCAAAATCGTTCAATCAATATAATATAATTTGTGATGGTTAAGAAATACATTTTTTAAAACTAAAAGAATAGAACTAATAATTTTCTAGTAAAATAATCTTCTAATTATTTTCTATAGATTTCTGGTAAAATATGTCACCAACATTCAATTTTAATTTAACTTTATTTTTTATGCATAATCGTATTTTAAAAATGATATCGATTAGTATTTAAACAGATCTAATCGATTATTTTATCGATAAGTATTTTAAAATTAATATCTCATAGAAAACTCATATCACAATTGATTACGGAAAATAAGTTGTATGTCGCAGAACTATTTCTCTTTTTGATTTTAAACAGGAAATGAATTGACAATAAAGATTTTTGCTTAGGTTTTTAATTCAAGAAATTTTTATAGATGATTATAAAATGACAACTTAAAAAAACTATCTTCTACTATGAGACGTGCATTACAATGCTGTGTTAACAATTATGATTATTTTTTAAAGAAATTAAATCAGATAAAAACTAATTTTTAAAATAAATATATTTGATACACTTTACTAAAATTTTATTTATTTAAGATATAAAATACTCTTTTAACATTTTTATTTATTATTTGTTAAAGTATTTAGATTCAAGAAAATATTAAGGTACTTCTTATAAATATTTAAAACGAGGAAATCAAAGAGAAATAAAGAGAGGCAATTCTTAAAATCGAAACATAATCTTTTACATTGTGTTCAGGTATTTATTAAGAAAATTTAATCATCTGTTAAAAAATTAAACGGAAAATTAACCTGTAATTATTAAAGTATTTAATCAAAGATGAATTAGAACTTTTTAACATTGATAAGTGTCTGGATCAGAAATATTTTAGAACTTTAACACTGATAAGTATCCGCTCAGAAATAATTTAGAATTTAAATAGTCGATAAATATTTCTTTAGAAATGAACAAAAATCAATCGGAGTTTTAATATTTTATAAATATTTAACCAGAAATGAAATAGAGTTTTAACATTTGATAAATACTTAACAAAACAATGAGTTTGAATTTTAACATTTGGTAAGTTATTTAATCATTTTTACTTTTTGATAATATGTTATCAGAAATGAAAGCAAATTTTAACATTTGACTAAGCAGATTATGAAAAGTGTTATAAAATCTCATCCAGAAATAAATTAGGATTTTAACATTCGATAAATATGTCATCAGGGATGAATTATAACATTCTTTAAGATAAATATTTGATCAGAAAGAAAATAGAGTTTTAACGTTCAATAGTTGCAAACGTATCTGATTAGGAATTTAGTGGAATTTAATTCTGAATTAGATTTAATTTTACTTCTAAGAAAAATATTTGTAAAAAGTATAAGTGTACGGACTGTGAACATGTTATAAGAAATGAAAATTAAGATTTCAATATTTGATAAGTAATTGATCAGAAAGAAATTATAGTTTTAACATTCAATTGTTGAAAACGTATCTGATCAGAAATTAAATAGAATTTTCTTCTGAATTAGGTTTAATTTTCGTTTTAAGAAAAATATTTGTAAAAGCGTAAGTATACGTTTTGTGAACAAGTAATAAGAAATGAAAATTAGGATTTCAATATTTGGTAAGTAACTGGCAGAAAGAAATTACAGTTTTAACATTCAATTGTTAAAAAGGTAACTGATCAGGAATTAAATGAAATTTAATTATGAATTATATTTAAGAAAAATATTTGTAAAAGCATAAGTATACGTTTTGTGAACAAGTAATAAGAAAGGAATTAGGATTTCAATATCTGATTGATCAGTAAAAATTTACAGTTTTAACATTCAATTATTGAAAACGTATCTGATCAGAAATTAAATGGAATTTTATTCTGAATTAGATTTAATTTTCCTTTTAAGAAAAATATTTGTAAAAAAAAATATATATATATACATACTGTGAACAGGTGATAAGGATCTTGCTACTTGGAACCAGGGTAATGCTACACTAAGGGGATGATTCCACGGAGAATTTGAAGGAGAATTTAAGTTCGTTTCTGGAGAATGTCCCAATCCGCCACCGGATTTCGCGGAGGATGTTGGCGGAGCATAACCGGGTGTCAACGGGGAGTTTTTTAGTCCATGTTCTAAGATTCTGTCAACGCTGAAACGTCTGTTCAGAAGATCACCCACGATTTGACGTGTAGAGGAACCATTTAGACATTTGGAATCGGTAATAGGACTAGGTGAGGATTTTCTGTCGCTATCATTGTTCGATAGTAGTGAGTCCACAGAAAAAGAAAAAGTTTTGGACGACTTTGGAGGAAGAACTTTTGTTGAAACAACATCAGGGCTCTTTGAAGGGGATCTTGAGTCATTTGTATGTCTGTGAGGTGGTAGTCCCATTCTGCTAGTTAATATAATCGGTGACATTCTTTGGTAATCGGAGTTAGCTATTGTATCTTGGTTAGCATCTGTTCCGTTTGGGGAACTTAACTGCATTCTTGAAATTGACAGTTTGGTAGTTATGGTCAAATGTAGGTTGTAGTTATCTACTGATCAGAAATACCTGAAACATGAGCAACGTAACGAGTAGTTGATGTTGAAATGAAACTAATTCACTGTCTCTCAGGAATAATACATTAACTCATTCAAAACTCCAGGAACTAATTTAGCAACAGCTGACAGACAAAACACTGTTAATGAGAAGTCCAAACACATCAGGAAATGAACAATCTCCGGCGAATTCCCGTAATTATAGGTCAGTTAATGACAGAATAGAATTCGGAGTGAAGTGGAAGAATGCGGCGGTCAATACTGGTATGGAAACAAAACCAGAAGTCAAGTTCACTAGTGACAGACGAATAACACGTTATCAACTTCTTAAACAGCCAGCTCTGGTTTATTCTTTTGACTAAATGAAACTGAGATCCATGAAACACGTTCGGGTGGAGGTTGGACGTTGTGGCTGACTCAGCCAATCACGGAGCAGAAGATCCTCTGGCCCCTCCTCCATCACCATGGCGACCAAAATCGGATAGAGAAGAAGAGAATAAAGAGTGGAGTGTCTTTTCCGTAGCATCCAACAGCTGTCTGCATCTCCTTTATCGATGGCGATTTGTCAGCTTGACTGCAGGATAATCGTAATCACTTCTGGGCCTCCCGGCATCGTTTAATGGCGCGGGCGCTAGAATTTTCTCTCCATCGCTCTCTTTGCTCTCTTGTTCCCCCCCTCTCTCTTTTCTGGCTTTTCGCCCTTTTATGAGAGGAGGATGGACCATTTTGCGTCCTTCGCAAATGCCGAGTATGAATAGCTCTGAATGGAATAACACGCGCTTGAGTGATTTCAGCTCGATGATTGCCAGCCTGGCTGAACTGCACGCAATAATGCCGATGTCTCACGACAAATTTAATCACGCAGATTAGCTTTCAGATACAAAAAAAAGTTTCCCGATAGAATTAACCATTCAACGAGACTCCAAATACACTATTCTTGATGCATTACTGAGCAAAATTAGACGCAAATGAAAAAAAGATTAATGGATTTGTAATTCAATTTTAGCGAATTGTGTATAAAGCTTCACTTAGTTGCATTCAGCTGCTCGTAAAGACTTGACGAAAAAAAAAGTATTTTTTTAATTATCTGTAAATACGTATAAAGATATGTTTTAGTTATCAAATTTAATCTTAATAATATATTTATTGCATCATTTAGTCCATTCATCTATTCTCTTTCAATCTCTTTAAATGTTAGGAGAGCAGAAAACTAAAGTATGGACGTATTAGATCATAATGTGATGTACATAAAAATTGCTCATATGGATTTCTTTTACTTGGTGACAAAGATAATAGAAAGGCCAACAAAGCTTTTTGGTGAAATACATGTTAAGTATCGCTAATAATAATAATAATAAAAGGAGGCGGCATTTATTTTATATTTACATTGATAAATAACTTTTATTTCAATAAGGCGGTTAAAAAAACAACAAAAAAAAACTTTATGACAAATTTTAATTTATTTTTGTTCAGAAATGCATGAAACCAGCAGGTGTTTGTTGTTCAAAAACTGTCTATTTGCACTCAATTTCCCGGTTCTTTTTTTTTTTTTTTTTTTTTTGTAAACGTCATAGATGTTTCAAAAAGCACTGTCAAATTTTTGCGTTTTGAAGCGAATATTCCGACGAAAGCAGAAAAACCAATCATACTGGAGTCGAAAAAACGTGATCGTATCGTGATCAATTTCACCTATAACTCAATAGATAATTTATTGATCACAAAATGAGCAGCAGATTTCGATTCCAAATCACTTCCGTAATTAGGTCTTCCAATTTTATATATTTTCGTTGATAAATGAATTTGTAACTGTGTCAAAAGGTTTTGCGCTTGTTGAACAGAGCAGTTGAGACCTTGAGTTTATTTTATATCTTTGCCTCTTAATTTGCTCACAATAAAATGAAGCAATGTGCGTTTATATATGTCCGGTGGGAATCATTATATAAAACACTCATAAATAAAAAGTTTATAACCAAAATCTTAGTTTTAATACTAGAAACGTCAAGAGCAGCCGATATGACTGCTATCAAATGCGTATAATTCGATTTGAATCAGAAATCTTTTTATAAAATATATAGATACATATACAGTCGAGTCTCTATATAACGAAATTAATTTTTTCAGTTAAAAAAATCGTTATATAGAGAAATTCGTTATATAGAGAATGATGTAAAAATTCCTTTTTATGTGTAAATTTTGAACAAAAAATTTTGAGGCGTTTATTAAGAATCTGAAATTTTTAAATGTAAATATTAATGTAAATATATTTTATTTCTTAATTATTTAAACAGTTAAAAAAAAAAGAGAACTATGACATTTATTTGGAAGGAGATGACATTTATTATAAGTCGCATAAGTAAAACTTAGATTATTTTTAGGCGAAGAAATCTTCAATTTTTTGTTGTTTTGATTTCATAACTGTAAAAATGTTCACACTTTAGCAAAGACTGGAAAATTGTATAGGGAATATTTACTGCCATTGGACGTATATCCTCTGCTTATAACATCAAAAGTCATCTTAATCATCATTTCAATGATGCCTTTTTCCAGTGGTGCAGTCAGAATTCGGTTCCAGGGCGTTTTGTGTTTTTGATAAAGGTTTTTGCCGGTTATTTGTATCGCCGGTTAATAGAATCAGTACTAATTAGAATATTCAGTGCATAATACTTAACTCAAAGAATATCTGTGTGACAGGAAACCATCATTCTTTCAGTATAATACGTCTCAGAAAAGTGATTTAGTTCAAATCTTTATTACTTAACTAGCTTTACTAATTGATGGATTGATTACATGGATTACTTAACTAATCCATGTAATATGCACTTTCACAGTTTTAAATAGAATTTTTGACATTTAATTGAATCACCTTATTAAATAAAATCTGATTCGATGAAGCGGCGTATTCTGAAGCACGCCAAAACATTTAAATTTTAAGTTTGGTTTTGATTCCTATAAGCGACAATTACAGCGACCTTTCTTTGCTCTGGGAGGGGGTTTAACCCCAAAACCACCCCCCTTGGCTGCGCTACTTCTTTTTCTCTTGTTGTACGTTTTCGTTGCCACTCTCATAATAATTTCATCTGAGAATTTTGCACTTTTTTTTACCTTTTAAATCACAACATCTCAAATCTTCCGAAAGTGTAGCAATCAAGTTGACACTGTTTCGAGAAGATTGTTGTAAGGTATGGGGGAGGCATGAATTTGTTGAATTTTAAAAAGTAGGAGATTCAATGTAGAGAAGCAGTATGAAAAACCCAAATACTGAAGTATAAGCCACACTGTTAAAAATAAATCTGTGAATTTACGGTGAAACTACTGGCAGCAAAGTAGCCGAATTTTTTCCGTTTTGAGAAATAAAAGAAAGGAAAACTCCGTTTGTAAAAGCAGTAACATTGTTAAAAGGTTTAATTTTTAAAATTAATGAATCGATTAAGCGTCAAAGAATTCAAATTTTCCGAGTGTTTTTCAGCTTCTATAATATGTTGCTTAATTTATTATTATTTTTTTTTTGTATAATTTACTTCAAACCGTCATGAGGATCGAACTCGAGACCTTTTGACAGCGAAACGAATCTTTACTGACTGAGCCAAAGCTACTGGTGCCGGAATGTACAAAGTATGTCTTTAATGAGTTAGTGGGGAAATCTGTTGTGCTTTTTAAAGATTTCTTTTCAAATATATTCGTTAGAATATTTGTAAACGGTTTATTTTATTTTATTTTAGACTGATGCATAATACTTATATATTTTTTAAAATCAATTTTAATTTTTTAAATAGTTTAAATTAAAAAAAATTACTGTTTAAAATCACTTTTTTTTTTTTTTTTTTTTTTTTTTTTTTTTTTAATGAATGAATGAAAAAAAAATTATTAATTTTTTACAAAAATAATGTAAAAGACAATTTTTGAAATTGTCGTACATTATTTATTTATTTATTTATTTATTTATTTTGGCTACTTAGTTTAAAGATTTTTTAAGTAAGAAATAAGAGAAAAATAAACAGAAAAAAATGTAATTTAAAGGGGATTTTATGTTTTCATTATTTTACGGCGCCAGTGGGATTCGAGCCCACAATCTGCGATCGCAGGCGATTAGCGGTGTGGTGCCTTTACCACTCGGCCACGGAGCATCCTACATGAGGGAGTGTCTCCGTTTTTTATTTCTAGTTCCATCCGTTTCGTTATTTTCAGGAAAACTGGTGGAGTTTTCTGATTTTTAACGGAAAATGTCCTTTTGTTGTGAAAAGGATCTTTTTCTGTGAAAATCAGAAAAAAAAAAATATTCGGGAATTTCAGAATATTTTTAACTGTGCATGAATAAATGATGGAAAATTGATTCTATGTAATTTCGAAGCTTTTTTAAAACCCGATAAATAAAGAACGTTCTCATTCTATGAAAAAATTCGTTATATTTCTCTATATAGAGATTGTTTTTAATTCAATCTTGGGGAAAGGGAACCGTACCAACTAAAAATTCGTTATAGAGAAATTCCATGTATGGAGTTTCGTTATAGAGAGACTTGACTGTATATGATACGGAAAAATAAGATGAAAAATTATGTTAAAAATCTTTAAATAAAAATTCTAGTGTACATTTTTTTCGTAAAACTTGTGGTACACTTGTGTTAAGATTGTTCTCGACTTCTCTGCACAACAACCCAAAACGTTTTGACACATTTATACATTCTTTTTTTAAGGGTGTTCTTAAAGCAAAAAGGGCAACTTTGTGACGTATTATTATTATTATTATTATTATTATTATTATTATTATTATTATTTTCGGAAATGCATGAAATTAGCAGGTGTTGTTAATCAGAAACTGTCAATTCGCACTCACTTTTCTGTTTTTTTTTTTTTTTTTTTTTTTTTTTTTTTTTTTTTTTTTGCAAACGCGATAGATATTTCAGAACAAGTTGTCAAAAATGATGTTTTGAACCGCATTTTCCAACGAAAGCAGAAAAACCAGTCAACGAAAGGTAAAAAATCCCGTGATCACGAGATCAAAATAGCTTACAACTTGGTAGATAATTTTATTATCATAAAATAGAAAACTAAGTTCGATTAGAAATCGCTTCCATAGCCAGACCGTCCAATTTTATATCTTTGCGTTAAAAATGAATTTGTTAATGTGTCAAAACATTCTGCGCTTATTGAGCAGAGCAGTTGAGATTCCACTTTATGGTAATTAAATTATCTATCGAATTATAAGCGATACCGATCACGTGATCACGCGTTTTTCTCCAATTGATTAGTTTCTCTGCTTTCATTGGAAAATGCGGTTAAAAACACCAAATTTGACGGCTTGTTCTGAAATATCTATAGCGTTTGCAAAAAAAAAAAAAAAAAAAAAAAAAAAAAATGGAAAAATGAATGCGATTAGCTATAGTTTCTGATAACACCTGCTAGTTTTATGCATTTTCAATCAAAAATAAATTAAAACTTATGTCACAAAGTTGCCCTTTTTAAGGGTGTATTCGAAAAAACGCTTTTCCACCTTCAGCAGCTCGAAATTTTCCGATACAATTTCAGACGCATTTTTAAAAGTAGAATCATGAAACTTGCTGAAAGGATTCTTGAAGGGACGTATGAGGTGCCCAGTAAAGTCTTTTTACGCTCAATTCATTAGAATTTGATTTATAAGCAATTAACTTCTCTGGAAGACCCTTTTTTTCGTTCCCTTATCTCCCATTTCGGAAAAATCGGTTCAAATTGCCGTTTTTGATTGCTTTTTTTGCAATATTTTGTACACTTATCAAAGAATTGACCTTTACGGCACCTTGTGCACTTTCTAAATAAGAGAATCTGCGAGTTTCATGTGTTTGAGAGCAAAAGTGAATTCAAAAATAAATCGGAAAACAAGCAGTTTGAATCGAAATACACCCTTAAGGAACATCCTTAATGCATATGATATTTTCAACTATAAATTTATGCAAATCTGCTCCAGAAATTAAGTTATGTGAACACATTTTTAAATGTTCTAAAATTTAAAGTTCTTATACGTTTTTGAAATTTAAAATGTTGCAAAATCAATTTACAAAAATTACAAATTAGAACAAACAATTTTACTAATGTATTTTTTTTTTTTTTTTTTTTTTTTTTAATCGATTTCTTCTAAAATTACTACTATTTTGTTTTTTAAATGGTAGTTTAAAATAATTTCTGGAGTATGTAAAATTTCAGAATAAAACAGAAATGATGTGAAAGTAGGTAATAACCTACGGGATATAATGAACAGGATATTTATTAACTAAGTTTCTTATTTAACTAAGTCTTATTTAAGGACGGGTATTCGAGGCACAGGCCAGGGACCCTGATTTTCTGGGGACCCCAAATACTGGTGAAGATTTTTCAATTCTTGTTCAAAATCCGATATAGTTTATAGTTTTAACATCTGATAGAATTTTAGATTTCATTCTATGATGTATTCTGTTGTGTTCGTATATATTATTTTTATAAAATTGCATCTATTGTCTGAAACATGCATTTTTATTTACTTTATTATAGTAAACTTTTCTTTGTCAAAAAAAAAAAAAAAAAAAAAAAAAAAAAAAAGTTGTGTTTTTAATTTTAATTTTGTTCCTGTTCTCATCAGATTATTTTCGGGGATTGGTGTGCGTAGATAGTATAAGTGGCAGAGTGACCTAGTATTTTAAGGGTCTTCTAAAATCAAAAAGGGCAACTTTTCAGCACAAGTTTTATTTTATTTTTATTCTGAAATGCATAATAGTAGCAGATGTTTTTGCTGAGTAATTTACTTAATTCCACTGATTTTCCTTTTATTTATTTTTTTTTTCTTTCATTCGCAATAGATTTTTTAAAAAAGAGTGTAAAATTGGGCGTTTTGAACTGAATTTATGCGTGGAAGAAGAATAACTACTCAAAATGGGCTGAATTACGCTTTAGTCATCTGATCTAATTCGCTTATAACTCAACAGGTAATTTGTTGATTTTTTTAAAAAAATGGAAAACTCCATTCGATTCCAAATCACTTCTATAATCAAGCTTTGCAGTTATATATTTTTACATTAAAAATGATTTTGTAAATGTATCAAAATGTTTTGCGCAGTTGACAACAGACTTAAGTAATTATAGCTTGGTATTGCGGTAAATTTATTATAAATATTTATTAGTTGTCGCACATTTTATCATTCTAGATGCATCATTGCATAGAAAAATATAATTAGTACCACAGAATTTTTTTATGAAACACACATTCATTTAAATTTTATAATTGTGAAGTTATAATTGAAAAGTTAAATAACGATGATCAAATTGAAATTTTAAAAGTAAATAGTGGTTGTTTTAAAAAGTAAACAATAAAATGCTTGCTTTATAATGCGGATTCATGTCTTGAGCCAGTCGTGACTGATCATTATAAACAGTGGACTTCGTAGTCTCATTTGAGGCGATACAACTAAAATCAATAAGTAATATTGTAATTTTCATTAATCATTAAGGGTTGTGACGCCTTCATATGAAGACCGGGTAGCGTGGTGCGTATACTTCGGTGAGGCGTTGACTCATGTATGAATTATTAAAACATTTTATTAAATGTATAGATGATTCTTGAATACACAAATCTTATCACAAACAAATAAAGTAATAGTTCATGAAAGGGTTCTGATTTCCATAAAAGTCATTGAGATAAAGTTATTGAGTCTCTGATTGTATTTAATTAGTTCATGGACATTTTATCAAACAGTTCTTTTGATTAATATAATCCGTTTCACTATTCCACGACGAGTGTCCACTCAGCCGTACTATTCATGCTCCTATGTCCGGAGTCATCTTCCTTTTTCAGATCAGCCTGGACCGCTCATTTTAAGTCACTCCCTCGAGAGAGAAATCTTTCTGCTCCAAGCAGGTCCTCCGTCTCTCCCTTCTCGAACTCGACTCCCTTCTCTCTTTTTCATCTCTCTTCGACCCCCCTTCAAAAAACCTCCGTTCCTTTTTTCGTCCATTTAAGTCTTATCTACCTTATGTCATTAACAAGCTATTTTCTTATTCGTCGATACCAGTTTCATTTTTGCCTTGCAATCTTTTCCGAAACCGTGGGATACTTACCGAAGCGGCAATTTCAAAAGGGCAACATACTGTCGCGTCTATTTTCTGCTTCTCTGAAAAACTGTCTCTTGCTAAGATGAATTGATATACATTACTTCTTTCTACCTTTCCGACCTTTGTGTGAGATTTTTCTTAACTTTTGTACTGTCCGGGGCTTTTTCTCTCGGAAAATCATCTAATTTCCTACAGGGTGTTCTTAACTGTACCGCTCAACATGCGCAAAACATTTTGACACATTTAGAAATTCATTTTTTTTAACAGAAACATATAAAATCGGAAGGCCTGACTATGGAAGCGATTTCGAATTGAACTTAGTTTTCCATTTTATGATAATTAAATTACCTATCCAGTTCTAAGCTATTTCGACCACGTGATCACCCGTTTTTCTCCTGCTTTTCGACCGGCTTTTCTGCTTTCGTCAGGAAATGTGCTCAAAAACGTAAACTTTGAAGGCTTGTTATAAAAAATCTATAATGTTAAAAAAAAAAAAAAAAAAAAAAAAAAAAAAAAAAGAGTGCAATTAGACAGTTTCTGAATAACAACGCCTGCTCATGTATTTCCGAACAAAAATAAATTAAAGCATATGTGTCACAAAGTTGCCCTTTTTGATTTAAGAACACCCTTAAGTAATCAGTAATTAATTATCAAGTACTGTTGAATGTTGAAAAAAAGGAACGAGGTTTTTGAGCAGTATTTTTTTATATTCTCATCAATTAGTTTAAAAAATAAAAAAACATGCTGTACCGCCATTTTTTTTCTAATTTTTACGCGTTTTTTCCGACATTCATCCTGTTATTCGGAAAATTTCGTATTTTATTCTTTTCTGTTAATCCGATCGAGTATAGTTCTCAAAAATAAAATCGGTTCCGATTAACCGGATTCTACTGCAATTTGCTAAATTTCTTTCTTTTCGACGGTATAAAGTTAATTTAGAAGAAAACTTACCATAAATTAATCACATTTATTTATGCTTTTTTATTTCCGAAAATACAACATAGCTGAAAATCGTACCATAAAATACATTGGAATTCAAATCGCCTTATGGTCTATCGAGGTGAGAAAATCAATACCATACAGTGCTTTTCAATGGAGAAAATGCAAATACAATCAAAATATTGGACAATATTGGTACGTTTATGGTTGTTCTTAAATGCTCCGCTCAACAAGCGCAAAAAGTTTTGACGCATTTACAAATTCGTTTTTCAACGATAAAGGACCAGGCACATAGCACTAACTTCTTGCGGTCAGGCGTCGCTATTTTTGATCTTTCGTGTCGGCGGCGCTTTGATGTATAAATTGCTTTTTCAGTGAACCTTTTTGAACTTTAAGAGAGAAATCGAACTCGAAATCAGTTGACAGCTTTACGACTGAAGATGGGGGAGATAAACTTTCCCTTCCTTTGTCAATTCAGCAGGGTTCTTTTCTCAAAAACCATTTAAAGATGTTCCAAAACTAGCAAGCTTTTGTTCCGTTCGGAAACAAAGGTAGATTTATTGCTCTTTTAGTGTAATAAAAAGTAGTGCTGTTTGCCCGCAGCCTAGATATAAAATTGGAAGATCTGATTATGGAAGCGATTTTGAATCGAATTCAGTTTTAGATTTTGTGATCAATAAATAATTTATTGAGTTATAGACCAGGGCCGAAACTAGAGGGGGGTAGAGGGGGCACGTGCCCCGGGCGCCGCCAGAACAGAAACTGAATGGGGCGCCAAATTAAGATTTTGTTTGGTGTGTTTGATATAAAGAATGCACATATGTGGAGGATGGGGGGGGGGCGCCAAAATACATGTTTGCCCTGGGCACAAAAAAGGCTAGTTTCGGCGCTGTTATAGACGAAATTGATCACGTGTCGATCACGCTTTCCATCCCAGTTTGACTGTTTTTGTTTACTTTCGTCGGGAAGTTTCGTTCAAAACACCAACTTTGACAGTATATACCGAAACATATGTTGCGTTTGTAAAACAACGGGAAACTGAATCGATTAGACAGTTTCTCAACAACAACACCTACTAGTTTCATACATTTCTGAACAAAAATAAATTAAGACTTATGTCATAAAGTTGCCCTTTTTGATTTAAGAACAGCCTTTACTTCCTTGGGGATGAGAGAGACGTATACCTGTCGCAAAAAGGCTTAAGAGTCCTTGTTTATTTCCACCAGTAAATTTCTACTGTAATACTTGATTTATTTAATCGGAGCATTTTCTCGATTTATTAAGACACAAATTTCTGTTTTAAAATCGGTGACAAAACATTAAAAAATTCGTAAAAGGCTCCCGTCGCGAAAAAATTAAATAGTTTTTTTTTTTTTTTTTTTTTTTTTTTTTTTAATCTGAAGGTCTAGAGAACGGACTTCAAACACAGAAAGTTTTATATACAGCTTTAGATTCCAAATAGGCGCATCAGGTAGTACTTCCGCTATCATTTGGAACATCCGAAAAGTCAATAAGCTCATGGCTTCTTTCATTTATACAAAATGGTTTTTTTCGCTTGATCAAATCCTCCATGTACATTATAGAAATAATAAAATGTTTTAATACCTTTCCTGTCGCACATCCTGGTCTGCAAGTCAGTATGCTCGTGGCACTTCTTTCACTTACGCTAACAAAATAAGCCCGCTTGTCTAGTTTCGTGCATTTCTGAACAAAAATAAATCGAGACTTATGTCATAAAGTTGTCCTTTTTGATCTAAAAAACCTTTAAACCAAATGTTTTTTTTTTCTTTTTTTTTTTTCTTTTTTTTTTTTTTTTTTTTTTTAAGGTTTTTAAAGAACGGGCTTCAAACACAGACAGCTTTATGTACAGCTTTAGATTCCAAATAAGCGCGTCAGGCAGTACTTCCACTATCAGCTGGAAAAACCGAAAAGTCGGTAAGCTCGTGGCTTTCTCATTGGTGAAAAATTGAATTTTTTCGCTTGATCAAACCTTCCGTGTCCATACAGAAATAATAGAATGTTTAATACCTTTCCTGTCACAGATGCTTGTTTGAAAATCAGTAAGCTCGTGGCGCTTCTTTCACTTTTGCTAACAAAATTAGCCCACTCAGATCAAAATCATGTCCTAGTTTGAACCCAAATTTTGGTACTTAGTAGCTGCCATTGTAAGTTGCTGAAATCTTGAACCAATGTTTGGAGCTCCTGTTGAAGCATAGTTCCAATAGTTGGAAAAAGGCTGAAGTAGGAAGCTCCAAATCTTGGCATGAGATTTCGCCATTTTATGGCGACAGCTACTGAGCGCCAAAATTTGGTTCACACTAGAGCAAAAGTTTTAACAGTGCACTTGTCTAGTTTCATACATTTCTGAACAAAAATAAAGACTAATGTCTTAAATTTGCCCTTTTTGATTTAAGAACAGCCTTCAAATCGAATGTTTTTCTTTTATTTTTCTGCAGGTCTTCAGAAAACGGGCTTCAAGCACAGAAATTTTTTGTACAGCTTTAAATTCCAAATAGGCGTGTCAGGCAGTACTTCCACTATCATCTGGAACAACCGAAAAGTCAGTAAGCTCGTGGCTTCTTTCATTGATACAAATTGAATTTTTTCGCTTGATTAAACCCACCGTGTCCATACAGAAATAATAAGATGTTTAATACCTGCCTTGTCACACATACTTGTTTGCAAGTCAGTAAGCTCGTGGCGATTCTTTCTATTTTCGTTAACAAAATAAGCCCGCTTGTCTAGTTCTTTTCATGATTGCCGTAAAGGCTTGCACTTTTCAGAGAGGATTAGTTCTTGACATAGAAACTGGCAAATCTGCCAGAAGTTAAGGCTGTTCTTAACTGCTCTGCTCAGCAAGCGCGAAGCATTTTGACAGATTTACAAATTCTTTTTTTAGCGGAAAGATATAAATCTAGAAGGCCTGACTATAGAAGCGATTTGGAATCGAACGGAATTTCCCATTTCTTGATCAATTAAATAACTATTAAGTTATGAGCTATTCTGATCACGTGATCAAGTTGTTTTCTTCCATTCGTTAACTGGTTTTTCTGCTTTCGTCGAAAAATGCGTTCAAAACATCAATTTTGACGGCTTGTTCCGAAATATCTGTAGCATTTGCAAAGAAACAGAAAAAATAAGTGCAATTAGATAGTTTTTTAATAACAACACCTGCTAGTTTCATACATTTCTAAACTAAAACTTATGTCTTAAAGTTGCCCTTTTAGATTTAAGAACAACCTTTAAATCGAATGTTTTATTTATTTATTTATATACAGTCGAGCCTCTATATAACGAAATCCATCGTTCCAGTAAAAAATTCGTTATATAGAGAAATTCGATGTATAGAGTATGATGTTAAAAATAGTATTTAATGTGTAAATTTTGAACAAATATTATTTTTGATCTTTTTAATTAAGAATTTGAAATGTTTAAAAGTATATATTAACCTAACATTTTATTTCTTACTTATTTAAGCAGTTTCAAAAAAGAGAAAAGACATTTATTTGAAAGCTTAATGAAAATCAAATAAGGAAGACTTACATAAATTTCAGAGGAAGAAATCTGTAATTTTTTGTTGTTTTGATTTTAAAATTACAATTATTACGCTCTGAAAAAAAATTCTCAAATTTTAGCAAGGAATGAAAAATTGTAGTTGATATTTTCCTCCATTTGGAGGTCGCTCTTATGTGCTCTCATTGATTCCTCTCTTATATGTGTAACAATTCAATTGACTGTGTTTTGAGAAGGATGTTGAAAGGTGTGTGGGAGGTGGGATGAACTTGTTAGATTTAAAGAATAAGGAAAGAAATAATATTTATAAAAAAAAAAAAAAAAAAAAAACCTCTCCACTGAACGATAAATTAAAAATAAGTGATGGAAAATTGATTCCATATGATTTCGAAGCTTTTTTAAAACTGAATAAATTAAGATCAATTTATGAAAAAATTCGTTATATGGAGATAGATATTTCGCTATATAGAGTCTGTTTTAAATGTAATCATGCGAAAAGGGGACCGTTCTTACTAAAAATTCGTTATATGGAGAAATTCGATGTATGGAGTTTCGTTATAGAGAGGTTCGACTGTATATTTGTTTTCTGCAGGCTTCAAACACAGAATGCTTTATGTGCAGATTCACATTCCAAATAGGCGTGTCAGGCAGTACTTCCACTATCATATGGAACAACCCGAAAGTCAGTAAGCTCGTGGCTTCTTTCATTGATACAAATTGAATTTTTTCGCTTGATCAAACTTTCGGTGTCCATACAGAAATAATAGGATGTTTTAATACCTGTTCTGTCACACGTGCTTGTTTGCAAGTCAGTAAGCTCGTGGCGCTTCTTTGTGCTTTCACAAACAAAATAAGCCCGCTTGTCTAATTCTTTTCACGATTGCCGTTAAAGGCGTGCACTTTTCAGAGAGGATTAGTTCTTGACATAAAAATTGGCAAATCTGGCAGAAGTTAAGAGATATAAACATGGTTAAAGGGTCAGCTTGTTTTGATTACCACCTTTAGATAACTTAAAAAAGAAAAGGGTTTTCATTTCGATAGCCTAGAATATATTTTTATTTATTTATTTATTTATTTTCAACCACTTTTTGCTTATTGTATACCGATGTTGGTTATTTTGTTGCTTGAAAGGATATATTTCTCGGATGGTTTTGTGCAAATTTTATTTAGATATAGGGATAACTTTTATCTGTCCACCTGACATCTAACATAAATATAAACAAGTGGGTAAGTGTAGTCGTAGATCGCACAAGGAGCTTCGTTTATCATTTCTTTCAAATATTTCACATTTAATTAATAAACACAAATTTTCTTAATTTATAATTATTAAATTCCAACATAGATGGTAGCATCAATAAATTTAATTTAAAATATATATATATATATATAAGGAAGTTATTTATTTTAACCAAATTAAAAATGTTCAAATCAATTTATTTAAATAAATCCAAAATTCCAAATTTTTTGAAATTTAAAAAAGTTAGCGGGATATAAATAAAATTTTGAATTTCTAAAAATGAAAAAAAATTTAAATGAAATTTACAATGCTGAATCGCAATAATTTTTAATAGCAATAATAAATCGCAATAGTTTTTAAAATAGAAAAAAAAAGTGAATTCCAAAAAAGATTTTGAATGTCAGTAATTAACTATCACAGCATAATAAGCCCTTAAATTGGCAAAATATGTGAAATTTATTGAATTACATCCATCCTAATATGAAAATTTCAACTTCCAAAACCGGGATTTGAATTAAAAACTTTCTACTATTTACGAGCGAAATGCTTTATCTCCAAGCTATGTTATCTACACGGAAAAAAAACTTTGAAATCAAGATTCTCTTTTAAAATTTAAATCGTAAAAATGAACGGATGACATTGAAAAATAATAATTTAATTAAAATAATAGACTTTTTCAAAATTTTATGGTTTGAGACACGAAGTATCCATCTATAAGTACACAAAATTTGAAGCTTCTGACATCTCGGACTCTATGATGGGCACAGAGTGATAGAGGAGTGAGACGAATAGGATTTATTTCGATGGACAAAACCCTAAAAATGAAAAAAAAAATCAGTTGAAAATTGTGACGGGATTACGACAAGGCATTTTATAACTGACCAATATTTTGATATATCTATTTTAATCTTTAATGTGTTTAGAATAATTTAATCATATGTATACATTGATTTTGACAGATGTAAATTTTCAATTTTTTGGGTGAAAAAAGTCCGGGCCAGGATTCGAACCAGGGATTTATTGGCTGAAGCCGCCAATGCTCTTCCAACTGAGCCATCCCAGACACGAACACTGGACGACTATTTCACCCAATTAACGTCAACAATCACTTAATTTCACCCAAAAAATGGAAAATTTACATCTGTCATAATTAATTTACCGATTGAATAATCGTGTTTAATCTAATACACATTGATTTATGTAGAAGATATTTGTAAGAAGTGTGTACATGAAGAAATAATCATTGGAAATGTATACAATAATAAGCTTCTTTTTCTTATTTCTTTATTGCATAGAGGGGAAAATACGATCCCCTCCCCCCCCCCCCCCGTATAGACATAAAACGTTAAGCTAAGTACAAAATATCTTCATGTACGGTTAGCAATAATAGAAACAATACATAAATTTTACTGTCACGTCCTCATGTTTATTTATCTTTTTATTATTATTTGTGAATTTAGTTATTTATTTAATTATTTATATTTTATTTAATTATTTATTTAGTTGTTTCATTTATTTATTTGACATAGCTTTCTTTATGTCGTTAAAATTAAATGACCAATAAATGACTTGCAACAGTAAGGTAGCCGTTATTTGAAAGTATTCTATTTTGAGAAGTTTGAATGATAGTGAAGTTCAGAGTAATGCCACATACGACAATTAATAAAAATACTTTTGGAAACTCGATTTTGAAAACAACAGATGGAAAATGTATTTGCATGCATGAAAAATCTGTAAATAATACACATTATGTCAAATAAGACCGATTGTGTAATAATTGGTGAATCACACAAACACTTCATTTGATGAGGTAAATGTTTACTGCATTAGTTTGTTCGAATTTAGAGATTAAAATTCTTGGTTTTCTCTATGTGAATGCTATATTATTATATTTTTTATCAAAAAACATTTTCTTCAAAATTTCAAGTACTTTTGTTTTTACTATTTAATTAAAGCTGTTATTTTTTTTTTTTTTTTTTTTTTTTTTTTTTTTTTTTTTTGCTCTATTCAACAAGCGCAAAACGTTTTGACACATTTACAAATTAATTTTTTAAAGGAAATAAAATTGGAAAACCTGACTAAGGAAACAATTTATAATCAAACTGTGTTTTCGGTTTTTTGATCAATAAATTACACATCGAGCTATAAGCGTTTTTGTCCACGTAACAAGGCGCTTTTCCCGCTTTTGTGTATTCCGATTCAAACTGCCTATTTTCCGATTTATTTTTGAATTCATTTTTGCTCTCAAATACACCAAACTTTCAAAATCTCTTATTTGGAAAGTACACAAGGTGCCGTAATTGTCTATTCTATGATAAATGCAGAAAATATTGCAGAAAAAGCAATCAAAAACGGCATTTCGAACCGATTTTTCCCTAGCGGGAGATTTGGGAACGAAAAAAAGGGTCATACTGATAAGGTAATTGTTTATAACTCAAATTCTAATGAATTGAGCGTAAAAAGACATCACACGGCACCTCATACGTCCCTTCAAGAATCCCCTCAGCAAGTTTTATGTTTCTACTTTTAAAAATGTGCCTGAAATTGTATCGGAAATTTTCGAGCTGTTGAAAGTGGAAAAGCGTTTTTTCGAATACACCCTTAACTGTTCGCTTAGTTGACTGATTTTTCTGCTTCTGCCGAGAAATTTGGCTCAAAACGCTCACTTTTACACTATTTTCTAAAGGATTTATTACGTTTCAAATAAAAAGCGAAAATGAGTGCGATCCGATAGTTTCTGAACAACAACACCTTCTAGTTCCACGCATCTCTGAGCTAAAAACTTAATGTCATAAACTTACCCTTTTTGATTTAAGAGCCTCCTTAAGGGTGTTCTCAACTGTTCCGCTCAACAAGCGCAAAACGTTTTGACATAGTATTTACAAATTCAATTTTTAAGAGAAAGATATAAAATTGGAATGCCTGACTATGGAAGCGATTTCGAATCCAACTGAATTTTCCATTTTATGATAATTAAATTACCTATCCAGCTCTAACTTATTCCGATCACGTGATCACCCGTTTTTCTCCTCTTTTCGGTCGGTTTTTCTGCTTCCGTCGGGAAATGTGCTCAAAAACGTCAACTTTGAAGACTTATTATGAAAAATCTATTGTGTTTTTTTTTTTTTTTTGTTTTTTTTTTTTTAAACAGAAAATTAAGTGCAATTAGACAGTTTTTGAATAACAACCCCTGCTATTTTCGTGCATTTCCGAACAAAAATAAATTAAAGCATGTGTCATAAACTTACCCTTTTTGATTTAAGGATGTTATTTCGATTCAAACTGCTTATTTTCCGATTTATTTTTGAATTCACTTTTGCTCTCATATGCATCAAACTGGCAAATTGTCTTATTCAGAAAGTACTCAAGGTGCCGTAACTGTCAATTCTTTGATAAATGATTAAAATATTGCAAAAAAAGCAATCAAAAACGGGATTTTGAACCGATTTTTCCGAAGCAGGAGTTTTGAGAACGAAAAAAGTGTCATACTTAGAAGATAATTGTCCATAAATCAAATTCTATTGAATGGAGCGTAAAATGACATCATACGGCACCTTGTACGTCTCTTCAAATATCCCCCCAGCAAGTTTCATGTTTCTACTTTTAAAAATGTGTCTGAAATTGTATCAGAAAATTTCGAGCTATTGAAGGTGGAAAAGCGTTTTTTCGAATACGCCCTTAAGAGCCCCCCTTAACAAATATTTAAAATATCGTAATTGGACTAACACACTTTAAGCTTTATTAACCACCATTTCACCTAGAGTAAATGAATGGCGTGACATCCGACACACGGCTACTAGAGCAAAATCAGTGATAAGGTTATTCGCTTTGAAGATCAGTTAACAAGAGCCTAATTAACCGCCCCAAAGTGCATTTGTTTCAATCCCTTGTGAAAACTTGTTTTCTCACAGTGATAAAGCTGAACGTTCATTATGAATTATCAGCGGGAGGTAACTGATTGCTCTAACCGAGAAAGGTTAAAAAGACCCTCAAATCTCAAATAGCATCTTCTCCGATTCCTTTCCGGTCTCCGATGAAGAGGATGGCTATCGGACAGTTTCTAAATGACCATGGTAGCTGAAAGCGTACACCATACTCTTTATCGAAGAATGCAGGACCTCGTTTTCTCTTTTCGTTATTTTTAGTGAGAAAAGTCGGAATATTTTACAACTTTGCAATAAATTCCAATGGAGGAATTCCTAAAGTAGAGTATTAATCCCTTTCTCCTCCATTGCCTTTTACTTACCCATCATACGTAGTATAGGGTAAATCTTGCAATCGTTTTGAAAATCGAAAAAAAATTTTTGACGGATTTACACGTTTTAGATAGTGGAAATTCCGAAAAACATATTTTTAGAAAAAAATTTTTGCCGTCCGTCTGTCTGTCTGTCTGTAAACGCTCTATCTCCCGAACAAATTGAGATAGAGACTTGAAATTTTGTATGTAGTTAGTATGTAAGAATGGGACGAACCCTATTTAATATCAGCAACCTCGATTATCCGGAACTATTTTTTTCGGACTCTCAAAAAATTCATTCTGATGAAAGGTATATAAAAATTTTCGAATTTTTTTGTTCTAAGGAATGGACGTAAAAGGCAATAAAATTACACACATTTTGAATATAGAACGAAGTCGATCGGATTATTAGTTGCAGAGATATTTGTAATCTTGTTTTCCACATTCTTCGATTTTTCATGACCCTGTATTTCATTCAAATTTCAACTCAGAAGTATATTTTAATTGGAAATGAGACGCTTAATCCGACGCACTTAATTGTTAGTTAATAGAATTATTATTTTTGGAGTTATAAGGATGTTTCTTTTACGCAGTTCGGTACTACTTGAGTAGTTTGGCGTTTTATATAATTTGTCGAAATTGGTACATCAGCGGTTCTTCAATACAGCATTACTATGTATATTAACAATATTTAAATTTTGCTTATGAATTGCAATGCATTGTATAAATAGTTTCACATGTTTTATTTTCATATACATATCCATGATGGGTAAGTATTACGGTGGCCCCCAACGACTAGTTTTTAATAGTATTTACGTCTATAAAGGGACAGTGTGAGTGGACATTATTAAAGGGTGTATTCGAGAAAATATTTTTCCGCCCTCAACAGCTCAAAATTTTCCGATACATTTTCAGGCTCACTTTTTAAAAGTAGAAACATGAAACTTGCTGTAGTGATTTTTGAAGAGGTGTATAAGAAGCCGTGTGATTTCATTTTTTGCTCAATTCATTAATATATGATTTATACTCAATTACTTTCTCAATATGACCATTTTTTCCAACCCCAGACTTCCCGCTTCGGAAAAATCTATTCAAATCGTCATCTTTAAAGTATTTTCTGATTTATTTTATTTTATTTTATTTTATTATTTTATTATTATTATTATTATTATTATTTTTGCATTTATTAAACAATCGACAAGCACGGCACCTTGTGTACTTTTTGAATAATTTTTGCTGCATTTTGAGCTTATTCTGTCGACGATAACTTTCAGAATTTTCAAGTTATGGTTTTGAAACATTTGATAAAGCTGCTTTATACATTTAGCAAACACATCATGCAAATTATATTTTGATTGCATTCACGCATGCGTAGTGAAACATTATTTAGAAAACCTGCTCATTTTTCCTACTATTTTTATTATATTTTAATTCTGATTACAAGATATTGTGTACAATGATGTTTGTCATATTTTCTGAAAACAACATTTTTTGATATTTAGAATTCTGCAAATTATAAACAAAGAAAAAAACTTGATAAACTTTTGAACTGTTTTTATAAAAACCTTAATTTTTTTTACGGGTATATATGTATCCACATAAAAATGAACACAGTTTTTATTTCAATAAGCCACTTAATCATAATTTACGTTTGAACACTTTTGCTACATTAGCATTGAAAAGGTTATCCAAAAGATATTCGTTCTTTTCCAATTTTTTGACCGTCTTCTATGGGGTTTCGGGAAAAGTCTTCGCGGAAATGTATGACCTGTACTATTATGTTTACACAATTAGAGTCTTAGGATAATTTCTCATGTATTTTTATAGCTATTTAACCCTTTGACGGTTAAAGCACTTCTATTCATAAAATACTAAAATGATTGAATGACACCGGAATTTCAAAACAAATTTTTTTCATAATATATAAATGTATTTTAAAAATTCCGGTGTGAGTATGGCTTTTCGCAATTCAAATTAAGCGGTATTCTGGGCGCGTATACGCGCTTATAACCACAAAAGGGTTAACAAAGCGTCTAAATTTGCAAGTGGCCTGTCACCTTTGGCCATATAGTGAGTAATCCTTTCTATATCTACAATCTAATATGACCTTATAAAACCTCCCTTTACTAATCTTGTGCTCCAATAGACTCGTTTTTTACTTACCCATCATACGTAGTATAGGGTAAGTCTTGCAATCGTTTTGAAAATCGAAAAAAAATTTTGTCGGATTTACACGTTTCAGATAGTGGAGATTCCGAAAAACATATTTTTAGAAAAAAAAAAAAAAAATGCCGTCCGTCTGTCTGTCTGTAAACGCTCTATCTCTCGAACAAATTGAGATAGAGACTTGAAATTTTGTATGTAGTTAGTATGTAAGAATGGGACAAAGCATATTTAATATCAGTAACCTCGATTATCCGGAATTATTTTTTTCGGATCTCGAAAAATTCGTTCTGATGAATGATAAATCAGGTAAAAATTATTTTAAGGAACGGGCATAAAAGGCAATAAAATAACACACAATTTGCATATAAAACGAATTGATCGGATTATTAGTTGCCGAGATATTTGTAATCTTATTTTCCACATTCTTCGATTTTTCATGACCCTGTATTTCATTCAAATTTCAATTCAAAGGTATATTTTAATTGAAAATGAGACGCTTAATCCAACGCAGTAAACTGTTACTTTATATTATTATTATTTTTGGAGTTATAAGGATGTTTCTTTTACGCAGTTCGGTACTACTTGAGTAGTTTGGCGTTTTATATAATTTGTCGAAACTGGTACATCAGCAATTCGCTAATAGAGCATTACAATGTATATTAAAAATATTTAAATATACATTTTAAATTTGTTTTGGAATTACATTGCATTTTATAAATAGTTTTCACATGTTTTATTTTCATATGCCTCTCCACGATGGGTAAGTATTACGGTGGCCCCCAACGACTAGTTTTTATGGCATTAATAACGGTACAAATAAATAACAGGACTCATTAGTCTTTTGGAGTTATAGCCTGTCAACAGCAGTCTTTCAGACGTTCCTCGCATTATGCAGCAATAATGTACTTCAGAAACCGGAAGGCATAAATTATCACCTTCAATTACTCAGATGATTATCACCATCAGAAATGGCCATCATCACCAAAGGTGCTAATGATTGATAAAACTAGACCTGAAGCTATCTCTTGGTATAAGATAGATAATACAAGTCAAATGAGTAAAAGGATAGATACGAAAAAGATATTTGATCGATTCTAATTAGAAATACATTGGTGCATACAGAACCTTATATACTCAAATAAAGTAATGGTAGAAAGTTGATATCTAAATCTGGCGATTTAAAATAGAAGCTTTGACAATTATCTCTTAAGGGTGTTCTTAACTGTTCCGCTCAACAAGCGCAAAACGTTTTGACACATTTACAAATTCATTTTTAATGCAAATTATAAAATTGGAATACCTGACTATGGAAGTGATTTCGAATCGAACTTATTTTTTCATTTTATGATCATTAAATTACCTATCCAGTTCTAAGCTATTTTGATCACGAGATCACCCGTTTTTCCTTTGCTTTTCGACCAGTTTTTCTGCTTTCGTCGGAAAATGTGCTCGAAAGTGTCAACTTTGAAGGCTTGTTACGAAAAATCTATTGTGTTTTTTAAAAATCAGAAAATTGAGTGCAATTAGATATTTCTGAATAATAACACCTGCTGTTTTCATGCATTTCCGAACAAAAATAAATTAAAGCATGTGTCACAAAGTTGCCGTTTTTTATTTAAGAACACCCTGTATTTCCACCTTCAACAGCTCAAAACTTTCCGATACATTTTCAGACTCATTTTTTAACGCAAACACATGAAACTTAGTGAGGTGATTTTTGAAGAGATTTATAAGATGCCGTGAGATTTCATTTTTTGCTCAATTCTTTAGAATTTGATTTTTGAACAAATATTCTCTCAGTATGAAAAAAAAATTTTTTTTTCGTTCCTCAGATCACTCGCATCGGAAAATTCCGTTCATTGCGCTAAATTTGACAACCTTTTTTGTAATATTTTCTGCAATTATCACAAAATTGACAAGCACGGCACATTGATACAGCTTCTAAATAAGAGAATTTACCAGTTTGATGCGTTTGAGAACAAAAGCGAATTTAAAAATAAATCAGAAAATAAGCATTAAAGACATAGTTTACCTTTTAAACATTTTTTTCCCCATATGCTTGCAGACTAGTTGCACTCCAAAGTTCAACTAAAAGTAAATTTTGAAAAAAAAATATATATAATTAATTAAAGTTTTTAAAAAGTTTAAAAAAATATATTTTTTTTTTTAATTCATACTACTTTCTTACAATATTTGGACTAATTATTATTATTATTATATTTTTCATACGTTTATCACACAAGATTGTGCATGAATTTTTAGACACATCTCATATTACATTTGAGGGTGTATTCGAAAAAATGCTTTTCCACCTTCAAGAGCTCGAAATTTTCCGATACAATTTCAGACACGTTTTAAAAAGTAGAAACATGAAACTTGCTGAGTAGATTTTTGAAGAGACGTATAAGGTGCCGTGTGATGTCTTTTTACGCTCCATTCATTAGAATTTGATTTATAAACAATTATCTTCTCAGTATGACCCTTTTTTTCTTTCCCAGATCCCGTGCTTCGGAAAAATCGGTTCAAAATGTCGTTTTTGATTGCTTTTTCTGCATTTATCAAAGAATCGACAATCACGGCAGCTTGTGTAGTTTCTAAATAAGACAATTTGCCAGTTTCATGCATTTGGGAGCAAAAATGAATTTAAAAAAAAAATCGGAAAGTAGGCAGTTTGAATCGAAACACACCCTTATTATTATTTTTTAGTGATATATGTAATGTAAAACAAAGAAATCTAATACATTTTCATATACTTTTATTTCTCTATTTTTTTAATAATAATAACCTAATGAAAGCTAATTCCATGTGTATACTTATCACAAATTTAATAAAGAACACATACAAGAAATTTTAAATCTCTTTCTCAAATATGAAAAAAAGCTTTTACATTTTGAAAACAAGAAAGTGAATAAAATCTGAACATGGAGAAAAAGCTGTTTAAAATTTCATTTCATGTATGAGGAATTGCGCTGGTTGTATAAACAAAATCTGCAATATCTGGCGATATTAATTGACGTATGGGTAAATATATGGTGTCAAATTGTTCATAATTAAACAGACTTTCATTTATTTTTTAAAAACAAAAATAGATTTGTCATATCCTGATGCATTCTGTTTTGATCTGTAACACCATTTTGTAAAAAAAAAAAAAAAAAAAAAAAAAAAAAAAAAAAAAAAAAAAAAATCGTTTTATTATATTTATTAAAGCCGGACTAGACATTTCCTGATGTAATACAACCATACCTAATTTATAAATTATTTCCCACATTGCAGTTCTTTTCAAACAGAAAAATTAGAAAGCGGTAGAAACACTGAATTTATTTATTAATTTTTCCAATTGACCCACTGGGGCTTCTGACGCGTCAATTACTGTATGATAAGCATTCCATTAAAAATAAACAAACAAAACTTCTCAAAAGAGTCGGTTCTAAAATATATCGCATAGGAGAAGTTCCTTTGACACAGGAACTCTTCTGGAACTAAAGAAGAACTTTTACATTCAAAGAATGATGAAAATGGCTAAGGGAAACGGTACAAAACATCTAGTAATCTACTGGCAAGTTATTTAGGAACAGATAAGGAAGGACGTTTTTTAAATGATGCCCCCCAAAATATCATCTATTCTTTTGACCTTTAACTCATCTGATAAAAAATAACTCTTCATTATAAAACTATTAAAGCCGAACTTGCCTTTTCCTGACGTAATATAACCATGAAGATATTTCCTATTATTATTATTAAGTTTTTTATATGATTTTACCTAGTTTAATAAATTTCTTTCGACAATGCTGTCCTATTCAAACAGAAAAATACAGAAAGCGGGAAAACATTGACAATTTTTAGTTTATTATATTTTTTTTTTTTTCAAAACAGCTGCAAAACGAAATGACCTACTAACTCTTCTGGCGCCTCAATTACTGTACGATAAGTATTCTAGAAAAAATAAATAAACAAAATTTCACAAAAGGGTCGATTTTAAAATATATCGCATAGGAGGAGTTCCTTTGACACAGAACTCTTCTGGAACTAAAGAAAAACTTTTAAATTGAAAGAGTGATGAAATTGGCAAAAGGAGAAAGTACAAAACGTCCTATCATCCACTGGGCAGTTATTTAGGAATTGAAAAAGGAAGGAAGTCTTTAAAATGACACTCCCAGAAGTATCATCTATCCTGGTGCATTCTGTTTTGACCATATTCTACAGTAGCTCATCTGATAAAAAAAGAGCCTCTTCATTATAGAGCTAATAAAGCCGGACTAGCCACTGGTTTCGAATGTCCGAAAAACGCTCCCCTGGGGTTGAGCCAGGAAAGCAGGTTTTCTTCTTTGTCGACAAACCTAATCGTTTTCCAAAGCTAATGCGAGCGATTCGTCATGAGGTGTGTTTAAGTCATATATCACTTCACACGGACAGATAGGGGAAGCTTTCAGCCTTCGAGGTATCTGCCTACATGAAGTTTCACAAATGGGTTCATATATCTTTCAGGAGGCACAGGAGAAATGAGGTTTTAATGAGAATAACCTGCAGTAAAATGTGGGATAGCTGGGACAACTAATAAACCTCAGGTGTATTATGGTTTAATATCGCTTTTTTCTGCTAGTTAAGTCATTTTTTAAGTGAGAAAAGGACGTTTACTGGCTTAATTGACTGCATCTGTAAATCATCGAGGTTGGACTGGTTGTCACATGTTTTACCACTGTGGTAGAATTTTACGAGTTATTCATGATCAGCAGATTTTCTGGGAAGCATGAAAAAGCTATTATATCGTTAAACGCTTATATAAAGCCAAAACCATAATAAAAGAGAAAGAATCATTCGTAGTCGTTCTGTTTATATACCCTCGATTGTGCAAAAGAATTTTTTCCCTTTATTATAACGCACACTTATTCGAAAAATATCACAAATCAATTTATTTAGAAGCAAAAAAGTTTTCAAACACGGAAGTAGATTGTGATTTACATAAGCTTGACCAGCATTTACTTCAAATCTTCACAAATGTGATTGAAAGTTATTTATTTCTTTCCAATTTATACCCGAAAATTTAATGATTTGCAAACTATAAATCACAACAACATTAGATGTAAGAAATAAAAAAAAGCGTATTAATTCGGACATTCGAAGATGGTAAGGTATTTTTGAGATTTTCTTGTATTATTGAGCTATCTGGAAAGCTTTGCGCGAATTTCAATTAAATTTTGAGCTAATGAAATAAGCATATTTTTCATTTCAACTCAAAATTAGGCGGGGGTTTTCCGCTAATTTTAGATTTTCTGTCGGTTTTAAAATTTTTATCATTTCTAAAAAAGCTGAATTTTATGAAACGTTTTATTAAATGTCTTTTAAAGAGCACTTTAATAAGAAAATGATTTTCCATTTAAAGAATTATAAAGATTTTTAAAAATATTTTTAGATCATGTGATGTAATGTTAATTTTGTTACATATTTTTGTACGTGAGACTTTTATCTCATTGTAGTTTTTATATTTTAAGGTTAACCAGGTGTTTTATAATCAGACTTATTTAAATATGTGATTCGTAAATAGATGCGCTTTTTTCCTGGTACACTTTTTTTCGAGTGCGCTTTTTTCCGGTGCCCTTTTTACCGCCTACTGGTCAATCCATATAAAGTAATCCATAGTTTTCTATTTGATAATTAAATATAAAATCCTATTTTGTATGTTATTCATCTCATATGTCGACAGTTCAAATCAACTATTATTTTATTTTTATTTTCATTTGTTAAGGCATGACGAGAATTTTTGTAAGATGGTGCATACTTTTTTCCCTTCTTTTTAGGCTTTAACGGTTACCTTAGTCCTAGTAAATCCTAAAATTAAATTTCGAATGTTTGTAAAATAAAATTTTGTAAATTAAATTATGCTTCTAAAAAACTCTTCAATATGATTTTTTACACCAATTCTTTATTAAAATAAATTTTATGGGGGAAGATAATTTTTTGAATGTTTACTCCCTTTTTACATTTGCTATAAAGCAAAAACGGGCCACATGAAATGCTGAAGTCATATTAATGGCAAGAACAATCTAAAAAAAGAAATACCTTTTTTTAAATCGCAAATTATTTACCTTCTTAACATCGCGCAGTTTAAATTTTTACACCATCAAATAGCGAAAAAAAGTATACTTTCAATTTTCTGAAAACAGCTACCCCAAGTTAAAAATTGTATGATTATTAAAAATAATATTCAAACATGATTTTTTAAAAAAAATCTTTCAAAAAAGATGGGAAAAAAATCCTAACTCGATTACGAAATATTAACTCATTTTCACTTAAAACAAAGTAAATAATTATGAATTTTCAGTATTAAAAGGGACCATATTGGGGATAATTTTAAGAAGGAAAGCAGTTGTTAGTGATAGAAACATTGCGCAATTCGTAAATAATTTCCTCCGTTGTGCAACAAATGACAATTATCATGGCATCATAAATAAAGTTAAGTGCTCGTTAGAGTGACCTTGGAAACAGTGATTACGAGTGAACAATTACAGGTTTACAAAAACTGTCAAAACTTTCAAAATGACTCTTTTTTATTAATAATTGTTTCTATATTATGATTTATGTATGTATCGATTTAAATTCATTCTGTTCTCTGTTTTGTAGCTTGATGTGAGCACTATCCTTTTTGCTGTGTTTGTTTTTCTCGCGTGTGAAAATTAAAGTAGAAAATGAAGAAGTGTGTATACAATAATTTGTGTGTGTGTTTTACACTTACCATATAATAATATTATACGTCTTTATCAAGATGAATTAGTGCAGTGTATAGATCAAAATGTGAATATGCCCGGTTCCCTTCCCCTATGGTGGATTTAATTGTTGGATACTTATATGAAGAAGAATTCATCGGGTGAGTACCATTTACTCTCCTATTTAATTCTGATTAATGATAAGAAATGAAGAAAAACTATTGTATTGAGGATATAGTGACAACTCACGCCATTATTAAGACAAACGTCTTTCAATGATTATGAGAACGATCTAAAAAGATATATCAATTTGATAACATAGTGATATACTAATTTCACACAAATAAAAAATATCGAATAAAAAAAAAACAAATAAAAATATAAGCTTAGAATGGCTACATTAAAAGATAATTATTCAATTGAAAAATTGACAGCAACGAATTACGGTACATGGAAATTTAAAATTGAAATGCTCTTAACTAAAGAAGAGCTGTTCCATGTAATAACCGATAATCCACCGACCCCTTTGACCGATCAATGGTCCAAAAATGATAGGAAGGCCCGGGCATTGATAAATCTAACTATCGATGATTCACAGATAACCCACGTTAAGAACCTACAAACTGCTAGACAAACATGGGATGCATTAAAAGAAATCCATGAAAGATCAAACCTCACAAGCAAATTGTTTCTCCTTAGAAAGTTATATAGTATAAAATTAGCAGAAAATGGAAATATGATAAATCATATTACAAAAATAATGGAGCTCGTTGATCATTTGGCAGCTATAGGCGAAATAATTGATAATCACCACATTTCCGCGCTCCTCCTGTGCTCTCTGCCCCAGTCTTATGATAATTTAATTACTGCTCTCGAAAGTAAAGAAGAAGCACAATTAACTCCGTCATATATTAAAAATAAGTTGATTGACGAGTTTAATCGTCGAAATGAAAACTATGAAAGTATTGATAATACAGCGAAAGCTTTTAAAGCTCAGAAAAAGTTTCCAGCTAAAAAAGAATCAAAATATTGTTCGATTTGTAAAATGAGAAGCCATAACACACAAGAATTTTGGCACAATAAAAACAAAACACACACAACACAACAAAATCAACACAACAAAAATTACAAAAAACACTATTCTACATCACTCGTTTTTCAAAGGGGTGAAAACAATTTTAAGAATGAACAAGCATCGGAATCGTATAACAGGTTTAATCGCTATGAAGGAAAAAACAATACATGGAGAAACAGCGAAAACAAAGATTATGCATTTATAACACAAGGGATAGAAAATAAAACATTCATTGTGGATAGCGGTAGCTCAAGTCACATTGCATCCTCTGAATCAATGTTTACAGAGATAAAATCGAGGGAAAAAACAAACGTGACTATCGCAAACGGAAAAAATCTTATCGCTTACGGTTCAGGCGATGTAAATTTAAATACGCTGACATCGGATAATAAAATTCATAAAATAACACTTAAAGATGTACTTCTAGTACCTGAAATCGAAACGAATTTACTATCAGTCAGCAAAGCAACCCAAAACGGATGTGAGATTGTATTTAAAAATGACCGATGCTCTTTCAAACTTAACGGAGAAATCTGCTTAGAAGCACAAAAGGTAAATAACCTCTATGAAGTCCAGTTGGCTAACAAAAACCACGCGAACATTACACAAACGTGCAACAATAAAAATTGTCTAGAACTATGGCATAGAAGGTTAGGACACATAAATCTAACATCGATTAAAGAAATTACACAAAAGGAATTAGTAAGAGGTATCCAGATAAACAATTGTAAACATAATATAGATTGCGAACCGTGTATTAAGGCGAAATTAACTGATGAACCCTATCCGAAAGTTGTTCAGTATAGAGCAAGTAAAAGGCTTCAACTTATTCACTCGGATGTTTGTGGATCTTTTCAGACACCCACGATTGGGGGGAAATCATATTTCTTGACTTTTATCGATGACTACTCGCGATTCACAATAATCTATCTATTGAAAAGAAAAAGTGAAGTCTATGAAAAACTCAAAGAGTTCATTGCGCTAATAAGCAACAAATTTGGTGAAAAACCGAAAGAAATCAGAACGGATAATGGGGGAGAATTTACATCAGATGAAATTGAGAATTATCTCAAATCAAATGGGATAAAACATCAACATACAGTCCCATATTGTGCAAGTCAAAATGGGGTGGCTGAACGGAAAAATAGGTCGTTAGTTGAGATGGCTAGGACAATGTTAAATGAATCAAATCTACCTTTAAAGTTCTGGGGGGAAGCAATCTGTACGGCAAACCACCTACAAAATAGACTGCCTACAAAAGCTAATGCAAAAACGCCATATGAATTATGGACAGAAAGACAGCCAAACTTAAGTTACGTTAAAGTATTTGGCTGCAAAGCCTTCGCTTATATTGACAAAGCCAGAAGACAAAAATTAGATAATAAAGCTGTTGAAGGTATTTTTGTGGGATACGACAATGAATCTAAGGGATACCGCATATATGTAGGAGGAAATGAAATAAAAATCGCGAGAACGGTAAAATTTCTTGAAAATAAATTCAAATACGTAAATGATAAGCCTGAAATTGAACAAAAACAAAATGAAGACGAAAAACGCAATTGTAAAAATCTCGTGGAGATAGAAATTTCGAACGGAAAAACAACACCATCTGCGTCTCAACAACAAATTGTGGAACTAAGGCGCTCAGATAGAATAAATAAAGGCGTACCTCCTGATAGGCTTATATATATTGTCAAAAACGACAAAATTAATGAACCAAAGGATTATAAGGAAGTTAAATTAATGGAAAACTCTCCGGTAAAACAGAATTGGATAGAAGCCATGGAGAGCGAAATGAATTCTTTAAGAAAAAATAAAACATGGTCAATTGTAGATCCTCCACCGAATAAGAGAATAATAGGTTGTAAATGGACTTACAAATTAAAGCGTGACAATACCGGAAAAATCCAAAAATATAAGGCACGTTTAGTAGCTAAAGGATATACGCAAAAGTTCGGAGAGGATTACGACGAAACCTACGCACCGGTCGTATCGTATACTACGATAAGAGCATTATTAATAGCGGCATTGCACCAAAACTTAAATGTTAAGCATATAGATATTAACACCGCGTTCTTACATGGGGAACTTGATGAGGAGATATACATGTCGCAGCCGGAAGGATTCGTTGAACCAAACCAGGAAACCAAAGTTTGTAAATTAAATAAGGCAATCTACGGACTTAAGCAAGCCGCGAGAGCGTGGCATAATAAAATAACAGAAACACTAAAAAACATGAATTTCATTCAAAGTAAAATTGACACATGTCTTTTTACACAGAAAAGGAATAATGAAACAACCTATATAATAACATACGTCGATGACCTCTTAATTGCAGGGAAAGACGAAACCATTGAGGAAATAATCGCGAACTTAAATAAAGAGTATGAATTAAAGAATTTAGGGGACGTAAGCAATTATTTATCCATGAACATTCGAAAGGTAAACAAAAGCTACTTAATTAACCAAACTTCAAAAATTGAAGAGTTAATTAATAAATTCAATTTACAAGAAGCAAAACCATGTAGTACACCCATGGAAACAAATTACACTCACTTTAAAGATGATGACAATATTTTACCAAACAACACACAGTACAGACAAGCCATAGGTGCACTCTTATATCTTGCCACAGTGAGCAGACCTGACATTTGTGCAGCTGTCAACATCTTAAGCCGAAGGAACGAAAAGCCAAGAATGAAAGATTGGAACTGTGTAAAGCGGGTCATGAGGTATCTTAAGACAACAAAAACCTTTAATCTAGTTATAGATGGAAATTCAAAACCAACGCTAGAAGTCTACGCGGACGCTGATTGGGGTGGAGACACAGAATCAAGAAAATCGACAAGTGGTAATGTATATTTGCTAGGTAAAAATCCCATACTTTGGTCAACTAAAAAACAATCCTGCATAGCTTTATCTTCTGCCGAAGCTGAGTACATCTCAGCAGCTAATGCAGCTAATCAAGTCAAATGGCTGGTGAATTTACTTGAAGAACTCAATATCTCACAAACATATCCTATAGAACTCTTCGAGGATAATCAGTCGGCTATAAAAATGATAGAGCTTGAAAAACATTCAAGTAAAACAAAGCACATAGAACTTAGATATCATCTCATAAAACAACTGAAACAAGATGGCATAATAAAACTCGTATATTGCCCAACCAAAATCATGATAGCTGACTTATTCACAAAACCCCTGCCAAAACCTCTTTTTGAAATTCACAGGAAGAACTTGCATCTGAGTGACAACACAACTTCAGAAATTAAGGAGGAGTTGATAGAAACATTGCGCAATTCGTAAATAATTTCCTCCGTTGTGCAACAAATGACAATTATCATGGCATCATAAATAAAGTTAAGTGCTCGTTAGAGTGACCTTGGAAACAGTGATTACGAGTGAACAATTACAGGTTTACAAAAACTGTCAAAACTTTCAAAATGACTCTTTTTTATTAATAATTGTTTCTATATTATGATTTATGTATGTATCGATTTAAATTCATTCTGTTCTCTGTTTTGTAGCTTGATGTGAGCACTATCCTTTTTGCTGTGTTTGTTTTTCTCGCGTGTGAAAATTAAAGTAGAAAATGAAGAAGTGTGTATACAATAATTTGTGTGTGTGTTTTACACTTACCATATAATAATATTATACGTCTTTATCAAGATGAATTAGTGCAGTGTATAGATCAAAATGTGAATATGCCCGGTTCCCTTCCCCTATGGTGGATTTAATTGTTGGATACTTCAATGAAGAAGAATTCATCGGGTGAGTACCATTTACTCTCCTATTTAATTCTGATTAATGATAAGAAATGAAGAAAAACTATTGTATTGAGGATATAGTGACAACTCACGCCATTATTAAGACAAACGTCTTTCAGTTAGTAGCTTGCCCTTTTTTAGAGTTTCATTCATCGGACGAAACCCTATTCGTCTCTGTCTTCCGTCTGTTTTTCCATCACAAAGTCTGTACACAACAAATGCATAAGTCACAGACTTCAAATTTTGTGTACTTTCAGCTGAGTACCTCGTGTCACACGACAATTAATAAAATTTTGAAAGAATCTATTATTTCAAATAAATGAATTTTTCATTGTTATCCGTTCATTTTTGTAGTTTAAATTTTAAAACAAAAATTTATTTTGAAAGTTTTCATTGTAGCCACCAAAGTTTGGTGATACAGCAACTCCCTAGTAAACAGAAGGCTCTTAGTTAGATCCCAGGTACTGGAAGTTGTAATTTTCATATGAGGATCGATTTAATGAAAAGAAATCTTGTTTTTTTTGTCAATTAAAGGATTTATATTATTAGAGTTTCGTCCTTCGGACGGTAAACGGAAAAAAAGTGACCGGAAAAAAAGTTATCGGAAAAAAAGTGACCTAAACTACAAAAGCGGAAAAAAGTGACACGGAAAAAAGTGACACGGAAAAAAGTGGCACGGAAAAAAAGTGACAAGGATTGGTTTTGGGGATTTATTATTGATTTTGGGGATTCATTGGTTAAGCATGAAAGGGAGATCGGGGGACGGGGGGCTCATAATTTAGGTAAATGGGTTTTTCATGCTGAATTAACTATTTTGGTTCAATTTTTGGATATACATTCATACTGAAAACACGCTTGCCTGATTAGTTTTGGGAAGGGACGATTACCCCCCCCCCCCCCCCCCCATCCGTCCTCAATTAGATGAATGGGTTTTTATGCAGAATTATCCAACTTGTGTCAAATTTGCATATAGGTTCTTTTCGATAAGGCTTATATATAGTATAAAGTGCCTGAAGAGTTTTAGGAGTTTAATGGTTAAGTATAGAAGGGGAACGGGGGATAACCTTTCTTAAATTAATGGCTTTTTACGGATAATTATCCGATTTGCTTCGAATTTTGGACATGGGTTAATTATGATAAGACATATTTCTGATTTTTTATGGGGTTCTTTTGCTAATTAAAAAGGGAGCGGGTGATTACTACCCCCGGCCTTAAATTAGATTTAAAAAAAAATTATGCACACTTATCCGATTTATTTCAAATTTTGGATGTAGGATCTTTCTCATAAAGTAAATTCCTGAATAGTTTTAAGGGTTTAATGGCTATGTATAGAGGGAGAACGGGGGATAAACCCCCTTAAGGGTGTATTAAAAAAAACGCTTTTCCACCTTCAACAGCTCGAAATTTTCCGATACAATTTCAGACACATTTTCAAAAGTAGAAACAAGAAACTTGCTGAGGATATTTTTGAAGAGATGTACAAAGTGCCATGTGTTGTGTTTTTACGCTCAATTCATTAGAATTTGATTTATAAACAATTATCTTCTCAGTATGACCCTTTTTTTTCGTTCACAGATCTCCCGCCAGGGGAAAATCTGTTCAAAATGCCATTTTTGATTGCTTTTTTCGCAATATTTTCTGCATTTATCAAAGAATTGACAATTACGGCACCTTGTGTACTTTCTAAATAGGACAATTTGCCAGTTTGATGCATATATGAGAGTAAAAATGAAGTTAAAAATAAATCGGAAAATAGGCAGTTTGAATCGAAATACACCCTTAAATTAAATAAATGGCTTTTTGCGCAGAATTATCCGATTTGCTTCAAATTTTCGATGTATATTCCTTATAAGAAGGCGTATCTCTGATTAATTATGGGGTTCTTTTGCTAATTAAATAAGGGAAAGCGGGCGATTAATCCCCCACTATTTAAATAAGATTTTTTTTTTCACAATTATCCAATGTATTTCAACTTTTGGATATAGGTTTTACCTGATAAAGTGAATCCCTGAATAGTTTTAAGGGTTTAATGGCTAAGTATAGAGGGATGAACGGAGGATAACCCACAAATAATCAGGAGTTCGCCTTATCATAATGAACGCACATTCAAAGTTTGAATCAAATAAGATAATTCTGCGTAAAAAGCCATTTATTAATTTAAGGGGGGTTATCCTCCGTTCCCCCACTGTATATGTCGGACGTTCCTTTCAGCCCGCACAACTTTGAAGAAAGTCCGTGGTAGTTATAGCTGCCACCACCGATATTACTAGGTGATATCGGTCACCCACTGTGAGGATTGTGTAAATGAATACTGACGCTGTCAATTAACTGAATTAACAGTTTATTTAGAATATATGTACACACTAAATACGCTATTTACCATTATATACAATTACAACTCGGATATAGGTGATCCGGTTCAACATTAAATTAAATACAGTAAAGGTTGGCTGTGTACTATTCGAATTACACCTTCCACCTCACACTCAATGCACGTTAGATTAACTTTATCGGAGATCACTTTCAAATCTCCCAACACATGGATACTCGGCCTGCACTTCTCGGCCCAGAGCACTAAACACCAGGACGTCTGTGTCCCTTGCTCTCCAGATACGCACTGCCTCCGCTCTACAACGCAGAGCACACCCTATCAGGACCTCTGTCCTACACTACTCTCTAGGTATGAACCCAGATACGAACTGAACTAATCTGAGATAAGACTTGCTCTTCTCAAATCACGGTGTTTCCCCAATGTCAACCCCCTTTGGGGCTTATCCATTGGACACATTCCACATTCCTTTCTTGATTAGTGACATGTTGCTTGTCAGCTCATCATCCACATACCTCACTGACGGATGAACACGCCTCTCCGCAATCTCCTCTTTCTCACTCACCACCTGTAGAGGATTACCTGTCAATTCTCCCTTCAACAAAGAAAGAATGTCACCTTGAAAATTCTAGTACACAGCCGGTATAATATAAAAGAGATTAAGATAGAGAAATAACGGAAATTCCAATCTTTAGCAGAGGTGGTCTCAGAACCTGACAGTATACTTAGCCATTAAACCCTTAAAATTATTCTGGGACTAACTTTATGAGAAAAAACATATATCGAAAATATGAAATACATCGGATAAGTGAACATAAAAAACAATTTATATAATTTAAGGGGATCGGAAAATCACCTGCCTTAATTTTTAATTAGAAAAATAACCCCATATGTAATCAGGGATACGCCTTATCATAATGAATCTATAATCCAAAATTTGTAGCAAATCCTATAATTCTGCGTAAAAAGTAATTTAATTTAAGTTAGGTTATATTCTATTCCCCTTCAATACTTAGATATCAAATCCTTAAAACTATTCAGGGATCCACCTTATCAGTAAACCCTATATTTAAAATTTGAAATACATGGGGCAATTCTGCATAAAAACCTATTTATCTAGTTTAAGGGGGAAATAATTGCTCGCCCCCCACCCTTTATAATAAGCAGAAGAACCCCATAACTAATCAGAGATACGTCTTATCATAATGAATCTATGTCCAAAATTCTAAGCAAATCGGATAATTATGCGTAAAAAGTTATTAATTTAATTTAAGAAAGGTTATCCTCCGTTCTCCCTCTATATATAACCATTAAAACTCTTCATGCATTATATACTATATAAGAGCCTTATCGAAAAGAACCTATATTCATAGGGCCCGACTTAGACAGTGGGGGGCCCTGGGGCAAACATTATTAGAGTGGCCCCCTTCTATCTTAAAAATGTTTGTGAATTATACTCAAGTGACTAAAATTAAAATTCAAACCTATTGTATGTATGCATAAATTTTGTACCAAGTACTGATTTCAGTATTTATATTTCACATCTTTATACATAATAACAGATGATAAATAATTTTAACTATTAATTTTCTTATGATGTAACTATTACTTTAAGGGAACGTGGGGCAGGGAAGCAAAGGGGGTAGGAGAAAAAAGACCCCTTAAAATTGAAAAAAAAAAGAATTTTGGTAGTATTTTGCTATTTTATATCATTTGGCCCTCTTTTAACAATAAACTTTTCTCTCTTTGGGGGCCCCCCTCAAACCGGGGGCCCGGAGCAATTGCCCCGCATGCCCCTGCCTTAGTCAGGCCCTGTATATTCAAATTTGACACACGTTGGATAATTCTGCATAAAAACCCATTCATCTAACTGACGACGGATGGGGGGGGGGGGGGTAATCGTCCCTTCCCAAAACTAATCAGGCAAGCGTCTTTTCAGTATGAACGTATATCCAAAAATTGAACCAAAACAGTTAATTCAGCATGAAAAACCCATTTACCTAAATTATGAGCCCCCCGCCCCCATCCCCCTTTCATACTTAACCAATGAATTCCCAAAATCAATCCTTGTCACTTTTTTTCCGTGTCCCTTTTTTTTCGTGTCACTTTTTTTCCTTGTCACTTTTTTTCCGTGTCACTTTTTTCCGCTTTTGTAATTTAGGTCACTTTTTTTCCGATAACTTTTTTTCCGGTCACTTTTTTTCCTAGATTCCCTTCGGACGTTCATAATATTTTTTGGAATTCAATTTTCTTTCTATTTTAAAAACTATTACTGTGAGTTATTGATGATTCAGCATTAAACTCCGTTTAAACAATTTTTTTATGTTTTTAGAAATTTAAAATTTTATTTATATTTAAGCTAATATATATTTTTTTTAATTTCGGATTTAAAAAAAAATTTGAATTTTAAATTTTATTGAAATAATTTAATTTAAACATTTTTAATTTTATTGAAATGAAAAGGTTCCTTTTATTATTTTTTAAAAATTAAATTTATTGTTACTACCATCTATGTAAAAATTTAATAATTATAAATTATCAATTTGGATTATTAAAGGATAAATTGTCTTGAAAAAAAATATTAAACGAAACCCTCCGTGCGATCTGCAATCACATTTACCTACTTGCTTAAATATTTTGTATTATAAAGTAAAAACATGCCATGAACAACGCTGATTTCATATCGACAATGACAACGACATGAGTAAAACATTTTCTTTCATTACAAAATCTTTGACATCTAAGCATCACCCAATTTCTATTTTCACTCAGTCGAATTGAAAAAGGTATTTTCAAATGCAAGTTTTTTGAAAAATAAATACAAATTAACTAATTTTTTTAATGAATTTTTAGAATAACTTACAAGGATGGTTAATAATAATAATAATAATAATAAAAATACGTTTAAAAGACGGGCATGCACAACCCAATTATGGATGATTGTATTTCTGTTAAAGTTATTTTTACTTTCAGAACCGGATCAGAAAGTGAAAATAACTTTATAAAAAATACTTGCGACCAAAATCGAAAAAGTAATCAAGGAAGCGATCTTGAGAGGGACCTCTGCTATCCAATGAAAAAATAAAATATTTAAAAATGTCAAAATGCGAAAGAGTTATTAAAAATATGCCTTCCCATAGGTGTAGCATTAGCTCGTGAGTGTCTTCGTGGGCAGGGACAGAAGCCTTAATATAATTTTATAACTGATATATGTAGTGTAAAACGGTGAAATCTAAAAAAACTTTAGATATTTTTATTTAAAATAATAATAATAACAATAACCTGAAAGTTAATTTCATGCGCAAGTTTATCATATACAGTCCTCCCCACTTAATCGGGTAACGGATAATCGAATACCCCGCTTATTCGAATAAAATCCACCGGAACCGAATTTAATCCCATTGGGCTAATGTTATTTTACCCCGCTTAACCGAATAGTTTTCACGAAATGTCCTCGCTTAATCGAATAACAAATGAGTGAGACATTTTGAAAAATGGGTGTGAAAAACACGTTTCGATTGGAATTTCCTCCACACTTTTTGTCACTTTCGGTTCTTACACAGAAAACAAATTTCCAGAACTCCCAGCATGGAATTCTCCTGGCAGGTGTATAATGGACTGGTCAAGTGAGTTCCCTTCCTTGTTCATTTTTTCGAATTAATTTCAAAAATGGTGAAATAAATTGGACAGTAATTTCGATCAATTTTGTATTTTGTTTACTTTCGTTTGTCAAAAGAATTTTTTTTTAACTTTTTCGATTTTTTTTACAGTTATTTTTAAAGGAGACACTTTCATTTTCAAAACCGGTTGCGAAACTGAAATCATCCTCATTAAAAACATCAGCAATAAAAATCGAATGTTAAAAACGACGACGCCCTTTGTACAGATCGATCTCAGCTATCCATTGCAAAAAAGATCATTTAAAAATATTGAAATGCGATAGAGATATCTATAAATTTCTTCTATAGGATTAGCATTAGCGAGCAAATCCTTACATGTGATCGAAGTATCCCTTTAATAATAATGTGTTCTCACTTAGAGGCTCAAGATGGTAATTGTGATAATACTCGGGAAAAAAAAAATCGTCCATATTTTACTCTAAAATTTCACATAAACCACCTTCATCTACTTTCTTAAACCTGTATAAAGTATGTAAATTAAATTCTAATAACAAAATTTGGAACCATGATCTGCATTAAATGTAATGCAAACAAAATGCATGTGTTTACTGTCATTGAACTACTGCGTATTTACTTGTCATTTTGTTTTTATTTGAGTTTGTATTATTCTATTAAAAATTTTAACGATTTTCTTAATGTAATTTGTAATTAAATATACTATATTTAATAATTTTGTCATTTTATTGCACCTTAAATATTACATTTATATGCCTCCCCGTTTAATCAAATACCCCGCTTAATCGAATATTTTTTCTGGAACCGTCAATATTCGTTTATGCGGGGCCGACTGTAATAAAGAACACGCACAAAAAGATTTTAAATCTCTATCTCAAATACAAAAAACGCCTTAAGGCCCTACATCAGTAACGCTCCGAGATAGAACGGCTAATGTTATTTCAATGGAAGAAATTTATCGCTTTCATTCCTTTGCATTTTGCTCAAATTTAATAATTTTTGTTGTTTTGAAAACCTGTAGGTTTAAACTATGCACGTCATTTTGAAATTTTATTTCTTTTTTTAATTTTAAGGCGATACAAGTGCGTTATTTTATAGTCTTTAAAATTCACCTTTAATGTCTTATTACGAAAAATCTGTTTGACATTTTAAAATTTGGTCAAACAGCATGCAGAGTTTAATTATTTAGCTTTCAGAAAATGATTTTATTTTGATTTTTAAAAAAATTTAATCTATGCTATTTGTATAAAAAGTTGAAGCACTTTGATTTAAAACAGTCGAAAATGGTGTTTAACTCCGCCTTTAAAAGGGAGACGCCTTAAAAGTAATTAGGGTGAAAGACGATATGGGTTTACTCTGTAGGGAGTCTTTACAGGGACGAAGGTGTAAAATCTTGCCTGTGGCTATTAGTAAAATGTTGTTTGCTGCTTTAGAATGAAAAAATAAAAACATCCTTTTCGGAATGCATGTCATCTGCAGTCGACAAAGGCAAAAGAAGAAAGGGCAGAAAGAAAATAACAATGGTTCTGACATTAAAAATGAATAGATATATTCGCGAATAAATACATTTGTATTAAATTTTTCTATATCTTTTTTTTTTGTATCATTCTTTTAGACAATTCTTAATGAATTAGTTTAAATGTTCCTTTTCATAAATATTTCATAAATATTTCTATTTTAATCAATAAAAGTTTGCAGTATACCCACTCTAAAATATAAAGTAATTATTATGCAATTCATGATTAAATTGGATAACACTAATTTAAAAGATAGAAATATATTTATTTTGACACTTCTATCGAAAATTCTGACTAATTTACAATACTTTAGCAAATATATTATGTTGCGGTAAAATTCACATCTGTAAATGATATATTTATGCTTTATTGTATATAAATTGTCTTTCCTTTCTTTTTCCCTTTCAGAAAGATAAACGAATGATTTTTAAAGTTCTTATACTATTTTAACTAAATAATACGTATATATTCCAAAGCCTGTCATAGTCTAACTGATCGAAATTTTAGAATTACGGTTTTTTCAGTCAGGCGAAAAGACAAACTCAATTATACTAAACCTACGGAAGATTTTTATAAAGATGCCATATTTTCATTCCAATTTTTAATTATTTTTTTTTCTGCATAGTATACCTGACGATGGTTAGTATAGAGGCCGCTTTTTACTTTTTTCGATACTGATTGTAGATTTTAAATATGAGGATAATATCACTTTTGAAAACGGTTCCGAAAATGAAACTGTCCTGTAAAGAAAATTAAAAAAGTAGAAAAAGGCCTTTGAAGAGATCGCTCCGAGCTATTAAAGGGGGGGAAAATATTAAAATGCAGACGAGATTTATTTATAAATTTCGACCGTTGGATTATCGTCGAAAGAATTATTATAAGCTAGTAAATTGTTTCGCTTAATTAAAGTTTTTTTTTTTTTTTTTTAAATACCCGTAAAATAAATCGAAAAATAGAAAATGGCCTTTGTGCAAATCGATATCAACTAGGTAAAGTAAGAAAAAAAAATACTTAAAACTATTAAAACACAGACGATAAACTTTTATAAATTTCTTTCATAGCATTAGCTTTAAAGCGAAGGCATTGTTTCGTTTAACTGCAGTAGCCTCTTTAAAATAAATGAAATCGTAAAGGCTATTCAATGTACGAGAAAATAATAATAATAATAATTTTTTTTAAATGTAGGCGAGATATCTTTATAAATTTCTACAATGGGATTTCGCTTGACTGAAGTAAGTCACTTTAAAATACCTGTATCGAAATCAAAAATTGTAATACGGTCTCAGTACAGAAAGATCTCAGCTGTTCAGTATAAAAAAGATTATTAAAATATAGATAATTTATAGATATTTCTATAAATTTCTGTCATAGGATTTCGCTTCATTGAAGTAAACACCTTTAAAATACCCGTAAAAAAAATCGAAAAAAATATAAAGAGGTAATTTGTAGAGAAATATCTCAGAAATTCAATGCTAAAAAAATCATTTAAAAAATTTAAATGTTGACGAGATATCTTTATAAATTTCTATAATGGGATTTCTCTCTATTCAAGTAAGCCACTTTAAAATACCCGTAAAAAATCTAAAAAATGTAAAAAGGTCTTTGTACAGAGAAATCTCCGATATCTAATGCCCCCCCCCCCCCGAAAAAAAGTTTAAAGACAATTAAAATACAAACGAGATATCTTTAAAAATTTCTAAAATGTGATTTAGCTCTATTGAAGTAAGTAATTATAAAATACCCGTGACAAAGTCGAAAAGATATAAAACGTTCTTTGTAAAGAAAGATATGAGTTATATAATGAAACAAAAATTACAAGTATTAAAACGATCTTTAGAAATGACTTTTAAATGATCTTAAAGATATCTTTATAAATTACTACCATGGGATTTTGCTTGATTGAGGTAATCATCAGTTTATATTTACTAGTAGACGAGATATCTTTATAAATTTCTAACATTCAATGCTAAAAAAAATCATTTAAAAATATTAAAATGTAGAAGAGAAAAAAATATATTTATATGAACTTCAAAACTTCATAGGATTTCGCTTGATTGAAGTAAGCCCCTTTAAAACACCCATAACAAAATCGAAAAAATATAAAAAGGTCTTTGTACCGAAAGATCTCAGATATCCAATGCCAAAAAATCATTTAAAAAGATTTAAATGTAGAAAAGATACATTTATAAATTTCTACTATAGGATTTCGCTTGACTGAAGTAGCCTCTTTAAACACCTGTAAACAGCACCAAAAAAGTAAAAAACGGTCTTCACACCGAAAGATCTCAGCTATCCAATGACAAAAAAATTATTTAAAAATATTAAAATGTAGAAGAGATATTTTTATAAATTTCTACCATTGGAATTCACTTGACCGAAGTAGCCTCATTAAAACACCTGTAAACAAAATCAAAAAAATACAAAACGGTCTTTGAACCGCAAAATTTCAGCTATCCAATGCCAAAAAATCATTTAAAAATATTAAAATGGAGAAGAGATATTTTTATAAATTTATGCAATTGAATTTCACTTGACTGAAATAGCTTTTTTAAAATTCCCCTAAACAAAGACGAAAAAGTACAAAATGGTCTTTGTACCGAAAGATCTGAGATATCGAATGCCAAAAAATAATTTAAAAATATTAAAATGTAGAAGAGATATTTTTATAAATTTCTAACATTGGATTTCACTTGACAGAAGTAGCTTTTTTAAAATGCCCCTAATAAAAGTCTAAAAAGTACAAAACGGTCTTTGTACCGAAAGATCTTAGCTATCCCATGACAAAAGAATCATATAAAAATATTAAAATGTAGACGAGATATTTTTATAAATTACTACCATTGGAATTCACTTGACTGAAGTGGCCTCTTTAAAATAAATGTAAACAAAGTCGAAAAATTACAAAACGGTCTTTGTACCGAAAGATCTTAGCTATCTCATGACAACAGAATCATTTAAAAATATTAAAATGTAGACGAGATATTTTTATAAATTTCTACCATTGTAATTCACTTGACTGAAGTAGCTTTTTAAAAATTCCCCTAAACAATGTCGTAAAAGTACAAAACGGTCTTTGTAACGAAAGATCTTAGCCATCCAGTGACAAAAAAAATCATTTAAAAATATTAAAATGTAGAAGAGGTATTTTTATAAATTTCTACCATTGGATTTCACTTGACTGAAGTAGCTTTTTTAAAATTCCCTAAGCAAAGTCGTAAAAGTACAAAACGGTCTTTGTACCGAAAGATCTTAGCTATCCCATGACAAAAAAATCATTTAAAAATATTAAAATGTAGAAGAGATATTTTTATAAATTTTTACCAATTGATTTCACTTGACTGAAGTAGCCTCTTTAAAACACGTGTAAACAAAGTCGAAAAAGTACAAAACGGTCTCTGTATCGAAAGATCTTAACTATTCCATGACAACAGAATCATTTAAAAATATTAAAATCTTGTCGAGATATTTTTATAAATTTCTACCATTGGAATTCACTTGACTGAAGTAGCCTCCTTAAAACACCTGTAAACAAAATTTAAAAAAGTACAAAACGGTCTTTGTACCGAAAAATTTCAGCTATCAGATGCCAAAAAATCATTTAAAAATAATAAAATGTAGAAGAGATATTTTTATAAATTTCTACAATTGGATTTCACTTGACTGAAATAGCTTTTTTAAAATTCCCCTAAACAAAGATGAAAAAGTACAAAACGGTCTTTGTACCGAAAGATCTGAGATATCGAATGCCAAAAAATATTATAATGTAGAAGAGATATTTTTTTTAATTTCTACCATTGGATTTCACTTGACAGAAGTAGCTTTTTTAAAATGCCCCTAATAAAAGTCTAAAAAGTACAAAACGGTCTTTGTACCGAAAGATCTTAGCTATCCCATGACAAAAAATCATTTAAAAATATGAAAATGTACAAGTGATATTTTTATAAATTTCTACCATTGGAATTCACTTGACTGAAGTAGCCTCTTTAAAACACCTGTAAACAAAATCAAAAAAGTAAAAACGGTCTTTGTACCGAAAGATCTCAGCTATCCAATGACAAAAAATCCCTTAAAAATATTAAAATGTTGAAGAGAGAATTTTACAAATTTCTACCGTTTGATTTCACTTTACTGAAGTAGTTTTTTAAAAATTCTCATGAACAAAGTCGAAAAAGTACAAAACGGTCTTTGTACCGAAAGATCTCAAATATCAAATGAGATGAAAACATTTAAAAATATTAAAATGTAGAAGAGATACTTTTATAAATTTCTACCATTGGATTTCACTTGACTGAAGTAGCTTTTTTAAAATTCCCCTAAACAAAGTCGAAAAAGTACAAAACGGTCTTTGTACCGAAAGATCTTAGCTATCCCATGACAAAAGAATCATTTAAAAATATTAAAATATAGAAGAGATATTTTTATAAATTTCTACAATGGATTTTACTTGACTGAAGTAGCCTCTTTAAAACACGTGTAAACAAAGTCAAAAATTACAAAACGGTCTTTGTACCGAAAGATCTTAGCTATTCAATGACAAAAAAATCATTTAAAAATATTAAAATGTAGAAGAGATATTTTTATAAATTCCTACCATTGGAATTCACTTGACTGAAGTAGCCTCACTAAAACACCTGTAAACAAAACCAAAAAAGTACAAAACGGTCTTTGTACCGAAAGATCTTAGCTATCCAATGACAAAAAAAAAATCATTTAAAAATATTAAAATGTAGACGAGATATTTTTATAAATTTCTACTATTGGAATTCTCTTGACTGAAGTAGCTTTTTTTAAATTCCCCTACACAAAGTCGTAAAAGTACAAAACGGTCTTTGTACCGAAAGATCTTAGTTGTCCTATGACAAAAAAATCATTTAAAAATATTAAAATGTAGAAGAGATATTTTTATAAATTTCTACCATTGGATTTCACTTGACAGAAGTAGCATTTTTTAAATTCCCCTAATAAAAGTCTAAAAAGTACAAAACGGTGTTTGTACCGAAAGAACTCAGCTATCCCATGACAAAAAATCATTTAAAAATATTAAAATGTACAAGTGATACTTTTATAAATTTCTACCACTGGAATTCACTTGACTGAAGTAGCCTCTTTAAAACACCTGTAAACAAAATCAAAAAAGTACAAAACGGTGTTTGTACCGAAAGATCAGAGCTATCGAATGCGAAAAAATAAATAAATAAATAAATAAAATAAATAAACATTTAAAAATATTAAAATGTAGAAGAGATAAATTTATAAATTTCTACCATTGGATTTCACTTGACTGAAGTAGCTTTTTTAAAATTCCCCTAATAAAAGTCTAAAAAGTACAAAACGGTCTTTGTACCGAAAGATCTGAGATATCCAATGCCAAAAAATCATTTAAAAATCTTAAAATGTAGAAAAGATATATTTATAAAATTCTACTATAGGATTTTGCTTGACTGAAGTAGCCTCTTTAAAACAACTGTAAACAAAATCAAAAAAGTACAAAACTATGTTTGTACCGAAAGAGCAGAGCTATCCAATGCCAAAAAAATCATTTAAAAATATTAAAATGTAGAAGAGATATTTTTATAAATTTCTACCATTGAATTTCACTTGACTGAAGTAGCTTTTTTAAAATTCCACTAAACAAAGTCGAAAATGTACAAAACGGTCTTTGTACCGAAAGATCTCAGCTATCCCATGACAAAAAAAAAAAAAAAAAAAAAAAAAAAAAAAAATCATTTAAAAATATTAAAATGTGGAAGAGATATTTTTATAAATTTCTACAATTGGATTTCACTTTACTGAAATAGCCTCTTTAAAAAATCTGTAAGCAAAATCGAAAAAGTATAAGACGGTCTTTGTACCATAAGATCGCAGCTATTTTATGCCACAAAAATCATTTAAAATATTAAAATGTAGACGAGATATCTTTAAAAATTTCTACCATAGGGTTTCGCTTTACTGAAGTAGCCTCTTTAAAATATCAGTAAATAAATTCGAAAAAATAGAAAAAGGTCTTTGTACAGTTGGAATCTCAGCTATCGAAAGAAAAAAAAGCTTAAAATATTATAATGCTGAAGAGATATCTTTATAAATTTTTACCTTTATATTATCATTAGAGAGAGTATGGTTTCGTTTGACTGAAATGGTCTTTTAAAATATCCATAGACAAAACCAAAAATGTTGAGAACGGTTTTTGTACACATCGATCTAGGTTATCCAATGCAAAATGTCATTTAAATACATTAAAACTCTGACGAGATATCTTTATAAATTTCTACCATAAGACTACCAATCGCTATTGTTTTTTTTTCTTTTTTCCCCTCGACTGAAGTAGTCTCTTTAAAATCTCTTTAACCAGTCGAAAAAGGCCTCGTACAAATCGCTCTCGGTTGTCCCCCCCCCCCCCCAAAAAAAAAAAAAAAATGTCCTACAAAATTTTTAAAATGCAGATGAAATATCTTTATAAATATCTTTATAAATGTCTACCCTAAGACGCATTTTATAAATAAAGTGCTACCGCAACGGGTCTCGAAATATATACAAAAATAAATAAATAAATAAATTATGATAATTCTAAAAATTTTGTTGTTTTCTGGCTACAGAAAATTTAGCCTTTCGAAATTGTGTTGGAAGTCTTTCTTTTTCCATGCTGACTTCTGCATTAAATAAATGAAAAAATTCTGCTACCCAAATTTTTGCAAGGTTCCTCTTGTTATCAGACCTGAGAAGTACAAGATTTCTTATCTTTAACCCTCATTTCCTGTTTTGCTAATCACTTTTCCCCCATGGGATACCGAGCTCGTCCCCCATTATTTGCCTGAGGGGAAGAGGTGTGTAAACTTGTACTCTGAAATGACCATTTTTTGTGTCAATTAGAAGCTTTTTAAATATCATTGGTCTTTTAGAGCGTCAATCTTTCAGTTTGGGATACGCCTTCGTGTTGGCAACATTCATGTGTTTGTGATAGGATTCTAAGTTTCGATTTCACCGATGTAGCCTCTTAACATTTTTAAAATATAAAAATGGAAAAAATATGAAAATGGAGAAAAAGCCGTTTAAAGTTTTCATTTCTGTGGGGAATTGCCCCAGTTGTACAAACAAAATCTACACTTTCTCACGATACAATTACCGTATCATATGAGTAAATGAGAGATACCGTAACTGAGAGATGTCAAATTATTCACAACTAACGAGGCTTTTATTTAATATTTAAAAACATAAATAGATTTTTTAATTAATTTTGAGGTAAACTATCCCTATAACAGGAAACGCATGTGTGCAGTAGTTTTCTTAATATTAGCAAAAATATCCCTTTCGGGTCCGATTTTTTTTTTTTTTTTTTTTTTTTCACTTTGTAGAAAGAATTACTTTTATGTTAATAACATTAACGCTAGCTATCCATATAGATTAATTAATGTTTAACGAATATTTCATTATCTGAAGCACAACAAATGTCGTTGTTTTGCATACTATTCAATTCATATTCATATGAAAAGAGGCTAAGGAAGAGTTTTTGGAGATGTTTAGAGAATATTATATTACAGCAAGATTTAAGTAATAATTTAACTTTTTTAATCTTTTTTCACTTTATTAGATAGGATTCTTTCGGGTAAGTAACTTTTATTTTAAATTTACAGAGTGAAATATGTTATTACAATAAAAGAATCGTAAACGGCGCAAAGAGAATTAAGTAAACATTTATTATTATTATTATCATTAAATGTCTAAACATAAATGAAATCATATACTAAATGCACAGACATATATTAACATTACTACCTGTAAATAGTAGCAAAAGTATTTGTTAAAACAAAATAATGCTCCATTAAAAGGCATGTGCTACTAATAATACACCAGACCCGAAAGGGTTAAACCCCAGGCCACGAAAAGTGCATTGTCATCGACAATGACAGCGTTAGTTACTTTTTAGAGATAAACATACTTAACAGAGTGATTCTCGTCAATGTAACTAATTTTTAATTTTTAATTTGATTTATTTTTACAATTATTTTTATTAATTTGCTATCAGTTAGTAAAATATATTTTATATTTTTTAAATTAGTTCTGCTTAATGAAACTAATTTTAATATTTAATATTACCTAACAGCTGTCTATATCTATATTATAAAGAGCTTAAGTTCGTTTATTTGTAGGGGCTAATCTCTAGAACTACCAAACCGATTTCAAAAGTAATGGTACCAAGATGATAGTGTTCGCTCCGAATCAAACATTAGAGTACGTCTTGTGTCGATGCCACTAATTCATAGGAAACGCAGGAGTAAAAAAAAAAAAAAAAAAAAAAAAAAAAAAGTTTTAAAAATGTGATTTTTGTGTTATTGAAGGATCTAGAAACATGAAATGCGGCACATTAATTGCTTATAACACATAATTGATCTCTAAGAATATTTTCTAAAAAATATGAAATGTAATATGAAAAGTAAATTGGTGGTGATAGAAGCTGTTAAAACATATCAAACGTACACTCTAAAAGTGGAAAGAGTGAAAAATTCACTTTTAGGGAGAGTGAGAGCCATTTTCACTCTTTTTGGAGTGACTTTTGTAAAAATACACTCCTAAAGGAGTGGAAATTTCCACTCTATACAAAGGAGTGAATAATCTCACTCTATAATCGAGAGTGAGAGAGTCACTCCACTGATGAGAGTGACTGGTCTCACTCCGCTAATGAGATTGAAAGCCCGGCATTATAAACTTTTAAAAAATTCCGTTAAAATTTGAACCAATATAAGAAGTAAAATATAATAAAAAAACACCAAAATATGTCAATTTTTAATTTTCAAATACTCCATTTCATAATATAACCTGGAAAATTACGATTATTTGGTATTAAAACGCACTCTTTTTAAGAGTCAGCAATTACTCTTCGAAAGAGTGAATACTTATTCCGTAGGCAAGAGTGACTCATCAGCCAATGAGAAATGTCTTCTCACTTCCTTTACTGATAAGAAAAATGTTTCCGCCATTTTGAAATGAATCTTTCGTTTCCTCGGTCACATATGTGGACCTCCGTTAATTTCATTTTTATTAATAATATTCAAACGTATTATAAATTTCGATCTTTGAATGATATGCTTCGATATGTATGATATGAGATAATCCAAAAACCAGATTAAAACTTTTCTGGAATCACAATTGAAAAAAAAATAATTCAGTAAAAAAAAGTAGTACTTTATTAATACTCAATGACAAGGGTTACAGTACACGGATATTATTTACCAAACAAGGGATTATTACTTATAAAACAAAGGATATTATTTATCAAGGTAAGCTATGTTTAATTTTAATTTTTTGTTCCCAAAAGTTTCACGTTTATGCAGAAAATCATTTGCTTCTATGATGTCATTTCTTTATTCATTTCTGATATTATTTCTATGTCAGCTATTCTATATCTTACCTCCTCAGGGGGAAAATGCTGACACAAAAACATTTCTTTTCATTCGTCATACAATATAAACATCAATTAGCTGTTACATGATTTTATTATTCGGATACTGTTTTAAAGCATTCACTTTTTTTTTTTCTTTTTGAAGTTAAATGCGTAATTCCAAAAGGAATTTCTTATATGGCAAGATTTTTGAGAAATTGTTGAATCTAAGAATGCATTTTATTCCGTTATAAAATGTCCATCTGTTATAAACTGTTTTTTTTTTTGGAGGGGGGGGGGGGGGCTCGTGACACATGTAATTCTAGACATGTAAAAATAAAACATGATATTTAAGCATTGAAACAAAGTGATTTTTATTCCTGATGTGATAAAACTGCTCTAGTAATTTTAAAAGTTCATAGTATGCCTTATATAAAATTAAATATTTTTAAAGAGATAAATAACTGCTTTTTATATTAAATTATATATTTATGTTTTTATATTTATTCATAAAATGCAATAGGGTAGATATGCCAGTAATAAATAGCCCTGAATGTTTTCGGTTTATAAAAAATAACCAATAAAAATGTAGTTTTTATTATTTTTTTTCGTAACTCCCCCCTTGCATATTTTATAATTTTGCACTATTGTTCATGTTCTTAATTAAATTAATCAGGAAGCGGAAAATAATGTTTTAATTTTAAAGTTTATATATAAATAGTTATTTTCCAGTAATGTAGGCATTGCTAAAAATGCAATTTTGGGGAATGTTTATAGTGCATAAAGTAAATTGATTTAAAGGAAAACTTAAATAATCAAGTTTTATTTTTAAATTACACTTATCAAAATGTAATGACACCAAAACTTTTATAAAAAGTTACATTAATGTGACTAATAAAAATTCAATATTTTATACATTTTTTATTATTATTATTTAAAAATGAATCTATGTTTTGCCTATTTTATAATCTGGCAATCAAACCACTCATGAAGCCGAGAATATTATTTAAGGGCACAGTCAAAGAGGGGCTTATAGGGCTAATCGTTCACCATTTAAATAAAAACACTTAAGTTACAGATGTCATTAAAAACATATTTTCTGTCTTAAATATTTGTTTACATTTACTTTTTCAATTTTGGTAGCAGATATTTTTTAGAATAACACTTTCATTTTTGGTACCGGTTTTGAAAGCGAAGGTAACTTTATAAAAAAATATCTGCGACCAAAATCGAAAAAGTAAATATATATATATATATATATATATATATATATATATTAGGGATGGGACGAATAGTGATTTGGCCGAATAGCCGAATACCGAATATTCGGCCAAATTTTAGGCCGAATACCGAATATTCGGCCGGCCGAATAGTAAAATTTTTTTCCAATAAAGAAAATAAATTTTGATTATATATAATTTAAAAAATAGGAGCTCATTAATAATTATTACTCTTAAATGTGCTTTTAAATGTATTTTTAAATTTGAAAAACTTATTTTAACACAAAAAAATTATGAAATTGCATTATATCCTTTATTCTAATGTACATCAAATTGATTTTCAGTATGTCAAGATGGGAAAATATTTCCATTAAAATATGAAGAATGTGCTTCACTTTTACTATCAATTGATACTTCTTGCATCCACAATCAACAATATTCTTAATCTCTCTCTCTCTCAGAACTCACAAGGACATATTTTCTGAAATAACCTTTAATGAAGTAAATTTGATCATTTAGAGTTTGTGTCCCTAGTGATAAGCAAATTTGTAAGAATGAGACTGTTCTGAAATCAGATGCCAAGCTTTAAATTACAAATTACGTTAAAGTAAAAGGTTATGCTTAAAGTAGAATGCATATGTTAACAAATTCTTTGACATTTGAATCGGCACATACAATAGTCAACTTCAATATTCCACTTATTCAACAAGCATTAAAAGGATAAACAGAAATTGATAACAACATGAAGGAAGGAAGATTAAATTAAAAATATATACATAAAAATGTTACATATTTAAGTCAGTAATTATGCAAATATTTATTAAAAAGTGAAAATTATAGAATGAAAAATTATTTTGTTGAGTATTTAGAATTTATATTAAAATATTTATAAAACCATCTTCATAAAGCAAGTTGTGTCATCTAATGTGTATCGAGTTTGACACCAGTTCTGCTTTCAGACGTACCGTTGTATTTGGAATGGTGATATATTATATTTAATTTTGAAAATGAATCTTCGTTAACACACCTAGTGAATAAATTTTTTCATTTCTTACTTTATAGAAAATAACTTATGAATTTCATAAGAGCCTTTTTTATATGTGCATGGAATTTGCAGACATTAATAAATATTCGAGCGTTTTAGAATAAGGCAGTGTTTTTATATTTTGAATTGTAATACAGTAAAACCTCGTTACAACAATATTTTAGGGACCATATAAATATATTGTTGTAGAGGGGTTATTGCTATATCGAGGGCCTGCATATTTTGGGCATTTAATAAGGATTTTTTTTTACTTTAAGGTATATATTACTTAAATATTTATATTTAGAAGAAAACAGTTAGCAGAGTGTTAATAGTAATAGTTAAAAAATGAAAAATAAATTTAAATAAATTCAGAAAATGAGCAAAGAAATATTCACATACAAGAAAACTATTTTTATTGAAAATAATCCAATATTTTGGTATGTTTATTCATCTTTTAACAATTAAGTCAACGAAAAAGGTATGCATTTAGTCTAGTACACGAAGATGCTCTTCATTTGTCTACTAAAGGCTTTAAACAAATGTCTGTAAAGACTTCACAGATTCAAGAGCTTCCTGGGATGACAATACGGATTTTGATGAACCTGTATCATTATCATCCTTATCCTCTCCTATCACCATCCTGTTGTTTTCTCTCTCGTCAGTTGTTTCAAAGAGAGAATGTCTTCATCAGCATCTTCTGTGAAAGCCATATAAGATCGTTATCTGCTGTTTAATAGTTTTCCACGTTAATTCCAGATTTTTTGCCACTTCTTTTATCAAGTTAGGATAAATATTTTTGGATGTTCATAACACATTCTTGATCATATGAAAGATATCATTCAATGAAATTTTCATCACAATGAGATTTTTTATCTTCATGACAAAAACCGACCTTTTACCAACAATTACGATTGTTAGCGAAAAACACCGTAATCAGGGCGATAAATTAATAAATAAAGTAAAAATCTTCGTAAAATCACCATAAAATGAAAAATTAAGCAAGACGCGTTTTGAGCTACAGCAATAACAGCTCGTCATCAGCTAAACCAACACGTGTCCGTAAGGACACAGAGATAAGATCTCCACTCTGTGCTCTTACGGACACGTGTTGCTTTAGCTGATGACGAGCTGTTATTGTTGTAGCTCGAAACGCGTCCTGCTTAATTTTTCATTGTGTGATGATTTTACAAAGTTTTTTAGTTTCTTTAATTACGATTGTTTTTCTCTGTTACTTTCCACCAATTTCCAGCAATATTGTCACAGGCTTTTTTCATATTTACAGCTTTAAAAGGGTCTTTTATTTTATTATCAAAATGTATAAGCATCAATTCTGCTAACCGTTTTCTGTAATATCCCTTAAAACACCCAATTATACCCATATCTCGAGTCTAAAATTAAATAACAGTTGGCAGGAAAAAAAATATTTTCTACATTTTGCAGTTTTGGAAATGAGGCATGAGTGCAACAATTATCTACCAACAAGACGATTTTTTTTTCTCTACTTCATTTCTTTCTGTAATTTTTGTAACCATTCAGAAAAAAATTTAGAATTTATCCAAGACTTTTTATTGGCTTTATATTTCACGGAAAGATTTTTCAGGTTCTTAAATCATTTTGGATATTATTTGTGCCTGTGCATTTTGTACAACGAAGAACAGTAAGTTTCTGTTTCGATTTCTTCCCTCCATAACACTTTTCACTTTTGAACGCCTGTGTCCAAACGGGTAGGAATTGGAAAAACAGCCCAGGATTATCTGCGTTGGAAACTTCTCCTGGAGCATACTTTTTATAAGATATTTTTCATCTTGTTTTGCCACTATTCAAATGCGTCATTAATCGGGGCAGACTTTTTCTCTTTGTGAACTTCCTGGAAAATTATTCCGTGACGATCCTAAAACGCATTAGCCAATCGTTACAAATTTTAAAATTTCCGTACCTTGGCGTTGCTGTAAATTGACGTGCTTGTGCACATAACAAGGGTCCATACATTGGAACATTTGTTGCCTTCATCTCTTGGTACAATTTTAAAATAGTAGCATCAATGTTTTCATTTGAGACAACTTTCAGTCGCTTTTGCTGTGCGTTAATTGTATTTGAACTTATGTCTTCGATATGCTTCTTGTTCTTTGGGAACATTTTAAATGTAGATTTCGATAATCCTATTTATTAACTGCATCAACCTGTTTCATTCCCTCATCAATATCGTTGATGATTCATTTTATCTCGAAAGGATAGTTGTTTTCTCTCTGCTGTCTTAAAGAATAATACATTGATGAAAGAAAGGAAATCAAAAATCAAATTTTTCGTTTAGAACTCAAAATCATTAAGACTCTAAAATCGTCCAACTCTGCACACCTTTTAAAAGCTTTGAACTCTTTTTCTTAGAATGTCACTTATAGATACCTCACTTTACCTCTTCCTCTAGCAATGAGAAGATGGCAAATCAAACGATTTGGCACATATTCCGTGACAAGGGTTATGCTTTTTTCCCTTCCATTTTCAAGAAAGGCTTTAGATGATCCCCACCATCTAAATCTAAACAATAGCCAATTTTACATTATAGAGATTTGTTGAAAGTCAACGGTGAGTCTTCTGTTAACACAACACACTGAAAAAATGACAAAAATGATGAATGACAAAGATTTTTTCTCAGCTTTCAAAAATCAAAATATCGTTATAAAGGGAGAAAATAACATTGAAATTTTAAAAGAAAAATCGTTTTACAGGGGTTTATTGTTCTAGAGAATATCGTAATATTGAGGGGAAGTTAACATTAGTTTATATGCAAGTTCACCGGGATCATTAAATATTATTGTACTACAGGGAGTTATTGTTGTATCGGATATCGTTGTAGCGGGAGTTTACTGTATATCATTCTCAAATGATGACATTTCCCGTATAATTAAATCTCCAACTTGGGCAACATTTTCTAGAATATCATTAACTTTTATAGGAAATACAGAAAGGCTGTATATCTTTTAGTATCTGAATAACTCTATATTTTGTATGTAAGAGTGAGAATGACTTCATAAATGAAGTAGCCAATTTGGATTAGAGAGAAAAAAATTGCAAGAATGAAATTCTTTAAATCTGAAATTTATTTGGCAAGATATCTTTCACTATTCGGCGAGATTTTAGCAATATTCGGCAAGACATCTCTAAATATTCGGCTACAGGTATTCGGCCGAAGTATTCGGTCAACAAGCCTTCAATATTCGGCCAACCGAATATTCGGCAAAAGGGCCGAATAGGCCGAATACCGAATAGTGGCCGAATATTCGTCCCATCCCTAGTGAATACCTCACTATTTGTGTCCTCTGGCCTTGAGCATTTCGATGGCAGCGGTTTAACAGTTTTATCTGTTGATTTCTAATTTCTGAAAGTATCAAACCAAAGGCAAAAAACATTTGTTCGATTGAAGCAGATAAATCTATTGCAGTAAAAAGCTAGTTGATCATCAATTCTCTTTTTAGTATGAGCTTTTTCGATAACTGCAACAAAAGTACCTTCCACCATTCTAAAGGGCTGAGATCAATTATATTAAATTAAATAAATAAATCAATTGCTGATTCAGATTTTGCTCAAATCCTTATATAGCAGGCTTCACCAAAGTACGGCACATAAAGTCATACAATTTTATTTTACCTCAACTTGCAAAAGTTTTTCTAAATACTAATGAGTAGGGATGGGACGAATAGTGATTTGGCCGAATAGCCGAATACCGAATATTCGGCCGGCCGAATAGTAAAATTTTTTTTACAATAAAGAAAATAAATTTTGATTATATATAATTTAAAAAATAGGAGCTCATTAATAATTATTACTCTTAAATGTGCTTTTAAATGTATTTTTAAATTTTGAAAAACTTATTTTAATACAAAAAAATTATGAAATTGCATTATATCCTTTATTCTAATGGACATCAAATTGATTTTCAGTAAGTCCAGATGGGAAAATATTTCCATTAAAATATGAAGAATATACTTCACTTTTACTATCAATTGATACTTCTTGTATCCAAAATCAATAATATTCTTAATCTCTCTCTCTGTCAGAACTCACAAGGACATATTTTCTGAAATACTCTTTAATGAAGTAAATTTGATCATTGAGAGTTTGTGTCCATAGTGATAAGCAAATTTGTAAGAATGAGACTATTCTGAAATCAAATGCAAAACTTTAAACTACAAATTACGTTAAAGCAAAAGGTTATGCTTAAAGTAGAATGCATATGTTAACAAAATCTTTGACATTTGAATCGGCACATACAATATTCAACTTCAATATTCCACTTATTCAACAAGCATTAAAAGGATAAACAGAAATTGATAACAATATGAAGGAAGGAAGATTAAATTAAAAATATATACATAATAATGTTATATATTTAAGTCAGTAATTATGCAAATAATTATTTAAAAGTGAAAACTATAGAATGAAAAAATTATTTTGTTGAGTATTTAGAATTTATATTATAATATTTATAAAACCATCTTCATAAAGCAAGTTGTGTCATCTAATGTGTATCGAGTTTGACACCAGTTCTGCTTTCAGATGTACTATTGTATTTGGAATGGTGCTATATTATATTATATTTAATTTTGAAAATGAATCTTCATTAACACACCTAGTGAATAAATTTTTTCATTTCTTACTTTATAGAAAATAACTTATGAATTTCATAAGAGCCTTTTTTATATGTGCATGGAATTTGCAGACATTAATAAATATTCGAGCATTTTAGAATAAGGCAGTATTTTTATATTTTGAATTGTAATTACATCATTCTCTAATGATTTCCCGTAGCATTTTCTAGAGTATCGCTAACTTTTATAGGAAATACAGAAAGGCTGTATATTTTTTAGTATCTGAATAACTCAATATTTTGTAAGTAAGAGTGAGAATGACTTCATAAATGAAGTAGCCAATTTGGATTAGAGGGAAAAAAATTGCAAGAATGAAATTCTTTAAATCCGAAATTTATTTGGGAAGATATCTTTCACTATTCGGCGAGATTTTAGCAATATTCGGCAAGATATCTCTAAATATTCGGCTACAGGTATTCGGCCGAAGTATTCGGTCAACAAGCCTTCAATATTCGGCCAACCGAATATTCGGCAAAAGGGCCGAATAGGCCGAATACCGAATAGTGGCCGAATATTCGTCCCATCCCTAATATATATATATATTATATACGATGTAGAGGCGAACTTCAGCTATCCAATGCAAATAAATAAATAAATAAAAATAAATAAAATGTCGAAATGCAAACGAGATATTAGAAAAGTCCCTCCCCATAGGATTTTACTAGTTACCTCGTGAGTGTCTTCGCCAGCAGGGACAGAAGCCTTAAGGGTGTCCATTACTGGCACATCTACTCTATATATGGGAATAAAAAATTGAAATTAAATGTGACTTTCCATGTCGTTTTATAAATACAGGTTGTATTAATATGTGATTCTCAGCAAAAAAGATTTTAATTACACGTTAAAAAAAAAAAAAAAAAAAAAAAAAAAAAAAAAAAAAAAACATAGAAAACTTGCATTGCGAAATTATTAAAATATGTAAAAATTAATGGGTATCTGAAAAAAAAAATACTGACTGTTTAAGATTTTAAAACTGTTTAATATCTTGCGCTTATGGGCATTTTAAAACTATTATATATTTATGGGGCTATCAATGAAAGCAAGTACAAGGGGAAAGATTATAATAAAATAGTTTATTTCTGTCAATAATCTGATTTAATTTATAGTAACTTTAATTATGTTTTCTCTTAAAAAGTTCAATTAATGTTACATACTATGAATTAAATATTGCCAATAAAGTATTTTATTCCAATCTTTACCATGCTTGTATTTATTTTCATTGTATGCTCAGAAAGATAAGATTCTTTTAAAATAAACCACTAAAAAACGCACTCCTTTAGCAAGAGTGAATAGTCACTCCTCCGTAAGAGTGACTACTCACTTCTACCAGGAGTGAATAAACACACTCCTCTAGCAAAAGTGAATAGTCACTCCCCAGAAAGTGTGATTATTGACCCCTATTTAGAGGGAATATTCCCTTCCTAGGAGTGAGTATTCACTCTTTCAGAGAGTCAACGATTCCACTTTTGCTCAGAGTGAATAGTCACTCTAAAGAGGTTGGGCATAATTTGAGTCTGCGATAAAGTGAGCATTCCCTCCTCCGGAGTGAATAGTCACTCCTTTTTATTTAGAGTGTAAGCTTCATTTTATATCGGTGACGCTATCACGAGGGTTCCAGGATCCAAAAATATTCAAAACTGTGATTTCTATTGCACTAAAGAGTCTAGAAACTAAAATGGTAGTTACTTATAACATATAAATGTCTTCTAAGAACATTTGGAAGTAAATATGAAATTTATAAGTTGTGAAGCGAAGAGTTGGAGCAAAAAGCGTTCTAAAAATATTCCTAATTTACGCTTCCTTTTCAAGTTCAGGATGTAAAAATTCAATTATAAAAGTAATGATTTCGAATCAATGCTAACACTCTTTATCATGCATAGTTTATGTTCTATACCGGTGCCACTGACACCTGCAGGGATGTAGTTGGAAAAAAATATTTGTGGGAACTCACCTTCCATGAAATATATATTGATTATCAGATTTTTGCTAAACCAAAATCACGTTAAAAACATTTAGCCAAAAGCCAACTTTTTTTTTTCAATTTAGAGTTATAATTATTTCATTTTAGTTCTTATAGTATTGTATTTATATAGCATACTTAGCTATTAAAAGCAATATTTAATCAATCTCATAGTAACATTTTTTATTGTGAATAAAAATAAATTGAAATAACAGAAATAAATCCATATATTTATTACTGACACATCTATCCAGTGTTAAATTCAGGGGTGGCCCGGGGAATATCTCCCCCTCCCCGGAGAAATGAAATGTCCCCCCCTTCGGAAATTTTGCATTTTCAATGGTCAAAAAATACAATCCCCCCCCCCCCCGGGCCACTGAAGACCCTCTAGGAGAAACGTGTCTGAATTCAACACTGCATCTATCCTAGAAGTTTCCATCAATAATATGCTCCTTGATTTACTACAAGCTCTTTCGATTGCTAATTTTCTTCCTGATCACAACTAAGATTTCACATATTGTTCAAGACAAAAACATTCTTAGGGATGTCCTACACGGCTCATGAATACAAGTAAAACGGATTTTCTTAAAGCTAGCATAAATTATCATTTTGCTTGAAAAAAAAAAATGCGCTCGAAAGCTATTTTTTACCTTTATTTATTTATTTATTTATTTATTTTCAGTAAAGAGCCAAATATTTCTGGGAACGGCGTTCCCACTTGTTCCCACTCAATTACAGCACTGGACACCTGGGATGAGCAGGAACAACAAATGATCTAAAAAGAGCCTTTAAACACTTTCTAAATTACGTTTCTTTGGAATATTAGGAAATACCTAACCAATTTCAAAATTAACGTTTGCAAATTAATGGTGAAAGTCCCTTTTTTAACATAGGTATTTTATCGCAGTACCACTACCTCTCTAGAGATGGTAGATCCTTGAAAAATAAACTTGGATTTTGATATGGTGATTAATTTTAAGATGTAAATGAGTATGAAGATTGTTTCTAAAAAAATTTAACACTTCAGATGAATACTAAAAGAAACGTATGAATTGAGCATAAAAGTTTCAAAACATTTTCCAAATTATCTTTACTTTAAGGGTGTTCTCAACTGCTCCGCTCAACAAGCGCAATATGTTTTGACACATTTATAAATTCATTTTTTAACAGAAAGACATAAAATTGGAATGTCTGACAAAGAAATCAATTTCGAATCGTACTTATTTTCCCATTTTATGATAATTAATTTACCTGTCCAGATCTAAGATATTTTGATCACGTGATCACCCGATTTTCACCTGCTTTTCGACCGGTTTTTCGCTTTCGTCGGGAAATGTGCTCAAAAACGTCCAGTTTGAAGGCTTGTTATGAAACATTTATTTTGTTTTTTAAAAAACAGAAAATTGAGTGCAATTAGACAATTTCTGAATAACAGCACCTGCTATTTTCATGCATTTCCGAACAAAAATAAATTAAAGCATATATCACAAAGTTGCCCTTTTTGATTTAAGAACAAACACCCTTAAGAGCCTGCATCAGTCAAACCGAAACTCAAAATCCGATCACAAACCTATGCGTGTTGCCACCAGGAAGGCGTATCCCGAACCCAAAGATTGACACTTTAAAAGACCAATGATATTTTCCAAGCTTGTAATTAATAAGAAAATGGTCATCTCACGCCACCCTTTACCTCCAGGCGATAAAAAGGGGATAAGATACCCCAGGAATAAAAAAGTCATTAGTAAATGCTAAAAACTCTCGCACCTTTTCAATACTGATAGCCCGAGGGATATGTGCATTTGGATAGTTTCTTCGAGATCATTTCTGACCGAAACAGTCGGATAAGTTTTAAAACAAGTCGACATTGACCTTTTTTGTTAGATAGTTTCAAGTGAAATTTATATGTAATTTTAAAAGACAACATACAGATCGTGATTATTATGTCAGAGATTGCACATTAAACATTTTCCAAAGAATCTCCTCTACATTTTAATATTTTTAAATGATTTTTTTAGCATTGAATAGCTGAGATCATTGAACTGTACAAAGATCGTTTTATATTTTTTCGATTTTGTTACGAGTATTTTATAGTGGCTTACATCAATAGAGCGAAATCCCAAGATAGAAATTTTTAAGATATCTCGTTTGTATTTTAATATTTTTAAATGATTTTTTTAGCATTGAACAGCTGAGATTTTTCGGTATAAAGACCGTTTTGTACTTTTTTTATTTTGTTTACAGGTGTTTTAAAGAGGCTACTTCAGTCAAGTGAAATCCAATGGAAGAAATTTATAAAAATATCTCTTCTACATTTTTATATTTTTAAATTATTTTTTGGCATTCGATATCTCAGATATTTCGGTACAAAGACCGTTTTGCACTTTTTCGACCTTGTTTAGGGGAATTTTAAAAAAGCTACTTAAAGGAAATCCAATGGTAGGAATTTATAAACATATCTCTTCTACATTTTAATATTTTCATATGATTTTTTGTCATTGGATAGCTGAGATCCTTCGGTACAAAGACCGTTTTGTACATTTTCGACTTTCTTTAAGGGAATTTTAAAAAATCTACTTCAGTCAAGTGAAATCCAGTGGTAGGAATTTATAAAAATATCTCTTCTACATTTTAATATTTTTAAATTATTTTTTGGCATTCGATATCTCAGATCTTTCGGTACAAAGACCGTTTTGTACTTTTTCGACTTTGTTCAGGGGAATTTTAAAAAAGCTACTTCAGTCAAGTGAAATCCAATGGTAGAAATTTATAAAATATCTCTTCTACATTTTAATATTTTTAAATGATTTTTTTGTCATTGGATAGCTTAGATCTTTCTCTACAAAGACCGTTTTGTACTTTTTCGACTTTGTTTAGGGGAATTTTAAAAAAGCTACTTCAGTCAAGTGAAATCCAATTGTAGGAATTTTATAAAAATATGCCTTCTACATTTTAATATTTTTAAATGATTTTTACGTCATGGGATGGCTGAGATCTTTCTGTACAAAGACCGTTTTTTACATTTTCGACTTTCTCTAGGGGAATTTTAAAAAAGCTACTTCAGTGATGTGAAATCCAATGGTAGAAATTTATAAAAATATCTCTTCTACATTTTAATATTTGTAAATTAATATATTTGGCATTCGATATCTCAGATCTTTTGGTACAAAGACCGTTTTGTACTTTTTTGATTTTGTTTACAGTTGTTTTAAAGAGGCTACTTCAGTTAAATGAAATCCAATGGTAGAAATTTATAAAAATATCTCTTCTACATTTTAATATTTTAAAATGAATTTTGTCATTGGATAGCTGAGATCTTTCGGTACAAAGACCGTTTTGTACTTTTTCGACTTTGTTTAGGGGAATTTTAAAAAAGCTACTTAAGTCAAAGTAAATCCAATGGTAGGAATTTATAAACATATCTCTTCTACATTTTAATATTTTTATATGATTTTTTTGTCATGGAATGGCTGAGATCTTTCGGTGCAAAGACCGTTTTGTACTTTTTCGACTCTGTTGAAGGGAATTTTATAAAAGCTGTTTCAATCAAGTGAAATCCAATGGTAGAAATTTATAAAAATATCTCTTCTACATTTTAATATTTTTAAATGATTTTTTTGTCATTGGATAGCTTAGATCTTTCTGTACAAAAACCGTTTTGTACTTTTTCGACTTTGTTTAGAAGAATTTTAAAAAAGCTACTTCAGTCAAGTGAAATCCAATGGTAGAAATTTATAAAAATATCTCTTCTACATTTTAATATTTGTAAATTATTATTTGGCATTCGATATCTCAGATCTTTTGGTAAAAAGACCGTTTTGTACTTTTTTGACTTTGTTAAGGGGAATTTTAAAAAAGCTACTTCAGTGAAGTGAAATCCAATGGTAGAAATTTATAAAAATATCTCTTCTACATTTTAATATTTGTAAATTATTATTTGGCATTCGATATCTCAGATCTTTCGGTGCAAAGACCGTTTTGTACTTTTTCGACTCTGTTTAAGGGAATTTTATAAAAGCTGTTTCAATCAAGTGAAATCCAATGGTAGTATTTTATAAAAATATCTCTTCTACATTTTAATATTTGTAAATTAATATATTTGTCATTCGATATCTCAGATCTTTTGGTACAAAGACCGTTTTGTACTTTTTTGATTTTGTTTACAGGTGTTTTAAAGAGGCTACTTCAGTCAAATGAAATCCAATGGTAGGAATTTATAAAAATATCTCTTCTACATTTTAATATTTTTAAATGCTTTTTTTGTCATGGGATTGCTGAGATCTTTCTGTGCAAAGACCGTTTTGTACTTTTTCGACTCTGTTTAAGGGAATTTTAAAAAAGCTACTTCAGTGAAGTGAAATCCAGTGGTAGAAATTTATAAAAATATCTCTTCTACATTTTAATATTTGTAAATTATTATTTGGCATTCGATATCTCAGATCTTTTGGTACAAAGACCGTTTTGTACTTTTTTGACTTTGTTTAGGGGAATTTAAAAAAAAGCTACTTCAGTGAAGCGAAATCCAATGGTAGAAATTTATAAAAATATCTCTTCTACATTTTAATATTTGTAAATTATTATTTGGCATTCGATATCTCCGATCTTTTGGTACAAAGACCGTTTTGTACTTTTTCGACTTTGTTTAGGGGAATTTTAAAAAAGCTACTTAAATCAAAGGAAATCCAATGGTAGGAATTTATAAACATATCTCTTCTACATTTTAATATTTTTATATGATTTTTTTGTCATGGGATGGCTGAGATCTTTCGGTGCAAAGACCGTTTTGTACTTTTTCGACTCAGTTTAAGGGAATTTTATAAAAGCTGTTTCAATCAAATGAAATCCAATGGTAGAAATTTATAAAAATATCTCTTCTACATTTTAATATTTTTAAATGATTTTTTTGTCATTGGATAGCTTAGATCTTTCTGTACAAAGACCGTTTTGTACTTTTTCGACTTTGTTTAGAGGAATTTTAAAAAAGCTACTTCAGTCAAGTGAAATCCAATGGTAGAAATTTATAAAAATATCTCTTCTACATTTTAATATTTTTAAATGATTTTTTTGGCATTTCATAGCTGCGATCTTTCGGTACAAAGACTGTTTTATATTTTTTTTGATTTTGTTTAGAGGTGTTTTAAAGAAGCTACTTTATTCAAGCAAAATCCTATAGCAGAATTTTATAAATATATCTTTTTATTTTTAAAGATTTTTAAATGATTTTTTGGCATTCGATATCTCAGATCTTTCGGTACAAAGACCGTTTTGTACTTTTTCGACTTTGTTTAGGATAATTTTAAAAAAGCTACTTCAGTCAAGTGAAATCAAATGGTAGTAATAACAAAAAAAAAAAAAAAAAAAAAAAAAAAAAAAAAAGAATATGTTCTACATATTAATGTTTTTAAATGTTTTTTTTTTTTTTTTTTTTTTTTTTTTTTTTTGCTTTGGATATCTCAGATCTTTCGGCACAAAGACTGTTTTGTACTTTTTCGACTTTGTTTAAGGGAATTTTAAAAAAGCTACTTCAGTCAAGTGAAATCCAATGACAGAAATTTATAAAAATATCTCTTCTACATTTTAATATTTTTAAAATATTTTTTGGCATTCGATATCTCAGATCTTTCGGTACAAAGACCGTTTTGTACTTTTACGACTTTGTTTAGCGGAATTTTAAAAAAGCTACTTCAGTCAAGTTGATTCCAATGGTAGAAATTTATAAAAATATCTCGTCTACATTTTAATATTTTTAAATGATTCTGTTGTTATGGGATAGCTAAGATCTTTCGGTACAAAGACCGTTTTGTACTTTTTTTAATATGTTTACAGGTGTTTTAAAGAGGCTACTTCAGTCAAGTGAAATCCATTGGTAGAAATTTATAAAAATATCTCTTCTACATTTTAATATTTTTAAGTGATTTTTTTTGTCATTGGATAGCTGAGATCATTTGGTACAAAGACCGTTTTGTACTTTTTTTAATATGTTTACAGGTGTTTTAAAGAGGCTACTTTAGTCAAGTGAAATTCATTGGTAGAAATTTATAAAAATATCTCTTCTACATTTTAATATTTTTAAATGATTTTTTTTTGTCATTGGATAGCTAAGATCTTTCGGTACAAAGACCGTTTTGTACTTTTTCGACTTTGTTTACAGGTGTTTTAAAGAGGCTACTTCAGTCAAGTGAAATCCATTGGTAGAAATTTATAAAAATATATCTTCTACATTTTAATATTTTTAAGTGATTTTTTTGTCATTGGATAGCTGAGATCATTCGGTACAAAGACCCTTTTGTACTTTTTTTAATATGTTTACAGGTGTTTTAAAGAGGCTACTTCAGTCAAGTGAAATCCATTGGTAAAAATTTATAAAAATATCTCTTCTCCATTTTAATAGTTTTAAATGATTTTTTTGTCATTGGATAGCTAAGATCTTTCGGTACAAAGACCGTTTTGTACTTTTTAGACTTTTATTTGGGGAATTTTAAAAAAGCTACTTCTGTCAAGTGATATCCAATGGTAGAAATTTATAAAAATATCTCTTCTACATTTTAATATTTTTAAATTATTTTTTGCCATTCGATATCTCAGATCTTTCGGTACAAAGACCGTTTTGTACTTTTTCGTCTTTGTTTAGGGGAATTTTAAAAAAGCTATTTCAGTCAAGTGAAATACAATTGTAGAAATTTATAAAAATATCTCTTCTACATTTTAATATTTTTAAATGATTTTTTGGCATTGGATAGATGAAATTTTTCGGCACAAAGACCGTTTTGTACTTTTTTGATTTTGTTTACAGGTGTTTTAATGAGGCTACTTCAGTCAAGTGAATTCCAATGGTAGAAATTTATAAAAATATCTCTTCTACATTTTAATATTTTAAAATGATTTTTTGTCATTGGATAGCTGAGATTTTTCGGTGTTAAAACCGTATTGTACTTTTTTTGTTTTGTTTACAGGTGTTCAAAGAGGCTACTTCAGTCAAGCGGAATCCTTTAGTAGAAATTTATAAAGATATCTTTTCTACATTTAAATATTTTTAAATGTTTTTTTGGCATTGGATATCTGAGATCTTTCGGTACAAAGACCGTTTTATATTTTTTGGATTTTGTTATGGGAGTTTTAAAGGGGCTTACTTCAATCAAGCGAAATCCTATGAAGTTTTGAAGTTCATATAAATATATATTTTTCTCTTCTACATTTTAATATTTTTAAATGATTTTTTTAGCATTGAATGTTAGAAAGTTATAAAGATAACTCGTCTATAAGTAAATATAAACTGATGATTACCTCAATCAAGTAAAATCCCATGGTAGAAATTTATAACGATATCTTTAAGATCATTTAAAAGTCATTTGTAAAGATCATTTTAATACTTGTAATTTTTTTTCATTATATAACTGATATCTTTCTTTACAAAGAACGTTTTATATCTTTTCGATTTTTTTACGGGTATTTTAAAGTGACTTACTTCAATAGATCTAAATCACATTTTAGAAATTTTTAAAGATATCTCGTTTGTATTTTAATTGTCTTTAAACTTTTTTTCGGGGGGGGGGGCATTAGATATCGAAGATTTCTCTGTACAAACACCTTTTTACATTTTTTCGATTTTTTACGGGTATTTTAAAGTGGCTTACTTGAATAGAGAGAAGTCCCATTATAGAAATTTATAAAGATATCTCGTCAACATTTTAATTTTTTAAATTATTCTTTTAGCATTGAATTTCTGAGATATTTCTGTACAAATACCGCTTTATATTTTTTTCGATTTTTTACGGGTATTTTAAAGGCGCTTACTTCAATGAAGCGAAATCCTATCACAGAAATTTATAGAAATATCTCGTCTATATTTTAATAATCTTTTTTATATTGAACAGCTGAGATCTTTCTGTTCAAAGGCCGTATTACAATTTTTGATTTCGATACAGGTATTTTAATGTGACTTACTTCAGTGAAGCGAAATCCCATTGTAGAAATTTATAAAGATATCTCGCCTACATTTAAAAAAAAAATATTTTTTTTTTTCTTACATTGAATAGCTTTTACGATTTCGTTTATTTTAAAGAGGCTACTGCAGTTAAACGAAACAATGCCTTCGCTTTAAAACTAATGCTATGAAAGAAATTTATAAAAGTTTATCGTCTGTGTTTTAATAGTTTTTTTTTTTTTTTTTTTTTTACTTTGCCTAGTTGATATCGATTTGCACAAAGGCCATTTTCTATTTTTTCGATTTATTTTACGGGTATATATATATAAACTTTAATCAAACGAAACAATTTACTAGCTTATGATAATTCTTTCGACGATAATCCAACGGGCGAAATTTATAAATAAGTCTCGTCTGCATTTTAATATTTTTCCCCTTTAATAGCTCAGAGCGATTTCTTCAAAGGCCTTTTTCTACTTTTTTAATTTTCTTTACAGGACAGTTTCATTTTCGGAACCGTTTTCAAAAGTGATATTATCCTCATATTTAAAATCTACAATCAGTATCGAAAAAAGTAAAAAGCGGCCTCTATACAAACCATCGTCAGCTATACTATGCAGAAAAAAAATAATTAAAAATTGGAATGAAAATATGGTATCTTTAAAAAAATCTTCCATAGGTTTAGTATAATTGAATTTGTCTTTTTGCGTGACTGAAAAAACCGCTATTCTAAAACTTAGATCAGTTAGACTATGACAGGCTTTGGAATATATGCGTATTATTTAGTTAAAATAGTATAAAAACTTTAAAAATCATTCGTTTATCTTTCTGAAAAGGAAAAACAAAGGAAAGACAATTTATATACAATAAAGCATAAATATATCATTTACGGATGTGAATTTTACCGCAACAGAATATGTTTTCTAAAGTATTGTAAATTAGTCATAATTTTCGATAGAAGTGTCAAAATAAATATATTTCTATCTTTTAAATTAGTGTTATCCAATTTAATCATGAATTGCATAATAATTACTTTATATTTTAGAGTGGGTATACTGCAAACTTTTATTGATTAAAATAGAAATATTTATGAAATATTTAAGAAAAGGAACATTTAAACTAATTCATTAAGAATTGTCTAAAAGAATGATAAGAAAAATTTAATACAAATGTATTTATTCGCGAATATATCTATTCATTTTTAATGTCAGAACCATTGTTATTTTCTTTCTGTCCTTTCTTCTTTTCCCTTTGTCGTCTGCAGATGACAAAAAGTTAATTCTATTATTTTTTATAAATTAACGAATATTTCATTTTGATGTTGTCCGCAATTAAAGAATCTTTTTTAGAAATTAAACTTCAAATATATGGAAGAAAAATAATAAAAATGTTAAATGTATTTTTATTCGAAATCAATAATGCTTTTAAAGTACATTTGAGATTGAATGCCTAGTTAAACAAACTTTTTGAAATCAACATCTATTTACATCATTTCTGAAATTCATTTTTTGATCGAACTATCATGCATTCAGGAAAGGATGTTTTTATTTTTTTTATCCTAAACCAGCAAACAACATTTTACTAATAGCCACAGGCAAGATTTTACACCTTCGTCCCTGTAAGACTCCCTGGAGGTAAACCCATATCGTCTTTCACCCTAATTACTTTTAAGGCGTCTCCCTTTTAAAGGCGGAGTTAAACATCATTTTCGACTCTTTTAAATCAAAGTATTTCAACTTTTTATACAAATAACATAGATTAAATTTTTGTAAAAATCAAAATAAAAAACATTTTCTGAAAGCTAAATAATTAAACTCTGCATGCTGTTTTACCAAATTTTAAAATGTCAAACAGATTTTTCGTAATAAGACATTAAAGGTGAATTTTAAAGACTATAAAATAACGCACTTGTATCGCCTTAAAATTAAAAAAAGAAATAAAATTTCAGAATGACGTGCATAGTTTAAACCTACAGGTTTTCAAAACAACAAAAAATATTAAATTTGAGCAAAATGCAAAGGAATGAAAGCGATAAATTTCTTCCATTGAAATAACATTAGCCGTTCTATCTCGGAGCGTTACTGATGTAGGGCCTTAAAGGAAAAGTAAGATGTATGCCACTATAGTAACTTTGAATAAATAAAAAATATATTTTCTATATAAGAAAGTATTAGAAAAAAAAATAGAAGAAGAAAGAAACAAGGGAGAAAACAGCAAAGATTTTTCGACATTTTTCTTTTATTGCAGATTCTACATATTTCAAATAATATTGATTTTTTCTCCTATTAGTTTTTAAATTATTACATTTTATGCTAGTGTCTGTCAAGAATGAATATGAGATACAGTTTTTTTTCTCTTGAACATGAATTGAACGTGAGAATATATCCTCGGGAATGGGGCATCTGCTCATATCATATCCTTTTGGATCAGTTGTTAAGTGCGAATATTTATTTTGACCATGTCGATATTCTTTTCATAAAAAAAAAATAATAATCGCCATCAGCTCCTTCGTAACCCTCAAGTGTCAAACCATATTCTATAGTTCACAAGCATATTCTCACGCTATATATTTCGACACCCATACCCTAACAGTACAGCTAGGGGTATGCGCAGCCCACCCCAGATAGTTTTACACAGCCACAGTATCATATTTATGCCCCAATAATAACAATATTCCTGCAACAGGAAAATCTCTTATAGAACAACTGGTACTCGTTACCAGAAAAAGCCCCCTTTTTCGAGATAGAAAAAAAAATGGATTTTTCACGCTACTACAAAGTTACAACCGAAAGTAATTGGAAGAGTCTATGATTTCCTATTCATGGAGTCTATTGGTGAGCTCCTGATATTGTGAATCATTGTTGCGGAGTCGAGCTGTTATCAAAAAGGAACCCGCAAATGTCTCTTGGATACAATAACATCATAGAGCAGCGATCAGTTCCAGAGCTGTTGCCTTTTATTGTGTGAGCCAGGTGATAGAAGTGGCCAGTACGAGTGTCTGCTGCCATTTTTTCTTGGGAGATGAAACATTCTTGTATTCAATATATGAAAAAAAAAAGTTCTGATCACAAGCCATTAAGGCCCTATATCAGTAACGCTCCGAGATAGAACGGCTAATGTTATTTCAATGGAAGAAATTTATCGCTTTCATTCATTTGCATTTTGCTCAAATTTAATAATTTTTGTTGTTTTGAAAACCGGTAGGTTTAAACTATGCACGTCATTCTGAAATTTTATTTCTTTTTTGAATTTTAAGGCGATACAAGTGCGTTATTTTATAGTCTTTAAAATTCACCTTTAATGTCTTATTACGAAAAATCTGTTTGACATTTTAAAATTTGGTAAAACAGCATGCAGAGTTTAATTATTTAGCTTTCAGAAAATGTTTTTTATTTTGATTTTTTAAAAAATTTAATCTATGCTATTTGTATAAAAAGTTGAAGCACTTTGATTTAAAATAGTCGAAAATGGTGTTTAACTCCGCCTTTAAAAGGGAGACGCCTTAAAAGTAATTAGGGTGAAAGACGATATGGGTTTACCCTGTAGGGAGTCTTACAGGGACGAAGGTGTAAAATCTTGCCTGTGGCTATTAGTAAAATGTTGTTTGCTGCTTTAGGATGAAAAAATAAAAACATCCTTTTCTGAATGCATGATATCTCACGCAAGAAGTTCGATCAGAAATGAATTTCAGAAATGATGTAAATACATGTTGATTTCAAAAAGTTTGTTTAACTAGGCATCTGATCTCAAATGTACTTTAAAAGCATTATTGATTTCGAATAAAAACACATTTACCATTTTTATTATTTTTCTTCCCTATATTTGAAGTTTAATTTCTAAAAAAGATTCTTTAATTGCGTACAACATTTTAAGTGATATATTCGTTAATTCATAAAACATATCAGAATTAACTTTTTGTCATCTGCAGTCGACAAAGGGAAAAGAAGAAAGGACAGAAAGAAAATAACAATGGTTCTGACATTAAAATGAATAAATATATTCGCGAATAAATACATTAGTATTAAATTTTTCTATATCATTTTTTTAGACAATTCTTAATGAATTAGTTTAAATGTTCCTTTTCATAAATATTTCATAAATATTTCTATTTTAATCAATAAAAGTTTGCAGTATACCCACTCTAAAATATAAAGAACTGTTTAGCTCTGATTTCTTGGCAGATGACCTTGGAAGAATCTATTCCTGACCGGGAGTTCCAGGGTCAAAGGTTGCCAAGTACAAGTGCGTATTTGGCAAACGGTCAATCCGCCAAATACCGGAAATAGGGATCTGTACTAAGTATCTAAAGCTCCCGTTATCTCACAAAGTACATTTCTGCTCATGATTGTCATCTTGGCTAGCGCGCCACTTATGGGTGCCAATCTCCCTTGTGCCTTATAACGTTTTACCTATTATCCAGAATAGAACCGTCTGAGTCTCTCCGCTCGAAGTGCCAAGAAATCGGAGTCCGACAATAATTATTATGCAATTCATGATTAAATTGGATAACACTAATTTAAAAGATAGAAATACATTTATTTTGACACTTCTATCGGAAATTATGACTAATTTACAATACTTTAGCAAATATATTCTGTTGCGGTAAAATTCACATCCGTAAAGGATATATTTATGCTTTATTGTATATAAATTGTCTTACCTTTCTTTTTCCCTTTCAGAAAGATAAACGAATGATTTTTAAAGTTCTTATACTATTTTAACTAAATAATACGTATATATTCCAAAGCCTGTCATAGTCTAACTGATCTAAATTTTAGAATAACGGTTTTTTCAGTCACGCGAAAAGACAAACTCAATTATACTAAACTTACGGAAGATTTTTATAAAGATGCCATATTTTCATTCCAATTTTTAATTATTTTTTTTTCTGCGTAGTATAGCTGACGATGGTTAGTATAGAGGCCGCTTTTTACTTTTTTCGATACTGATTGTAGATTTTAAATATGAGGATAATATCACTTTTGAAAACGGTTCCGAAAATGAAACTGTCCTGTAAAGAAAATTAAAAAAGTAGAGAAAGGCCTTTGAAGAGATCGCTCTGAGCTATTAAAGGGGGAAAAAATATTAAAATGCAGACGAGATTTATTTATAAATTTCGACCGTTGGATTATCGTCGAAAGAATTATTATAAGCTAGTAAATTGTTTCGCTTGATTAAAGTTTTTTTTTTTTTTTTTTTTTTTTTTTTTTTTTTTTTTTTTTTTTTAAATACCCGTAAAATAAATCGAAAAATAGAAAATGGCCTTTGTGCAAATCGATATCAACTAGGCAAAGTAAGAAAAAAAAAATACTTAAAACTATTAAAACACAGACGATAAACTTTTATAAATTTCTTTCATAGCATTAGCTTTAAAGTGAAGGCATTGTTTCGTTTAACTGCAGTAGCCTCTTTAAAATAAATGAAATCGTAAAGGCTATTCAATGTAAGAGAAAAAAATAATAATAATTTTTTTTAAATGTAGGCGAGATATCTTTATAAATTTCTACAATGGGATTTCGCTTGACTGAAGTAAGTCACTTTAAAATACCTGTATCGAAATCAAAAATTGTAATACTGTCTTTGTACAGAAAGATCTCAGCTGTTCAATATAAAAAAGATTATTAAAATATAGACGAGATATTTCTATAAATTTCTGTCATAGGATTTCGCTTCATTGAAGTAAACACCTTTAAAATACCCGTAAAAAAATCGAAAAAAATATAAAGAAGTATTTGTACAGAAATATCTCAGAAATTCAATGTTAAAAAAATCATTTTAAAAATTAAAATGTTGACGAGATATCTTTATAAATTTCTATAATGGGATTTCTCTCTATTCAAGTAAGCCACTTTAAAATACCCGTAAAAAATCTAAAAAATGTAAAAAGGTCTTTGTACAGAGAAATCTCCGATATCTATTGCTCCCCCCCCCCCGAAAAAAAGTTTAAAGACAATTAAAATACAAACGAGATATCTTTAAAAATTTCTAAAATGTGATTTAGCTCTATTGAAGTAAGTAATTATAAAATACCCGTGACAAAGTCGAAAAGATATAAAACGTTCTTTGTAAAGAAAGATATCAGTTATATAATGAAACAAAAATTACAAGTATTAAAATGATCTTTAGAAATGACTTTTAAATGATCTTAAAGATATCTTTATAGATTTCTACCATGGGATTTTGCTTGATTGAGGTAATCATCAGTTTATATTTACTTGTAGACGAGATATCTTTATAAATTTCTAACATTCAATGCTAAAAAAATCATTTAAAAATATTAAAATGTAGAAGAGAAAAATATATATTTATATGAACTTCAAAACTTCATAGGATTTCGCTTGATTGAAGTAAGCCCCTTTAAAACCCCATAGCAAAATCGAAAAAATATAAAACGGTCTTTGTACCGAAAGCTCTCAGATATCCAATGCCAAAAAATCATTTAAAAATATTAAAATGTAGAAGAGATATTTTTATAAATTTATGCAATTGAATTTCACTTGACTGAAATAGCTTTTTTAAAATTCCCCTAAACAAAGACGAAAAAGTACAAAATGGTCTTTGTACCGAAAGATCTGAGATATCGAATGCCAAAAAATAATTTTAAAATATTAAAATGTAGAAGAGGTATTTTTATAAATTTCTACCATTGGATTTCACTTGACAGAAGTAGCTTTTTTAAAATGCCCCTAATAAAAGTCTAAAAAGTACAAAACGGTCTTTGTACCGAAAGATCTTAGCTATCCCATGACAAAAGAATCATATAAAAATATTAAAATGTAGACGAGATATTTTTATAAATTTCTACCATTGGAATTCACTTGACTGAAGTAGCCTCTTTAAAACACCTGTAAACAAAGTCGAAAAATTACAAAACGGTCTTTGTACCGAAAGATCTTAGCTATCCCATGAAAACAGAATCATTTAAAAATATTAAAATGTAGACGAGATATTTTTATAAATTTCTACCATTGTAATTCACTTGACTGAAGTAGCTTTTTAAAAATTCCCCTAAACAATGTCGTAAAAGTACAAAACGGTCTTTGTAACGAAAGATCTTAGCTATCCAATGACAAAAAAATCATTTAAAAATATTAAAATGTAGAAGAGATATTCTTATAAATTTCTACCATTGGATTTCACTTGACTGAAGTAGTCTCTTTAAAACACCTGTAGACAAAATCAAAAAAGTACAAAACGGTCTTTGCACCGAAAGATCTCAGCTATCTAATGACAAAAAAATCATTTAAAAATATTAAAATGTAGAAGAGATATTTTTATAAATTTCTACCATTGGAATTCACTCGACTGAAGTAGCCTAACTAAAACACCTGTAAAAAAAAATCAAAAAAAAAAAGTACAAAACGGTATTTGTACCGAAAGATCTCAGCTATCCAATGACAAAAAAAAAAAAAAAAAAAAAAAAAACAATTAAAAATATTAAAATGTAGAAGAGATATTTTTATAAATTTCTACAATGGATTTTACTTGACTGAAGTAGCCTCTTTAAAACACGTGTAAACAAAGTCAAAAAAGTACAAAACGGTCTTTGTACCGAATGATCTTAGCTATCCAATGACAAAAAAATCATTTAAAAATATTAAAATGTAAAAGAGATATTTTTATAAATTCCTACCATTGGAATTCACTTGACTGAAGTAGCCTCACTAATCTGTAAACAAAACCAAAAAAGTAAAAAACGGTCTTTGTACCGAAAGATCTTAGCTATCCAATGACAAAAAAATCATTTAAAAATATTAAAATGTAGAAGAGATATTTTTATAAATTTCTACCATTGGATTTCACTTGACAGAAGTAGCTTTTTTAAAATTCCCCTAATAAAAGTCTAAAAAGTACAAAACGGTCTTTGTATCGAAAGATCTTAGCTATCCCATGACAAAAGAATCATATAAAAATATTAAAATGTAGACGAGATATTTTTATAAATTTCTACCATTGGAATTCACTTGACTGAAGTAGCTTTTTAAAAATTCCCCTAAACAATGTCGTAAAAGTACAAAACGGTCTTTGTAACGAAAGATCTTAGCTATCCAATGACAAAAAAATCATTTAAAAATATTAAAATGAAGAAGAGCTATTTTTATAAATTTCTACCATTGGAATTCACTCGACTGAAGTAGCCTAACTAAAACACCTGTAAAAAAAATAATAAAAAGTACAAAACGGTCTTTGTACCGAAAGATCTCAGCTATCCAATGACAAAAAAAAAAAAAAAAAAAAAAAAAAAAAAAAAAAAAAAAAAAAAAAAACATTTAAAAATATTAAAATGTAGAAGAGATATTTTTATAAATTTCTACAATGGATTTTACTTGACTGAAGTAGCCTCACTAAAACATCTGTAAACAAAACCAAAAAAGTAAAAAACGGTCTTTCTACCGAAAGATCTTAGCTATCCAATGACAAAAAAATAATTTAAAAATATTAAAATGTAGAAGAGATATTTTTGTAAATTTCTACCATTGGATTTCACTTGACAGAAGTAGCTTTTTTAAAATTCCCCTAATAAAAGTCTAAAAAGTACAAAACGGTCTTTGTACCGAAAGATCATAGCTATCCCATGACAAAAGAATCATTTAAAAATATTAAAATGTAGACGAGATATTTTTATAAATTTCTACCATTGGAATTCACTTGGCTGAAGTAGTCTCTTTAAAACACCTGTAAACAAAATTTAAAAAAAGTACAAAACGGTCTTTGTACCGAAAGTTCTCAGCTATCCAATGACAAAAAAATCATTTAAAAATATTAAAATGTAGAAGAGATATTTTTATAAATTTCTACCATTGGATTTCTCTTGAATGAAGTAGCCTCTTTAAAACATCTGTAAATAAAGTCAGTCGAAAAAGTACATAACGGTCTTTGTACCGAAAGATCTTAGCTATCCTATGACAAAAGAATTATTTAAAAATATTAAAATGTAGACGAAATATTTTTATAAATTTCTACTATTGGATCTCACTTGACTGAAGTAGCCTCATTAAAACACCTGTAAACAAAATCAAAAAAGTACAAAACGGTCTTTGTACCGAAAGATCTCAGCTATCCAATGCCAAAAAATCATTTAAAAATATTAAAATGGGGAAGAGCTATTTTTATAAATTTCTACAATTTGATTTCATTTTACTGAAGTAGCTTTTTTTAAATTCTCCTAAACAAAGTCGAAAAAGTACAAAACGGTCTTTGTACCGAACGATCTCAGATATCCAATGCCAAAAAATCATTTCAAAACTTTAAACGTAGAAAAGATATATTTATAAAATTGTACTATAGGATATTCCTTGAGTGAAGTAACCACTTTAAAACACCTGTAAACAAAATGAAAAAAGTACAAAACGGTCTTTGTACAGAAAAATCTCAGTTATCCCATGACAAAAAAAAAAAAAAAAAAATCATTTAAAAATATTAAAATGTAGAAGAGATATTTTTATTATTTTCTACCATTAGACTTCACTTGACTGAGATAGCCTCTTTAAAACACTTGTAAATAAAATCAAAAAGTTCAAAATGACGTTTGTACCGAAAGATCACAGCTATCCAATGTCAAAAAAATCATTTAATAAATTTCTACCATTGGATTTCACTTGACTGAAGTAGCTTCTTGAAAATTCCCCTAATTAAAATCGAAAAAGCAAAACGGTCTTTGTACCGAAAGATCTCAGCTATCGAATGCCAAAAAATCATTTAAAAATATTTAAACGTAGTAGAGATATGTAAATAAAATCAAACACATGTAAAACAACATACATGTAAACACATGTAAATAAAATCAAAAAGTTCAAAATTACGTTTGTGCCGAAAGATCACAGATATCCAATGCCGCAAAAATCATTTAAAAATATTAAAATATAGAAAAGATATCTTTATAAATTTCTACCATAGGAGTTCGCTTGACAGAAGTAGCCTCTTTAAAACACCTGTAAACGAAATCGAAAAAGTACAAAATGGTCTTTGTACCTAAAGATCTTAGCTATCCAATGCTAAAAAATCATTTAAAATTATTAAGATGTAGAAGAGATATTTTTTTTAATTTCTACCATTGGATTTCACTTGACTGAAGTAGCCTAACTAAAACACCTGTAAAAAAATAAAAAAAAAGTACAAAACGGTCTTTGTACCGAAAGATCTCAAATATCCAATGCCGAAAAAAATCACTTAAAAATATTAAAATGTAGAAAAAACATATTTATAAATTCTACCATAGGAGTTCGTTTCACAGAAGTAGCCCCTTTAAAACACCTGTAAACGAAATCGAAAAAGTACAAAATGGTCTTTGTACCTAATGATCTCAGCTATCCAATGCTAAAAAATCATTTAAAAATATTAAGATGTAGAAGAGATATTTTTGTAAATTTCTACAATAAAACTACCAATCGTGATTTATGTTTTTCCCTCGACTCAAGTAGTCACTTTAAAATATCTGTAAACTGCCGAAAAAGGCCTTGTATAAATCGCTCTCAATTATTAAAAAAAAAAAAAAAAAAAAAAAAAAACGAAAAAAAGAAAAGAAAAAAAAGAAAAGAAAAAGAAAATATCCCACATTTTTTTTTTTTTTTTTTTTTTTTTTTTTTTAATGCAGATTTAATGTATTTATAAATGTCTACCCTAAGACGCATTTTATAAATAATGTGTTACGGCAACTGGTCTCGAAATATAAAATAATAATAATAATAATGATTCTAAAAATTTTATTGTTTTCTGGCCACAGAAAATTTAGCTTTGCGAAATTGTGTTGGAAATCTTGATTTTTCCATGCTGATTTCTGCATAAATAAATGAAGAAAATTCTGCTACCCGAACTTTTGCAAGGTAGATCTTGTTTCCCTTGCTATCAGACCTGAGAAGTACAATTTTTCTTATCTTTAACCTCGATTTCCTGTTTTGCTAATCACTTTTTCCACGGTTGGATATCTAGTCCCCCAATAACTATCCAAATGCACATATCCCTCGGGCTATTAGGATTGAAAAGGTGCGAGAGTTTTTAACCATTTGCTAATGACTTTTTTCTTGATGGGGTATCTTATCCCCTTTTTATCGCCTGGAGGTAAAGGGTGTCGTAAGATGACCATTTTTCTTGTCAATTATAAGCTTTGGAAATATCATTGGTCTTTTATAGTGTCAATCTTTGAGTTTGGGATACTCCTTCCTTTTGGCAACAGTCATGTTTTGTGAGAGGATTCTGAGTTTCGAATTCACCGATGTAGGCTCTTAAGGATTTATTAATGGTTCACCATATTCAGTGACAAAAGACTAACATGGCTTGCAAAACTATTTTACTTCCCTTTATTTCTCGATACTATTAACTTTTATCACTTTGTGACGAGCGTCACATAAATGTGAGCATAAGGTGCTCAACATCCTTCATTATTCGCACTAGTTATTTTTTTATTGTTAATTTTGCCATTTTCCGATTTATTTTTAAATTCATTTTTGTTCGTATATCCATCAAACTGGCAAATTGTCTTATTTAGGAAGTACCCAATGTGCAGCGATTGTCGATTCTTTGATAAATGAAGAATATATTTTAAAAAAAGCAATCAAAAACGGCATTTTTAACTGGTTTTTCGGAAGCGGGAGATATGTGAACGAAAAAAAGTGTCATACTGAGAAGGTAATTGCTTATAAATCAAATTCTAATGAATGAAGCGTAAAATGACATCACAGGGTGTCTCTTCAAAAATTCCCTCTTCAAATTTCATGTTTCGACTTTTAAAAATGAATCTGAAATTGTATCGGAAAATTTCAAGCTGTTGAAGGTAAGGACTTTGCAAATTATGAGGAAAAAACTTGGCAAAATTTTGGACTATTTTTTATGAAAACCTTAATTTCTTTATGAGTATGCATGCTATCCTCATAAAAATGAATACCGTTTATTACAATAAGCCATTTAATCATAATCTAAAATTTGAACACTTTTGCTACATTAGTTTTGCCAGGGTTATCTAAAAGATATTCTTTCTTTTTCACTTTGTTGGCCCACTATGGGATTTCAAGGGAAAAATCTTCGCGGAATTGTATGACCTGAACTATTCTCTCATCTGTCTGTTTACACACCTGGAGTTTCAGGATAATTCCTCATATTTTTCTAGATATTTAACAAACGTCTAAAATTGTAACTGACAGTTACCTTTGACCATATAGTGTGCTCGAATCTGGTGGATGGGAAGTGATGGGTTCGAACTCAATCGAACCCATCGGCCTAACCGTTCGCAGTTTATGTGGATTTCTTCGAACCTTGCGGAAATACAGATTATGCTCCCTTAGAAAGGCCTCCACGGAGGGCACTTTCCCAAGGGCCTATATCCCGAGTGCAAATAACCGGCCGTCATAAATAACACCAACACATCACACCATATAGTATAATTATGGGTTTTTCTAAAGCTTATAATGCACCTACATATTTAATAGTATTTTATCCTTCTTTAACGAGTAACTTTTAATTCTACCGTTGCTTAAATTCATGTTGCTGTTGATACAAATTACATGTGTACATTGCGGGAACAAAGGAAATGTCGATAACGTGGAAAAGTTTATCATTTAAACATACCCCCATTTCTATTGTGCTTAAATGATGATTTTATGTATTTGGTTACTAATATTTGATAAACATCTTCATTTTAAAAAACTCTTAATGGATATGCTTGATAATACGATTCAGTTTAAATCGACAAGTAAAACTCCAAGCAATGCTTCATTAAATCGTATTTCTTATTTTTTAAAAAATGAGGGAAATAACTTGGAAAAAAAAGTAAAAAAAAAAAAAAAAAAAAAAAAAACCATCTAATTTATGTAAGAAAAGTATTATTCCTTCCCCAAAAATCTTTAAACTTTGCTAATTTTGCTAATATGTTGGGAACTTTGCAAACATCAATAGTAAAGCCATAAGTGCATATGTATTCAAACAATACATAAACATCTGCTCAGCAGCTATTACTTTATGTTACTCATTGTGAATTATATTAAGAAAAGCACATCATTTGAACCGATTTCATAATTTCGCACATGCTCCATCTAGCTCAAAAAGAATATCTTAAATCATAATAAATGAATAAATAAATCATATCCTTAAGTCAATGGAAGTTACTCTAAAAATAAATATTTTTTTCTTTAAATTTCTTTCTTTCTTTTTTCTTCTTCTTCTTTTTTTTTTTAATGATAGCTTTCTAAATTTTAATATTAATATGTGATAAGCCAATATTCCTTTTTATGTACTTTCAATAATAATAATAATTAATTGCTAATAAGATTCTGTTTATAAAAACAAGTAAAACTGCAAGCAATGATCCATTTTGCCGTATTTCTATTTTTTTTTAGATATTAGGGGAAGGAACACGAAAAAAAAAACATCTAACTTAACGTAAGGGATATCAATTGAGCATTATTCCTCCCCCAAAAATCTTCAGACTTCGCTAGTATGGTGGGAACGCGGATCAAACATCAATAGTAAAGCCATAAGTGCACATGAATTCAAACAACACATAAACATCTGTTCAGCAGCTATTACTTTATATCGCCCTTCGCGAATTATAGTAAGAAAAGCCCTTCATTTAAACCGACTTCATAATTTAGTACACGCTCCATCGAGCCCGGAAAAAGCTCTCAAAAGTCAATGGAGGCCGCTCTCAATAGTTCTGATTTAGTGGATGGTTTGACAAGGCATTGGCGATCCACGGCAAAGCTTTTTGATAATGTTCACACCGTCTCACAAAGCGCAAGACGTGTCAGCGGCAGGGTTGTAAGGAAAATTTGACAGAAAATGTCATAACTCAAAAATACGCCAACTTGGCACCGTTGCAACAGGTAACATCTTTGAAGAAGAGATATAAAATTTTATGATTCTTCTTTACAATCCTTTGCATATTTTTCATTTCCTTGCAAAACCCGATTCATTTTTTGTTTATAAAACATTGATTGCCATGTAAATATCTTTGATTTTGGAAACGTAAAGCTACTCTCTACTGCTCCGCTCAAGAAGAGAAATTGTTTTGATACATTTGCAAATTCTTTTTTTAAGGGTGTATTTCGATTCAAACTGCTTATTTTCCGATTTATTTTTGAATTCATTTTTGCTCTCAAATGTACCAAACTTTCAAAATCTCTTAATTGGAAAGTACAAAAGGTGCCGTGATTGTCGATTCTTTGATAAATGCAAAAAATTTTGCAAAAAAAGCAATCAAAAACGGCATTTCAAACCGATTTTTCCGAAGCGGCAGATCTGGGAACGAATAAATGGGTCATACTGATAAGGTAATTGTTTATAAATCAAATTCTAATGAATTGAGAGTAAAATGACATCACACGGCACCTCATACGTCCCTTCAAGAATCCCCTCAGCAAGTTTCATATTTCTACTTTTTAAAATGTGTCTGAAATTGTATTGGAAAATTTCGAGCTGTTGAAGGTGGAAAAGCGTTTTTTCGAATACACCCTTAACTGAAAGACATAAAATTGGAAAGCATGCTTATGGAAGCGATTTGGAATCGAACTTTGTCTTCCATTTTATTATAATTAAATTACCTATCGAGTTATAAGCGATAATAGAACTTTGTCTTTCATTTTATTATAATTAAAATACCTATCGAGTTATAAGCGATTTCGATCACGTAATCACACGTTTTTCTTTCATTCTGAGACTCGTTTTTCTGCTTTCGTTCTAAATACGGCTCAAAACCCCAATTTCCTTGAACGCTTCAAACGCCGAAAAGCTTGATTTAGATGAGCGTTCTGCGGATGTTGAACGAATTGAGAAAAAAAAAAAAAAGATATGGAGTAAACAATAATTGGAAACGAGGACCATCTCAGAGCACCCATATATTGAAAACATAATAATATACAATGGAGAAACATGGATTCAAAGATCTTGGACACTACACTAGAAATGTGAACGCCAAACACATAATATTTTTATGATTCTTGTTAAAATTCTTAATTATGTGCCTGAATAAGTTAAAGCCTGTTGTATTTCTTATTTTTTCCCCTTTTGTTTAGTACGATAAATAATAATATAATGAAAATAATTTTGTATTCTATGAATTACTTAATGCAATAAGTAACAATATATTAAATCGATTTTGCTTTACTTCGACACCGCAAGTCCTACATGTCTATTTATGTAAATTAGACTGATTAATAATGTAATAATTCATCGATAGCTAATTTTTTATTGAAAACAATGTTAAGGGTGTATTCGGAAAAACTCTTTTCCACCTTCAACAGCTCGAAATTTTCCGATACAATTTCAAACATATTTTTAAAAGTAGAAATACGAAACTTGTTGAGGGGATTTTTGAAGTGACGTATAAGGTGCCGTGTGATGTCTTTTTACGCTCCATTCTTTAGAATTTGATTTATGAACAATTATCCTCTCACACTGCTAAAAAAATTCTGAAATTTACGAACATTTTTTCCTGAATTTTACAGAAAAGGTATCTTTTCACAACAAAAGGGCATTTTCCGTTACAAATCCCAAAATTCCACCATATTTTCTGAAAATAACGAAACTGATGAAAATAAAAACAAAAAACGGAGACACTCTGTTCTGTGGGGGACTCCATGGCCAAGTGGCCATTTACCACACCGCTAATCGCCTGCGAGCGCAGATTATGGGTTCGGGTCCCATTGGCGCCATGGAATATTGAAAACGTAAAAAATCCCTTTTAAATTATATTTTTTCTGTTTATTTTTCTCTTATTTCTAAATAAATTTTTTTTAATTTATTAGCCAATAAATAAATAAATAAATAAATAAATATTGTACGACAATTTCAAAAAAATGTCTACATCTTTTTTTGTATAAAAAAAAAAAAAAAAAAAAAAAAAAAAAAAAAAAGAGAGAGAGAGAGAGAGAGAGAGAGGGAGAGAGAGTGGTTTTTAACAGTGGTTTTTTTTATTATTATTTAAACTATTTAAAAAATTAAAACTGATTTTAAAAAATAATAAGTATTATTCATCAGTCTAAAATAAAATAAAATAAAATAAACCGTTTAAAAATATTCTAAGGAATATATTTGAAAGGAAATCTTTAAAAAGCACAACAGATTTTCCCACTAACTCATAAAAGACATACTTCGTACAAATCAGCATCAGCAGCTTTGGCTCAGTTCATAAGGATTTGTTCCGCAACCTAAAGGTCCCGGGTTCGATCTTCAGGACGGCGTGAACTAAATTACACAAAATAATAATTAAGAAAAACAACACAACAACTTAAAATCAATCGGTAATTTCGAGTAATCGATTCATTAATTTTAAAAACTATTATTATTAAAAATCAAACTTTGTAACGGAAAGTTACTGATTCTTCAAACGGAGTTTTCCCTTCTTGTGTTTCCCATAACGGAAAATCTACTAACGGAACGGTAAAAGTTCGGCTACATTGCTGCCGGTAGTTTCACCTGGAATTCACAGATTTATTTTTAACAGTGCAGTATGACCCTTTTTTTCGTTCCCCGATCTTTCGCTTCTGAAAAATCCGTTCAAATTGGCATCTTTGGCAGCCTTTTTTGCAATATTTTCTACATTTATCAAAGAATCGACCATTACGGCACCTTGAGTACTTTCTGAATAATACAATTTGCCAGTTTCATGCATTTGAGGGCAAAAATGAACTTAAAAATAAATCAGAAAATAAGCAGTTTGAATCGAAATACACCCTTAATGTTAGAATGCTTTAAAATCTTACGCAAGCAAAGGGGAAGAAGTCTAGCATTTGCTTATATTTCCTTACGAGAGGGGGGGGGGGGGGCATGGCTTCAAAATGACTAAAAATATGCTTTCGTAAATATTCGAACGGCCCCTGATAACAATAATAATGATAATAATGCAAAAACTTTGAAAATTTTTGCCCAACACATTCGAATTTCCTCTGCTCTCAGTCAAATTTCATGCAGTGAATTTCTCTATAAGATAAAGCATTTCAATTAGATTCTCTTTTTTTAGCTCACAGGCTATCATAGCCTGAGAGCTTATGTGCCCGTCCGTTCTGTATGTACGTTCGTACGTGCGTTCGTGCGTAACGCGATAACTCTTGATAAAAATATCCGATCCACTTGAAATTTTGTATGTAGGTATATCCTGACAAGGCGCTTCCCTGATTAGTTTTTGGAGTTCATTCGATATGTATAAGAGGGGGAACGGGGGGCTCATGCCCCTCCCCTTAATTGATACAAATGGGATTTTCATGCAGAATTAAGTTTTCGTTCAAAATTTAGATTAGGATCATTCTGATGAGGCGATTCCGTAACTGTTATTAGATGTTCATTGAATAAGTATAAATAGGGGGAACAGGGGTTCTAATGCCCCCCCCCTTAATTTATATAAGTGGGTTTTTCAAGCAGAATTTTCACATTTCGTTCAAATCTCTGAATAGTTTTGGAAGTTTAATGGTTAAGTATAAAAGAGGGGGATAACTCCTTTTAAATTATATAAATGCTAAATGGGTTTTTATTAAGAATTATTTCATTTGCTCTGAATTTTGGATATAGATTTTTTATATGATAAAGCATGTCTTTGATAGTATAGGAGGTTCAATGATTAAGTATCAAAAAAGAGGAAAGGGGAGAGTTGTTTCCCCTTTTTAATTTTTTTTCGAACGGAATTAACACTTGAAAATATAAGGCTTTAATGTACAATTAATATTTGTAGCCTGTGAGCTCAATGCCATCAGTTTAACTGGGCAGTATTCTTTATTATAACTCTTTCTTTATATCCCTCTCTTTAACAAAATATATTTCCACCTTCAACAGCTAGAAACTTTCCGATACATTTTGAGACTCATTTTTTAACGTAAACACGTGAAACACTGAGGTGATTTTTGAAGAGATTTACAAGATGCCGTATGATTTCATTTTTTGCTCAATTCATTAGAATTTGATTTATGAACAATTATTCTCTCAATATGAAAACTTTTTTCGCTCCCCAGATCTCTCACTTTGGAAAATTCCGTTCAAAGCGCCAACTTTGACAGCCTTTTTGTAATATTTTCTGAATTTATCAAAAAAATTGGCAAGCACGGTACATTACACAGTTTCTAAATAAGAGAATTTTCCAGTTTGATGCGTTTGAGAGCAAAAATGAATTTAAAAATAAATCAGAGAATAAGCAGTTTGAATCGAAATACACCCTTAAGAAAATTAAAACTAGCGTGGATGACCGAACTATGCTCAGTCAAAATTAGCCTTGTATTCAACTCGATATACTAATCTCACTGTAATCATTCTCTCTTGCTATAAAGCACGTTATTTATAACAGTATTATTTACAAAAGCAATCAATATAAAAACTATGTATGTACATACATGATTATATTTTTTATTATTATTTACACATTTACAACGAAAGGATATCAATCCAAATCACATTTTTAGCTCGACTCTGATTGGTTAACCAAGCATCTCGATTCCTATTGAAGAATATCTAAAAAAAATTTTCACATTCTGAGAGCCAATTTTTTCCCCAAATACAACCAAATTTGGCAACATTCTTTCATTAGACGCAGCGTAATGTGTTTTGCCATTTGTAATCTTGATTTTCAAAAGCAAAATGTCGCTAATATTTTGTCAAATATTGCAAAATTATTAGCTATTGCCAACTTCTCCGCTCATAACTCTGACCTATAGTTACCAAAAATTACTCACTAATCAAATTTGTTCGAACATGTAACTTAGCTCAATGGTCTTCTGATAATCAAAAGCGGTAGGATACATAATTTAATCAAAATCATTTAAGCCGTTTTTTAGTTAATATTACCTTGACCCACGGTGAATCCCAAAATGACTGCTGACCAAAATGACTTATTCTTGGATTACAATAATAAAAAGGAGTTCTTGCAGGCGTAATTCAGGAGTTTCTTTTTCATACAAAAGTTCCAAATTTATACCAGAAATCCTTAATAATAATTTCTGCTTTGTTTGGTGACAACTTTTTGTGACCACATAAAGTAGAAATTGTTTTTTTTTTTTTTTTTTTTTCGGAATTTACACGACATGAATGAAAATTTCTGGAGGGAAGATAAAAGAAAGAAAAAATCTGTGCCATTTTTTATTCCTTTTTAATAAATAAATCAATTAAAACCAAAGATACGTTCTTATTAGCTTAATTAAAAAACTAATTTGAAAGTTTATTCCCTTTGTTGATATTTTCATTTGAAATTCAACGCTTTTCTTAATTATCATTGAGGCAGTAAAGGAAAGACTAAAAAACATAACTTTCGTTCGTTGAAAAAAAATAATGCAAAAACTTCAATTTAATTATTGCCTCGTTTTCCAATTACTTCGTTAATTAGGAACCGTATCAAGCAAGTTTTATGCTGATAATGGAGCAACAATTTTATGACACTGTAAGCTGATTTTTTTTTCCGTCTCTCTCGTTATTGAACTTTGCTTGTGAATTTTTGAACGCGGTTTTTTTTAATTATTATTTTTTAAAACATCGAATTTATATACTTCATGGGAGCAGAGTTTTTTTATGGCGATAATTTTGCTTTTACTTAGTACATTTAGAACGTAAATATTGCACGCACTGATTAAGGTTTTTTTATTATTATTATTATTAAGTACGATGTTTTCAGCACTATTTTTATCAACTTGAACTAATTTTTACGAAGCAATTTTTTTTTACAAAGGTTGATTAGTTACTTTTAGTTTTTGAATGGATAAAAATAAATTGTAATGTGTTTTAAAAAGTTTTGAAATTCGCTATTAAACTTCATCTCCAGTAACATAAATATCTCTTTCCATCCCCCTACGTTTATCCATTTTTTTACATAGTTTGATCTGAAAAATATAAAATAAAATTAATTAATTTTTTTCTGCATTTTCACTTATTTTAATTCGAATAAACTTGCCGGGGAAAAAATGCCCGAATCAAACTAAATTTTAATATACCTTATATAAAAAAATTTCAGACGGCAAGGAGTTTGGAGCATTTAAAATTTACCCAAAAACCATTTCAACAGTAAAAACAAGAATGAAAAATTATGCTCTCAGCATAGATTATGAAACACTTTCCAACATTCCCAATATTATAACAATACCAGTTTAATAAGGTAAAAGATGATTTCTTTAGTTCAATTTGGGAAAACGCCTAACATAATGTAATATCGGAAAACCCAACTGTCATAAAAATCCGAGAGAATATACGAGTATTTATTTATTTATTTATATAAATAATTTTACAAATAAAACCAAAGTAACTCAGATATTACCATAGCAATAATTCATTGAAACTGCATTTATACTATCTTTATGTATAATTAACATGAAAAATGAAATCCTATTAAAATCATTTGAAGTTTGAAGTGATGTAGAAAGTAGATTGCCAAAATTGTGAAAAGCATATGGATAAATAGACAGTAGAAGGCTTTTTTATTAAACTACTCATCAGGCGTGCATAGTTTAATAAAAAAGCAAAACATCCAACCAGTTTCTGTTATAGGTCGCACTATAAGCTAAGAAATTCGACCTTTAATGCACCCGACTGGCAGGATTTTTTTTACCATTTCAAAATAGGAAAATTTTAACCATTTAGAAAATGGTTGATATTTTCAATCGAGAAGGGTGAATTCGAAAAAACGCTTTTCCACCTTCAACAGATCGAAATTTTCCGATACAATTTCAGACACATTTTTAAAAGTAGAAACATGAAACTTGGATTCTTGAAGGAACGTATGAGGTGCCGTGTGATGTCTTTTTACGCTCAATTAATTAGAATTTGAGTTATAAACAATTACCTTATCAGTATGACCCTTTTTTTCGTTCCCAGATCTCGCGCTTGGGAAAAATTGTAGCGAAATGCCGTTTTTAATTGCTTTTTTTTTTGCAATATTTTCTGCATTTATCAAAGAATCGATTGTCACGGCACCTTGTGTATTTCCAAATAAGATATTTTGAAAGTTTGGTGTATTTGAGAGCGAAAATGAATTCAAAAATAAATCGGAAAATAAGCAGTTTGAATCGAAATACACCCTGGATCTTGGGGTGTTCGCATTTTATTTATTTATTTTATAATTGGCGAAATTCTTTAGGGTGTATTTCGATTCAAACTGCTTATTTCGATTTATTTTTAAGTGCATTTTTGCTCTCAAATACACCAAACTTTCCGAATCTCTTATTTGGAAAATACACAAGGTGCCGTGATTGTCAATTCTTTGATAAATACAGAAAATATTGTAAAAAAAGCAATCAAAAACGGCATTTCGAACCGATTTTTCCCAAGCGAGAGATCTGGGAACGGAAAAAGGATCATACTGTTAAGGTAATTATTTATAACTCAAATTCTAATGAATTGAGTGTAAAAAGATATCACACGGCACCTCATATGTCCCTTCAAGAATCTCCTCAGCAAGTTTCATGTTTCTACTTTTAAAAATGTGTCTGAAACTGTATCGGAAAATCTCGAGCTGTTGAAGGTGAGAAAGCGTTTTTTCGAATCCTTAAATGTAAAAGAATTTTTATTTGAATAGGAAATCGAAAGTTTGTTGCTAAAATAAAGAAGAAAATAAAAAAGCTACAAAATAGGTAGACGCAAATTATCAGACATGGGAAAAAACGAAACCAAAGAAAGGCGTCGTATAAAAAATCGTCTTTAAGCAGAAAAAAATGTAAGACGTTTGTCTTAATAACGGCGTGAGTTCTCACTATAACCTCAATATAATTGTTTTCATCAATTCTTATCATTAATCAGAATTAAATAGGAGAGTAAATGGTACTCACCCGATGAATTCTTCTTCATTTAAGTGTCCAACAATTAGATCCACCATAAGGGAAGGGAACCGGACATATTCACATGTGGCTATATCCACTGCACTAATTCATCTTGATAAAGACATATAATATTATAATATGGTAACTGTAAAACACACGCACAAATTATTATATCCACGCTTCTTCATTTTCTACTTTATTTTTAACACGCGAGAAAAAATACAGCAAAAGGGTAGTGCTTACATCAAGCTACAAAAACAGAGAACAGAATGAAAATTTTAAATCGATACATACATAAATCATAATGTAGAAACAATTATTAATAAAAAAAGAGTCATTTTGAAAGTTTTGACAGTTTTGTAAACCTGTAATTGTTCACCCGTAATCACTGTTTCCAAGGTCACGCTAACAAGCACTTAACTTTATTTATGATGCCATGATAATTGTCACTTGTTGCACAACGGAGGAAATTATTTACGAATTGCGCAATGTTTCTATCAACTCCTCCTTAATTTCTGAAGTTGTGTTGTCACTCAGATGCAAGTTCTTCCTGTGAACTTCAAAAATAGTCTTTGGCAGGGGTTTTGTAAATAAGTCGGCTAGCATGACTTTTGTTGGGCAGTACACGAGGTTTATTATACCTTCTTGTTTCAAATGTTTTATAAGATGAAATCTTAGTTCTATGTGCTTTGTTTTACTTGAATGTTTTTCTAATTCTATCATTTTAATGGCCGATTGATTATCTTCATACAATGTTATTGGATATGTTTGTGAGAGATTAAGTTCGTTGAGTAGGTTCACCAGCCATTTAACTTGATTTGCTGCATTCGCTGCTGAGATGTACTCAGCTTCGGCAGAAGATAAAGCTATGCAGGATTGTTTTTTAGTTGACCAAAGTATGGGATTTTTACCTAGCAAATATACATTACCACTTGTCGATTTTCTTGATTCTGTGTCTCCACCCCAATCAGCGTCCGCGTAGACTTCTAGCGTTGGTTTTGAATTTCCATCTATAACTAGATTAAAGGTTTTTGTTGTCTTAAGATACCTCATGACCCGCTTTACACTGTTCCAATCTTTCATTCTTGGCCTTTCGGTTCTTCGGCTCAAGATATTAACAGCTGCACATATATCAGGTCTGCTCACTGTGGCAAGATATAAGAGTGCTCCGATGGCTTGTCTGTATTGTGTGTTGTGTGGTAAGAGATTGTCGTCATCTTTAAAGTGTGTGTAATTTGTTTCCATGGGTGTACTACACGGTTTTGCTTCTTGTAAATTGAATTTATTAATTAACTCTTCAATTTTTGAAGTTTGGTTAATTAAGTAGCTTTTGTTTACCTTTCGAATGTTCATGGATAAATAATTACTTATATCCCCTAAATTCTTTAGTTCATATTCTTTATTTAAGTTCTCGATTATTTCCTCTATGGCTTCGTCTTTTCCTACAATTAAAAGGTCATCGACGTACGTTATTATGTAGATTGTGTCATTATTCCTTTTCTGTGTAAAAAGACATGTATCGATTTTACTTTGAATGAAATTCATGTTTTTTAGTGTTTCTGTTATTTTGTTATGCCACGCTCTCGCGGCTTGCTTAAGTCCGTAGATTGCTTTATTCAATTTACAGACTTTGTTTTCCTGATTTGGTTCAACGAATCCTTCCGGTTGCGTCATGTATATCTCCTCCTCAAGTTCCCCATGTAGGAACGCAGTGTTTATATCTATATGCTTAACATTCAGGTTTTGGTGCAACGCTGCCATCAATAATGCTCTTATCGTAGTGTACGACACGACCGGTGCGTAGGTTTCGTCATAATCCTCTCCGAACTTTTGCGTATATCCTTTAGCTACTAAACGTGCCTTATATTTTTGGATTTTTCCGGTATTGTCACGCTTTAATTTATAAGTCCATTTACAACCTATTATTCTCTTATTCGGTGGAGGATCTACAATTGACCATGTTTTATTTTTTCTTAAAGAATTCATTTCGCTCTCCATGGCTTCTATCCAATTCTGTTTTACCGGAGAGTTTTCCATTAATTTAACTTCCTTATAATCCTTTGGTTCATTAATTTTGTCATCTTTGACAATATATATTAGCCTATCAGGAGGTACGCCTTTATTTATTCTATCTGAACGCCTTGGTTCCGCAATTTGTTGTTGGGACGCGGATGGTGTTGTTTTGTTGTTTGAAATTTCTATTTCTACAAGATTTTTACAATTGCGTTTTTCGTCTTCATTTTGCTTTTGTTCAATTTCAGGCTTATCATTTACGTATTTGAATTTATTTTCAAGAAATTTTACCGTTCTCGCGATTTTTATTTCATTTCCTCCTACATATATGCGGTATCCCTTAGATTCATTGTCGTATCCCACAAAAATACCTTCAACAGCTTTATTATCTAATTTTTGTCTTCTGGCTTTATCAATATAAGCGAAGGCTTTGCAGCCAAATACTTTAACGTAACTTAAGTTTGGCTGTCTTTCTGTCCATAATTCATATGGCGTTTTTGCATTAGCTTTTGTAGGCAGTCTATTTTGTAGGTGGTTTGCCGTACAGATTGCTTCCCCCCAGAACTTTAAAGGTAGATTTGATTCATTTAACATTGTCCTAGCCATCTCAACTAACGACCTATTTTTCCGTTCAGCCACCCCATTTTGACTTGCGCAATATGGGACTGTATGTTGATGTTTTATCCCATTTGATTTGAGATAATTCTCAATTTCATCTGATGTAAATTCTCCCCCATTATCCGTTCTGATTTCTTTCGGTTTTTCACCAAATTTGTTGCTTATCAGCGCAATGAACTCTTTGAGTTTTTTATAGACTTCACTTTTTCTTTTCAATAGATAGATTATTGTGAATCGCGAGTAGTCATCAATAAAAGTCAAGAAATATGATTTCCCCCCAATCGTGGGTGTCTGAAAAGATCCACAAACATCCGAGTGAATAAGTTGAAGCCTTTTACTTGCTCTATACTGAGCAACTTTCGGATAGGGTTCATCAGTTAATTTCGCCTTAATACACGGTTCGCAATCTATATTATGTTTACAATTGTTTATCTGGATACCTCTTACTAATTCCTTTTGTGTAATTTCTTTAATCGATGTTAGATTTCTGTGTCCTAACCTTCTATGCCATAGTTCTAGACAATTTTTATTGTTGCACGTTTGTGTAATGTTCGCGTGGTTTTCGTTAGCCAACTGGACTTCATAGAGATTATTTACCTTTTGTGCTTCTAAGCAGATTTCTCCGTTAAGTTTGAAAGTGCATCGGTCATTTTTAAATACAATCTCACATCCGTTTTGGGTTGCTTTGCTGACTGATAGTAAATTCGTTTCGATTTCAGGTACTAGAAGTACATCTTTAAGTGTTATTTTATGAATTTTATTATCCGATGTCAGCGTATTTAAATTTACATCGCCTGAACCGTAAGCGATAAGTTTTTTTCCGTTTGCGATAGTCACGTTTGTTTTTTCCCTCGATTTTATCTCTGTAAACATTGATTCAGAGGATGCAATGTGACTTGAGCTACCGCTATCCACGATGAATGTTTTATTTTCTATCCCTTGTGTTATAAATGCATAATCTTTGTTTTCGCTGTTTCTCCATGTATTGTTTTTTCCTTCATAGCGATTAAACCTGTTATACGATTCCGATGCTTGTTCATTCTTAAAATTGTTTTCACCCCTTTGAAAAACGAGTGATGTAGAATAGTGTTTTTTGTAATTTTTGTTGTGTTGATTTTGTTGTGTTGTGTGTGTTTTGTTTTTATTGTGCCAACATTCTTGTGTGTTATGGCTTCTCATTTTACAAATCGAACAATATTTTGATTCTTTTTTAGCTGGAAACTTTTTCTGAGCTTTAAAAGCTTTCGCTGTATTTTCAATACTTTCATAGTTTTCATTTCGACGATTAAACTCGTCAATCAACTTATTTTTAATATATGACGGAGTTAATTGTGCTTCTTCTTTACTTTCGAGAGCAGTAATTAAATTATCATAAGACTGGGGCAGAGAGCACAGGAGGAGCGCGGAAATGTGGTGATTATCAATTATTTCGCCTATAGCTGCCAAATGATCAACAAGCTCCATTATTTTTGTAATATGATTTATCATATTTCCATTTTCTGCTAATTTTATACTATATAACTTTCTTAGAAGAAACAATTTGCTTGTGAGATTTGATCTCTCATGGATTTCTTTTAATGCATCCCATGTTTGTCTAGCAGTTTGTAAGTTTTTAACGTGGGTAATTTGTGAGTCATCAATAGTTAGATTTATCAATGCCCGGGCCTTCCTATCATTTTTGGACCATTGATCGGTCAAAGGGGTCGGTGGATTATCGGTTATTACATGGAACAGCTCTTCTTTAGTTAAGAGCATTTCAATTTTAAATTTCCATGTACTGTAATTCGTTGCTGTCAATTTTTCAATTGAATAATTATCTTTTAAGGTGGCCATTCTAATCTTATATTTTTATTTGTTTTTTATTCAATATTTTTTATTTGTGTGAAATTAGTATATCACTATGTTATCAAATTGATATATCTTTTTAGATCGTACTCATAATCATTGTAAGACGTTTGTCTTAATAACGGCGTGAGTTCTCACTATAACCTCAATATAATTGTTTTCATCAATTCTTATCATTAATCAGAATTAAATAGGAGAGTAAATGGTACTCACCCGATGAATTCTTCTTCATTTAAGTGTCCAACAATTAGATCCACCATAAGGGAAGGGAACCGGACATATTCACATGTGGCTATATCCACTGCACTAATTCATCTTGATAAAGACATATAATATTATAATATGGTAACTGTAAAACACACGCACAAATTATTATATCCACGCTTCTTCATTTTCTACTTTATTTTTAACACGCGAGAAAAAATACAGCAAAAGGGTAGTGCTTACATCAAGCTACAAAAACAGAGAACAGAATGAAAATTTTAAATCGATGCATACATAAATCATAATGTAGAAACAATTATTAATAAAAAAAGAGTCATTTTGAAAGTTTTGACAGTTTTGTAAACCTGTAATTGTTCACCCGTAATCACTGTTTCCAAGGTCACGCTAACAAGCACTTAACTTTATTTATGATGCCATGATAATTGTCACTTGTTGCACAACGGAGGAAATTATTTACGAATTGCGCAATGTTTCTATCAAAAAATGCCTTAATATCGAACCCACTAATTACGAAATGTGCGACGGTCACAAAAAAGGAAAAAGATTTTGTTGAACCAATTGATTGTAAAAGACCATGTTATTTTATTTCTATTTATTTTTATTTTTATGAGTGTTTTGTGCAACCCTGTATATGATCTATGAAACTATGCATACATTATTACATAGCATACAAAAAGTTTGTTCAATTAAACGCTTAACACAGTTGAAAGTTTCCATTCGGGAGTTTCAGCAATAAGCGAATCTTGTTGAGAACTTTGAGCGGCCATCTATGGAATTTATAAACAAAAAAAAAAAAAAAAAAAAAAAAAAGTAATATTTAAATAGCTTAATTTATAAATGCATTCCACAACTTAAAACGAACTTCTAACAATTATTATTCATAGATTTTAAATGTTCAATTATTATTTATTTTCTTTTGAAGCCAAATTCTTTTGTGCGTCCCTGTAAATGAACGATAAATTCTGTGTTCACCATACTCAATAATAAGAACATTGTCGTACACCTCAGTAACATATATCATTAAGCTAGTACGTCAAATGAGATAATGGTCGTGCTGTAACAGATTTTATAAATATTCAGATCTTGTCGTAATAACTGTAAAACGCAATACACTCTTGTAAAAATACATGAATATAAAATTTAACATGACTATATTTATTAAACTCAGTAATGAATCAGTAATGAAGTACTGAACACTGAAGTAGAATCACACACATATACACATACACAAAAGATATCCCGCTTATGAATGGTATTTAAATATAACCATTTTAATTTATGTCAAGAATGAAAGCTTTAAAATCTGAGCTTTTATGATAACATTAAAAAAATGTTTTCTAAACCAAATTAAATATGTTCTTGTTGTTAAAAAAAAAAAAAAAAAAAAAAAACAATAATTTGGAAAGTTACTGAAAATTATGTTTTATAAATGAAAATGTGCTCTTAACTTCACCTTTGCGAGTAAGTTGGAAATTTGTAATTAATATACTGTTTTGAAATTTCCCTTTCATCTGAAAATAGGGCAACAAATACGGAAGGATAATAAAAAATATTTAAATCATGAAAAATTAAATAAATTAGCAAAATATGATTAAATTGACATTTCCGGCTAATCATATATATCTCTTTTGGTAGTGAAAACTATTTTGTATTAACTGATATTCATGCTCCTTTATTATAAAAATATACTTGAAAATGCATGTTTTTTTGCAATTCTCCAGAAAAATATTTTTTACATAATTTAATTCTTCTTTTTTTTTTCTTTTCATTATTATAACGTCATTATTGCCAGCAAATTTTTTTCTTCATGTAACTGATATTTGATATTTGCGCTCCATATATAATTTTATTTAAATATTTTTAATTTTAAGAACTGGTAAGTTTTGGAAAAATTATTTATGTTTGCAAAACTACAGAATAGTTGTATAAATACAATGGCAATGCATGCATATTATTAAATTCGAACTTTTTGTATTAAAAATTTGTAATGTACTCAAATTAATATATTGACTTAAAAATCATATAAATATGATGCACTGTTATCTATTAACAAATATGTACATTGTAAATAAATCATTGCTTACTTATAATGGTAAAAATAAATAAATTAATTAATAAGAATAAGAAAAAGAAAAAAATAATTATTATTAAATAAAATTAACAGAAGTTATTAATTGTTCATAATAATTTTTAAACATTAATGATAAAGTTTAGATTCTAAATTCGAATGTTTAAAAACAACCTTATAAACAATCTTATGGATAATAATAGTAATAAAAGTAATAATAGTAAAGGCCAACTGTAAATTTATACATAAATGTTTTTCTTCTTTAATTTGTATGCATTTCTTCCAAATAATTATCCAACTGATCTACATGATAATTAGAATTAATTTACACAATTTTTAACTGGAAACTAATCATCATAAATAATTTTAATAAAAGAAAAATAGTTATATTTTATATTTTAACATTTAAATAAAAATTAATTTTGATATAAATAATATCTCAATAAAACAATAAATCTAATAACATCACATATTTATTATACGTATATGTATACATATATGTATACATATTTATATATTACATACATGACCGAAATTTAAAAAAAAGCATAATATACATACATAAATAATTAAATTAAAATTTTTTTTTATAATTTATTGATTTTTTTAAGTTATTATTATTATTATCATTATTTCATATTTTAAGTATAAACCTGGTTATATTATTCCTGTATTCTATTTTAATCTTCTTATCTATTTTACGATTGTTTAACATTAAACTATAATAATGATAATAATAATAATATTTAGGCCGTATATGTAATTTTTTCTAGTTTTATTCTTTTTCATGGTTTTGTCGTTTATTAATCTATGTACACAATAAATGTAAGCGTGGCTCCTTTTGATTCCGCAAACGATCTCCGCATCGTAGGGTTGTTAAATTATACAATCTAACAACTAAATATGTAAAGTAGCTAATTTTACCCGTGCATATGCATAAATTTTTAAAATTACACACTTGTCGTAAGATTTACACATTTTTTTTCCAGAAAATTACCTGTTTTTATGAGTATTTAACTTATTGAAGAAGTGTTGTAAGTATTTGTTGTCACTTGAAACTCAGAAAAGTCTGTAAATGTAGAATAATGCTTAGATTCAGACAAATTGATGAGTTATTCTAATTTTAAACATAGCTATATGCAGACAGTCAAGCGTTTATTTTCTAAAATTACATAGTTGGTCATAAAAATTACACACTTTGAACAAAAATTTACCTGCTTTTTCGTGTATTTAACTTGTGAAAACAAAAGCAAAATTTTTTAACTCTTGATAAACTCAAACAAGTGTGTTATATGTAGAAAAATACCTGTATTTTTATAAATGGACATATTATATATAATTTTGAATATGTTGATCTGAAATGATTGCCTCAAAGTGCGTAGATTTAAAATAATAATAATAATATGTTCAACGGCTATTTAGACTAATAAGAGCAATAAAGTTTAGAAGTAAATTATGACGAAGCATCTTATATTATTCTTTTAATCATATATTTCAGTCAAATTATTTCCTTTTCTTTCATATAGTCAAAAAAGTGTATAACGATTTTATTGTTTAAAATGTAATTTTTCCTTTTCATGGTCAGATACATTTTTCATGTTTATTCAATGGTCATAAATTATTTTTTCATTAACGCAGAATTTTTTTAAAAATGCCATGGAGCTGGGGTATGCAATTTTCCGTTACCCAGTAAAATATTGGGAAGTATTCTGCCATTACTGCCATTCTGCTAAAACTCGGGGCCTTCGCGAAAACTTCTTATTGGTGTGTGTGTGTGAGGGTGGGGGGGGCTTTAATTGCCAAGTCAAAATTCAGTATTTGCTAGCTCAGTGAAAAGCAAACATAAATAGTTCTCGACGTTTGCCAACTATTCTTTTTTATATAATTTAACCAAGTTATTACAAATAGAAAATGTAATATAGTTTTTTATTTGTAAAAAGCTTAATATTATTTCTAATTATATTAGTAACTTTTGTCAAATCTATCAGAAATAGAAAGTGTATTATAATTTTTCAATAAAATTTTGAACTAATTTGCCAATTCAGTTTGTAAATTTGCCAACTGTAACAGCATTTGCAAACGCTTGGGCGGGGAGGCTCCCTCCTGTCCCCCCCTTAGCGATGCCCCTGCTAATACTGCATTAGGAAGCATTCTGCCATTTTGTGACCAATCTCGAAATTCGAGGACTTCTTTATATGCACAGATTGTAGGTCACTCTGAATTATGAATTTGTTATTTTATTAGATTAGTCGATGTTTGAGCTCTTTTATATAATCTGACACGTTGTCATTCAAGACTTGACCATACTATTTAGATGAGGCCACGAAGTAATTGAAAAAAAGATGTTCCCTGTTTAAATCTTTAATATACTTTTTTTTTCTTCCTTTCTTTTTTCACTTTTCAGGATCTTACATTGTCAGAACAACCTTCCGAATTAGGTATTAGAAAGCATTCATCCCTAAAAGTTGACTTCAAGTTTTAAAAAAAGTGCCTTTTCAAGTAGTTATTAAAAGCAATGCAATCGAAACCCACTTTTGTAGCGACTTCCTATCACTTCACCAGGTGAACAAGAAAGTATTGTTGGGGGGCCGTATCAATAGCATGTCTTTTTTGGAGGGATACCCCCTCGTTATTTTTCTACCACGCCCCCTATGTGACGGTGGTATTGTGCGCGCCCCCCGCTGATAGACTTCCGAGTTCACTTATGCTCTTTTAGCGGAACAAAATCACAAAATGGCAAAGTGTCAATTCGAGTTGTAGACGGGACTAGCAAAAAAGAAAGGCGCCAAAGTACGGGATCTCCAGAAAGCAAAAACATAACGCCATTCAGCGCAAAGAAGAGGTTTAATAAATGGATAATCTTTTGAAAGACTTTTTGTCGTTATTGTAGCCTGTCAAGCAGATTTGGCGATAGAGCGCCTTGAAAATGGTGCTGACACATCTCAGATCGCGCGGGAAGATACGATCAGTATGAAGAAAAGATCACAAATTATCGATAGCAGTCAGCTGTAGCAGCTTCAGATGATCAGGTGCAAAGTTAGAAAGCTATAAACAGCTTATTATTTTCTTTCAATAACTTTTTATAGTCCAATAGTTGCAAAATAAAGAATTTTCTTCCCTTTAACAGTACAATATTATAATCAAATAAATCTCCTATTTGAAGCTGAAGGTATGTTGCCTCTATTTTCTTCTATAAATTGTGCCTTATATAAGAATTTAAGAGGGAAATTTTCTTTTAGAAAGGACACCAATTTACAGGCCCTAACTGGGAAATTTGTGCCCAGGAAAATGACAAGTTTATTTTCCTGTAATTTGGTTGGCTCATTTCTCGGGTTGATTTATAAACTATCATCATGCTAAACAGTGAGTTTACAGTGGGAAGTCAACAAGAAAAATTCAGCTTCACTAGAAAGCCACGGGAATCGAGCCCACATTCCTACGATCAGCAGTTGAAGACTTTACCTCGACTGCGCGAGAACTTCTGTATACCACGCCTTGCATCCAAAATAATTAATTAATCAAATAATTTATTTTCTTTCCTGATACACAAATAAAGCTATATTATTCGGCTAACGAAAAGACGAAACATATACAATTCGTCCTATCGTTAGCCAAATAATGTAACTTAAGTTATGTTTCAGCAAAGAGCCTATGTTCTGAAAACAGATTGAACAACATAAGTTTTACTATTCCGATCAGTAAAAGTAAATAAATAAATAATATTCCACAGTTATATGAGATGTCAGAAAAATTACATACACTGTAAAAAAAGAAAAACTGTAAAGTTACTAAAACATTTTTAGTAAACTTGTATTCCAAGAACGTTTCATATAACGATAACAGCAAAATTTCATGTAACCGACGAAGGTTACATGAAATCTTGTTCCAAGATTTCAAACTTCAGTTGAACCATAGTACCATTATTTCAAATAATATGGTGTAAACTCGTTCCAAGATTTGGAGCTTCGATTGAACCATTTTATAGTGGCAGCTGGTAATAGCTGCGAGCACCAAATCTTGGTTCAAAGTAGCACGAAATTTTTAACAGTGTAGGTGGTTTAAAACAAAATCTAGTCAGCAACAATCTATGTCAATTTATCACGGAATCTGAAATTTGATGAAAATCCGTGCATTAGTTTTTGAGATAGGGCCATTGCAAAATCTTAGAAAAAAATTCTACATACCAGCGCCACATGTTGGGTGATGTACACCAAAATCAAATCAGGGTTAATATTTTATCAGGTACTAACGGAATTAGAAGCTTAATGGAAATCCATGTATTAGTTCTTGAGATACATTTATTGTGAAATCATGAAAATTACAGCACAGCAGTGCCATCTGAAGAGCGATTTGCTCCAAAAACTAAACAACAGTAATCTATATCAGGGACTAACTAACCTGAAGTTTCAGAAAATTTCGTGTATTAATTGTTGAGATAAAGCTATTACTATAATCACGAATAATGCATCATGGCAGTGCCACCTGCTGATCCATTTGTACCAAAAGGTAATCAGCACAATGTTATATCATGTACTAATTAAATATAAAGTTTTGGGAAAATCCATGTGCTAGTTCTGGAAATATGCCTATTGTGGAAATTGTAAATAATGCAGTACAGCAGCACCACTTGTGGAACGGTATACTCCAAAAAATTATCAGATCTAGTTTATATCAAGGTCTCGCAGAATCTAAAGTTTTGTGAAATTTCGTGTATTAGTTCTTGAGATAGAACTATTTCCATAATCACGAATAATGTACCATGGCAGCTCCATCTGTTGAGCGATTTGCACCAAAACGTAATCAGCACCATGCTATATTATTTCGTGAATAAAAATTTTATAATAAAAAATAGAGATCAGCTCTCTTTCAAGAGAAGTCAAGTAAAATTAGTCAGATGTAGCAATCCCAAAACTTTCTTTCATCTTATGCATGTTAATACTTCCTCATTAATGCAGAATAGCAGCACCACGAATTAGATGGTTTACGCCGAAACCTAGTCAGCAACAACTTATAACTGAATCTAAAATTTCGTGCATTAGTTTTTGAGATACAACTATTGCAAAATCTTTTAAAAAATCTGCATAACAGCATTACATGTTGGTTATGTACACAAAAACTAAATCAAGACCATTTAAAAAAAAAAAAAAAAAAAAAAAAAAAAAATAGGTACAAAAGTAATCTGAAGTTTGATGAAAATCCATACTTAAGATTTTGAGATGCAGCCAGGGCCCGACTTAGACAATGGGGGGCCCTGGGGCAAACATTATTAGGGGGGCCCCCCTTCTACCTTAAAATTTTTCATAAATTGTACTAAAGTGACTAAAACTGAAATTCATAACTATTGTACGTGTACATAAATTTCGTACCAAGTACTATTCTCATCTATATACATAAAAGTAGAAGAAAGAAAACTTTAAGAAATTATAGAATACAGGTTTTTTTTTCGATTACAGGAATATGAGGGCAAATGTGAGGCCTTAAGGAGGCATTGGGTATGGAAACAGAGGGGGTAGGAGAAGAAAGACCCTTAAAATTAAAAAAAAAATTAATTTTGGTCACTTGACCATTTTTTATCATTTGACGCTTCTTTAACGAAAAACTTATATCTATCCTTGGGGGGCCCCCTTAAACCGGGGGGCCCGGGGCAATTGCCCCGCATGCCCCTGCCTTAGTCAGGCCCTGGATGCAGCTATTGTGATATCGTGAAAATGCAGCATAGCAGTGCCGTTTGGGAGACGATTTACAGCAAAAATTAAACAACTCTAATCTATATCAGGGACTACCTGAATCTGAAATTTAAGAAAAATTAGTGCATCAGTTCTTGCATTAGAGCATTCGCGATAATTATGAATAATGAACCATGGAACGTCACCTGTCGAGCGATTTGCGCCAAAACGTAGTCCACATCATGTTATATCAAAAATTAACTAAATCTAAAATTTTATGAAAATCCATTCACTAGTTCTTAAGATATAGCTATTGAGAAAATTGTGAATAATGCAGGATATCAGCGCCACTTGATGAGGGATATACACCTAAAACTAATCAGATCTAGTTTACATCAAATTGTGAAATTCCGTGCATTACTTTTTGAGATAGAGCACCCACAAAATTTTTGTCACAGACAGACTGACAGACTAGACAGACATTTTATAAAAACATACTTTTCAGGTTCTATGACCTCTAAAATGTATAAATTCGACGAAAACCGGATTTCGAACATTTTCACGAATTCTATACTTTCTTCTTGTAAAGATAGACGAAAGTAATAAAAAGGAAAATAGTTTAAAAAGAAAAATGCTTATCTCAAAAATCACGTGTAACTTTTTAAATGTAATTCAAAACGTAAAAAAAAAAAAAAAGAAAAAAAAGAAAAAAAAAAGAAAAAAAGTTACAGCTACATAGACTACGATTGTTAAAATTCGCCACTTTTATTTATGCTTAGAAAATGCTCACTGATAAATCTATTTAACAAATAATAATTTTTACTCTCTTTTGTTTTTTAAGATTGACAACATTAAAAAGGAAAAAAATAATTTAAACAATTTATTCAGGATTTCTTTCCTGAACGTCCTCTGGTTTCTCTGGCTAATTACGACTTTGCTCAAGACAGCAGAAAAAATGTAAGTCAGACCGCATGGTCCGGTACGTCCCGTCAAATCAAATTAAAGAATGACAGAGATCCGCGACTACCGGGCCAGATTTGGGCGCATACAGGCCTCTAAAATATTGAAGCCCCCTTCAAAGCGTAATTCTGAATACGCCATTGGCGATAGTTCTTTCTAGTTCTATATGCCTCAAATAAAATCATGTAATAATAATCATACTTTGATTCGCAATGGCATTCTACTCTGTTAAGGTTGATCTCAAATGGTTGAAAGGTTGTTCTCAAAGGTTGCTCTCTTATTAACAAAGCACAAAGCGTTTTGAAACATTTACAAATTCATTTTTTAACGGAAAGATATAAAATTGGAAATTCAGAGTATGGAAGCGATTTGGAATCGAACATTTTATGATAATTAAATTACCTATCGAGTTATAAGTGATTTTGATTACGTGATCACGCCCTTTTCTCCCATTGTAAGACTGGTTTTTCTGCTTTCGCCTGGAAATGCAGTTCGAAACGCAAACTTTGACGGTTTATTCTGAAAAATTTATTGCGTTTGCAAAAAAAAAAAAAAAAAAAAAAAAAAAAACAGAAAAATGAGCGATTAGATTGTTCCTGAATAACAAAACCAACTATAGTTCCATGCATATTTGAACAAAAATAAATTCAAACTTATGCCACAAATTTGCCCTTTTCGATTTAAGGGTGTATTTCGATTCAAACTGCTTGTTTTCCGATTTATTTTTGAATTCACTTTTGACTCAAACACATGAAAATCGCAGATTCTCTTATTTAGAAAGCGCACAAGGTGCCGTGAAAGTCAGTTCTTCGATAAGTGCACAAAATATTGCAAAAAAAAAAAAAAAAAAAAAAAAACAATCAAAAACGGCAATTTTTCCGATGTCGGAGATCTGGGAACGAAAAAGTGTCTTCCTGAGAAGTTAATTGCTTATAAATCAAATTCTAATGAATTGAGCGTAAAAAGACATCACACGGCACCTTATACATACCTTCAAGAATCCCCTCAGAAAGTTTCATGTTTCTACTTTTAAAAATGTGTCTGAAATTGTATCGGAAAATTTCGAGCTGCTGAAGGTGGAAAAGCGTTTTTTCGAATACACCCTTAAGGGGGTAGGTAGTAAGGTTTTTTTTTTTTTTTTTTTTTTTTTTTTTTTTTTTTTTTGCATTTTTATTTTTTTATTTTATATTAATGTACAACATCTTAAGATTATTCTGTGAAAATTTGAAAGCAATTGAAGTAAAACTGACGGAGATATACACTTGTAAGTCTCCGCCCTCCGATTTCACACTGAGGAATGTGGCCGCAACAATCAGCTACCAAGTAGCTGCTACTGCTTGACCAGGTTTCAAAGGCCTGTCCTGGCATACTGCCAAAATAATGGACCTTTCCGAAGGTACACGTACACGTGTGCCGTAATTTTGTGTTCTGATTTTGAGTTTTTTAAGCGCAAAATGCCAAAAAAAATTACCCGAGAAGATCGGAAAAATACCGGTTCAAAGTTAAATAAACCTAGAAAAATTGTACCGCCACATAAACGCAAGAAAGACAATGTCGAAGCTAACAGTGCGTCAGCAAAAATTCGACATTCGACGCAATCATTCGACGCAATCACGATTCAGTCGAAAAAATGAGAGATGCCATTTGGTCAACTTATTTTCACTACAGCTCCACAGACGATAATCCGCAACACCAAAAATGTCCGAGCGGTGCTGATTCATGGTGTGAATGGCAGAAGGCTGCAGCTACAGAAGATCTGGAGTCATTCAAACACTTTTACACCGCACTTCCGAGTAATGTGCTAGAAGCCATCAAACCTATTTATGAGGATTTAAGCAAAGATGCACTTCTGGAACGATGTGTTGGAGGTTTCACTCAGAACAATAATGAAAGCCTTAATGAACTTTTTTGGAAAATCACTCCAAAAACAGTGAATGGCACCCCCAACGTCGTTGAAATTGCAGCTAATGTTGCAGCATGTACATTTAATGAAGGCTGTTTTTCTCTGCTGTCATTTTTGCAAGAAATGGGCATAAAAACTGGAACAAGTTCTCATGAATGGGCGCGAACAACATATAGTCTTCGAGTATGTAAAACGGAGCGAGAGGCTGCAAAAGAGAGCAAAGAAGGCAAGATTCGTCGTAAACAAGAGCTACAAGATGCTCTGGAGATCATCTCCGGCAGCTTTTCGCTTTATGGGCCTGGCATTAATGATTCTGTGTAAGTATATGAAAAAAGCAGTAATTTACAAATATCTATTTCGACAAAAACGTCTGTGAAACTTTAAACGTGTTTTTCTAACACTTCGCTTTTTCGAAGCCGGTGAACTCTGTAGCTCAAAATCTACTGAACCGATCTTTTTAAAATTTTACACACTCTTTCTTTATATAAATTACGAGATAACGCTGTCGAGTTTTTTATTTATTTTTTATTTTAACTTACTTTTAAAAAACAAAATATCAGATTTTTTTGATGAAAAATCAGTATTTTGACTTCCGAGCCTTGTAAAAAATTGAAAAATCAATAATAAAAAAAACTCGACTGCGTTCCTTGAGGAAACTTATCAACTAATTAAATTAATTTGGTTTTCTAATTTCAGTTGATCCAGTCATGAGTTATGCGGTTCACCACGAATCAACTTTTTTTTTGGGACGTCTTCGAAGATTCGCTGTCATCGGTTCATTTTTTAATATTTCTTAATGAAAATTTTACAGAATACTCTTTAAATGACATATAATTATACTATAAGTATACAAATAAATAAATATTAATTGTATCCTTACAAAAAATGATAGAAATATGCTTTTTTTTCCCTCGAATTAACCTTACTACCCCCCTAAGAACACCCTTAAACTCTGAATGACAACACCTGTTTTGTCCAAATACTTCATCTGGTTTATCTTGAATTGATAATGTCTCTTTTTAAAAACCAATTAACACATATGTTTTTCAGCTACTGTAGTCAAGAAAATAAGATTTTCATTTGAAAATTCTTCATAGGAGAAAAGATATTTTTGAAGATTTATAAGTACACGAAATAACAGATGTTTTTTTCGTGTTAGTGGTTATTAGTTGTTTTTCTTGTGCGTTTTTTTCTTTTGTTTAATGCAAAAAGGAAAAAAAAGTCGTAAGTAAACTACTCAAAGAGGTCACACAGACTGTTAATCATTAAATAACAAAGTATCAGTTACTAATATACTTGAAGCACTTACTTTTGAGATAAATTAAGAGTAATTTGTTAAACCACAAGTGGTAACATGTGTATCCGCCAAGTCTGACATCTGTATTTACTTTTTTGACTGATTAATTGACTTTTAAAATAAGTAGTCAGTACATATGTGTACAAGCTACTACAATTAAAAGCTACTCAAACTTGCTGTTTTCTGATGACTTATTCACGGAATCCATTCCTATCAGTAAAATACAGATGACCTCGTTTATAGTGAGATCAGATTTACCGAAAATACCATTTTAATGAGAAAATTAAGGGGAAATGGTTGTTCTAATTTAAAATATAATTGTAACGCAACGACAGAAACCTAATGCCATGCGCAAAAGTTTGGTAGCATCACATTTTTTTTCTTTCTTTTTTTTTTTTTTTTTTTTTTTTTAATCATTGAATTATCTTTTCTATGTTAATTAAAAATGTTCGGATAAGAAAAATAATTTTCTTTTTAAAACTTGTATAATCTTCTCATTAAATGATAAACAGAATTTTGTAGATTTATTCTAAAAGTCAATAAGTGCCGTTTACTCTTTGTAGTGTGATGTTGCGCAATGGCGCCAACTTATATGGGCTCGTGGGGCCTGAACCCACCCAATAATTTTGAATCATAGCATACCCAATTATTATTGTTCTAGTTATTTATTTCATTATTATTTTATTTTTCATTTTTCTTCTTAAAATAAAATTTATTTCGCTAATGATCATCTGTTTTAATTCGTCGATTAATATTCATAAATCACAAATGACTGAAATGTTTTATCTTCCATGTTTAACTTTCTTGTAATTGAAATTGTAGTCATGTTCATGATATCATAACATTACAATAAATATAAATGTCTTTAAAAGACTAAACGCAAGAGAATATAATTTAATAAAATTATAATTTGACTTAAAATTCAAATTTTTCACCATTTGTCAACCTTTTAAAGAAAAATAAACTGCTCTCACCGTTTTACAGAAACATTTTGGAGCTCACCCAACATTTTTGAGCCAATCTAATATTCTTCAAAAGTTAGCGCCACTGATGTTGCGATAAAATTGTTCATTGAATATATCGCGGTGTATTGAAATATCAATGACAATGAAACGGGAAAAGAAAAAGGCAAGACCACCAACAACTTTACTTAAAATCTTTAAATTCAGTGAACCCCACGATGGTTATCCATTAAAGGATAATCCCTAATAACTCAAACCTAATGTATCTTCAGATAATCATTTAGAGATGGATTTTCTGTAAATGTTTGATGCTAGAAACAGTTAGTTGGTGAAAGCCTAGCATGGGGCTCGAGAAATGGAAAAAAGAGTCAGTTTAAAGTTAGAGCTAGACTTTGACACGATAAATGATTGAGTCTAGTGCAATTGAACGGAGTTAATCTATTTAAGTTTTGCTTTCAGGGTAGGGTGAGGGAAATGCATAGGTGGGGATAAAGATTTTGATTGTATCATTTCCGTTGGTGGCCAAAAACTGGTTCTAAACGGGAGGGACACAATTACTTTTAAGCTTTCAGAGGGCTTCAATGGGTTCCGAAAGAAGTTTTAGATTTATTTTCGGTGTGAGGAAAATGTAAAAATGATCAGATGCAACCTTCAGATTTTGATTAAATAATTTTTGTTGTTGATCGCAAAATTCGTATTTTTCGAAAAGCTTACTTTTTCTCACTAATTGAAGAATCTTTCTCTTTGTCTGCGTGTGTTAATATCTGATTGCGATGAGTCGCGAAATCTACCGTATGTACAAAGAAGAAAATTTTTGTGAAGGAAGTTGAAGGCCTCTCCTAGAGCACTTGAGGCTCAGATATTTATGTTTTAAATACCCGGGTCTCATGGGCCCCTTTAAACCTGCCTTAAATTATTAATAACTTACTCTCTTTTTATGCGATCTTCTTCGTTTTGGGGGGCCTGATAAAGAGCCCCTTGAAAGATTTGTGACCTAATTTGTCAATAATTTCCCCTTTTACCGTAATTTCGGGTGTATAAGCCGCAGGTCAAACAATTCTTTTTCGACCCAGAATTTTTTAAGAAACAAATATAACTAGTTAGATCGCCGTAAATATTTGTCTTCAATCACTAAATAAAATTTCTGGGTCCAAAAAGAATTTCTTGATCCGCGGCTTATACACCCGAAATTACGGTAATCCGATCTTTGTTTTGGTGGCTTTTTTTTTTTCATTTAATTATTTCACAGTTTCTACAATTCATTTAAATTCCTGAAATCCTTGAGGACTCGGCCCGGGACCCCTTGAATTTTTTGTAAGTCATGCATTTTCCCTAATTGTTTCACCTTCTGAATGCATTAACTTTAAAGTTGTGTCTTGGAATTCTCTTCTTGAACCAATATCTTCATATTTTTATTGGGATCCTAGGGCGTTTTTTGAAGACTTTTTCCCAATTTTTTTAATATTTCTTTACAATTATTCTATTCTAATGATTAATTATTGCACTAAGCTTAATTTCGACTAATTGAAAACCTAAAGCGCTAAGCACAAGGACCATTTAAGGTCCCTGTCCTCGCTCGAGGAAACGCTCGCGAGCTAATGCTATTCCTATGGGAAAGCATTTTTCTAATAACTCTTTCGCATTTTGACATTTTTGAATAATTTTTTTTGCATTAGATAGCTGAGGTGCATGCCGACAGCGCACCTTTATTACTTTTTCGATTTTGGTTGCAGATATTTTTTACAAAGTTAATTTCACTTTAAAAACCGGTTTCGAAACTGAAAGTGCTTTTTAAAAAAATATCTGCAACCAAAATCGAGAAAGTAAAAAAGATGCGCTGTCGGCATGCACCTCAGCTATCCAATGCAAAAAAAAATATTAAAAAATGTCAAAATACGAAAGAGTTATTACAAAAATGCTTCCCCATAGGAATAGCATTAGCTCGCGAGCGTTTCCTCAAGCGAGGACAAGGGCCTTAACATGTTTTCATCTTAGGCCCTGCTCTGCTTAAATATATATTGGCCTCTTTTGGAACTCCTATTATAGGGTCCCTTAAAAATGGTACTACTAGCTTTTTTTTTCTCTAACAACTGCTTAAGGGTGTATTCGGAAAAATAATTTTTTACCTTCAACAGCTCAAAATTTTCCGATACATTTTCAGACGCATTTTTAAAGGTAAAGATATGAAGCTTGCTGAGATGATTTTTGAAGAGACGTATAAGATGCCGTGTAATTTCATTCTTCGCTCAATCCATTAGAATTTGATTTATAAACAATAATGTTCGAAGCGTGACCCTTTTTTTCGTTCGCAGATCTCTCGCTTCGGAAAATTTGGTCCAAAACGACATTTTTGACAGCATTTTTTTGCTCATTTTCTACATTTATCAAAAAATCGACAATTACGGCCCCTTGTGTAGTTTCTAAAGAAGAGAATTTGAAAGTTTGGTGCATTTGAGAGCAAAAATGAATTTAAAAATAAATCAGAAAATAAGCAGTTTGGATCGAAATACACCCTTAAGTCCTCCAGCTGCTATATATATATGTATATATATATATATATACAGGGTGTATTTAAACTCTTGGGCAAAACTTTAAGGGGTGATAGTACACATCAAGATAAACAATATTAAATCGGAAACTAAGAGTCCCAAACATCTTCCGAACACTGTCAGAAAAATTCGTCAATATACACTAAGTTATCGTTATTTTTTCACAAATAACTTCTGTTTTCCCAAAAGACGTATTTGTTCTGTGAGTTCATTCCGAAAGTCGAAAAATGAGGAAACGTTTCCGTTTATATCTAGCACGCATGCGCATTGGGTCTGTTAGTAATAAATTCGAATTTATTTTTAAAATGAAAAACAAAAATATTCTATCGATTAAAATGTCTAATTTAGTTTTAAAAGACAAAAATGTTTTCGAATTTAAAAATAAATAACAATTACTTTCTTTATTCGTTCAAAAATTCTCACAATCTTTTATTCAAAGTTGGATAAGTTGAATAAAGTTCAATATACTAAGTTATTTCTATGATAAATATTCGCATATAAAATATACTTTAAGTTAACACATTCAAAAAATATTTTAATTAAAAAATAAAATGCAAAAAAATTGATATTATTAAAAAAAATCTTATCGAATAAAAATAAAACATCCATGTTTTTTCTCTAACAATCTACGTAATATATTTAAAATTCACATTTTTATACTATATTAATACTAAACGTAAAAAAAAACCCAGCCACAGTTTCATTAAAGATGAAGTCTTTCCGAGATTAACTGCAAAATTAAAAGGTTTTTAACGAAATACACCAAACCACACCCATATGAAATGAACACTTCTATTTAAAGCAAGATCTTCACAAGCAATCCTGGCGCCGTGGATGCGCGTTGGGCTTGTAATCCTGGGGTCCTTGGTTCGATCCCCACCTCTTCCGTATTGATTTTTCCAAACTTTTTTCAAGTGACGGATATTTTTCCTCTTTTGACGGAGAAAAAAATAAACGGAAAGTCGTCACTATACAGACAATTTCTGGCAGCAGTGCTGCCAGTACATTTTCTGTAAAAAGACGGAAATTTTTTTGAGAGTGAAGGAGATAGCTGCCATTAAATTTCAGGGTCCAAAATTTCAAATAAACATAAAAAACGGAAAAATTGGTCGATTGATTTGCGGTTTTCACTAAAACTATTCTTTATGTCAGTATTTTCTTGAAAATAAAATATAAAGATAAATTTCAAAAAATGCCGATACAGGGCGTTTTAGACTTTTGGAGTAACGAAAACTATTTTTTACCGTTATTTTTTGCGTCGCATAAAATGTTTTCGGAAGCTTAGATTTAAACTTAAATTTTGAGCTCAAAATGTGAATAGTTGGGAGTAATTAAATAGCTTAAACTGAACTGTGTTTAGAGATTTAAATTTCAAATGATTATAAAAAAAAAAGGGAAAATTTTGTCGATTCGTTTGCGGTTTTCTCCAAAACTACTCTTTAAAGCAGTATTTTCTTGAAAATAAATTTTAAAGATAAATCTCCAAAAATACCAATAGAGGGCGCCTTAGACTTTGGAGACTTTGGAGTAACGTAGAACTATTTTTTGCAGTTATTTTTTGCATCTCATTAAATGTTTTTGAAAGTTAGACTTAAACTTAAATTTTGAGCTCAAAATCTGAATAGCTGGGAGTGCTTAAGTAGCGCAAACTGAACTCTGTTCAGAGGTTCAAATTTCAAATGATTATAAAAACAGAAAAATTGGTCGATTCGTTTGCAGTTTTCGCTAAAGCTGCCGTTAAAATCAGTATTTTCTTGAAAATAAATTTTAAAAATAAATTAAAAAAATACCGTTAGAGGGCGCCTTAGACTTTGGAATAACGTAGAACTATTTTTAACCGTTATTATTTTTAATCTCATTAAATGCTTGCTAAAGCTTAGACTTAAATTTTGAGCTCAAAATCTGAATCGTTGAAAGTAATTAAGTAGCGCAAAATTGGACTGTGTTCGAGGGAGGGGGGGGTTAAATTTCAACTCCTGAACGCAGTTCAATTTTCGCATTTTAACCCCTCCCAACGATTCAGAATTTGAGTTCAAAATTTAAGTTTAAGCTTTTGCAAGCATTTAATTAGATATAACAGCGTTTCCCAATCTATGGGTCGTGACCCACTGGTGGGTCATGGAACAATCGAGGTTTGTCATCAAAATATATCTTTTATTTCATCTGTTTAAAAAGATTTGACAATTTCAACAGGAAATAATATTTCAAGAAGACTAAATTTTCTTCTAGATCAACTAAATTTTCTTCTAGATCAATATACGAACAGAATATCCAGAAATATTTAAATCAGTTTTGAGTTCCTTGATGAAATTCAACACTTCGTGCTTATTAGAACACTGCTTTTCTATTTTGCTGGTTTTGAAATACCAAGTACTTAGACAATCCGCGTGTTAACCCTTTCCGGAGCAGTGTGTCCAGTCTGGACACACCTAGTTTTAATTCCAAACTTGCGATTGGCACCAATAATATTTTAATAAAATCTTGCTTTTACAATAAAAGCTTAAATTAAGGAGTTCAAGATTTCTTAAAACGTCCTTTGTAAATTTCAGTGTCAGAAGATAATTTCTCATTTTACTAACAGAATTTGTCCGCGCCGGAAAGGATTAATAAATGTTCCCTCATTGTTAAACATCAGTACCGGAAATCTCATTGATTATAAGATAATATTATCATAGTAATTAAAAGTATTTTTAAATATCTTTGTAGTTTGTGAAATTTTTTAATTACTATTCACTTACACACATTGAGATAACCGATTCTTGTTTTTGTTGATAATGTATCTTCGTACGAAAATTCGCGTTTTTCGTAGGACAGAATAGCTGAGCATATAGAGATCGTACAAAAATTGCTATACTGGTATACAACTTAAACTTGGGTGGGTCGCGATTTATTTTATTTTATTTTATTTTATTTCTTTTTACTGAAAGGTGGGTCGCGAAATTTTTTTTTCATTGAAAGTGTTGAGTCGCTAACCCCAGATTATTAAAGAAAAGGGAAGGTAGGAAAAATGAAATAAAAGAAATAGTATAATAGTAGAAATGAAATACAAAGAAAGTTCGCTGTACAGGTGGGAGACAAGAATTGAGCTTTCACATTTAGGATATGTAATAAAGATGCCTTATTAAAAAGAGTTGCATAGCAGATTATTGTTAGAAGTGCGTAAAAGTAGAAAAAAGGTACCTTGTTAAAATGCTCAGGTGTTCACATGTCTTACTAAAAAGAGTTGCATAGCAGATTTTGTTAGAAGTGCGTAAAAATAGAAAAAAGGTACCTTGTTAAAATGCTCAGGTGTACACACGTGTACCCTATAATAAATTTCATCTTCGTTTTGAAAGGGAGTCTTTCTTTAGCGTTCTTTTCTGTTCAGAGGACTTCCCTCACCATAGCGAAGGAAATACTGGAGTTTTATAAGACTGGAACCCGTCTTTCAAAGAAGAAATAAAAAAAATAGGGTCAGGAATCCAGTTGAGAATAGCAATAGAAGTTAAAAGGCTTGTTATCGAGAGAATATGAATTCGATACAGTATCCAGGTGCAAGAAAAACATCACGTAAAGGTGAGGAATCACGTACCGAGGGAACTGCAATAATAAACAAATTTAAATATTAAAGAAGGGGTTCGCAAGCCAATGCTAGAAAGGTCTTTGTGAGAAAAGAATCCAATAAGAGTCTTGGAAATAAAGAAAGCAGCTAAGATTGGATTTTGCACGTAAAAATAGGCTAAAAAGAGTAGGAGGGAAAAACGAAAAAATGATAATAAGGAAAGGAGTATTAAGATAGGGGAACTAAAAAAAAAAAGATATCACTTTTTTAGACGATAGGAGGAATGGAAAGTGTTCTAGTAAAATTTACGAATGCGGAGTTTGAGTAATCGAAAACTTATAATCTTGTGAGAGTGCCTGTGGGATAAATCTAGTGGAGCAGCTGCAGCTACGTTCCTAGCCCTGTTCATCCGTTATGTTTCCAGAGATGTCCATACGGTGCCTTCTAATTTTAACTGGTAAGCGATTTTTACTATTGGTACAATCTAGCACTGAACAATTGTCATTATAGCTGTTAGTGATAGGGAATCAGAGGGCATAATTTAGGGCAACTTCTTAATTTAGCTTACGTGAATTAATTGTTGTAATTGGAATCAAAATTAACAAAATGATTTCTTATTATTGTAAACTATACTTATGTTGAGTAATGATGCAGGTGTCTTTTATCTGAAAGAGAGAATAATAATATGATTTCTTATTATTGTGAATTATGTTTATTTCGAATAGTGATGCAAGTGTCTTTTATCTAAAAAAAAAAAAAAAATAAAATAAACAACGTTAAAAATTTACATATTGTCTTGTTGTATATTATGCCTAATGCTTTGATTCATTAATTTGGTAATATAATCACGGCCTTTATATATATATATCCCTATTTTATTTACATATTATTCAGTAATGGTAAAATTTCATCAGAGCTTAAGAATTACTCAGGGATTACAAATGCAAATTTTCACATACATTTTTAATCAATCTGACGTTGCCGTCGTGCCGTCAAAACAATGGTGCCGTTAGTACCAGGTACACCTTTTCAGGTGTAGTGTATCTGAACTACTTATTTATCTGACAATCATCACCTATTTTTAAGACTCACATGTATATATACCAAAAATGGAGTATAGCATAGGATTTAATTTTATAAGAATTTATTTTGCAAGTCTTTTTTTCTCTTCCTTATTGTTATTTTTTTTAGTATTATTTTGCATATATGATAACATATTTTGTATTATTGCTATTTACTTCTATTAGTAAGAAAATTTTATTCTATAATAAATTTCCCTTTTATTGGAATTGATAATATAAAAAGAAAGGAAAACATCTACTTTCAAATCATATTTTTAATTCCTTTACTTTCAATATTTTCTGTTTTATATTTATAAGTGTGTTTATTATTATGCTGATTAAACAAATGTACAGTGTGATTAAACAAAATATAGAAACCTATCTTATACTTTAAAATTTATCAATCGAACAATTTCGGAATTATAGGAAGTTTAATAATTTTAAAATGATACTATTTGCACAAATTTTCTTTTCTATGTATGATATTTCACATGTCATTTTTCATATATATTCATAAAAAAAAAAAAAAAAATATATTAATATTTTAGTAGTATAAAATATTCATCATTAGTCAAATCTATTCGTAATGGCGGTAAATACTCCATTACAAAAAATTGCGGCGTTACAGAACATACTCCCACAATTCGACAACGCGTCGGCAGTCACCCCTACTTTTTTCATTGAAAATTGTGAAAAATTTACAACGCTAATTGAATGCACTGACCCAGAAAAATTAATGATTTTAAAATCTCGTGTGAGAGGAGAGGCACTTTCACAATTAATAAATTGTCCCGATTTATGTCAGGAGGACAATTATGAGACTTTTAAAGCTAAATTTTTAGCATTTTTTGACAAGAAAGTCAGTTTGGCCACTCGCCAACAACAATTTTCAAACTGCCGTATGCAACCAGGTGAACAAGTCAAACTTTATGCTGCTAGAATTTCACTTGTAACACAGAAATTCTTTAACAATCCGGATTTAACCAATCCATCTGTTAAGGCTTTATTCGAGCAATCTAAATTATCAAAGTTTCTGGAGGGGCTTCTACCTGAATATAAACACCCCACATTAATGAAAGATCCACAATCATTTCAAGCCGCATTAGATTTTGTAGAACTTTTAGAAGCTAACAAATTTTGTTTTCCTCAATATGATGAAAATTCTCACATATCTAATTCCATAAATACCGTGTCAGGAAAAGACTCAAATAAAGAAATTAAATCATTACTCGAAGCTCATGCAAAACAAACATATGATTCTATTTGTACGCTTTCAAATGAAGTACAAAAACTAAAAGGAAACAACCAAATACACATGCAAAATACACCTAATCACTCTCCAAATTACAGAAAATCTCCACATAATAACAAAGATTTCAGGTTTACAAAATCTTTTCCTGCATGTGAACATTGTGGACGAAATAACCATGCTTCATATTTTTGCTTCTACAAAAGATCAAACCCACTTAGACAGTTTTCGCGACATGATTCCACTCCTAGTTATAACAATACCAGCAGGGTCAATGACAATCGTCAAAATCGCTTCAAGCAAACCTCTCGCAAGCTCCCTTTAAACTTCCAGAGGGGGAGAGCAGACAAATAAAGATTACTTATTCGCGACTCCCCCGAATTGAAAGGAATTTCACAGTTGTATCAGGAGATGAAAGCGCTATTAAAAGGAATAGGAAGATTTCTGTAAATACACAAATTTTAACGGAAAAGGAAACCAATTTTAATCTGCCAATAATACGAACACAATTAGCAGGACTTTACGTAAAATTTTTGCTAGATACAGGGGCAGCTATCAGTTTGGTAAATGTTGACACTTATAGAAGAATTAAAGATAAAAATGCTACTCTAAAACATGCAAACGTTACAGTAAAATCAATATCAGGTGCTACCTTAAATATTACACATTATACGGTGTTACCAATTACATTAGACACTCGACAGTATATGCACAAATTTTATGTTGTTAATAATAAATTATCTGAGCATTATGATGCAATTATTGGATTTGATTTCTTGAGAAACTATAAAATTAAAGTGTGTTTGGATACTAATACTTTAGTCATAGGAAACACAACTACAGAAATTTTAAATGAAAACAATGCTAACTCTAGTGATTGGAGATGTGAAAATAATCAAAATATACAAAACATAAATGCGGATGTTTATGATTATCGAAATATGGAGGAAATAAAAAGATTAAGACGTCAAGAATTACGAGAATCTGATTTTAATCTAGCGCATTTAAAACCTGAAATTAAATCGCGTTTATTGGATTTAATATTTGAATTTGCGGATATTTTTAGTAAAAACTTATACACGATTGGTCGCACATATAACATTAAACCAAAAATGAAAGTTGATTACGATAAATTACCGTCATCACGTCCATATTCATTGCCCCATATTTTGAAAGCAGAATTAAAAACACAGTTGAATGAACTAGAACGAGCTCATATCATTGAAAAATCGAATAGTCATGTTAGTTTTCCAATAATTATGGTAAAGAAAAAGAATCCCAGTTCAGATCCTAAGAAACAAAAATGGAGACTGGTTTGTGATTTCCGTAAATTAAATCAACATCTTAAATACCCTCGATATAAACTACCTATAATTAGTCATCTATTAGAAAAATTAAGTGAGGCTAAATTATTTTCAAATTTAGATTTATCCTCATCATTTTGGCAAGTAGCATTACAAGCAAAAGATAGAGATATGACCACTTTTACTACCCCTTTTGGTTCTTATCGTTATGTCTGTCTTCCACAAGGATTGTCGTTGAGTAGTGAAGTCTTCTCTGAATTAGCTGATAGGCTTTTAGCCCCCATAATTGATCTAAATATAGTAAATTTCATTGATGATTTCTGCGTCCCATCGAAAGATGAAGAGGATATGATTTATAAGTTAAGGAAATTATTTGAACGTTTCCGAGAATTCGGACTTACATTAAATCCGGAAAAATGCTCATTTCTACTGCCAAAAACAGAATTTTTGGGTCACGAAATATCCTCTCAAGGTATTAAACCACTTCAAGATAATTTAAAAAAAATAAAAGATTTTCCTGTGCCTAATACAGTTAAGAAAGTTCGTCGTTTTCATGGTTTAGTAAGCTATTATAGAAAACATATTAAAAACTTTTCAGAATTAGCTGCACCGCTCACGAACTTATCAAAAAAAAATCAGAAATTCAAATGGACGGAAGAAATTAATTCATCCAAAATTTGAGGAACATTTTTTTCTTTCTTGCGACGCGAGCGACTTGGCTCTTGGTGCGATGTTAGGCCAGAAAGATGAACATGGTATCATTCGTCCGATCGGATATTTTTCAAAAAAATTAAATCCAACTCAATGCCGATACACTATTTTCGAGAAAGAACTCATGGCTATTGTTCAGGCCATAGCACATTTTAAATACTACATTTATGGTAGAAAATTTACGATAAGATGTGATAATGCCGCTCTTACTAAACTTAGTAATTTACAATCAATTAGTGACAGAGTTGCTCGATGGATAGCTTTTTTAAATGACTATCAGTATACGTTTGAATTAATTAAATCAGAAGAGAATATAGTAGCGGATATACTTTCTAGGGATTTCAGTAATAGTGCATCGGATTTGAGTAAACAACGAAATGAAACGAACGGAAAACCACAACTTTTAAATTTTCCCCAAGAGACAACAAGTCAAACAAATAAACAAATACAAAATTCTCGCACAAGTTCATCAAGTAATTCTTTCACACACGACTCTACACACAAGCAAAATATTACTCATCAAAATTCTTTCTCTCCACAAAAAGATCCTATGCGTCCTACTTCACATTTAAATGACTCTACACAACATATTTCAAAAAGAAAACACTCTACATCAAATGTACATTCAAATTGTGAAAATTTTACTCAAAAAAGTAATAATTTAAATATTCCAAATTATTGTTATTCAAATAACAATCATATAAATAAGAGTGAAATAAATTCACACATTCTTATGGATTTAGAAGATTCTACGCATTCTCAAGCGGAGCCTAGTTTATTCAATGAAATCACACAAGATTGTAAAGAAATAAGTTCGAATGAAGAATTTCCTATTAAAGAAAATAATTTATATACGATTAACGGTTTAGAAAACTTGGGATTTTCCTGTTACATGAATGCTGTTCTCCAATGTCTGACTCATTGTACGCCTTTTCTAAAATGTTTATTTAGTGACAAATTACACGAAAAATATTGTAAAAACTCAAGATTTTGTCTTACATGTGCGTTACGTCGTCACATTAATCTAATTGTAGAAAACCCCGATCAAATTATTGCACCCATTGAATTATATGAAAATCTAATAAATATAGCACCTCAATTTGTGCCTAATCAGCAACAAGACGCTCATGAATTTTTGAGATACATTATAAATGGAATAAAGGAATCACTAAATTCCAAAGGAGATGCACAGTCTATTACAGATATTTTTGGAAGTAACATTAGAAGTGAAATTACTTGTTTGCAATGTAAAAAGAAAAATTTCACATACGATCAAAATTTAGATTTCATGTTGGATATAACGCAAAACGTTAAATCGTTGGAAGACGCTATATATAATTTTATGAAACCAGAGATTTTAGATCAAGAATATATTTGTAAATGTAACATTCCTAAAGTTAGTGCTAAAAAGGAAAATTCAATCGCACAAATTTCTGAAGTAATCACTTTTCAATTTAAAAGATTTGCTTTTGATGGAAAATCTAGTACAAAAATTACTAATCATATATCATATCCAGAAAAATTAAATATGCGTCCTTATTTACAAAAATCTCACGGAATACCTATTTGGTACAATTTACAAGCGATCATTGTGCATTCAGGCAAAGATGACAAATCAGGCCATTACTTTACTTATGTCAAAACACCTCAAAACACATGGTATCTTTTAGACGATACTAAAGTAATAAAAGTCAATATAACGGAAGTCTTAAACCAAAAGGCATATATACTTATATATACAAAAGACAAATTAAATGACAAAAATGATCAACAAACACTTACAATAAAAAAATTCAACAATGACATTCAAGAAAATGACAAAAATACAAGAGCAAATTCATCACATATTCCTAGTGTAAATGTAAATTTTATACAAATTGATCTTCCTAACATCCTAGATATACAAAGAGAACAATTAATAGACTCTAAAACATCTAAAATTATTCAAGAAATAAAAAATAACCCCCATAAAGCTAAACTTAATTTTCCTAATTATTTAATAAAAAACGATCTACTCATGCATTCTGCATTTATACCGAAATTTCGGAAATCATCCAATATTCTTCAAATAGTTATACCAGAGAAATATAAGGCACATATTTTAGCTGCACAACATATATCTCATTTCGGTTTTATTAGAACGTATAATGCCATTCGTGAAAAATATTATTGGGAAAATTTATATGCTGATACAAAACATTATGTTCAATCATGTATACAGTGCAATACGTTCAAATCTCCAAATGTACAAAAACCCATCCCAATACAGAGAAATTTTATTCCTAATAGACCCATGGCTTACTTAAGCTGCGATTATGTAGGCCCTTTTAAAAAAACAAATAAAGGAAATGTTTACATTTTAACTTTCTTAGATCATTTTACAAAATATCTGCGACTTTATGCAGTCCCAGATCTTACCGCAAATACAACAGCGGAAAAGTTTTTGGATTTTATTAGTATTTTCGGTATTCCTGAAAAACTATTAAGTGACAAAGGAAGTTCATTTATCGCGGATCTATTTAAGCGTTTATGTAAACGATTGGGCGTTGTTAAGCTTTTCACAACCCCCCTACATCCACAAACCAACGGTGCCACCGAATCGCTCAACAGAAATATAAAAAAATCTCTTTCAATTTTTGCAGAAAATACTGGACAATGGGATGAATATGTGAATTATTATTCTCTCATTTATAACTCCACAATACATTCGGCAACACGAGAAAAACCTGCTTTTTTGCATTTAGCTTACGACCCGCTATTGCCTTCCGATTTACACAACGAGATCAACAACAAAGATTATTTTTCGTATACTGATTTTGTCGAACAAAAGATCAGCCAACTTCAATATACAAACAAAAAAATAGAAGAAAGCATTAGGAGTGCGGCAGAAAGACAAGAAGCGTATCAACATAAAAATGCCAAATTTCGAAATTTTGTAATAGGAGAACTAGTATATTTATATAATCCCGCAAAAGATCGAAACAACAAAATACTCAAATTACGAAACTATGTAGGTCCAATGAGAATCGTAAAGAAGCACAATAATGTTAATTATTCTATAATACATGCAATGGATGACAGGGGTAAAGAGATGAAAGTTCATTCAAGTCGTTTAATCCGCTATGTAGCGAGAAAGCCGCAATTAGATTTGTTTCATAGTATCATTCAAGACTCAAAATACACACAAAACATGTATATGAATGAGGATACGAACACTCCCAAACCACATGCAGTATTTGAAAACCATGAGTTATTACCTTTCATTCTTTCGGAACCGCCCATTTTGAACAGAGAAAGTGGGGAAGCTTCTTTTGTCGCAGAGAATGAACTACATGTACGGGAAGAAAGTGAATTACCTAGTACAGAGAGCATTTCGGCAAATCCTCAAAGTCCACATTTGTCAGATGATTCGCAAGATACCGAAATTTATACTCCAAATGTAGATCAAACATCACTACATGATTCTGCGAATACTGAAATATCAAATACCCAATATAGTTTTAGACAAAGACAACCTGTCGACTATTATGCGGAGAAAATTTTTGATTTTGCGTTAAAACTCACAAAATAACAAAGTATACAGATACATATGTGTATAAAAAAAAAAAAAAAAAAAAAAAAAAAAGGGTATAAATGTACATAAAATTTCATTTAATGTTTGAATTGTTTCTTATTACATCATATATTGACAAAAATATAACAACTTTTCATATAGGTAGTGTACTTTATTATATTTATTATATTTCTCATTAATACATCGATATTGATGTCATGCGTTGTTGATATGGATCATGGGAATTACGGCCATATATGATGGACATTAATTGTATGCATATGTGGCGTTTATTGATAGGGTTTTGTTATTTGGTCAATAAATATTAATTAAAATTTATAAAAATAGTGAATTACTAAATGCAACTTAAAACATAACATAAAGGCGTAATTAAATGAATGATTAATTAGATCTATCTAAGAATATAAGTATATATAAATAAATAAAGGAATAATTAATAAATTCAAATAATTGAACTACATCAAAATTGATTAAATATGATTGAAAATCTTGACTCTGTTTTACTATAGTGCACGGGTGAAACTCGGTCAATTTTTTTTTCTTTTTATCAAATGTGATTAAATTAACTTTCTTCAGATTTAATTTTGAATGAAACTTAGCAATAATTTGCGGGCGAATTATTGTTGTTTTTGTATTCATTTTATCCTCTTTAAAACATTTAATTACAAGTTGAAATTCTTAAAAGTAAATAATAATAAAAAAAAAAAAATAAAATAAAATAAAATAAAATAAAATAAAATAAAATAAAATAAAAATAGAATAAGAATAAATTTAGATGAAATAAAATAAAATAAAATAAATTGAAATTAACATAAATTGAAGAAGGAAATTCTGAAACTCTAAAATATTTCCTTATCTTTCTTGAATTCATACTTTAGATGTTTAAATAAATAAAAAAATAAATTTTTTTTCTTTTTTATACTCAACCAAATATTCTAACTTATATGTATAAAACATCACTATATGTATTTGAATTCTAGGAAAGAAAAAATATATATCATGATCTAATACATATTTTGTTATGTTTACTTTATTTGTTTTTGTTTTTTTTTTTTTTTTCTCAGCCTTTTCTTTTCCATCTCTCCCTCTTTATGTATATATTTATTGCTTACTTTTATATTAATAGGATTAAAAGGGTACTTCCTATTAACAAAAAAAAAAAAAAAAAAAAAAAAAAAAAAAAAAATCTTGAAATTATAGTTATCACTCCATTTTCGGTATTATACATTCTAAAAAAAAAAAAAAAAAAAAAAAAAAAAATTAAATGTAACATATTTATTTCATTTAAAGTTATTTAAGTCAATTGTTTGGTGCTGGAGAGGGACTAATAGTAAAAATTTGCTTCCTTTTTTACAGTACTGTTGTGCACAAGTGTGGCTAGAAAGCACAAAGGAATAGTTTGCCATTTCACAGGCATTTACTCGTGTCAATCTTTAAGTAGACATTTGGCTTCGAAGATAAATATTCCACCTAATGCTTGTGAAATTCACGATTGCTCAAATTGCATTGTGAGTAAAGCATCTTTCATCTTGTCCAAGGACTTCAGGCTGTTACGCCCTACATCATTTATCTTGCGACATCTGAAAGACGAAGTAGCCACCAATAGCACTGCATACAACTGTTTCAATGGAAACCAACCTTGTGAATGTGACAATGATTGCTCGGGTACAAAAGAATTTTGCAGTCTAAGAAACTGCACAGTAGTAAACACTTGTTTCTGCTCTTTAACGCATCACAAACCACAACTCTTAGCAACAACAGAATTGGAAACTTTTTATGACCCGGACTTAATCACATGGGAAGTTTGTATATTCGACAAAAGAACTAGTGTTACACCCAACCCACGCTCCCGTAAATTACTAGAAGGGGAAACGGCTTACTTCAGGCAGCACAACTTAACTATAAAGTTTGATGACCCCATTTTAACCCTCCCTGACAGAGGAAGAGTAATCCTACGAACTAATGATTTTGAATTTGTGCTCACAGTTCCAAAGGATCTCATGATTAAGATTCCATTTGAATTACTTGCATTTAAAACAGACATTACAATTATTTATTTGCACACTAGTGGGATCACAATATCAGGATTAATCCATGTCTCGGGTAAAAACATTTGTCAATTAAGACAATGTATAATGTGTTTTGAAGTGCTTGCACATTTTCAATGTCTACCTAAACCAATACGGTATACAGCTTATATAACTTTTTCAATTTTAATTTTGATACTTTTAAAATTCTTGAAAGCACTATTAAAAAGCTGTTTATATATTTTTCATATAATATATATGATTTTACTTATGCTTCTTAAAATGATCAAATTCATGGCTCGATGCTCACTTTTACTAGGAGCTTTTTTCGGCAATACTATCAAACAAGCATTACTAAAGAGTTATGGATATTTGGAATCACACAATTCACAAAATTCCAATTTTACATCACTCCAGATAGTCCTGTTAGCTTGTACCCTCCTCATCGCAGTATCCAATGCTGATTGTAACACTCATGCCATTATAAATTCGGAGCTGAAAACCTGTGAAACACTTCAAGATGGCACACGTTCATGTCAATTACATTCAACTTCTGAAATCACACTTCCTACACTGCATTCCGAATCATGTTTGTGGTTCACGGACAAAAATAATAATCACTTATTTTCGTTAACGTTAAAGTTAGACGAAGTAAAATGTGACTTTACTACGGAAAGGCAATATTTCACTTTTCCAGTCACAACTCATCATATTTCACAAATATCATGTGTTTTCAACGAATACTGTGGTCGTGGTGTTCACTGCATAAAAAGGCATGTTGGTCGAGGTGGAATAAATTTTGAAGCGGAGACACCTCAAAGTAGAGATTATCCAGGTATCTCAGCTTGTTTGGAAGCAGGACCAGGAACGGGTTGTTACATTTTCCGTTCTTCATGTGCCTTTTATAGAACGTGGTACGAACCAGACTTGTTATACAGCTATGAAGTTTCTAAAATAAGAGGTCATACTTGTAAATACTACATTTCCCTCAAACATGATGAAAATAATACCGTTTCTCGGGTAACGGTTACTGATTCAGCTTTCACAAAAACTGGAATTAAAGTCACGATTTTAGGAGCTTATGACCAGGCCCAATTACATATGGAAGATTATTTTATTCAACGTGTAGGTAAAAAGTCGGAAGCTTACCTAGCAAAGGCAAGTGATAAAAATTCGCCCAGAGCTGGAGAGATTGGTGCAATTCAGGCGAATTCATCCTTCACAAAAAATTTCATTTTTGATCCTGATATGACAAGTTGTGATTTTTTTGAAGATACTCTAAGATGTCTAAACGCACCCGATGCAATTACACAGCTCAGATCCTCTCAGGAACATGCACTACCTTTGCAAAGAGACATACATTTATTTCAAATAGAGGATGACAAATTAAAATCAACTTTATTGCTGTCCTCAGCTATTCGTGTGCAATTATACTTTGCAAACTACAAATTGTCAGTCAAAGCTAAAAACGTTTGTCCCAAATTTGCAGAAGAGGAAATTTCTACGAAAGGTTGTTACAAATGCGCCATACTTGCACGACTCAACTTCAAAGCTCTCAGCACGTGTGATGCGGGTGTAGTCAGTGTTCATTTTCAGGACATAAATATTCATACAAAAGCCATCCGTTTGACGACTGAAATTCAATCTTACACTATTCAATTTTCTGCTGAATTGAAGTGCTACTCTGAGAAAATATGTCTACAATCATCAACTTTGATGCAATGTCAAACTTTAAAATTTTGCCTAAACGAGCCGAGCATAGATTTGCTCCAATTGAACATGAACTATACACGATCAATGAACACTCCTACTACGGCAAATTGGCTAGACTTTTTCACATTGCCAAAATTTTCTACTTCATTATTCATTCTAAAATTTATTGGTTCAGCTTTATTCATAATATGTATTGTAATCACACTATTTTCTACTATTTTAACCTGTTGTTGTCGTTCCAGGTAAAAACAATTTTGATTATTTTTACTAGACAGGAAACATATTTGTAAAATTCTAATGAAATTTACATACGTAAGTATATATATATATTTATATGAGTATATATATACATAAATCTTATTTTATGTTTATTTTGGTAAACATTTTTATTTTAACCTTTTCTCAATTCCAATTATTTGTGTTTCCTGTTTAGTTTATATAATGTGTACAAGTTTTATAATTCTTATTCTTATTATTTTATATATTTTTTAGTGTTTGATATTATTATGCAAAATATTGTATTATGTTATATTACACATATTAATCATTTAATATTCTTTTCTCAAGTTCATTGTTGTATAGATCATCGACATTATTAATAATCTGCCCATTTATGCTTTCTGATTCACCTGAACTCAGAGCATTTTTCTTTTTTTTATTTATTTTTTTTTCTTTTCTCAAACAGTCGCTATATTTTGTTGAGTCGCTAACCCCAGATTATTAAAGAAAAGGGAAGGTAGGAAAAATGAAATAAAAGAAATAGTATAATAGTAGAAATGAAATACAAAGAAAGTTCGCTGTACAGGTGGGAGACAAGAATTGAGCTTTCACATTTAGGATATGTAATAAAGATGCCTTATTAAAAAGAGTTGCATAGCAGATTATTGTTAGAAGTGCGTAAAAGTAGAAAAAAGGTACCTTGTTAAAATGCTCAGGTGTTCACATGTCTTACTAAAAAGAGTTGCATAGCAGATTTTGTTAGAAGTGCGTAAAAATAGAAAAAAGGTACCTTGTTAAAATGCTCAGGTGTACACACGTGTACCCTATAATAAATTTCATCTTCGTTTTGAAAGGGAGTCTTTCTTTAGCGTTCTTTTCTGTTCAGAGGACTTCCCTCACCATAGCGAAGGAAATACTGGAGTTTTATAAGACTGGAACCCGTCTTTCAAAGAAGAAATAAAAAAAATAGGGTCAGGAATCCAGTTGAGAATAGCAATAGAAGTTAAAAGGCTTGTTATCGAGAGAATATGAATTCGATACAGTATCCAGGTGCAAGAAAAACATCACGTAAAGGTGAGGAATCACGTACCGAGGGAACTGCAATAATAAACAAATTTAAATATTAAAGAAGGGGTTCGCAAGCCAATGCTAGAAAGGTCTTTGTGAGAAAAGAATCCAATAAGAGTCTTGGAAATAAAGAAAGCAGCTAAGATTGGATTTTGCACGTAAAAATAGGCTAAAAAGAGTAGGAGGGAAAAACGAAAAAATGATAATAAGGAAAGGAGTATTAAGATAGGGGAACTAAAAAAAAAAAGATATCACTTTTTTAGACGATAGGAGGAATGGAAAGTGTTCTAGTAAAATTTACGAATGCGGAGTTTGAGTAATCGAAAACTTATAATCTTGTGAGAGTGCCTGTGGGATAAATCTAGTGGAGCAGCTGCAGCTACGTTCCTAGCCCTGTTCATCCGTTATGTTTCCAGAGATGTCCATACGGTGCCTTCTAATTTTAACTGGTAAGCGATTTTTACTATTGGTACAATCTAGCACTGAACAATTGTCATTATAGCTGTTAGTGATAGGGAATCAGAGGGCATAATTTAGGGCAACTTCTTAATTTAGCTTACGTGAATTAATTGTTGTAATTGGAATCAAAATTAACAAAATGATTTCTTATTATTGTAAACTATACTTATGTTGAGTAATGATGCAGGTGTCTTTTATCTGAAAGAGAGAATAATAATATGATTTCTTATTATTGTGAATTATGTTTATTTCGAATAGTGATGCAAGTGTCTTTTATCTAAAAAAAAAAAAAAAAAAATAAACAACGTTAAAAATTTACATATTGTCTTGTTGTATATTATGCCTAATGCTTTGATTCATTAATTTGGTAATATAATCACGGCCTTTATATATATATATCCCTATTTTATTTACATATTATTCAGTAATGGTAAAATTTCATCAGAGCTTAAGAATTACTCAGGGATTACAAATGCAAATTTTCACATACATTTTTAATCAATCTGACGTTGCCGTCGTGCCGACAAAACAAAAGGTGGGTCGTGTACCAAGAAAGTTTGGTAACCGCTGAGATACAAAAATAACGGTTAAAATTAGTTGTTGGTTACTCTTAAGTTTAACGCGCTGTCTAACGAAATTTTTTGAAATATTATTTTAAATTTATTTTCAAGAAAATGACATAAAGATTAGTTTTATCGAAAACTGCAAACGAATCGACCAATTTTTCCGTTTTTTATAATCATTTGAAAGTGAAACCTTCCCCCCCCCCCCCTTAAACAAAGTTCAGTTTGCGCTACTTAACCGCTCCCGTCTAAGCTTCTAAAAAAAATTTAATGGGATGCAAAAAATAACCGTAAAAAATACTTGTTCGTTAATACAAAGTCTAAAGCGCCCTCTATCGACATTTTTTTGAAATTTATCTTTAAAATTTATTTTTAAGAAAATATTGATTTAAAGAATAGTTTTCGTGAAAATCACAAATCAATCGACCACAATTTTCCCGCTTTTTATGCTTTTTTGAAATTTTGGAACCTAAACTTTAATGGCACCTTTCTCCTTCGGAAGACGTTTGGGACCCTTAGTTTCCTATTTAATATATATATATATATATTTTTTTTTTTTATGTGTACTATTACCCCTTAAGGGTGTATTCCGATCCAAACTGCTTATTTTCCGATTTATTTTTAAATTCATTTTTGATTTCAAATGCACCAAACTTTCAAATTCTCTTCTTTAGAAACTACACAAGGTGCCGTGATTGTCGATTTTTTGATAAATGTAGAAAATGTGCAAAAAAATGCTGTCAAAAACGTCGTTTTGGACCAAATTTTCCGAAACGGGTGATCTGCGAACGAAAAAAAGGGTCACGCTGCGAACATATTTGTTTATAAATTAAATTCTAATGGATTTAGCGAAGAATGAAACTACACGGCATCTTATACGACTCCCTTTAAAAATGTGTCTGAAAATGTATCGGGAAATTTTGAGCTGTTGAATGTAAAAAATTATTTTTCCGAATACACCCTTAAAGTATAATATATTGCCCAATTTCGAATAATATTGCCCAAGATTTTAGATACCCCCTGTATAATCCATACTAATATTATAAATGGGAAATTGTATTTGTGTGTCTGTTTGTTTGTCTGTCTTTCACGGCAAAACGGAGAGACCAATTGACGTGATTTTTTAAGTGGAGATATTTGAAGGGATGTAGAGTGACATAGGCTACTTTTTGTCTCTTTCTGATCCTCCACTTCCCTAATATGGGGGGGGGGTGGAAGTTTGTATGGAGCCTTCCGCAACTTCAAGGTAGAAAGCTAAAGTGTTACTCATGGATTCCGATAGATGGCACTGATAGGTTTCTGAAACAAGATAATGTTGTGTGCTCTCTATCTGTACCGGCCCGCTGTAGTGCATACGGTACCTATATTCTGTTATTTGACGATTGATTCACATTGATTTAACGGCTTTCGATTTTTGGCTATTCGTGTTTAGCTTTGCGATTTGGTATTGATGTCTTGGTTTGGTTTTCCGATTTTCGAAAACAAACTCGGTTTCGGATTCGGTTTTACCGTTGTTGTTTTTTGGATTGGATTAATTCGTTTAGTTTAGATTTATAATATTCCTGGATTTTTTAAGGAATAAGACAATCGCTTTGGTTTTGGATTTAGTTTTGCTTCGTGAATTGGTTTTGTTGTTTTTGGTTTAAAGTAAATTTATGTAAAAATAATAAGTAAAATGTATTTTCCACTTATCCCTCGATAATTCTATGAGTTTGTAAAAGGTCGATTACATAGTTTGTTGCATTTAACGCGAGCGAAGCCGCGGACAAAAGCTTGTATATATATATAACCATTATATAATACTAGCAATAATTTAACATCTACAATGAATAAATAAAAACCAAATATATAACAGACTTAAACGAGACAAGAGGAGTTATCAATATATATATATATATATATATATATATATATATATACAAATAAATACTTTTATAAATATAACCAAAGTAATTCAGATATTACCATACAATAAACCAATGAAACCAGTATTTTTACAATCATCCTATTAAAATCATTTGAAGTTAGAAGTGAAATAGAAGGTAGATTACCAAAATTATGAAAGGTATATATATATATAATTCTCAGATTTTATCTATCATTAATTTTGAATATTAATTGCTTTCTTGGGGAGATGAGTGCAGCAGTAAAAACGATTGGATTCTGAAGCAATTTTCTTTAATATAGTTCTACGGTCCATCGGCTACTTTATAAACTATGGAAAATTTTCCTTTATACCTAAGCTACCATATTTTTCGAATATAAATCTTCATCTTTTACCATCAACTTACGTTTATGCACTAAGAGCCGTTTATTAAAAATCGCGTTACTGTTTAATAGAAGTATGGTTGAGTTTAGATAAGGAAGCAGAGGAAGAAATTTCATCCGTAAATTAAATACAAACTTAATGTTAAAGGTAATTCGTTAAATTTACATGGGGAGGGGGACAGGGAGCACTTTCCACCGCTTGGTATCGCATTCTTTTCTAGTGTTCTATGTGTCCGATTTCAACGGAAATTCTTTCATTCATCTTAACTCACACCTTAACTACTATCAGGGTTATGAAAGTTTATCTTAGACTTCTGTTACCACCATTTCCGAACATTAACCACGCGTTCTTTTCTCACTTTCTACGGGGCTTGATTTCAATGGGAATTGGCTCATTCAACTTTGTTACTATTGTTTTTCAGCAAAATGCAAATCGTCAAAATGCAAATCAGATATAAGAAAATAATTTTTCCTTAGGAATAGCGTTAGCTCGCAAGCGCTTCGTTGGCCAAAGACGGAGCTTTAAGTAAAAATTTTACAGTTTTTTTTTACTTCTATTTAAATTAATTAATATTTAGCAAAGTCATATTAGGGGGGGAGGGGATATTTATAAAAGTCAGACTTCTGATAGAGAAATCAAACTTTTGATAGTTATATCAGGCAATATAAAATGTCTATGTTTAAATTTCTATGTATGTTAACTATAATTCTGTAGGTTGGGTACGGAGATATTTTGACAGTGATTGAATCTGGAAAAAGTGAATACAGGTTTGTTTTCTGTTAGAAGAAAATCTACAGGTGGGGTCTTTTTTTGAAAGAATGACATTCTTGTGGTAACCACGAACAAGTTCTACATAGAAGGTTTCAATGACAGTTTTTACACGGTCAGGGATTAACTGCACTAAGTTTATTAAGTCTATTGTAATCCTGATAAAATGGTTTCATTTTCTCATACAAACTAATCGGTCCCTTGGGTTCGATTATATGCTTGTTCAAGAAAATCGTGAAGAAAATTCTTCCTTTACCCATCATTGTAAAGTCATAACATAATATGGGTAAGTTTCGGCTAAATTTTCAGGTAACTAGATAATGCAATAATTAAAAGATATATATGGAGTGACTGCACTCGTCTTTCCCAACACTGATGTAAGTATTCAGAAAATAAAATGATCAGTAATAATAATAACAATGAAAAGCCGTTCAAGTATTACATAAGCATATTTCTAGTCATTTTCTACCCCCCCCCCCCTCTTTGTAAGGAAAACTAGGCAAATGCTAGTCACCTCCTCCATTTGCTTACGTATGCCATCCTCCGTTTGCTTACGTTCAATTGAGTATTACGTAAGCAGTAATGGAGGGAGGAGGGATCCAATGTCTGTTTATTTTTGCTAACAAGGAATAGGAGTGTGGGGGGGGGGGGTCAAGAGAATTTTTACGTAAGCATTAAGGGTGTATTTCGATTCAAACTGCCTATTTTCCGATTTATTTTTGAATTCATTTTTGTCGTCAAATACACCAAACTTTCAAAATCTCTTATTTGGAAAGTACACAAGGTGCCGTAATTGTCGATTCTTCGATAAATGCAGAAAATATTGCAGAAAAAGCAATCAAAAACGGCATTTCGAACCGATTTTTCCCTAGCGGGAGATTTGGGAACAAAAAAAAGGTCATACTGAGAAGGTAATTGTTTATAACTCAAATTCTAATGCATTGAGTGTAAAAAGACATCACACGGCACCTCATACGTCCCTTGAAGAATCCCCTCAGCTAGTTTTATGTTTCTACTTTTAAAAATGTGCCTGAAATTGTATCGGAAAATTTCGAGATATTGAAGGTGGAAAAGCGTTTTTTCGAATACACCCTTAAGCAAGAAACAAAGAATAATTTAACAATAAAAAACAAAAGGCCATTATTTGGATGAGCGTTCTATGGATGTTGAACAACTTGAGATAAACGATATGGAGTAAATAAGGACTGGAAATGAGGAACATTCTAGCTGAAAATTACATTGAAAACGTAATAATAGACAATGCAGAAAACATGGATTCAGAGATCTTAGACTCTAGAATAGAAATGTGAACACCGAACACATATTATTCCTATAATTCTTATTATGTGCCTAAATAAATTAGAGCCTATTGTATTTCTTGAACATTTGTTGTTGTTGCTATATTAAACACTAGTGTTATATTAAACACTATCTTGTATTCAATGAGTTTAATGCAATAAGTAGCAATATATTAAACCGATATATTTCAAATACTTTTTTCATAACAGTAGGAAAAATCGTACAGTAAAGGGTTATATTTCTTAACAGGTTAACATGGTGCTGGGTACGGGGATATTTTGACAGTAACTGAATCTAGAAAAAGTGAATAGAGTTTTGTTTTCTGCGAGAAGAAAATCTATGGGTGGGGTCTTTTTTATTGAAAGAATGACATTCCTGTGGTAGTAACCACAAACAAGTTCTACACAGAAGGCTTCAATGATACTTTTTACACGGTCAGGGATTAACTGCAGAGAGTTTATTAAGTCTAGTGTAATCCTGATAAAGTGGTTTTCTTTTCCATACAAACTAATCGGTCCCTTGGGTTCGGTTATATGCTTGTTCAGGAAAATCGGGAAGAAAATCCTTTCTACGCCCATCATTGTAAAGTCATAACATAATATGGGTATCTTTCGGCTAAGTTTTCATAATTAGATAATGCAATAAATAAAAGGTATTTGGGAACTTCCATTCAGAAGTTTTGTAATAATTCGAGCAAATTTTCTCAAATAATCCAAATTATTTTATTTAAAAAAAAGATAATTAAGACAATAATAGGTGTAATCAGTTAAATACCATTGTGTTCCATCACTCATACATTAATTTGTACAAAATACGTTACATACATTTAATTTGTATGTAACGTACGTACATTAAAGTTGTAACAAAAAAAATATTTTATTCTTCTGACACTCTGGTCACAAGACGAAAGAAAACTTTGTTTTAGAATTTGGACTTATTTCTATTTTAACAATTAAACTGTTAGTTCTCTTTTTAACTAATAATAGAAAACTGTTAGATTTAATTGCGTAAAACAAAATATGAATTTTATAAATTTCACTTTTTACAGCATGAAATGTATGTAGCAACCTTTTCTAATTCTAGTGATATATAGTTGATGTCAATCAAACGTGGGAACATTCTAATGTTAATAGAACTCATTTTCATATCTCTATAGAATCTTTTTCATGAACCTCTAAAGAAATAACCTATTGTTCGATAGGAAAAAGTAAGAGTTCATACTTTTCCAGAAATTTTAGTTCATGTTAAAGGTGTATTTCGATTCAAACTGCTTGTTTTCCGATTTATTTTTGAATTCACTTTTGCTCTCAAACACATGAAACTCGCAGATTCTCTTATTTAGAAAGTGCACAAGGTGCCGTGAAGGTCAATTCTTTGATAAGAGCACAAAATATTGCAAAAAAAGGAATCAAAAACGGCAATTTGAACCGATTTTTCCGATGTCGGAGATCTGGGAACGAAAAAAAGGGTCTTCCAGAGAAGTAAATTGCTTATAAATCAAATTCTAGTGAATTGAGCGTAAAAAGACATCACACGGCACCTTATACATCCCTTCAAAAATACCCTCAGCAAATTGCATGTTTCTATTGTTAAAAATATGTCTGAAATTGTATCGGAAAATTTCGAGCTGCTGAAAGTGGAAAAGCGTTTTTTCGAATACACTCTTAAGCGTCAAAATCTTCATAGGCCAACCGAGAATCGTTGAAATTTCATCACTAGAATTCGTATTCATTTTGAAGGGGACAGTGAGAACTGTTCATGTTAAAAGTAATTCACGTCAAGCGTGTTCACGTTAACGAGGAGGTTGGAATGTATAAGGTAAATCTTGCATTTCTTTTAAAAATCGGAAAAAGAAAATTAACAGATTTACACGTTTCAGATACTGCAGATTCCGAAAAACAAATTTTTATAAAAAGAATTTAAGGGTGTATTTCGATTCAAATTGCTTATTTTCCGATTTATTTTTGAATTCACTCTTGCTCTCAAATACACCAAGCTTTCAAAATCTCTTATTTGGAAAGTACACAAGGTGCCGTGATTGGGAACTCTTTGATAATTGCTGAAAATATAGCAAAAAAAGCAATCAAAAACGGCATTTCGAACCGATTTTTCCCAAGCGGGAGACCTGGGAACGAAACAAAGGGTCATACTGATAAGGTAATTGTTTATAACTCAAATTTTAATGAATTGAGCGAAAAAAGACATCACACGGCACCTCATACGTCCCTTCAAGAATCCCCTCAACAAGTTTCATGTTTCTACTTTTAAAAATATGTCTGAAATTGTATCGGAAAATTTCGAACTGTTGAAGGTGGAAAAGCGTTTTTTCGAATACACCCTTAACGTCCTTTTGTCTGCGTATTCTCAAATGCTCTATCTCCCGAACAAATTGAGACAGAGACTTGAAATTTGATATGTATACTTAGTATGTAATGATAGAAAGAAGCTTTTTAAATCAGTAATCTTGATTATACGGAACTAGCTTTCGGAATCTTGAACTATTCGTCCTAACTAAAAGTATAAAAATATTTCCGAAATTGTTTGTTTTAAGGAATGAATATATATATAAATATATAATTGCATAAATAATGAAATTAATCAGATAATTAGTTGCCAAGATATTCGTAATCATTTTCCAAACTTTATAATCATATTTCATGAACCTGTATTTCATTCCAATTTCAATTCAAATATTTATTTTAATTAGAATACGAGTCGCTTAATCCGACCCAAGTAAACTGTTAGTTAATATGATTATTATTTTTGTAGTTATAAGGGTGTTTCTTTTGTACTACTAATTATGTACTACTTGATTACCCTGGCGTTGACCAAAAAAACTATCACCAAATTGTAAGATTAAATGCCAATAATGTCTTATCGTAAGTGTCCCATTCACTTGACATTAAACAAGTTACAAGAGTTTGTTACGTCATAAAGTGATTTTTAATTCGATGTCTTACTTGTATTTGTATTAATCTTTTACTAATTTATTTGTTCCTTCGTTATTTAAAATTAAAATTATTCAAACTTGTATAATTTTGCGAATAGTTTGGCAATTTATGTACTTTGTCGAAACTGGTCGATGGGATAATCACGTAGCACCCGCATTTCAGTAATAGAGCATTACTATGTTTTAAAAATATTCAAGCACACGTTTAAATTTTATTTTGAAATTGCAATGCATTTTATAAATACAGGGTGGTCATAAAAAAACTTTGCCGATATACGAAGCTCTAGCGGCCAGTCCTCTCAACCGATCGAAATGAAATTTCAGATATAGCTATTCAGAGGTATGAGCTCAAGATTCTGTAAACGACAACAAAATGGCTCTCACGGTTACGGTTATAGTTACAGAAATTCGAAAATTTCCAATGGCAACACCCACTTTTTTTCATCGCAAAATGCTCAGCGCATGCGAAAACCCTAAAGAGCGTTGGAACCGTACGTGTATCGCAAGAAACGGACACGTTATACACGCCATCACAGGCAATTAATGATGATGGCACCCATGTGGAAAATGTGTAATCAAAATAAAAGTTTTAGTTTCTCCGATCTGCATTGTAATCAGAGATTAGTGTATTGACTCTGTGTCATACGCAAATTTCCTCTTTGCACCCCAATCGAGTTTTTTCTATGGGGGGGAGGATTCCCAGAACGGTTTTTTGTGCGTGCATAACATGTCCGTTTCTTGTGATATACGTTCGGTTCCAACGCTCTTTAGGGTTTTCGCATGCGCTGAGCATTTTGCGATGAAAAAAAGTGGGTGTTGCCATTGGAAATTTTCGAGTTTCTGTAACTATAACCGTAACCGTGAGCGCCATTTTGTTGCCGTTCACAGAATCTCGAGCTCATATCTCTGAATAGCTATATCTGAAATTTCACCTCGATCGGTTGAGCGGACTGGCCGCTAGAGCTCCATATATCGGCAAAGTTTTTTTTATGACCAACCTGTATGTTTACACAGGTTTTATTTTCATATTTTATGTTATACGTATCCATGATATGTAAGTATTACAGTGGCCCCTAACGTCTAGTTTACTTTAAAATTACTTCGGAAATAAAGAAAAATTATCTCTATTGTTTTACATGCTGGAATGAATAAATGAAAAGGTAAGCAAATTCTTCTATTAAACTAATGCATGCCGCATACAAAGAACTTTTGCACAAACGCATTGCGTTTTCCCGCATATCACTCAACATACAGTACTGGTTATGGTTATTATCACCCTATAAAAAAGTAGAAATATAAAAACGCTGGTTTATTGTTTATAAACAGTTTGCTGATTTATTAATCAAAAAATACGGGTGCAAGAATTAGTTGTGCGTTTAATAAAATGCAAGTTTTATTAAACACTCTAAAAAAATTGTCACCACTGTCAGAAAAATTCGTTTTTAAATTAGACTAAATTATCACATTTAACTAAATTATTTGCCCTTTTTAAGGGTGCTGGTCACTCAGCGGTCTAATTTCCCTGGGTAATGTTAGGTCTAATGAGTGTTTGATGCATTCTTATATTCAAAATATTTCTTCAGGAAATTAATATTTTTAACTACTTTTTTCAGTGTTTCCTTTTTTTAAGGGTGTATTCCGATCAAAACAGCTTATTTTCAGATTTATTTTTAAATTCATTTTTGCTCTCAAATGCACCAAGCTTTCAAAATCTCTTATTTAGAAACTACAGGTGCCCTGCTTGTCGATTTTTAGGTAAATGCAGAAAATATTGCAAAAAATTGCTGTTAAAGTTACCACTGTGAACAGAAATTTCCGTACCTGGAGATCTGGGAACGAAAAAATGATCGAACTGAGAAAATAATTGTTCGTAAATCAAATTCTAATTAATTCAGCGAAAAATGACATCACACGGCATCTTATACATCACTTCAAAAAACACCCCAACAAGCTTCATGTTTCTACATTTATAAATGAATCTGAAAATATATTAGAAAATTTCGAAGGTGTTGAAGGTGGAAAATCATTTTTTTTTTTTTTTTTTTTAATACACCCTTAAAAGATCTCACTTTTTTTCTTAGTTGTCAAAACATTTCTCAAACTTATACTCAATTTAATATTTTATGTTTTAAAGTCTGACGAGCTGGAAGTAAAATTTTAACACTATTTAAGACAGTATATAAAGACACTTACACAGATAAAATTATGCATAGATTTTTGAAACATTTTGAAAAAAAAAAAAAAAAAAAAAAAAAAAAAGATGCATTGTTTACGAAAAAAAAAAAGGCTGAAAAAAGAAGTTTACGGAAAGTTTCTATCCTAGAACGGATAAAAACAGAATTTTTTCAATTGGCAAATATTTTCATATAATTGGCAGACATTATTCCACTGTCGGATATATTCCGGTAGCAATGCTACCAGGAATATTTCCGTAAATTGCAGAAAGTATTTCTGAGAGTGAAATATTAATAAATATTTTTAATTAGGAGTTAGTATAAAAGATAAATATGTATAAAACTCCAGCTTAATATACCTAAAGAATGGAAGAAAGAATAAAAATTCGAAACTAACAGATTAATTCCGATCGCTTTAGAATTTTTAAACGAACTCATATGTTTGAAAAAAAAAAAGTTCTTAGATAATTATGTTTTAATGCCTAATTTACTTAATAACAGGTTACGAAAAGAAAAATATAATATCGTTAGGAACTGGATAAATGAATTCATAATTTTATTGCCCTGCATTTCGCAAAGTGCTTAGCAAAGCATTACTTAAACAAGAGAGAATCCAAATTATCTACGTGTTTTTTTTCTTCTTCTTTAGAGTGAAATAATTACCAAAGCAGGGAAAGCAAAATTATTTCAATAATTAGAACTCGCAAAAATTAAAGAAAATCTCCTCCTGTAAATGTCATTTCAATGCCACGCTTTTTAGCAGATAATAAATAAAGCCTTGAAAACCATCAGCAAGCAATTCAGAATCCCAATCGTTTAACTCTGTGATCATTTGCGCTGTTATTCACTGCTATCGAAAAACGCTTCCAGGAAAGGGGGGCAATTAACTGGTCTTAATTAACGCCTGTGTGTAAAGCCTGAGGGGAGGAAAGAGACTTTTCTAAATGGTTTCCCTACCACCTTAACTCCATTGAGTTTGAAATACAACTCCGTTTATTATAAAGGGCACAAAATGTTTAAATGATCCTTACATACATATATATATATACACACACAGACAATCATTTTTGTCATTAACGCCTCATGCTGGTAATGGTTTGAAATGGCGTATTAAGGGAGGGGTGTGGAAAAGAAAAAAAAAATCAGAGAAAAGAGTAGGAGATTGGGTATGGGTGGGTGTTAGCAGTGAGCAAAACCAACATCCTAATGAAGGCAATCGCTTGGACAGGAAATTAGAATCATCGCTTTTCCCTTACTATTTATCGGTCTGGCATCACTTCTCCAATTCCTGTGTACGCTTGGGATTTGGGGCTTATCGTAGTCTCTTTCCCTCCCCCCCCTCCTCGCATCACAAAAGCCTATTTAGGGGAGGCGCCCTTCTCCTTGCAATAGCGCCCCTTTTCATCAAAGAGAGTCGCAGTGAAAAAAAAAAAGGAGGTAGTTGGATGGATGAAAGGGAACGAAAAAAATACACGCGAACGCACCACGCAAACAGTATGCTCGACATTACGAAGTCCCATGCTGAGTACAGATTCATATCTTGATGCGGACGCAAACGTATCTAGTTTGGGGTCTCCACTAGATTTAGGGGGATTAGCTGATTATTCACTTAAACCAAGAAGGAGGGGGGGGGAGGGGACAATGATGAGGGGGTTTGATATCCCCTGAAAAGAGGGGGTGTGAAATATGATGTGTGGAAGGGATGATGGTCTGATCTGTACATAATCGCTTAGTTCAATTATGTGAGTTAGACGGTGTTTTTCGTGTGTAAATGCAGCCTTTTAATAACTTCGCCGGTACTGAGTATAACGGGGTGTCACAGTTGAGTGGCGTACATATATACCGTGTTCGTTGATGTGTGAACTGAAAACCACTTGAACGCATTACGGTAACACTATAATATGTATTATAGAAATGTGGATAAATAGGCATTGAAGTTTATTCCCTCTTTCCTCTACAAAGTCATTTCTCAAATTCATGACCTCAATAACAGTGGATGAAAGCAGTTTCTGACCAATAACTTTTCAGTAATGATCTCAGTATACTTAAACTAGTACATACGAAAATTTTTAACATTAATTTTTAATGCTGCGAATAAAACATTTTTAAGCATAGCCAGTATTTATAATGTGGAATCAAACGTATCTGTGTATAGAACGCATCTTTGCAACCGTGTATGATAAAGGAGACTGAAATCTTCAATGTGAAATATAATGTGTGGAAGCGATGATGGTCGGATCTGTACATAATCGCTTCGTTCAATTATATGCGTTAGACGATGTTTTTCGTGCGTAAATGAAGCTTTTTAATCACTTCGCTAGTACGGGGGTGTCACAGTTGAGTGGCGTACATACACCGTATTCGCTGATGTGTGAACTGAAAACCACTTGAAAGCATTATGGTAACACTATAATATGTATTATCCAAATGTGGATAAATAGGCATTGAAGTTTATTCCTTTTTTCCTCTCTAGAATCATTTCTCAAATTCATGACCTCAATATCAGTAGATGAAAGCAGTTTCCGACCAACAACTTTTGAGTAATGATCTTAGTATATATTTAAACTAGTACACTGAAATAAAATCCACAACGTTTAAGAATACTTTTAGTATGCTAGGAATAAAACGTTTTTAAGCATATAGATAATATTTATAATGCGGAATCAAATGTATATCTGCGTATATAGCATCTTTGCAACCGTATGTGATAGACAGGGAGGCGGCAGACAGACAATTATCTCATCGACTTCACAGATGAAAATCTGAGATTAGTTAAATCTCGATTTGCTTATTAGAAGGCAATCGGTCTGTCAAGTCATATCTTGGTGAAAAACACCTAAAAACTTGATTTTAGCGGTTGACTCGTAGGTTTACCAATGTGCTTTCCTGTACTTAAAAATATGAAAATATGGAGGATTGGGAACAGGAAAACATAATAATAAACCTATGAGTCAACCGTTAAAGTCGGGTTTTTAGATATTTTTCACCAAGATATGACTTAGCAGACCGATTGAGTTTTAATATGCGAATCGAGATTTAATTAATCCCAGATTTTCATCCGTGAACTCGGTGAGGGGATTGTCTGCGCGACCGCCTCCTGATCTAATAATTGGCACTGAAATATCAGGTCAAAGACTATAACAATTAACAAACCCTATAAGATCGTTACTTAATAATTCACTCATATTCAGAAATTAATTTAGAACACCTTTACTTAAACTAAAACATAAAATATTACCAGCTGAAAGACTAAATGTTAGTATAGTTTTCAATTCAATAACGTGGACAAGATGTGGTTGTTGAGAAAATCTTTATTAATTCAACGGACAGTGCAAAAACATCTTACCAATAGCTAAGCGATACTAACCGATACTTCCAGTTTAAAAAATGTAGTGGACATGTTCACTATAACTCTCCAACGCAAGATATAGATTATTATTATTATACCGCAGACCAGGCTCCTACCTGCCGGGCAATATGCCTAGCTTAACGAGTTTTGTACCTGGCCACGGGGCAGAAGCCGCTTGATTGCCACATGCTGAGATCTATCTGATTGTGACTGTATCGCTATTATTTTTATCATATTTGTTACTATGCTGGCCTGTTCTAGATTATTTAATTATTCTGTTGGATTCGTTCGTTGTTGTTGAAAATGGAAGGAATTAAAAATAAAAGACGGGTATGTTGCTAACTCTTCTACAGAACTTAAAATGAGCCACCTATAAGGACGACAACTGATAATCGATTTCGATATCGTAATTTAGAACCTTGATCAGGTGACGAGTTCTTCACCTGACTAGGCCCCTCCAGAGATATAATTCACAGGGAACTTGGAGGACTTTGCACCCACGACGGATTTTACATGCACCAGGTGCCATTAGCGTACATGGCGGGTTTTTAGCTAGCGGTCAGCCTCAAACCCACGATCTTTTTCGTCTATGAGCATAACGCTCTGCCACCTGAGCCACCGCTGCCGGTATATTCATATTTGTCTTATGTTAGCGCAAGTTCATCTCTGTCGTTTGGTTTTTGGTCACGTTTCTTAGTTTGTTCTCATTAAAGTACAGGGTTATTACAAAAGAATCCGAAAGTTTCCGAAGCGTTTATTACGGAACATAATTGGGTTGCAACAATGAGTTATACATGAAAATAAACCGAAATTATACAAGATTGACGTCCATCGTCGCGAATGGCAGTCTTTCAATTTCATTTAGTCGTCAGTTCGATTTCTTGTAGCTACGGATGAAACTCTCTCCTTAACTCGGTCCATTGTTTCTTCAGCAACGCTTGATCTGCCAGAACTTTTGTCTTTACATGAACAGCCGGTTTCTTTGAACTGTCGATACCAATGCAGAATGCTTTATTGGATTGAATTAGTATGCCTTCTGGAATGCTCTCAGAACGGTTATAAGTGATTTAAACTTTGAAAATACTAGTACACAAAGCGCTTTCTGTTGTCCAATCGCCATTTTGAATATGAAGTTCACGCAGCAACCATCACAACCATATACACATGACACATACGCAACGCGAAATTGTAACTTAAGGGTGTATTCGAAAAAAATGCTTTTTTACAATTCAACAGCTCAAAATTTTCTGATACAATTTCAGACTCATTTTTAAAAGTATAGAAACATGAAACTTGAGAAGGTGATTTTTGAAGCGATGTATAGGTGCCGTGTGGTGTCATTTTGCACTCAATTCATTAGAATTTGACTTATGAACAATTACTTTCTCAATATGACCCTTTTTTTCGTTCCCAGACCTCCCTCTTCGGAAAATTTGATTCAAAAAGCCGAGTTTGATTACATTTTTTGCAATACTTACTGCATTTATCAAAAATTCGATAATCACGGCACTTTATGTACTTTCTAAACAAGACAATTTGCCAGTTTGATGCATTTGAGAGCAAAAATAAATTAAAAAATAAATCGGAAAATAAGCAATTTGAATCGAAATACACCCTTAATGTCCTTTCTTTTGAGTTGTCATGGAAACATATACGTTTCCTAGTTCGCACGTAGTAACGTATCAAAACCCGATGATTCATTTGTAATAACCCTGTATATCTTTCACCAGAAAAACCAGACGCTTTCGTTTTGTCAAGAAAAAAAAACAAAAAAAAACACTTAAGTTACAATCTCAATATTCGAATGTTTTATTTCATTTTTTCCAATTCTAAATAGAAGAGGTGGGTTACAGTTTCTATCACGCGTTAGTTAAGTGGAGTGATGCTCGTTGCAGCTTAACATGATTTAGAGTTCTCCCTTTATGTTTTTTATTTCTGGTAGTGGTTTGAAAAGACGTATTTTTTAAAAATTATTTTCTCTACAAAAAGAAATTCTGGTGCACATAATCGACATAAAAAGCCTATAATTGTTGAACAACCTCGTGTATTGTCTTCACTAGAACAAAGCTTTCCTTTAAGAGTTTATTCCGATCAAAACCGCTTATTTTCAGATTTATTTTTAAATTCATTTTTGCTCTCAAATGCACGAAGCATTCAAAATCTCTTATTTAGAAACTACATAAAATGCCGTGTTTGTCAATTTTTAGGTAAATGCAGAAAGTATTACAATAATGCGGTTAAATTTGTCAATTAGAACAGAAATTTCCGAACATGGAGATCTGGAAACGAAAAAATGATCGAACTGAGAAAATATTTGTTTTTTAAATCAAATTCTAATAAAAGTAATTCAGCGAAAAATTACATCACACGGCATCTTATAAATCACTTCCAAAACCACCCCAGCCAGTTTCATGTTTCTACTTTTAAAAATGAATCTGAAAATGTAGTGGAAAATTTCGAGTTGTTCAAGGTGGAAAAGCATTTTTTCGAATACACCCTTAAGTCGCAAAGCCTTCGTTTTACAAGCATCGGGGAAAACTATCTAAGTCTTAAAAAGGGTAAGGGCCGATTTATCACATGGCAGTACACAAAAACAAAAAGTCAGTCAAAGAAAAAAAAAAAGAAAGACCTCAATCAGGTTTGATAATTTTTTAAAAGTGACGTGCTGTCATAGCAACTATAACAGCTGAAGAAATAAAAAAAGAAACATTATTATTGAATGCATCAATAAGGACAATCTGCCACAAACTTCACATTTTTCAATAAGTGTCATGATTTTTTTTCTTTTTTTTTTTTTTTTTTTTTTTTTTTTGCACTATGTTCTACAGATAGAGCGACAAGGCTAATTTGCGTAAAATAACAACGAAAACAAGCACCCAAAGACTTCAGGAGATTCACATATACCTCGGAAATCAGAATAAAGTAGAAGGGAGAGGTTTTTGTTACGCCAAACAGATTAAATGTTTGACGTCATTTCCAAAATGGCATTCAAAATATTGATGTCGCATTCAAAATACTATAGAGACCCTTTAAAAGCGAGTCTCAAGTCCTCTACAGCCAGAGCCGTCTTTAGGGGTGTGCGACAGGTGCGGCCGCACAGGGCCTCGCGCCTAGAGTGGTCTTGATACAAAGCAGTGGCGCAGCCAGAATTCGGTTCTAGGGGGGGGGGGGGAGAGGCTGAGTTTCTGATAAAAGTGTTTGCCGGTTATTTGAATTGCCGGTTAATAGAATCAGTACTTATTAGAATATTCACTGTATAATTCTTAAACTCAAAGAGCATCTGTGTGGCAGAAAATCATCATTCTTTCAGCATAATACGGCTCAGAAAATTGATTCAGTTCAAATAACCAATTTTTACTTAACTAATCCATGTAATATGCATTTTCACAGTTTTAAGTAGAATTTTCGCCATTTAATTGAATCTCTTTATTAAATGAAATCTGATTCAATAAAGTGGCAGAATCTGAAGTACGCCAGAACGTTTAAATATTATGTTTGGTTTTGATTCATATAAGCGGCAATTATAGCAATCTTCCTTAGCTCTGGGAGGGGTTTTAACCCCAAAACCACCACCTTGGCTGCGCCACTGATACAAAGAACAGACTTTGTTGGAAGAGGGACTTTCACCATCAATTTGCCACCATTACTTTTGGAATTTGTACCCGGGTAGTTCAGAAATTACCCCTACAAATTCAAAACAAATGCTACTCCTGTATAATAGCTAAGTGGTCAAACCTTAGCTCTCCGGGCCACATGTATGTAAGTAAAAACATTCTTTTTTTTTTTTTTTTTTTTTTTTTTTGATAGTATAGAGGAAAATCTTGTTAAGAGTCTGAAGGAAAAGTGAATAGTGAAGTAAAGTGAATAGTGAATAGGACTGAGGCAGAAGTTATAACAGCTCCGAATGCTAAGCCAAAATTTCGGGATGCAAATCATCGATACCAAAGCTACATTTTAAGGATGTACATGATCGCAAGATGCGAAAATGAATGCGAAATATTAAATTATTTTGTCAATTTAACATTTAGAAACGAATAACTGTTCACTTCCGCTTTCAATGAACGCGTGTATCAATGTGAAGAGATTTAAGAAAAGTAGATATAGACAGTGGTGTTTTCAAAATGTTTAAAATGGTCCATATACCGTATTTACTCATTTACAACGCGCACTTTTTTTTTTTTTTTTTTCAAAAAATTAGGGCAAAACTCTTAGATGAGTGTTATATACGGAAAAATAAAATCTGGTGGATGTAATCACACGATATATATATGAATCAAGAAATGTATTCAAAGCAGACATAATTACTTGTACCATTATTTCACTCCTTGCCCTTTTTTATACAACAGAGGTAGTAACATTATTTAAACGCTAATTAGCAACTCTCATTGCCGTCCTTCACTCCCTATCCGAAGTCTAAAAATGTTATTTTCGCCTTTCTTTCTGACCTGATGTAATGATTGTTTCAACTTTCTCTACTAAAATTCATTTGGTGAATTTACTGAAATTCATTCGCTTGCATCTCAAATTTATATACAAGATTTTAAAAAATCGCCATTTTTTCTTGTAAAGCACAGAGTGCGCGTTATACAAGCGTGCGCGATACACTCGAGTAAATACAGTAGCTTTTTAAAGTTATATTTCGCTGAAAAAATTTCAGTTACAATTCCAATCAACTTATCAACTTATCTTTACAATATATTGTTAAGAAAGAAAAGAGAGAGAGAGAGAGAGAGGGAGATTAAATTTGCAAGAAAAAAAAATCTTCTCTTATATAAGGTACCCTGGGGTAATAACGCCACGTTAAGGTTCTACCAATTTTTACGGCTTAGTTTTAGATTGTATTTTTCAAACAAATATAGGATCTGATACAGCAACTCATTGACTATCTATATAAAATAAAATAATTTAACAGATATGTATTCATAAAATGTAATGGCGTTTTTTCTTGACCCATGCTATTTGGCGTTATTACCCACCTATATGGGCAATAACGCCATGCAAACAAAACTATGAAATAAAATGGAATAATTGCATGTAGATAGCCCAATTCTAAAAATACAAACTCTAAAAACTTAGAAATTGACAAATTGCCTTCTAAGATATTGAAAATGTTCAGTTTTTGTGAAAATATAAGAAATATAAAGGTGTGGTGTGGGAGGGGGGGATGCGGCTAATGAATATCAGACCGTGAGTTTCTTTTTGCTTAAAAAGGACCGTTTAAATAGAAATATGAGAAACATTGCACAGTTTTAACTGTGTTTATTTGAATCAGTATTAAGGATGTAGCTCGGTTACTGTAGGCAATCAACCGGGGTATTAATGTCAAGGATTGGCGTTATTACCCCGGTATAGTTATTGCGCAGTACATTTTAAATTACAAATTATCTCGAGAAGATATCCAAAATCTTCAACAACATTTTAAAAGTACACGAAATGCACTACAAATTTATGTAATTAACAAAGTATTTCCGGATAAAAAGATAGTTTCACATATACAAAACGTATCTCGCAAATTTTAGATCAAGCGTTAATTTTAGTTGTTTGTAAAAACAACACTGCAAATCTTAAAACACTTTTCAGAACACTTTTTAGAACACTTATTTTGTCTCCTTTTTTAGAACACTTTTTAGCGCACTTTTTGGAACAGTTTTTAGAATACTTCTCAGAACACTTAAGGAACACATTTGAGAATGCTTTTCGGAACACATATTTGTCTCCTTTTTTAGAACACTTTTCAGCGCACTTTTTGGAACACATTTTTAGAACACATATGGAACGCTTATTTCTTTCCAGCGCACTTTCTAGAACACATTTGAGAACACTTTTTGGAATACGTTTTGTCACCTTTTTTGGAACACTTTTCAGCGCATTTTCTGGAACACTTTTTAGAACACATATGGAACAGTTTTTATAATGCTTATGGAACACTTTTTAGAATGCTTGTGGAAAACTGATCTTTTTCTAGTACGCATTCAAGCACATTTCTCAGAATATATTTAAAAAAATTTTCTTTTACACATAGTTTCTGCAGGTGCACATATATTTTCAATGAAGTTTTTTATGACCAAAAATATTTACACATTAACCATTTCAGACAATTTGTTTATTGATGTGGGCACCTCTTTTAAAAGGACAAAATGTTGTATGCATTCCTGTTATTCTCCAATATAATAAAATATTTTAAATGCTCAGACAACTAATTTGAGATTAAACAGGAAAAGCCTGATGTCAGTATGCAGTTAAAAAGTATAAGTATATATTGTATTGTCTCTGTCAAATCGGCCAACATTGAGGCTGAAAAATTGGTGGATTTTAGATCATAGTTTTGTTTACAATTTTTTTGTTTGAATCCGATTATTATTATAAAAATTTAAACTGCAATGTGAAAACAATTTAACAATTTACAGCAAATTTATACACAATATAATAATTAATATAAGTTAAAAATACCGCAGGAAAATATAGCATACAAATGAAACATTAAAATTAACAATATTGTCGAAATTAATAATTTATAGAAAATTAATAATGTAAAAAATATAGCAAAAAAATGTTTTTATTGATTGTTTAATCTGCTATGCCATTTAGTACAATCTATTTATTGGTTTGCGATCATGAGCTTCAATATAAAATCTGTTCTTTTAAATAGATGAACTGCATTAGAATTCTTAAATAACTAAACATTTCTTTGAAAATTTACTAAATATGGATTCGATAATTTGTTATTTTTTTCTTACAAACTTCATAGAGCAATTTTCATTTGTTTAAATCTGAAAATAAAGTGCAGATGATAGATAATTGCAAATAATGCGGATTTAACAAGGCCAACTATATAACATATTTTTTAAGGAACAAATGTACACCCAAAAGATTTGCATATCTTGTTGCAACTTCTAGCTTAGCTGGTGACAACTTTAAAACATGGTGGATATATGTCGCTAACACATAGCTGAATAATGCAAGCTTGTATATCAAGATCAAGATTTATTCTTTTAAAAGAGAAAACTTAGATTACAAATATTAGAATAATAAAAAAATTATTGAAAAATGCATGATACACAGTAAACTCATAGAGGGAAAAAATTATGCCCCCACCACCACAAAAACAGTAAAAATGTTCACAGTCATTAGCTTAAAAAAGCTTCAGGACTTGGAGAATTGAATATAAGCAGATCATTTAGTTAACTGAATTCAAGTTGCCTTTGAGTTTACTGTATTTAAAAAATTGTAAAATTTGAATAGCTGTTTAATTCGTGGTAAACAAATGTAAACCCAAAATCAAAACAAAATAAATTTATTCTTAATGCTGATAGTAACAAGCAACAAAAATTATTCTTATTCTTCTGATATGCTTTCATTTAATTCACCATGATGCTTTGTTTAATTTTTGGTCCATTAGATTTTTTTTTTTTTTTTTTTTTTTTTTTTTGCCTAATACATATGAATATTCATTCATAAGTCGAATTATAAGCATTTACTTAATCATACAAGATCTGCTATTTACCAACAAGCACCACAATTGAAATCTGAAGGAATTCATTTATGTTACAGTTATACAAATCTTTTTGTTAGATCCATTATATATTTTTTTTAACTATGATTTTCCAAAACCCCAGATGGAATCATAAATCTCCCTAGTGATCATACTTCATGATTAAAATGTAAAAAATTAAGTAAAAAAATAAAGATATGTAGCATAAAAAATAAAATAACATCACAGAAAAAAGTTTTCACAGAAATTTAATAAAAATATTGAATATTTTTTTTATTACCATGGATGCAAAAAGCCCATCCAAGCCAAGAGTAAAAACCTTTCTGAGTATTAGAAATCGCTTGATGTAAATGGCCAAGATGATTTCTAGGTTTAAAATTATTTCTTATAATAAAAGAAACAGGTTAAAAGGTATTTAGAGTAAAATTATTGTTATTTTTGCAGATAAAGCAAAATTTACTATTAGTCAAAAATCTCTTCAAGACTGAAATCAGTCAGCTGAGACCGAAGATCTTGCACACATGATTATTACTTATGTATAAAAATAACAACAATGGAAATTTAAACTTTAGCCCATTATTCAAATTTGTTCAAAACTTTTATTATCTTTAAAATCTCTCAATTACATTTTAAAAGGGCTTAAACAATTATGACTTTTTTCAAAGTTTATAACTGTGCTGGTCCAATACAAAGACTCCTAATGCTCCAATTGCTTGCACATATATTGCACAGGATAATTTAGTTTCAAATTGTAATTCATCTATAACAGTACAATTCATAACTCCATTACACTTGCTGAAGTTTCACTTAACAATTGCTAACAAATACAGGACAGTGGCATAGAAGATTAGCATGTCTTTAATGCATACTATTGCACTTGGCGATCGAGAGGCTGGCACATCCTTCAGTTTTTGTCTGAAATTTGTCATCCTTCTAAAGAAAAAAAAAAAAAAAAAAATCAGATACATAATGTATATTGAAAAAAAAAAAAAAAAAAAAAATTAGCTAATGACAATTTTGAATTTTATTTAAATATAATAAGCATAGTGTCGACTTTAAACTACTTTAGCAGGGTGTAACACCTGACAGACTTTTGTATTTCTTTTATGTGCCTAGTGGCTCTTTTAAATCCTTTTGATGCACCTGGTGGTCTTTTTTAAAACTTCCAATATGCTCTGTGGCAATTGAATTGATCATGGGGAAATATTGCAAATTCTAGAGTATTCTAAACAAACCAGTTCAAAATATTTTGGGTAAGGTACAAGTGTATCCTTTTTACAGAATAATGTCCCTTTTTTGTAAAATTCCTGCCCGGCAGCCCTTTTTTCATAGAGTCAACACTAAAGCATTTTAGAAAGAGGAGTAAGATATATTAATCATCATCTGCAGTGATATAACCAAAAAAAGATAAGTCCAAATACAATATTTAATGTGGATCGCTAAAAAATGTAAGTGTTTGAAAAATATAAACTGTAATATTATTCCAAAACTTAACCATGTCTAACAACATCCTGTGTCCAACAGTATTGAGCTCTGATAATCTCACAGCAGATCACATTATTATTTGAAGTAGTTTTATCAAGGCGCAACACCTGGTGGCCCTTTTAATTTCTTTTATGGGTCTGATGGTTCTTTTAAACATTTCCGGTGCGTCCAATGACCCTTTTTAACTTTTCCCATGTACTTTGTGGCAATTTAATTGATTCTGGGAAAATATCACAAATTTTAGGGGATTCTAAACAAAGCAGTTCAAAATATTTTGGTGGAACAAGGTACAAGTGTGCCCTTTTTTTAGAAGTGTGTTCCATGTTTGAAAATAAATGTACCCTTCATATGGAATAGTGTTGCCTTTGAAAAATTCCTAGAACTGTTAAAGTAACATTGTTTCTTGAATTGTGAGTACTATTTCAATTTGTGTCCCTTAAAACCTGATGAATTATTTAAATGGGTATAACACTTATGAGTTTTGCAGATATGCAGATGCAATTTTTTGTATATAATTCGGGCCTGAATAAGGGAAGTTTTCCTAATTGGAATTTTTATCCTGGGGGAGGGGGGGGGTGCATATAAAAATTTAATCTTTGTATTTTGTTAAAAAGACCCTCCATGGTAATGCAACTTATCTTATGAAAATTTTCACATTTTTTTAAATGAAACTTTGCAATTGGAAGCATTGTACAAAGGGACAATATTTAACAAGATAGCATATTGTTTCGATAATTATGACTCACTCTGGTAGTATATATTATAATGCAACATTCATTAATATAATATTGACTCTTATATGAATCACTGGTTAAGCCAATTAGCCATTTTTATAAATCAAAATCAAAGTTAATATAAAAATTTTTTGGCTTACTTAGAATCCATAATTTTGTTGAATAAAATTCTGCTCTAGAAAGTGATTCAGTTAAAGGGTGAATATTGCATTTAAAATTGTGAGACACCTTTTGTATGCATTAGTTAAATGAAAACTGGTCATTTGTTTTGAAAAAGAGCAGCAATTACATTTTGAGACATCTTAGGCTAAAAGAGTGGTCATTTCATGCAGCACAGATGGTTTAAGTTTTTCCTTTTTTAATTGCATTTTTGCTTTTGTTCCAAGTTCAAAACAATTATGGGCCATTAAATTCAACAGAAAAATGTAAAATTCACACTTTCTAGATTTTTTAATCTCAAACTCTCTGTTTTGTATTCTTGCTCTCAATTTAAGAGCATAAATCAATCTAAGACCAAGTTATATGTGTAAAAATCTTTGAAAACATAATAATAATAAAAGGTACTATAAAGATACTAACATATAAAAAGCCTTTTTTGATTGTGATTGAACAGATTATTGCAATAAATGTTTATTTTGAACTGTTTTTTCAGAGTGGAGAGATTCATAAATATAATAACAGTCGAGTCTCTATATAATGAAAACCATCGTTCCTGTAAAAAATTGGTCATATAGAGAAATTTGATGTATAGAGTAAGGATGCACCGAATAGTGATTTTGGCCGAATGCCGAATATTCGGCCGACAGCTGAACCGAATACCGAATATTCGGCAAGGCGAATAGTAATTGTTAAGCTGAATACCGAATATTCGGCCATCCGAATAGTAACTATTCAGCCGAATACCGAATATTCGGCTTTCCAAATACTTTTTATATTTCAAAGTTTAAAGGTATTAAAATGTTACTTTTTAAAACAATTTTACATAATATTTAATAAGAGAAACTTATATTTTGATAAACAAGAGCTTTTTATAAGAGCATTTAGTATTGAAAAAATTCTGCCTTTATTTATTTAAGAAGCACAATTATGAGACTTTTTTAATTAATAAAATTTTAAATTTCATGATTTCTTCAACAAATTGAAACAAACATTTTAAAATCAAAGAGAAATAATCAAAAAATGGTTGAAGAAAAACTGTAGCGTCTCATAATTGTTCTTTTTAAATAACTCTAGACAGATTTTTTTCAGTATAAAGTATAAGTACTTTCAATTTAATTCTGAAAAAAGGAATGTCTAGATCATAGTTCTTATCTTATAAATGGCGGCATTTTCCATCCTTCTTAACATATCATATCATATTTTACAGAAATCAAAGCATGCGAGTTGAAAATACAGTTATGGTATCTTATTTATTGTTAATGCAACAAACGAAAACACAAGTTTGACCTAGAGTGAGATGAAATACAATGTACTTATGACTCAATAAGTTGATTATGATTATGGTTTCATGAACACAAATTGTCTGCCTTGATAGCTATTACTAATCTCAAAAGTTTTTCTTTCTTGTTTAAAGACTTTTATTTGGGAAAAGCAAGAAACAGACTTTTTACTAAATAAAATCTAGGAACTTGCATCTGCACTCGCATCATTTATTCTTAAGGAGAATCCTAATAAATCACCATTTTAATCCTTCTCATGGTTAATTTTCTTAAGTTACATTTTACAAACAGCAAATAAATAATGTAAAAACATTCTATTTTATTTAAATATAATTTTCTTTCATATTATTTCAAATATATTTATAAATTGACAGTTAAAAGTAGAAATTGTGAAAAGTTTTAAAAAATGTTCTTTAAAAGGCTTTATTAAGTATTGGATTTGGCCGAATACTTTGATATTCGGCCAAACCGAATATTCGGCAGGCTGAATAGTTTCATATTCGGCTTAACCGAATAGTTTGATATTCGGTAACATGGCCGAATACCGAATAGATACCGAATATTTGGTGCATCCCTAGTATAGAGAATGATGTTAAAAATCATATTTAATGTGTAAATTTTGAACAAAAATTATTTTTGATCTATTTAATTAAGAATTTGAAATGTTTAAAAGTAAATCTAACATTTCTTAATTATTTAAGCAGTTTCAAAAAAAAAAAAAAAAAAAAAAAAAAAAGAAAGAAAGAAAGAAAAAAAAAAAAAAAAAAAAAAAAAAGAAAGAAAGAAAGAAAAAAAAAAAAGAATAGACATTTATTTGAAAGCTTAATGAAAATCAAATGAGAAAGACTTACATTAATTTCAGAGGAAGAAATCTGTAATTTTTTGTTGTTTTGATTTTAAAATTGTAACACTCTTTAAAAAAAATGCTCAGATTTTAGCAAGGAATGAAAAATTGTAGTTCACATTTTCCTCCATTTGAAGGCCTCTCATTGATTCCTCTTTTATATGTGTAACCAGTGTTCTCGCTGACATTTGACCGACGTTAGTAATTTGGCTAATTAAAAATAAAAAACATTCGCCAAATGAAAAAAGTATTAGCAAAATAGATTCGCTGTGTAGCACTAAAAAATTATCTTTAACCTTTTAATGAACACCCCCCCCCCCCTTATGTCCGTATGTTCTAAAATAACCTAAATTTTTATAACTGCGACACCGACTGTTATTAATCTAGTTTCAACTATCTGCTACAAATCTATTAAAAATATGTATATATGCATATGTATGAAAACAAAAAAGAAAAGTAAGAAAAAGCAAAAATTGAGCACTAGCAATTTGGCGAATCTAATCGCTTGTTTACTCGCCAAATGAAGAATTTAGTCGCAATTTGGCGCAATGGCGAGCGACAGCGAGAACCCTGTGTGTAACAATCCAATTGATTCTGTTTTGAGAAGGATGTTGAAAGGTGTGTGGGAGGTGGGATTAACTCGTTGGATTTAAAGAACAAGGAGAGAAGTAATATTTAAAAAAAAAAAAAAAAAAAACAGCACTGAATGATAAATCAAAAATAAGTGATGGAAAATGGATTCCATATAATTTTGAAGCTTTTTTAAAACTGAATAAATTAAGACCAATTTATAAAAAAATTTGTTATATGGAAATAGATATTTCGCTATATAGAGACTGTTTTTAATGTAATCATGCAAAAAGGGGACTGTTCATACTAAAAATTCATTATATAGAGAAATTCGATGTATGGAGTTTTGATATAGAGAGACTTGACTGTATTGCAATTTATTAGTTGGTAACATAGCTTGAAATTTTCCTCAGGAAATTTTACCATCGGGGAATTGCTGCCATTTGTTCCCCGTAAAAAAAAAGTAATTGGAGCCACATACACTTTTAAATACATGCCTATGAGCAGGATTTTCATAACAGAGACAGTAAATGTGCAGCATTTTCTTAAAATACATTTAAGCACAAGTTTATGTATGCATAAACTTAAATTAATAAACAATAAATTAGCTATACCTTAATCGTAAATGATGCTGTGTTTTTTCACCAGTTTTTCTTCGGTCTGGGGTAGGCACCACATATATCTACCATAGGTAAGAGAAAATCCTAAAATCATTAAAAAAAAATCAGAAAGGATACATACAATTTTTCTTTTACAAAAATCTGACAGATACAGAGAGTTTAAAAAAAAGGTATGACAAGGCTTAAGAGTGACAGAAATTAGCAAATTTGAGTAGGAAAATAGGTTGAAAAACATTTACTCAGTGAAAAATATATGGTACTAAAAATTCAAAAGTCAATAATTAAGCCACAATTTAACTAAACTTCATTATTGCACCGCATTAGATGTAAAATATATCTAATATTAGGGATGCAAAACCAAAACCTGCGGCCTGTGAATTTCGTCAATTTACAATTGGAAAAAATTGCAATTTTTATGCATAGATTGTAGAAAAAAATCATAAATTTTGTCAATGTATCGTGGGGAAATATGAAATTTTGTCAATCACTTAAGAATTGCAAATGTCACTGATTGAGCACAGAAAAATTGTGAACTTCATTGATTAAGTGTGGAAAATAGTGAAATTGTTCATTTGTCGATTAGACATGAATTTGTCGGTTATACGCAAAAAATTGCATATTCTACTGATCGGGCAAGAAAAAATCATCAGTTTTGTTGATGATAAATGAAAAAAATCCAAATAAAATTTATTGCTTGTGGAATCACATGTTTTCTTGGTTTATCACAAAAAAAAAAAAAAAAAAAAAAGCAAATTTCATTGATCTTACATGAAAAAAATAACAAATTTTGTAATCAAGAAAAAAAAAAAAAAAAAATCTCAAATTTTGTTGATAACACATGGAAAAATTGCAAATTTATTCATAATGCTCGAAAAATTTTTAAAATATCATTGATCGGCAACAAAACAATCATGAGTTCTGTCAGTTTATCAAGGAAAAAAAGTCACAAATTTCATTTTGTTGTGTAAAAAAATATATATTTTGTCAGAGTTTGTTAAAAATCACAAATTTTGTTGATTGGGCACAGAAAAACATGTATTTCGTCAATTAAAAACAGAAAGAGGGCAAATTTTGTCGATTGGCCACTGTAAAATCATGAATTTTTACTGATCGACTTCTAAAAAGTTGCAAATTTTGTTGATTGGATTGAAGCGAGAAAAGCTACACATTTCATTGACTGGGCAAGAAAAAATTGTCAGTTTTGTTGATGATGCATGAAAAAAATTTCAAATTCACCAGCTGCAGAAAAATCAAATGTTTTCTTGGCTTATTGCCCGGGGAAAAAAAAAGTGAATTGTGTTGATTGAGCACGGAAAAAAAATCGCAAATTTTGTCCTTAAGTGTGTAAAAATCATGAAATTTGCTGATCAGGCGCCAAAAGATCATGAATTTTTGCAATCGTCTTTGATTTTGCATGTTTTCTGCAAAGGCAAAAATTCTTGCTTTTCACAAACATTTGACGAAATTAGCATTTCCTCAATCTTTAGTCAAAAATTGACATTTTTTCCATAATTATTTGAAAAAATATGCATTTTTTTAAATTCAAAATCCATTGATGAAATTCACAATTTTTCATGATCCTTTGATAAAATTTGCGTCTTTTCACAACTCTGTGATAAAATTTGCATTTTATTAGCATTTCTTTGATGAAAATTGCATTTTCCTGCAATTCTTTCATAAAATTTGCATTTTTCTGAGATCTTTTGGTGAAATTCACCTTTTTTTTCTTTGCTGCAGACATGCTACAGGCTCAGCAAAGAAAAAGTTGAACTTTCATGGCCTCATGGACCACTAACAAAATTTGCATTTTTTTTTGCAGCGTTTTAACAAAATTTGCATTTTTTGTGACCATCTGGCGATAATTGCACTTTTTTCGACAATCTTTTCAATGAAATTTGCATTTATCCATGATCCTTTCACAAAATTCGTGTTTTTTTCACATCCCTTTTTGAGAAAATCTGCATTTTTCTGCGATCTTTCAACAAAATTCACATACTTTCCGTGATTTTTTGACAAAATTCGCTTACTATCCGTGATCTTTGGACAAAATTTGCACAATATTTGTAATCTTTGGACAAAATTTGCACAATATTCGTAATCTTTGGACAAAATTCGCATTTTGTTCATGATGTTTCAACAAAATTCCCATATTTTTTCCCAGTATTTAAGCAAAATTGTGACTTTTCTCCAATCATTCGACAAAATCTGCATATTTTCTGCAATCTGTTTACAAAATATGTCTTCTTTGCTCGCTTTTTGGCAAAATTCTAATTTTTCTTTTGCAATCTTTTGACAAAATTTGCATATTTTCCAGATCTTTTAACAAAATTTGCATATTTTCCAGATCTTTTAACAAAATTGGCATATTTCTCCTGATCTTTTGACAAAATATGCAGTATTGTGCATAAATTAGGCAAAAAAACAGCTCTTAAGTGTCCTACAAAACGAGTAATTTCGTAAAAAAATCGTGAAAAACCGACAAATTTCATTAAAAAATCACAAAATAATATCTAATTTCCAACAAGATTCGCGAAAAAATGCTTAATTTCATCACAAAATCTCCAAAAAAAGGCAGATTTCCTCAAAAAATAGTGAATAAACGATATATTTCGTCCAAAAATCGCAATAAAATGAAAATTTGTCAAACGATTTGCAAAAAACGGCAAATTTTGCCAAAAATCATGAAAAATGGCAACTCTCATCAGACATCATGATAAAAATGACAGATTTCATCTGAAGATTTGCAAAAAACCGGTAAATTTCGTCCAAAAATCGCAATAAAATGGAAAATTGTCAAAAGATTTGCAAAAAACGACAACTTTTGCCAAACATTCACGAAAAAATGCAAAATTTATCAAAATATCCCCCCCCCCCCAAAAAAAAAGACAGATTTCGCAAAAGACCGGAAAGAAATGTAAATTTCGTCAAAGGGGCACAAAAAAAAAAAAATTAATGTGAGAAGGGAATTTTTCTGTTATAAAAGCTGATTTTCCTGCTTCAAAATTGTGCCTTTATTGCTCTTAAAGCGGATTTTCTTGCTTCACAATCAGGGGCGTGCGAAAAGAAAATTGCACTTGGGGAATAATTAGAATTTGAGGCCCCTTCCCCTCTCGTAACTTTTTCTTGCGACAGCCTAAAAATGATGTTTGTAGTATAAATTTGACGCCCCTTAAGTTTCAGTGCTTTGGGGCCCCCAACCCAGTTACAAACTATGTGCTCTTTTTTTTTTTTTCAAAATTTGCGTTTTTTTTGTGTTTAAACGCAACAAAATTGGCGAAATTTGCCTTTTTTGTGATATTTTAACGAAATTTCCCATTTTTTGTGATCTTTTCATGAAATTTAACGTTTTTTTCAGATTTTTTTTTGGCAAAATCTGGTTTTTGTGACTTTTTAACAAAATCAGCTGTTTTTCGTGATTTTCTAAAATTGTCTGCTTTTTTGCAATCTTTCAACAATATTTGCCTTTTTTTTCACGATCTTTTAACAAAATTTACTTTTTTTTGCTTTTTTTCAATTTTTTGATGAAATTTTTGGATTTTTTCTTGATTTTTTGATGAAATGATGATTCATGGACATAATTCATGTTTTTACGCGATTCATGGACGTAATTTGCGTTTTTTGAGCAATTCATGAACGTAATTCGTGTTTTTTATGCGATTCATGAATGCAATTCACATTTATTATGCGATTTATGAACACAATTTGCTATTTTTATGCGATTTATAGACGTAATTTGCATTTCAGCTTTCTGCCAACAAAATTCGCGTTTTTTGAATGATTTCTGAAAATAATTCGCGTTTTACTACATGATTCATAGATGTAATTTGCACTTTTCATACAATTTCTGAACGTAATTATTGCCTTTTTAACACGATTCATGCGATCATTTAAGCGATTCATGCATAAAATTTGTATTTTTTAATGCGATTCATGCACAAAATTTGTATTTTTTTATGCGATTCAGGCATGGAATTTATGTTTTTACCGCGGTCATTGGACAAAATTCACATTTTTTACTCAGCCTTTGGACAAAATTCACGTTTTTCATGCGGTATTTTGTCGAAATGTTGGATTTTTTTTACACGATTCTTTGTTGAAATGGAGGTTTTTTTTACGCAATTCTTTGGTGAAATGCATGTTTTTACGCGATTCTTTATTAAATTTCATGCTTTTTTTGAAGACATTCGCGTTAACAGTAAATAATTTGTTGATAAAATTGAGGGAATAATTTTATTTTTTGGTACTAAAAAAAATAAGTAAGTAAATAAATAAAAATTGTTTCTTTCTTAAAATTTTCTGCAAACTTCATAAAGTTTTCTGCGCACCGCGTGCGTCTATATTATACATTTCTGTTCTAAATATCTTGCGTAATCAAGAAAAATAAAATCTAAAACTGATTTAACTCATTAAAATGTTATGAAATAAAAATTCCTAAGTTAATTCAGAATTTTATGATATCATACACAATGAATCTGAAAAATCAAAATCTCATATTCAAATGAACTTTTATTTTTCTAGAATTCGGCTTTTCTAAGAAGTCCATACTTCAAATGCAGTTTCAAAATTATACTCTTCAAAACACAAGGCAAAAACACACACACAAAAAAAAAAAAAAAAAAAGAAAAAAAAAAGAAAAGAAAAGGCAAAAGTTGAGCACTTGCAATTTGACGAATCAAATCACTTGTTTGCTTGCCAAATGAAGAATTTAGTAGCAATTTGGCACAATGGCGAGCGACAGTGAGAACACTGAAGATAAGTCAAGTAATATTAATTTTGATTGATTTTATGACATAAAAATTAAAAATACAATTAAATTAAACCATAATTGAATAGTTTGATGTTCTTTTTCCTAAAGAAATGAAAAAAATTGTAACATTTTTGGGCACACAAATTTAAAAATAATACAGAATAAAATATTTATTAAAAATCTCTGGGTAAAACCAGCGGTGCATTTTGCAAATTTGAAAAAGGGCAGGGTGTTGCACCCTTTCAAAAATAGCCTAGAATGAACACTATACATGGCTTAACAAAAGTATTGAAATATTTTTCCATACATTAGTATAAATAGCTGGAAGAGAAATTGGTACTTACTTATTAACGCTACCGCAGCAGGAGTGACTCTATATTGGCCCATTTTCCACCGAAATCTGATATGTTACTTTGTTTTTAAATATAGTGTTTTGAATTTTGAAAGTGCTTTAATTTTATATAAAGTGTTTTATTTTATGATTTGTCAAAAAAATTTAAGTGTAGATTAAAAATCGCCAAACCTGTAACTGTGGTGGCGTTAATACATAAATACCGAGAAATTTCAACTTGTTAGGCGTTTTCTTGCTAAACTAAACTTCCGCAGTATACAGTATATATATATATATATATATATATCAACCGGCAGATCAAATACAGGTCTGTTCAAAAGTATCAAAACCCATATTTGGCTATGGACATTAACACCTTATTTATCTAAAAAACGATGCTTTGTTCAACATTTCAGGAAGTGTTTCATAATATATGCTTGACGCATGCTTTTTCTTATTTGTTTGTATTAGTTTCAGTTTTGATATGTAATAATTTAATTTTTTTTTCTGATTTCATAATTCTTCTTAGGGTTTGTTCATACATATTATCAACTTTTTGGAAAATCTGGACTCCCTCCACCCTCCCGATATCAAATGTTATCATCTTTCGACCCCACTCCCCATAGTAATATCGTTATCAATGTCTAAATTTTCTTTTTTCACTTTTAAAATTTACTAAATTTGTTTAGAGTAACATATAAAATATTTTTTTTTAATGTTTTATTGATTCAAAAGAAGGGAAGTTAATAAAATACAACTTTATATATAAGATATAAATCAGCTTATGTATGAAATACATATGAAATAACACTTAAAATAAATAGTTACTTTTTAAAGGAATTTTATAATAGCTTTTTGTAACATAATCTATTTAACAGTAATAGTGTCTTCTTTCACTTACCGCTCATGAATGGGGAGGGACAGGAGGGGGTGTAGATAGAAATTTTTATCAACAAAACAAGCGAACAACATTCTTTCTCTTTTACCTATTAGTAAACATAAGTTTCATCTCAAATATATTAATTTTGCTTTGTCGAACAGCGATTATGAATGCATACACATATAAAGAATAGGAATGTAAAACATTGGGGAATTCCATGTTTAGAATTATTCAACTTTATAATAATTTCGTAATTTCAATAACGGCTTTGCTTTTTCATAAAAATAGGCAAAAAAACATACTATTTTGAACCAAAGACCATGTATGTTACAAATAAAAAAGAGAAAATTTTGGTTGGATCAAAAATGATAACAATAAACAAACTCTGTCTCCCCCTAGAGATATCGTCTGCCAGTGCCAGACCCTCCCCCTTCCCCCTAAAATGATAATAGTTATATATGCACACCCCCCTAATATGGATAATTCCAAATATTTCAAATAAAAAAATGACAGGAAAAGAAAACACACTAGTTGACAATAACCCAAAAATTTCAAAGTATGAAACAGCTTGATAGGGCTTCATTTTAGAGCTAATTTTTTATTATTTAATTTAATTATCAATTAGGTCTTAAATTAATATTTTACTCATTTTAAGCAATCATTATATTTTTTAATATTTAATTACATTCAAATTATAGGGTCACCCGGGGTAAAATGGGTATATTTTATTTATTTTATTATTTTACCAGACAAATTTTTAAAAAAAATTTAAATTATGAACAAAGTGCTTACATATCTGGCAATACTTAAACCTTATAAAAACAAACTGGCGACACATATAATAGGCTTGGCAACCATTTTGTTTTACAGAAGATAGAACAAAGTGTTTTTAGTGGTTGAAAAACTTCTTTCCAGAAAAATATACTGGAAGAATTTTAGGAATAAACTGTTTGATATTTACAGAAGAAGGATTCTTCTAACTGAAAACTGTAAAATTGAGTAAATTTATTTACTCACAAAAATTTTATAGCGTTTTTTGTCATATGGGGTAAAATGGGTATAGGTCAAGATATGAATGTATGAAGATTGATCAAAGTTGAAAGACCTTTGAAGGCAAATTGTTATTGATCCTATGTTTTAAATTGATATTATGCTTTGTTATATGAAATTAGGCTATTACTTATATCATTAATTTATCATTTATATTATAAATTAGGCTATTTCGGGTGACATTAAAATACATGCAAATTGATTAAATGTACAGGAACACAAGGTAAGAAAAATATCGTGAAATTAAATTAAAACACATTTTCTAGTACTGGCGAGGCTATAAAAAAACTCAGAGAAAAACGCAAGAGAGTACAAGCAAAGATAGGAGAAGTTTTAACTACAGAGCAGGTGGCTACAAGTCTTTGCACTAGGAACACACAAAAAAAAAAGTACAAACAGTTAAAAGAATCGAAGCAACCCATAAAATAGAAGTTAAGCCAAAGGTTTTCACTGCAATGAATCCAATGATTGGCGATTGAGTCCCTGTAAAATTTAATGTAAAGAAGTCTGTTCAAGAATTCACAGGTCTCATTATTGATATCCCTGATGAAGGTGAAAATACTGTGAAGTTTGCAACAAAGTCATCTGCTGGATTATTTTATTTCTTTCCAGAGAAAGACGATGTTGCTGATGTGAACGCATCCAAATTGTCAGAAAGCTATCTCAACCAAGCTGCAATAGTCCTTGCCAGTATACACTTTGCATGTAAATTTTTATTATGTTATACCTATCTGCATGAATTGCTTTTGATTAAACATTGATTTTCCAGTGTAATTTAATTTCTCATTTTTCCCTACAGATATTCATACTGATATCTATCTGCTTTTGAATTGCATTAAATAATAATAAAAAAAAATACCTTTAAAGAGAAACACGATTCACAGCATGTGTGTAAACTGATGTGGTGGAGGATAGGATTTGTCAGTACTCTCATCTTATTTACATTAGTTTCATAACAGTGTTTTTATACATCAAGAAAAAAATATAAGCAAATTGAAGTGGGGAGTTTTTGAAGCCCCTTCCCTTCACCTTCCAAGTTTACACATGATTCAGAAGATGAAAGTACAAAACTCTTAAATGGTTTACACATTAATTATCGTGTATTTAAGTATATTTAATTTATTATTCAAATTTAACCAGCATATACCCATTTTACCCCGAACCATGGGGTAAAATGAGTATACACCGGGGTAAAATAGGTATAGTGTTTTACACAAAAATTTTAAAAAAAGGGAACCACAAATTATGTTTAATTTAGACCTAAGATACACAATGTCAAAAATATTGAACAAAAACATGAATTTATTTCACAACATTTCTACAATGAAACATTAAAAATAAAAAAGCTGATTTTTATATCCATTTTACCCCGGGTGACCCTACTCTTAAAAAAAATGCAAACAAAACATTTACACTATACATAACTGCTGGTTTGAAGATGTACCTATATATTTGAGAGAGTTTACTGTAATACTGTTACTAAAATCATTTTGATTAATATAAAAACGGGAGATTACAGATTAACATACAATACAGATATAGATATGCAAACATAACGTTTTTTACACCGAACGTTTTTTTTTTTTTTTTTTTTTTTTAAGCAATATGGATGCCATCTGAATATCGAATTTTAGATTTCACTCGGATTTAAAGAATCTTAAAACAGTGTGTTCCTTATGGGATATCTGAATACCTGCCTTTATTGTCAAAACTCAGATGTCACAATAAAATGTAGATCACGTGCCTATGTAAAATAAATTAGGCTGAATATTGATTAATTCGACAAACAAAATGCAATAGATGCAATAGAATACGTACCACAGAAAATCTTGTTTTCAAAGAAACAAGTCGAGTAACCTTTATATTAATATAAATATATAAAAATTGCGAATTGCACAGAGACGCCGAGTCGGAATGTAAACATAAACAAACAGCTCAGCTTCCATTTCCCGCGCGTCGCGTCGATGTTGCCACACCAACTTGATAAAAACTTTCCACTACAGTACTTCGGAAAAAATTATCATTCTTTGCAAGTTAGAAGTTTTATAATTTATTATTATTCATATTTCTTAATTATTTAATTTAGAATGTACTGTGTCAAGATACCGACCGCATTTTAGGCCAAATAAGAATTAGGACAATACAGTAATACAATTTAGATTCAATATTTTAAAATAATAATAATATTAATAATAATGTAAGTACTGAGTTTATCATTAGTAACTAAGGAGAGGAGAAGGACGGTTGCATCCATCATCTGCTCAAGGGGTGAGGCTATGCTTCTGCTGTCATTTGAAACAAAATGAAAAAGAAAATTCCGCATTCCCCTCCCATCTCTCCCCCCCCCCCCCACTCACACACACACAAAAAAAACTTTAAGGATTTTTTTAATTGCAAAATATGTAATGAAAAAACAGCAAAGGGCTATCAATATTTATTCCAATTATAAGTATACATGGGCTCTTAAGTTAAGGGAACATTTGCATTTGAGGGAAAGACACGTTTCATTGTAATAAAATGTTCCAACTAACTTGAAAAATCTCCTGATGTCAAGAGCCACACAGTTATATGCTCTGTGCCAAGAACTTTAGCAAGTTGGACATGTAGTCTAGAGGGGGGAGAAGCTCAAAATATATAACACTTATCTTTTCATCTCACTTATATTCATTTTTCAATTATTCACTAAAAAATCCAAACCTGAAGGAGTTGGGGAGCAGTCCGTAGAAAATGGGAGGGGGGGGGGGGTAGACGACAATGTTAAATTTAGACACTTTTACCAAGAAGGATTTCTGTTGCTCGGGAGGAGGGGGACATTGTAGAGTTACGGGGGTGGGCGTGCATTTTTTGCCTTTGAAAACACAAAATCACAAATCTTCCGGGGAGACATCTCATTGTTCTGGGGGGGAGGATCGCCCCCCCCCTCGGACGTTTTCCTGAAATCAACTCTGACAGATGGTACAAATTACCTGCAGCACCGTGCGAAAGGGGGGGGGGAGAAGGGGCCGTTGCCCCGGGCGCGGAAATATACGGGGCGCAAAAATTTATGCTCACAACGTTACTTTTTGCCTGTTACAAGAAAAAGTTCCGGAGGGGGGGCGTCAAATTCAGCCTTTTCCCTGGGCGTATTTTCCTCTTCGCACGCCCCTGATCACCTGTTACCATCTCTACTAGAGCACCTGGCTTCGGTCCTTGTTTAAAAATAAAGTAGCAAAACAGTGTAATCGTACTTTTTTAAGTTAATTATTTTTTAGTTTAAATATCTAACAAATAATAAAATTAAAAAGTCAGAAGTTACTGTTTTTTAAATTTACCTGTCTAAAACAGAATTCTTATTCATACGGAAAACCAAAAAGGATATTATGCATTTATGCCTCCTAAGACGGAAACAACCTGTCTAAGACGGTAATTTTACTTATTAAATTTCGACTTAGCAAATTTATATTTATGATGTGAGAGGAAAGAGGGCTTGCATTTGGATTGCTACCAGGACACGTGGTCTCTCTGTACGGCCCTGTGAAAGGGGGAGGGGGAATTACATGACAACTCTTTCCTCCTAAGTTCCCCAATTCCTGACACCTCTGTACGTCATTACGATCAGTATTTGAAAGTGGAATTGAATATGAAATTGAATTAATTAACCACAAAATTCCTTTCCATGTTAATGTTACACCCCCCCCCCCCCCACGCACACACAGTGCACCTATTATTCTTGTTCTCGAGGTTTTTATGAATTTATGAAAGCCTCAAAAGTAATAATCACTATATGCATGCATGCAAAAAATAAGTAAATTAAAAAAAAAAATTAACTTACCAAATTGATCTTGAGATCCACATTGATTGCGATCAACACTCCTTATGGTCGTAATCATTGTAACACAGAAAGCCATGATTTCACAAGTGTGCCCATATGTGTTCCCAATCTGCTCTTAAATGTGTTCCCAAGTTTAGATTTAACAAATATTCTAAGCAGATCACTTTCGGAACACTTTCAGGACACTGTCGGCACACTTTCTTTATAGTGGAACACATCCGGAACACATTTCAGTACACATTAAGGTGACTGGAACACTTTTTTTCAATCAAAGTGCTCCACATGTGTTCTCAATGTGTGCTGGGAATTTGCAGTGAATAAGACCTAAAAATGAAACAAATTAACTTGAAGCTGTTTTTTGCGATTTATATGACTCAAAACCCTTCTGCGCAGAGCACATGGGTGTCATTTACCTGATTATTTCATAATTATGCAAAATATAAGCACTTGGCGTTATTACCCCGCCTGGCGTTATTACCCCAGGGTACCTTAGTACATATTTTTTCTATGGCAATATAGTACATGTTCACGAATTGCTTGGCTATTTTCGGATTCCTGGATTCCTTTATACAGAATTCATTTTTTGAAACATTGTTTGAGTCTGTTGTTACCTTTTTTTTCCGTATATTTTCAATACTATTAGACTTTTTCTTTGTTCTCAAATGCCAGATCGGAAGATTTCGAATTTACAAAAACATATATTGACCGGTATTAAACAAGCAATTAGCCGAATATGCTTTTATGTACTTAAGCCTATCATAGATTATGGGCAAGAAAAGAGAAATTTCAAAGTAATAAATTCTGTTAATTATCTTTTATTAAGCTTGCAGCAATTGCTTTTCAGAAATACATCAGTAATAATACAGCAGAAATAAATTCAAAGTACATAGCTATTTATTTTTTTTTAACAATAACTCATTGAAATGAAAAGACTAAATCATATTTTTTTCAATTAAAATGATACATTTAGTATTTTCTGTTAGTAATTACTATTCTATTACCTATATTACAAAGTTTACCTCTTCTATAAAATTGCAATCATTCTGAAATTTTATTTATTTTATTATTTATACTAATAGGATATTTATACTATTATGGAAAATAGTATAAGTAGTGTTTTTAGACTCAAAATTTACAATTAAGCTAGAAAATTCATGTTTTTCTTATATTTCTTCTTATAGTTAGTATATCGCTTGATCAAATGCCATTTTAGATGGGGGAGGGGGGGGAGGCGTAAGGTCGGCTTAAATACAAAAGCTACGGCATCACGTTCGAATTTCATTCAGAACAATGAAACCATATAGAGTGTCGTGTAGACCTGCAGTCTATTAAAGATATTAGTGATAAGGATAGGCAGTAAAAGGTGGGGAGAGAGAAAAGGGAAATTGATATATCAATCAACTGCAATCCATTCCAGTTATTTTATCGGCAAAGTTTACCCACTTTTTATTTCAGTACATAAAATTATATAGTATAATATGTTTTATATCTAATATATATATATACAAAAACCATTAATTGTAAAACAATATATAAACCATTGATATAAAATTGATTTAATATAAAATTGCCATATTGAAACATGTGAAAAAAAAAAAAATGAATATAATCAAAATTTGTAGAACCAAAGCAGAATCGTCTGGCCCACAAATAAAACCAAAATAAAATGGAGAAAAACATTTAAAATAAAGCATGATAACATTATTAAAATAGATAGAAAACGAAAACGAAAAAACATAACAGACACAATAGTTACTTCTAAAATGGTGTAGCAAAAAATAATTCAATTTGACAATAATTATAACCAAAACTCAATATCTTAATAAAAGATTTTTTTAAAAAATGGAATAAATATATATTTAATGTATGGATTTTATACACTTAGAAACAATATTTTAGGTATTGTCCAAATTATTAAAGTTAGATTCAAATTAATCTTTAACATTAAATAGATTCAAGTTCATCTTTAACATTAATTATTGAATTATATTAATAGATTTAATTAATATAATTATGCAATTATTCATACATATGTGTTAATTGATCATCTAGTATAAAATATATTGCAATTTAACAAATGCCTCTTCCCACTCAGATTTATTATTATTATTATTATTAAAATGTAATCAATATATAATATTACAAATCATCATCTAGATCGAATATGATAATTCATAAATTGAGTATCAAGCCATGCGGAACAACACTTATTAATTAAAAGATCGAATAATATGAATTAAGACAGACTTGAATACATTTTTTAAAAACCAGTTGGATGTGCCAATCCCAAAACTTTCTTCTGTCTCATATTTTAATATTTAAAAAAATAGTTACTCATGTTAATTCTTTAATAATTTTAATTCAATACTATACCAACTTTTATTTTCATCTTAAATTTCTGCTTCAGTCCATTAATCGGAGTAGAAACGAGTTTACGTCTCTGCACGAGCCGATGGACAATAAAATGATAGGTAGATTTTTTTTTTTCAAATTCAGGGAGGACCTACTTGCTATACCAAAAAATAATCATGCGCAAAAATTTTAGCACATGAATTAATTTTTGTGCTAGAAAATTTAGGCATAACATCATACACTTTTAGGTGGTGCAATATTGAAAATGGCACAAAAATTGCTATTGCAGCGCCCTCTTCCGGCGGATTTTCTCAAATTCAGGGAGGACCAACTAACAATAACCAAACATTTACACAAAAAAATTGGTTCAATTCGATGCATAACTTCATACATTTTTGGTCGGTACAATATTGAAAATGGCACAAAAATCGCGATTGCAGCGTTCCCTTCTGGCAGAATATTTCAAAATCGAAGGAGGACATGCTTGCTACAGCTAAAAACATTCGCAAAAAATTTGGTTCAATTATATGCATATCTTCATACACTTTTTGATGGTAGAATGGCGACATACGGACACACACACAGACACACACACACACAGAGACACACGGACAGACACAGATTTTGTGAAAACATGTCTTTTGGAATCTCTGACCCCTAAAACGTGCAAATCCGTCGAAAACCGGATGTCGAAAAAAATTTCGATTACAATACTTTCTTCTATTGAAGATAGAAGAAAGTAAAAATACAAAAGTAAAGTTTTCGCCAAGCAACACGCAAGGCCTCGTCAGAGCAAATAAGAATTCATTGCATAATAAACATCGGAACAAATCAAGACAGTTACAGTTAGTAACTGTAACTATCTTGATTTGCTACAATGTTTGTTAAACGTTTACTTTTGTATTTTTAAATGGTTTTTAGTGTTTTAATTTTTTGTATGTAAATTTAATTTATTTTTAAAAAATGCATTCAAGTCTGTCTTAGTTTGTATTCCCCAATCTTTTAATAGGTTTTTTTTTTTTTTTTTTTTTTTAATTCAGACGTTAAATGTATGCGTATTGCAACATCTATTAAGTTAACAAATCACAAATGAATTTTAAGACTACGAGGTGGAACCCATCGAAATTCGACGAGAGAAAATCTTTAAGAAAGAACTGTTTCATTGACTTATAATAAATCTACAAAATTAGTTACTGTAAAAATTACATCCTTATTGGTTAGTCTAACTCTCAGACAAATATTATTTTAAGCAAAAATTAACAAACTACTATAAAACTCAATTATCTAAGTTATAAAACAAAATAAAACGGAAATTCACCGGATTTTATAACAGACAATATTTTTGAATTAGTATACGCATTTTAATTTCTACCTTTTTTTTTCCAATTTTAAGAGAAGATGAAGTGATTTTGTCGCCACAATTACAAAATTGGTACTAAAAATTATAAAAAAAATTAATATCTCAAAAATAAATTGAGATATACAGCTTTGAAACAAACTGCATTTAAAAGTACATTTTTTTCTGTATACAATGGTGTAAAAATTTTAAATGTACGATGTTTAGAAGCGTAAAATTTGCAGTACCGAGAATTACAAAACCGAAATTGCAAGGAAAAGTGTTGCGCATTTTATTTTTTCAATTTTAGAGAAAATGGAGTGATTATGTTGCCACAATTACAAAATTGGTACTAAAAACTATAAAAAAATTAATATCTCAAAAATAAATTAAGATACAGCTTTCAAACAAATTGCATTAAAAAGTACATTTTTTCTCTATATGACGGTGTAAAAATTAAAAATGTGCGATGCTTAGATGTGTAAAATTTGCAGTAGCAAAAATTGCAAAATCGGAATTCCAGGGGAAAGTGTTGCCATTCGCAAAATGACGTATGCTGCGTTACGAACAGATACGTTTGGCCATTATAATATAGATATCCAATCATTAAATGTTATAACAATTTAATTATGGCAAAGATCTACTTTAACTTGGAGGCGAATGCAAAAGAAAAAAAATTATAGATGAATAAAATTAACTATGCAAGGAAACTGAAGCATTTGACATATTTTGTCAAAGAATTTGTTACTAAAATACTTTAACAAATGAAAAAAGACCAACAAAAATTCAATATTCGTTACTAAAAGATTTTAACGAATGAAAAAAGACAACAGAAATGAGATATTTGTTACTAAAAAATTTTGACGATTGTAAAAAGATCAGCAAAAATGAATCATGGATATAGCACATTAAATTCACTTTACGTAATACAGAATCTCGTAATGGAATATGCATTAATTCCATGAGAGAAACAAGAAAACCAATGCAAAAAAGTAGAACTAAGATGGATAAAAGTGAAACTCGTGATACGTAACTCGTTTAACGATACGTGATACACTGCAAAAAATATCCATTAATATACACAATTTTTCCGTAAAATTTTACGAAATAGTTTAATTTTTCTGAAAAAAAAAACAGAAGAATTTCCGTTATTGACATTTTGAGATTATAATTACAGTAAGATTTCCTTAAATTATCTGGAAACAGAGAAGTTCCGTATTAAAACAGAATAATTTCCGTAAATAACTCTAGTGTCGCCATCTATATCTCAGACAAAAAAACATTATAGAGTTGTTTTAAGATCAACTTTCTTTTTAAATAATTTTCTTTATTTCTTTCTGTTTTAAAAATATGAAGCTAACATGTTTTTACAATATTAAAAAAATAATAATAAAAATTATAAAACTTTATTAATCCTTTTTATGTTTGAGATTAGTTAGTTTATTTTCAGTTAGTTTATTTCCATTAGGATTTTTAAATGGAAAAAAAATCTACTTTTAATTTTAATATATTTTTTTAATCTATCCACTTTAAGAAATTTTCACATAAAATTTAAAACATCTGAATTATATTAAAGAAATTATTATAATATTGACGATTATCTAATTTATAAAAAAACAATAAAAAAATTATTTTAATAACCCTTAATAACTATCTTTATTGAGATTAAAATCGGTCGTCATACAAATACTTTGTGTCGGACGTTCCCCTCAGTCCACACAACTTTGAAGAATGTCCGTGGTAGATATAGCTGCCATCACCGATATTACTAGGTAATATCGGTCACCCACTGTGAGATTGGTGTAAATGAAGACTTACGCTAGTAACCGAATTATCAGTTTATTAAGAATATACTATGTACACACAAAATATGCTATTTACAAATATATACAACTACAACTCGGATATAGGTGATCCGGTTCAACATTAAATTAGATACCGTAAAGATTGGTTGTGTACTATTCCAATTACACTTTCCACCTCACACTCAATACACGTTAAATTCACTTTTTTGGAGCTCAACCTTGAGTCTCCCAACACAAGTATACTGGGCCTGCACTTCTTAGCCCAGAGCACTAAACACCAGGACGTCTGTGTCCTTTGCGCACCAGAAAACACACACTTTACGCTCGTCCACACAGAGCAACCTCTAGGTCCGAAACCTAGGTACCGAATGACATCTCTGAGACAAACTTGCCCGTCTCAACCCGCGGGGTCACACAAATGCCAACCCCCTCTAGAGCTTCCTCATTGGGCACCTTCCCTCACTCCTTTCTTGCCTAGTCACATGTTGCTTATCTGCTGATCATCCGCATACTTCACTGACAGATGGACATGCCTCTGAGCCATATCCTTTCTCTAACACACCACCTGTAAAGGATTAACTGGCAATTCCCCTTTCCACGAAGAAGGAATGTCACCTTGGAAATTCTGTACACAACCATACAATACGGACTATTCAAATAGAGAAATAGTAGAAATTACATTCTTTAGCACAGGTGCTATCAGATTCTGACACCCCCCACCTTAGCGGAAAATATGCCTTTTAGGGGCTAATTTTCCCCAAACATATAGTAATATCGCAGAAGAGTTCAATAGTCTCTTTACAGATTTCTTCATTATACTTATTACATGGGTATTTTCAGGTGTCTGAACACTATCTACCGACATCTCTACTGAACCTTGTACCAATATTAATATTACAAAAACAATACACATGTTAATACAATATTATAAACACAAAAAAATCAAAAAATATTTACACACACACAAAAAAAAAAAAAAAAAATTAAATGTGTGACGACATCCCTTTAAGGTTGTCCACTATTGGGTCGTTGATGTTGATGGGCTAACAACTGGTTGTTCTTCCCAGCTCTTTCTATGTAGTCTGGAAATTGCGTCAGCATTTAAATGTTGGGCTCCTGGACGATGAGAAATACTCAGGTTCCAGCGTTGCAAGGCAAGAGCCCATCTAGTGAGTTTGGGTGATCTTGGGGTTGTTTCGGTGAGAAATTTTAATGGATTATGATCCGTAATGATCTCAATTTGAGACCCATAGGTCCATTTTTCAAACTTTCTCAACCCAAAGAGAACACTCCAAGCCTCTTTCTCTATACTCGGCCAAGCACGCTGAGCCCCTGACAATTTCTGACTGGCAAAAGCTATTGGTTTAAACTGACCCTTTTCATCTTTTTGAGTAAGGCAACATCCTACTGCCAGGTCGGAAGCATCTGCGTGGAGCTGATATTCCCGGCCTACGATAGGTGTAGCCAAACTCGTCACTTTACGTAACTCATTCTTAAGGGTATTAAATGCTTTTTCTGCCCTTTCATCCCATGGTACAGTATTTTTAACCTTCCCTTTTGTCAATTCGGTTAAAGGTATAGCAATTTCGGCATAATTTGGAATATAAGATCGTTAAAATCCCATTAATCCCAAAACAGATCTAACTTCCTTTTTAGTTTTTGGTTTTTTCTCTCCAAATTTGCACTTATCCAATCTAATCGTAAAATTTCTATTTTTAAGTTCTTCAATGACAGCCCTAAAATGCTCACAATGTTCTTCCCAGGTGTCGGAGAAAATGATGACATCATCAATATATGCTTCCGCATACCTCCGATGACCTTGAAGAACCTCATTCATATCTTTCTGAAACGTGGCAGCCGCCCCTGATAATCCAAAAGGCATTGTACGCCACTGGTAAGTTCCTTTATGCGTTGTAAAAGCTGTCAAATGTTTACACTCCTCCGCCATTTTAATCTGCCAATAACCTCTCAATAAATCAATCAATGATAAATACTTAGCCGCCCCTGCGGTATACATGATTTCCTGAGAATCTTTCATCGGAAAGGTTGGAACCTGAGTTACCGAATTTAAAGCTCTATAGTCTATACAAAGTCTAACAGTTGCGTCTTTTTTCGCCACACAAACAATTGGATGACTAATTTCAGCATTTGACACTTCGATTAGATTTAATTCTAATAACTCCTGAATCCGCCTATCTACTTCCTCCTTGTAAGCTACCGGTACACTATATATCTTTGGCTTTTTCCTTTCCACCCCCGGTTTCAGATCAATACGATGCTCCCCTACATCTGCTGGTCGTACAGGACCCATAAACACCTCTTTATTCTCCCTCAAAATACACTTTATATCTTTAACTTGATTGTTAGATAGCCCTTTTATTTCGAACGTCTCTATATCCCGTTCTACTACCTGATCCCGGTTCAAAATAGGAATTTCCCCAACTTCTCCAAATTCCTCATCACCCTCGAAAACAATATTAACTATATTACATTTAGCAATAAATTCTCTTATTTTATTTTGGTGCACATGCTTCCCACTCCCGTCGGCTAACTCAACTATAAACGAATGCTGATTTCGTTTTTCGACTATGGTTGCCGGCCCTTGCCACCTAGAATATAACTTATTAGTTGAATCGGGGATTAACAATATTACCTTATCACCTACTTCAAACGTTTTTTCCTTTGACCTTAAATTATAATGATACGCCATCCTATTTTGTTGTACTTCGGACGATAATTTTGCCTCATTTGCGGCTCTTTCTAAACGTCCTCTAAGTTTATTCAAATACTCATGAATTGGCGTAGTATCTAACTGCGCCACCTTATTTTCTCCTGCTCAGGATGACTTGAGAATCGATAAAGGACCCTCCGGCGCTCTACCATATAACAACTGGAAAAGTGCGATTCCCGTCGCAGAATTTGGGACTTCCCTATACGCCCATAATACAAATGGTATTTGTTCATGCCACTTTTTCCCTTCTTCTCTAATAGTATGATGTAACATACGTTTAAGGGTCTGATTAAATCGTTCCACAAGCCCGTTAGACTGTGGATACTGTGGGGTCGAAAATCTTGGACTAGCACCTAACCTTTTCTCAAATTCTTTCGTTAAGTCGGCGGTGAAATTGGTTCCATTATCACAGGCAATTATATTTGGAATTCCTGTCCTCATAAATATTTGAAGTAACGCATCACACGCGGTTTTAGCACTTAAACTTTTTAGAGGGATCGCATCCGCCCACCTGGTATGTTGATCAATTAAAGTTAATATATACTGATGCCCTTGGGAACTTTTAGGATCAATAGGCCCAATTAAATCAACATTAACTACCTGAAATGGAAGTTCCGGGCGTAACACAGGGGAAATAGGAGTTCTATCATTTATTTTAACCCCTCTAGTCAACTGGCACTCTAAACATGACTCACAAAATTGTTTAGTTTCTTTCGCCATCCCCTCCCAATAAAATGAATACCTGATTCTCTGTAAAGTTTTCTTAGCTGCATGATGCCCTCCAAATACCGAACTATGCGCTAATTTTAAGATTTCTTCCCTTCTTACTTTGGGTACTACTAATTGCGCTATAATTTCGCCTAACAATTTCTCTTTATGATATAATAAACCATTTACAATATAATAATCCCCCTTATCCATTTTAGCTAATTCCCAAGCTTTCTCTAATTCTTTGCATTCTAATTGGGATTCCTTAAACATCTCGGAATTGCTAACAATAGCTTTATTACCTTTCTCCACTTCCGTTTTTTCCGTATTCTGAGTTTGTACATTTTGCGAACTCGCTTCTATTGCGTAAACATTACAACTATCGTTATTCATACCTTCCTTTTCATTCAAGTTATCAACAATAATTTCTGAAATTTCTAATGCTTGGTCCTCTAGCAATGGCTCCTCGCGGTTGACCCCTGACAACTCATTAATCACTTCGGGATGTAAAATCACTTGCTCATTAATATTATCAGTCACTGCGCAAAGTACTTCCTGATGAATTATATTAGTTTGTCCGAAGTGCGGAATAGCTAACGGTAGTTTAACCAACGGCGATTTAACTGCTTCACCGAATAACCCTTGTAAATAAATACTACCCGCTCCTTTTAATTTCTCTTCCGGTACCAAATCTTTATGAACAACACTAATTTCACATCCAGAATCAACCAATCCCTTTGCTTTTTGCCCATTCACACTAACTTCAATTTTCTCGAGTTTATTTAATTTCTCGCCAATAATATTAGTTCTCTGTTCGGCCTTTGCCGATATTCTCGCCACAATAGCTCCATTAGGTAACTCTTTGTTTTCTTTTACCACAATCTTATGCACACCCGCTTTCGGATCTCGTCCTTTATTACCATTATTTCCCTCATTACCCACTTTATTACAAAAACGTTGGTAATGACCTCTCAAACCACATTTAAGGCATTTAGGCGCTGAAGCATCACTAGGCTTCTTAAAATCTATTTTCCTATCTGAAGAAGAATTAGTCTCATTACTCCCGTTTTGCCTCCAATTACCACTAACTTTGCTATCCTCTCTCGGTCTCATTTTTTCATTGTTTACATACTTATCTTTTCCCTTAAAACTTTTATACGTAACGGCGTAAGATTTATGTTTAGCGTCAAAATAATTGTCACATTCTTTAGCAATTTTAGAAGTTTATAACCATTTACCTTGATGAGTTAACCCAATATATGACGCGGTATCCTCATCTAACGTACTTACTAATTTATCCGTAACTATTAACTGGTTGACCTTTTCATAAGAGTCAGCACCTCTAATCTTACAATAATTTCCCCACGTCGCTATTAAACGCGATACAAATAATATATGAGTTTCGTTCTGGTTTCTCTTAGCCTTCTTAAAATTTTCCAAACACGCCTTCGGTGTAGGCTCATGTTCCCTTAGAACTAACCCTTTAATTCCTCATAATTCTCCATTTGTTCCGTAGTGGTATAAATTAACAAATTATCCGCCTTATCTCCTAACATATTTAGTAGAATTTCGGCCTGCTGGTTTTCAGGTACATTTTTAGTTTTGAATGCCCTTTCTAAACTGTTGAAAAATAAATTCCATCCCTCAGTCCCTTCTGGTACTTTGATAGATAGAGTTTTAACACTTTTGATCAATTTTTCAATGTTACTTTCATTACTAGATTCCCTAGAAACATTAGAATTATTTGCCGATCCTTGCACCCTTAGTTTCTCCATTTCTAATTCATGTCCCATTCTTAATTTTTCCATTTCTAACTTTTCCTGTTTTTCTAATTTTTCACGTTCTAACTTTTCGCGTTCTAATTTTTCCTGTTTTTCTTCGCGCTCTAATCTTGCCTGCTTTTCTTCGCGCTCTAATCGTTCTGCAACAATAGCGTCAGATAATTCCTTAATAACCCCTTCGTCGTACTCATCACTGTCCATTATCTTTTTCTTAAGCTGAATTCTGGTATCATCTTCCGTGAATTCAACACCCAACTCTTCGGCTATACCCTGAAGATCAACCTTTTTTAGTTTCAGTAAGAAAGCCATACCTTCACCGATTGTTATTACCACCCTACAATAATATTTAAACCTAACAAATTAATATTTCCTAAATTTTTAATTTAGTACACATACATCTCCACTTATTTTACTAAATTAATACCCTTCAGATAATCAATGCATTTAATTTATAATTAATCTACTGAATAATCTAATTTTCCTCAACCATTGATATCACACAATTTACTTCCAATAAAACAAAAGATAAAACAGTAATTCGATTTGACTACTATGAAATATAGATCTCAATTTATACACTTAGATAACAACATACAATTTACATAATAATACTGATACGTCGAAATTGAATAGAAGTATTGGTGTCAATCAATAAAAAAAAATCCACATAAAGAAAAATTGTAAAACATGCATATACAGGGTGATTCATAAAAGATGGGCAGAACTTTAAGGGGTTATAGTACACTTAAAGACAAATAATATTAAATAGGAGACTAAGGGTCCCAGACGTATTCCCAAGGAGATAGGGGGCATTAAAGTTTAGGGTCCGAAATTTCAAATGATTAAAAAAAATGGAAAAATTGGTCGATTCGTTTGCGGTTTTTGCAAAAAATTTTCTTTATGCCAGTATTTTCTTGAAATAAAATTTTAAAGTTCAATTTCAAAAAATGCCGATAGGGGGCGCTTTAGACTTTGGAGTAACAAACAACTAATTTTTAACGTTATTTTTTGAATTTCTTTAAATGATTTCGAAAGCTTAGACTTAAACTTAAATTTTGATCTAAAAATCTGAGTCCTAACGGGTAGTTAAGTAGCGTAAACTGAAATTTGAAACCCTTCTCCCCCCAGAACAAAAATCAGTTATTCCCGATCTTTGTGTCGTAGATTAGGCTCTAACTACTGCCGCGTTTTGCTAAAATTATTCTTTATGTCAGTATTTTCTTGAAAATAAATTTTAAAGAAAAGTTTCAAAAAATTCCGATAGAGGGCGCTTTAGACTTTGGAGTAACGAACAACTATTTTATACCGTTATTTTTTGTGTCTCAGTAAATGCTTTCTAAAGCTTAGACTTAAACTTAAATATTCAGCTCAAAATCTGAATCGCTGAGCGTGGTTCAGTAGCGAGGGGAGGGGGTTCAAATTTCAACTTCTGAACATAGTTCAGTTTGCACTACTTAACCATGTCCAACGATTCTGTGCTGTGATACGAGGCAAAAATACAACTTTCGTCAAGGACTGCATAGTCGGAATTCACTCATAAAGGCACTGGCACAGTTGGAAACGTCGCTCATGCAAACGTTAAAGCTCCATTCCTGACGCTAGTCACCGGGTGAAGAAGGAGACAGAAAGTATGCAAATGTCAAATGGGGAAGAAGAAGAACACGTATGCAAAATTTCGACACGATTCAGGCATAAAAACCACTGAACGGTGAGTCAAGTGTAAGTCGCTGTAGTAATGAATCGGAAGATGGTGCCCTTCACGAATAAGGAAAAGGCTGAGATGCATTTAATTTACGGAGCGGCAGATGGAAATGGTGCAGAGGCACAACGAATGTACGGAGAGCCATTTCCCAACAGGCGGTTGCCTAACCTCAAAACTTTCGAGCGCTTTCACAGACAGTTGTGTGAGACGGGATCATTTCTCGCTTCCCGGTCGAATGCAGGTCGTGCAAAAAAGGACGAATCAGTAGTTGTTGCAGAAGCCATTCTGGATGTAGTAGCGGCGCAGCCAAGTACAAGTACACGAACAGTGGCTAGGCAGGTGGATACCTCACAGTCCATGACTTGGAGGGTACTGAAGGATGAACATTTGTTCCCGTTTCATGTGCAACGAGTCCAGAAACTGTCTCCAGGGGATTATCCAAATCGTATTGAATTCGCCCGCTGGTTTCTGCAGCAGAACGCGCTAAATCCACATTTTGGACGAACTGTGGTTTTCACCGATGAATGTACCTTCACACGTGAAGGTACATTTAACACACACAATGCACATGTATGGGCGGATGTCAATCTACATGCTACGTATCCACATGCTCATCAGAGACGCTTTTCCATCAATGTTTGGGCAGGAATCCTCGGAGACCACCTAATCGGACCGTACCTTCTTCCTGAACGCCTCAACGGTAAAACATACCTCACATTTCTGCAACATGTGCGGCCAGACCTGTTAAACGTTGTTCCTCCACGCATCCGGCGGGTCATGTGGTTCCAGCACGATGGAGCGCCAGCCCATTACGTACGAGACGTCCGCAACTATCTGGACATCACATTTCCGAACAGATGGATTGGTCGAGGCGGTCCTGTTGCTTGGCCTGCTCGCTCGCCAGATCTTTCACCCCTCGATTTCTTTTTTTGGGGACAATTGAAGGCTCTTATGTATGAGACACCCATTGAATCCCCCGAGGAACTGGTCGCCAGACTTTCCGCCGCTGTAGGGGAAGTGCTCGAAAAGCCTGATGTTTTCGCGAATGTTCGCCGTTCCATTCTTCGCCGTTGTTCTGCGTGCATAACCTCTGGTGGTCACAATTTTGAACATTTATTGTAATTACATGTTAATAAATATGCTTTGGTAACATAATCCTAATTTGTGTCTTTTTACCTCGTATCACAGCACACAATGTGTGGACATGGTAAACTGAACTGTGCTCAGGAGTAGAAATTTCAAACCCCTCTCCCCAGAAACTTAACCACGTCTAACGATTCAGATTTTGGGCTGAAAATTTAAGTCTAAGCTTTAGAAAGCATTTAATGAGACACAAAAAATAACGGTATAAAATAGTTGTTCGTTACTCCAAAGTCTAAAGCGCCCTCTATCGGAATTTTTTGAAACTTTTCTTTAAAATTTATTTTCAAGAAAATACTGACATAAAGAATAATTTTAGCAAAACGCGACAGTAGTTAGAGCCTAATCTACGACACAAAGATCGGGAATAACTGATTTTTGTTCTGGGGGGAGAAGGGTTTCAAATTTCAAATTTCAGTTTACGCTACTTAACTACTCGTTAGGACTCAGATTTTTAGATCAAAATTTAAGTTTAAGTCTAAGCTTTCGAAATCATTTAAAGAAATACAAAAAAAAAATAACGTTAAAAAATAGTTGTTTGTTACTCCAAAGTCTAAAGCGCCCCCTATCGGCATTTTTTGAAATTGAACTTTAAAATTTTATTTCAAGAAAATACTGGCATAAAGAAAATTTTTTGCAAAAACCGCAAACGAATCGACCAATTTTTCCATTTTTTATAATCATTTGAAATATCGGACAATAAACTTTAATGCCCCCTATCTCCTTGGGAATACGTCTGGGACCCTTAGTCTCCTATTTAATATTATTTGTCTTTAAGTGTACTATAACCCCTTAAAGTTCTGCCCATCTTTTATGAATCACCCTGTATAAATTTCTACAATTATCCTCACTAAATATTTCCGAATTCGATACTGGTTCTTACACTTAAAACAAATATACTGAAAATCTTTACTTTTATTTTTCCTCACTATGGGCTCTCTTTTGAGCCTTTTTTTTTCCACTATGGCTCTCTTTTGGGCCTTTTTTTTTCACTATGGCTCTCTTTTGAGCCTTTTTTTTTTTTCTACTACTGGCCAATTAAAATCCTAAGCAAATGTTATTATACACTCTTCAAACTTAAAAAATATTGCTTCATTTAAATATTACTTTAACAATAATTTAAATTTAAGTAAAATTTAATTATTCCTTCCAACTACTATTACCACAATTAGTAAAAAAAAATTATAGACAATCAATACTAGCTCAAGTTATTATGATCTTTCCTTAAAACAATAGCCAATATGGTTATTTACACTTTATAGGTAGGGAGTATTGATAAAACACGTAAATGATATAGACAATTTACTTAAATTACTATTAATTATACAACAGCAAATTTTGGTTCGAGTTGTCAGCAGAAAGATATGATCAAAACACCTTACCTTATACTTTCTTTGCTGGATTATTTTTCTAATCACAGGTAGTTCCACGATGTAGCGGTAATATGGCACAACAGTTCAGTTTAGTTCTTTCTAATAAAGATACGCACAACACTTTAGTCCACACTAGACGATCCGGCACGATACTTTAGCACATACTCGACGACACTTTACACACATTCGACGATACGGCACTACACTTTAGCATACAATCGACGATCCGGCACGATGCTTAACACACACTCGACGACATGGCACGACCACACAAGAATTCCACTGGATACTCCGGCATTAACAGACTGCAACACAGCTCGCTGGTCACTGGTTTCAGGCGATTCTATCCCGACGCTGCCAACAATTTGTCGGACGTTCCCCTCAGTCCACACAACTTTGAAGAATGTCCGTGGTAGATATAGCTGCCACCACCGATATTACTAGGTGATATCGGTGTGAGATTGGTGTAAATGAAGACTTACGCTAGTAACCGAATTATCAGTTTATTAAGAATATATGTACACACAAAATATGCTATTTACAAATACATACAACTACAACTCGGATATAGGTGATCCGGTTCAACATTAAATTAGATACCGTAAAGATTGGTTGTGTACTATTCCAAATACACTTTCCACCTCACACTCAATACACGTTAAATTCACTTTTTTGGAGCTCAACCTTGAGTCTCCCAACACAAGTATACTGGGCCTGCACTTCTTAGCCCAGAGCACTAAACACCAGGACGTCTGTGTCCTTTGAGCACCAGAAAACACACACTTTACGCTCGTCCACACAGAGCACCTTCTAGGTCCGAAACCTAGGTACCGAATGACATCTCTGAGACAAACTTGCCCGTCTCAACCCGCGGGGTCACACAAATGCCAACCCCCTCTGGAGCTTCCTCATTGCGCACCTTCCCTCACTCCTTTCTTGCCTAGTCACATGTTGCTTATCTGCTGATCATCCGCATACTTCACTGACAGATGGACATGCCTCTGAGCCATCTCCTTTCTCTAACACACCACCTGTAAAGGATTAACTGGCAATTCCCCTTTCCACGAAGAAGGAATGTCACCTTGGAAATTCTGTACACAACCATACAATACGGACTATTCAAATAGAGAAATAGTAGAAATTACATTCTTTAGCACAGGTGCTATCAGATCCTGACACTTTGTTAAAATAGATTTTTTTTTTTTTTTAAGTATGTTAGTGGCTTTTCAAAAACAAATAAGTAAATAAATATGAATAATATTACAATAAACTTTTAAAAATCTCCTTAAAAATGAAGAAAACAAAACTTTTTAATGCATTCAACTCTTAATACATGTAATATTTTAAAATCTAAAATTTATTTTTTATAGAACTAAAATTAAAAACTAAACATTCGAGATTATGGAAATAAATCCTATTAAAAGTTTAGAATTGTACACTCAATAACATATTATACAATAATTAATTAATTAATTAATAAGTAAGTAATAATAATTAATAAGTAAGTAATAAATAATTCTCTACAAAAATTAATGCCGAGTTCAACATAAAGCCTTTGCTTCATAAAATCATTCTAAATAAGTAAAGATATTTGCTATTTCTGTGTGTATAACTGTGGCGTAATGATATTACACTACTGCAAGCTGCAATAGGACAGGTGCTTGGTTCGATCCCCATCGAGGGTAAGTAACATTTATCCACTGTTGTTTAAATTAAATGTATATAACCTATGTGTCTTTGTAAATGAATAAAAATCATAAACCTGCAAGTTTGTCCTTGAAAATTCTTTTTTGATTTTCAAGCGAAAATTTTTATATAAAAAATATTTAAAAAAAACGGAGATATTTTGTAAAAAAAAACGGAATTTTTTCCCGTTAAAAAAACGGAAATAGTACTGGAGTCTAGATTACCAGTACTATTTCCGTTATTTAACGGATTTTTTTTTTACAGTGTACGTGATAGTTGTAATAATATTATAACTATTATAATTATGTCTAATATAATTTTGAACATTTTATATTCATTAAATTATTATTATTATTGTTGTTGTTGTTGTTACTGTTTTTTATTGTTGTTATTATTTTAATTAGTAGTAGTAGTAATAGTAAGTATTCTTGAAAAGGTAAAGAATTATGATGTAAATAGAAAACTTCAAATTAGTATTTTTTATGTTTAGATATAAATGTTAAAGAAAAATTAGATAAGAGGAGGTGTGTTTAATGTAGTCCATAAACATACAGTATAACTCTGTTTGCTTTAATAAATTTATTTAGACGAATTTTTAAAACTATTATAATACCTGAGTGATTGGTAGATATATAAATATGTTGCAAATTCCCCTCGGACTAAAGGATTAGTCCGGTAGCGTATGAGAAGAAATTTACCCACTGAATCAATTTAAAAGATTAAATAATATTTATTTACAAAAAGACTTATTTAAATAGTAAAATTATTCAGTCGTGCATTTTTTTCAGGGATGAGTTCTGAGTCTTGTGCGAATGTTCCCGGAACACAGAAAGTTTCCAATTGTAGTCTTACGGTCTTTAGATTGACCAATTCACGTGTCATATGCACAAAGGTCACCGTGGACCTCGACGAATTTTCATTCCTTCCTTCCTCCTTGTACGAGGAAATTCTTTCTCCAGAATCTCACTGGACTGCCTGTCTGGTCCCAGGCTTTTTCACAACACACAACAAAACTCTCTTTTCTCTGGTGTCCTCACTTGAAAAGCAACCTGAATAGGGAGGGACCCTCTAGAACCTATTAGAGCACCTCCACATGATGTCGGCCTTAACGTCTTCTATCATTGGTCACCTGAAAATGCTGAGGTCACTTACAGACTACCGTGAGAAAAACTAACACCTGTCGGGTTTCAACATGAAAACATTCCGCGGCACCTTTAGACAAATTCTGAGAAAAATATTTGCTGTCTAAACCAAAGTGCTCTCTTGTCAACGAAAACTTCAACTTGGGCGGCCCAATGTATCTAAGAAACAACACAATGACAAGCTCCCACGTAGGCAATTCAATCTGTAAAGTTCAATTCTTTACAAATATATATGTAAAAAATAAAATAAAAAAAAACTCTTTCAAAAATATTGAAATGCAAGCAAACTATCTTTACTTATTTATCTACTATTTTCTTCCATATGATTAATATTAGCGAGAGAGTCTATTCGCGTGAATGAAGTATCCCCTTAAGGTTGTTCTCAACTGCTCCGCTCAACAAGCGCAAAACGTTTTGACACATTTACAAGTTCATTTTTTAATAGAAACATATAAAATTGGAAGGTCTGACTATGGAAGCGATTTCGAATCAAACTTAGTTTTCCATTTTACGATAAATAAAATACCTATCCAATTCTAACCTATTTCGATCACGTGATCACCCGTTTTTCTCCTGCTTTTTCAACCGGTTTTTCTGCTTTCGTCGGGATGTGTGTTCAAAAACTTCAACTTTGAACCCTTATTATGAAATATCTATTGCGTTTGTAAAAAAAAAAAAAAAAAAAAAAAAAAAAAAAAAAAAAACTAAGTGCAATTAGATAGTTTCTTAATAACAACGCCTGCTAGTTTTATGCATTTCCGAACAAAAATAAATTAAAACTTATGTCACAAAGTTGCCCTTCTTGATTTAAGAACACCCTTTATACACTGTTTAAAATAAATAAATAAATAAATAAATAAAAATAAAAATCTGGGAATTCACGGTAAAATTACTGGCAGCAAAGTTGCCAGACATTAACCGTTCCGTTAGTAGATTTTCCGTTTTGGGAAATAAAAGAAAGGAAAACTCCATTTGAAGTAGTAACTCTTTGTTACAAGATTTGATTTTTAAAGATAATAATTTAATTTAATTATTAAAATTAACAAACCGATCAACCGTCAAAGAATTCTAACTTTCCGAGTGATTTTGGGCTGTTATATTATTTAATTTAATTTAGCTTAACTTCTTCAAGCCGTCCTGAGTATCGAACTCGAAACCTTTTGACAGCGGAATAAGTCTTTACTGGAAGAGCCAAAGTTGCTGATTCCAGTTTGCACAAAGTATGCTTTTTATGAGTTAGTGGGAAAATCTGTTGTGCTTTTCAAAGATTTCCTTTCATATATATTCGTTAGAATATATTTGAATAAACAGTTTATTTTATTTTATTTTAAACCTATGCATAATACTTATTATTTTTAAAAATTAATTTAAATTTTTTAACTAGTTTAAATTAAAAAAAATCACTGTTTTTTTTTCTTTTATGAATGAATGAATAAAATATTTTAATCATTTTTTACAAAAACAATGTTATAGACAATTTTTTGAAATTGTCGCACCCTATTTATTTATTTATTTATTTGGGCTAGTTAGTAAAAAGATTTTTTTAATAAGACATAAGAGAAAAATAAACAGAAAAAATGCAATTTAAAAAGAATTTTTTATGTTTTCATGGCGCTTGTGGGATTTGAAGTGACAATCTACGCTCGCTGGCAGTTAGCAGCGTGGTGGCTTGACCACACAACCACTAAGAGCAATAGATAATGATGTGTATCCATTTTTTCTTTCTGTTTCCTTCCGTTTCGTTATTTTCAAGAAATATGGTGGAGTTTTCTGATATTTAACTGAAAATGATCTTTTGTTGTGAAAAGGGACTTTTCCTGTGAAATTCATAAAAAATATATCCGTAAATTTCAGATTTTTTTTTTTTTAAAGGTGTATATTTTTTAAACATATGTTTTTTATTTATACTCCGAATAAGGATTTGGCATTAGGCAGGGCACGGACTCCTTGTTGCCCTTTGATTAAACAATCCTTGGATCCAATGCCGTAAAAAAAAGGCTAATAACAGTTTCCAGTAGTAATCTCTTGTACTCTTAAAAAAAAAAAAAAAAAAAAAAAAAAAAAAAGGGAGAAAAAACCCTTTATTTGATAAAGTAAACATCTTTTTTATTGATTTTACCAGCAAAGAGTTTCGAACGAATGAAAGAAATTTTCCCGAACACATTCTGAAAAAATTAATCATATACTATTTAAAAATCAAATCATTAAATGCATTTCGACCGCTCCTCATTATTGTTCTTTCAACTGGCTTCTCGAGCGATAAAAGATTATTTGCTCTTCCATTTCAACATTTTTCCTGGAAGCGAAATCGTCGATTGGCACCATTTTCTTTTACAATAACATGCCAAACTAGAACTGCCGTTATCTCTCTACTATAGTCACATCTCTGCCAACATTTCACGTGTTTTTATTACGAATTCTTATCAAAAATTTCTTTTAATATTACTTTTTAGCATCGTCATTTCCCTATTTGGTCGGCCATTATGTGGAATAATGGCGGTTACGCAGATCTAATGGAACTAATTATTCATCGTGAAAACTGAAGATTTTATGCTACCATGATTTCCTATTATGAACATTTTTTTGATTTTGATTCGTAATGACCAAAAACTGAGCCATTTTTTTCCGGGGAGTTGAATATTTTTTTTTATTATTATTCTAGAGAAGATAAGTTGAATTTGTCTCGGCAATATATTCTTCCATTTTATTAATCTTCCGTTTATAAAAATTAGAACAATGAAATAATGCGCTGTTAAGAGAAAATTAACGATAATTAAACTAAACTAATGAACTAGCTCCATCAAGCAATCGATTTTTAGAATGGATTACATTGTTTTAAGAAAAAAAGAATCAAAATAATAGCTAAAAGAAAGTAATTTCGCTTTTGTATTTTTTGTTTTTTAAATAATAGTACGTTATTTGTCTTTGTATTTTTATAATTCAAGTTGATTAAAATGTTTTTATTTAGGCAATTAATCTCTTTAAACTTTTAATTAGATTTCTGCTTAATGAAGTTATTTCTTTAATAAGCATCCTTTTGCATTTCAAAGAATATTGTGTTGGTACGCGTTATTTCATTCCGTGCTATTGCATCTTTTATTGTTATAATTAAAGCAGATTAAAAATGTTTTTAATCTGGGAAGTTAATCGGTTTAGATTTTTAATTAAATTTTTTTTTATAATGAAGCTATTTTTTGCGTATTAGTTTTTTTGCGTGCTATAATAGAAGTAAATGCTATTCCATCTTTTTTAATGTATGTACAAATGCATCTTTACTTATTTTATAATTAAAGCTGTTAAAAATATTTTCATTTAGCAAATTAATTTCATTGCGCAAAAATCTAAACTTCATTAGATTTCTATCCCAGTGAAGCTAAAAATTTTAATAAATAAATATTATTATTATACATGAGAAAGAAGAATTTTGCGGCATCGTTTTAAGGTTATATAATTAAAAAGTTAACAGATAATGTTTTTACTTAGGTAATTAAAAGTCTGTAATTCAGTCAACCGAAAGAACCCGTTCATTAATACTAATCCTAATGGAATAAATTAATAAAGGTACAGTCTGCTCTTGTTAATTCGAAATCGGATAAATCGAATTTTTGATTAATTCGAACTAAACATGAAGTCTCAAAATGTTCAGTGGCAGCATAATGATAAAAATTTTCGTTTATTTGAACTCATTTTTATTTTACCTCTATAATTTCGAACTAACGCGAATTGCAGTTTTTCATTTTTCCTGATGGATTTCAGATCCACGAAATAACTGTCTTTCATTTTTATCACAATTGTCACCAAAATTTGTTAAAATTTCTTTTACAGTATTTGTTTTCATTTTTCGCACCAGAGAGTAGTAGTACAATAATATTTATAAAATATCTGCGTTCAGTAGTTCAATCAGTACTTCATGCTTCTTAATTTATTTACTGAAAACGAATTTATTTTCGCAAAAATAAAGATGTCGGTGATTTCGCGAGCTGAAAATTTTGCAAATTTTATATGGAAGTTATATAATTTTTATCACAATTGTCACCAAAATTTGTTAAAATTTCTTTTACAGTATTCGTTTTTATTTTTCACACCAGCGAGTAGTACTACAATAATATTTATAAAATATCTGTGTTTAGTAGTTCAATCAGATACTTCATGCTTCTCAATTTATTTATTGTAAACGAACTTATTTTCGCGAAAATGAAGATGTCGGTGATTTCGCGAGCTGAAAATTTTGCAAATTTTATATGAACAGAACCGAAAGTGTAAAAATCCCGAAATTACATAAATAGAGTCCCTATAGCATAAATCAATTTAAGGAGCCACACTAGTCACTGAAACAGACCAGGATAATAATGTGTACACTGTAAAAAAAATCTGTAACCTTAGTAATCTAAATTAACCGAAATCTCTTATGCTTACTAAAATTTTATGTGTACACTGTACAAGAAAATGATGTCAATCTACAAAACTTGTAAGCAAAACTAGAACCATCTGTAACTTTACAAAAGAATTTACTAAAATTTTGGTAACTTTACTAAAATTTTATCTATAATGCTCGTTATCGTCACTTAAAAAGTTCTTGGAATACGATTTCCCAAAAAAATTCTTAGTAACCTTAAAATTTGTTTGATTCAAAGTGCAAATCTGTATCTGTTACATGAATTTTTATTGTTGCCGTTACATAAAAAGTTCTTGGAATACAATTCTACTAGAAAAATTTTTGTAACTTTCCCAAATTTTTTTTACAGTGTAGTCTATGGGGGCATTATTTCATAATATCTCGCTCAAATTTAAATATTTTTACATGATTTTTTCCATATGATAGCTGAGATTATAGATAAATGTTTATGCTGTAATTAAAAAAAAAAATGTAAGGTTACTGAAGTTTTTTAGAAAATTGGAATGCAAAGAACTTTTACGTAACTACAACCCGGGTTACAGATAAATGGTTACGCTGTAATTCAAAAATCTGTAAGGATACTGAGAATTTTTTAGAAAATTGGTATTACAAGAACTTTTTATGTAACTACAACCCGGGATACAGATAAATGTTTACGCTTTATTTCAAAAAATCTATAAAGTTCTGAGAATTTTTTAGAAAATTGAAATGTCAAGAACTTTTTATGTCGCTATAACCCGGGATATAGATAAATGTTTACGCTGTAATTCAAAAAATCTATAATGTTACTGAGAATTTTTTAGAAAATTGGGATGCCAAGAACTTTTTATGTAACTACAACCCGGGTTACAGATAAATGTCTACGCAGTAATTCAAAAAGTCTGTAAGGTTATCGAAATTTTTTTAGAAAATTGCGATGCCAAGAACTTTTTATATATCCACATCCCGGGTTACAGATAAATGTTTACGCTGTAATTCAAAAAATCTGTAAGGTTACTGAGAATCTTTTGAAAAATTGGTATGCCAAGAACTTTTTATGTAACTGAAACCCGGAATATAGATAAATGTTTGCGCTGTAATTCAAAAAATCCGTGTGATTACTGAGAATATTTTAGAAAATTTGGATGACAAGAACATTTTATGTAACTACAACCAGGGTTACAGATAAGTGTTTACGTTGCAATTCAAAAAATCTGTAAGATTACTGAGAATATTTTAGAAAATTGAGGTGCCAAGAACTTTTTGTGTAACTACAACTCGGGTTACCAGATAAATGTTTACGCTGTAATACAAAAAATATGTAAGGTTACTGAGAATTTTTTAGAAAATTGGGATGCCAAGAACTTTTTACGTAACTACAACCGGGGTTACAAATAAATGCTTTATCTGTAATTCAAAATATCTGTAAGGTTACTGAGAATTTCTTATAAAATTGGGATGCCAAGAACTTTTAAATTAATTACACTGTAAAAAATAATTGTAATAAAACAGCCCATTTTTCAATCATATGTGTTTATTAACAGCTTCAAACTATTAAAAAACGCCATAGTGTATTATAACAGTATTATTTTGTTTGAAACAGGCTATCACTGTTTTTCTCCAGTCCGAGTGTTTACCGACCGCAAAAATCTGTTACGAGATTCTTATCCATACGCCGCAACAAGTGCATACGAAATATTTCTGTATTTGAAGCGAAGTGAAGGTCCACGTCAGCCATGTTTGTTTGTATTGTAAACAGCGCGGCCTCCGCTCCGCGTGCTTTGAAAAACTTTAAAGTTATTCATTTTTCTTTTAGTTTTATGTCCCGAATTTTAAAATATTATGTCAAAATATCATTGGGAGTTCCTGTGAAAATACTTTATGATGCTGAAGGACTTATATTAACTTTTGAAACTAATATTGGCGAAATATACCACGTGAAACTGGTTGTCAGATTGTCAGCGGTTTTTTAGCAGCTACTTTGATCAAGAATCAAGTAAGGATAATGTAAGTACTATGCATTTTTATTTAATAATGTAGTTGTATGTTTGTTTAATTAACTGTTTAATTGCGAAAATGTTTTAACTTCAGATTAATTTTTGCCCTGAATTTATGTTGTGCAGGCACTTCGAATGGTGAATTTTCTGCTACTGAGTGTCATTCTTAAAGTTTTAGTTATTATATTTCAACTATCACATATCAGTGTTTAAAAAAAAGATTATAAAACTCTGTATTATATTAAAAATAAGTCAAATTAAGTCTATATTTTTGAGGTAGTTCCTGGTCAGTGCTAAATAATGAAATTTCACAATATTTATACTTTGTTTTACTTAATTTAAGTATTTAATTTTTGTTTTATTATTTAAGATGCTAAGATATAAAAATAATAATTTTAAAAAACATATTAAAAATGTAAATTCTAAGTTATTTCAAAAGCAAAATTTGTCTTTTACTCCAAAACATACAAATACTAAATATAGTGCATTGAAAATTTCAAATCGCATTTTAAAAGATAAATTGTTAAATTACTTTAAAAAATGCAGTTTTAAAAGCATACAATTTATAAAAAATGTTGGAAATATTAAAATAAAGCAAGTTAAACCAAAATAATAAAAATATATGAGCATTTGGAATGTCGATTTCTGTTGAATGTATGAAAACTATGTTAAAATATTAAAACAAAGAAAATTAAATCAAAATAATAATAAAAATATGCTCATTTCTGTTGAATGCATAAAAACTTAGTATTTTAAAGTATTTATTTAATATTTATATCCAAACTTCTTTATTTGGATTATATTTTAATGATTAACCTCTAAATTTTTAAAAATTTTGAAGCATAACATTGCTATAAACAGGGGTGGGGAAATACATCATTTTACTCGCCAATGGCGAGTGGATTTTCTGGCAAGGCGAGTGCATTTTTATTTTTTGAAAAACTAAAAGGCGATAGAGACATTATCAGAGACACTTTTTTAATCTAGATATTTTAAGTTTCCAAATTATTACAGTGTAAATATGGTATTAAGTTCTGTCTTAAGCTTACCTCTGTTGTACACATTTCTTACTATTATAGAAAGAAAGAATTACGAAAATGCATTGTAATAATTGTAATTTCGTCTATAATAGCGTGCGATTTTGTCATAACTCTTTTCAATTGCTTGAGTGTTGCATCTTGCAGGCTGGTGAAATAAATCCTTGGCTGGTAAGATTTTTGAAAAATTCCCCACCCCTGGCTATAAATGATCACTTGCTGCAGTGGTGTAGCTATGTGGGGAAGGAGGGGCGGTCCGCCCTGGGTGTCATCCTCTAAGGGGTGACACCCAATCTTTATTAGCAAATATATATATACATAATCTTATAAGATTTTGGAAAAAAAAAATTCTGGAATAAAATGAAATTTGTAGCACGACACATCAGAGTCAATTTTCTTTTCTCGGTTAATATGAAATTTATACATAATAGTAGGGATGCACAACCTGTGGCCCACGGCCACACTGATACCAGTAATTTTATGCAGAATAATTTTCCTTATAATAATGACAGAAACTTTGCTGTGAAAGAAGACAAACGTCACTCTTGAAATATTCTGGTGTCAAACGATTTTCTGGCAAAAAGGTTGTGCATCGCTACATAATAGGATGTCTAAATAAGATATGCATAAGGGAATAAAAATCAATCTATTCAACGAGTGGATAAAAAGCAAACTTGAAACGCTTTTCTTTTACATATAGACACCGTATTGACTTATGCGGCCTATGAGATAAGTAATAAGTTGCTCCTGTTTTTTTTTTTTTTCTTTCTTTCTTTCTTTTTTTTTTTTTTTTTTTTTTAATATGCAGGTGAGTTGAAGGGTGAACAAGGAATGGCATGGTATTTTGTTAATAACATAAAGTTGTGATTGAAAAAATATGACGAGTGGGGGGGGGGGGGGTTGAGATCATTCACATCAACCCGCGGTGTCACCCATCTCGACTGTGTCACTGACTTGCTGAAAGCAAGTTTTTTTCATGCTGCAAAAAAAAAAAAAAAAAAAAAAAAAACTCCAGTTTTTGTCAAATGGTCATTTAATTTTAAAAAATTTTAAGCGCTGGGCTTAAAATTTTTAAACTTAAACAGAAATCGGCATTTTTGATGTTATTTGTAAATAAAAATATACAAAATGGTGTGGGATGGGGGAGGGGAGAGGTTTTGTAATGAACAAATAATAAATATATAAATAAATTGAGATAAAAATTTAAAATGTAAAGAAAAACAGAAATATATTTTTAAAAATATAAATTGAAAAATTACAGCCATAAATTTAAAAAAAAAATTGCCATAAATGCATAAAAATATTGATAACATAGTGAAAATAATGAAAAAATGTTTTAAAAATGTAAATTGTAAGTTATTTCAAAAATAAAGTTTGCCTTTTACTCCAATACATAAAAATACTACTTGTAGTATGCTGAAAATTTCAAATAACATTATAAAACAGGGCTTGAAATTCAAATTTTCAAAAGAGGCAAGTCTCCCTACCAACATTTATAAATGGAACGGAGTTTAGCTATTTGGGAGAAAGAAAAAAAAATCTTTAAAACTCACTATTATTTTATGTGCTATTTAAAAAATTGCAATACAGCCATGACAAAATATTATTGAAGCAATTTTTATCAACAACTCAGAATAATTATGCAAAATGTGTTTAAAGGCAAACTTTTGTATTGCCTAGTCTACAAAATTTGCATTTATTCTGCGACCCTTCATCTAAATTCACGGCTTTTTCGCGATTCTTTGACAAAATTTGCTTTTTTTTAGTGGCTCTTCGATTAAATTCCTGTTTATTCTATGACTCTTTTATGAAATTCACGCTTTTTGCGACTTTTAGGTGAAATTCACACATTTATTTTGTGATACTTTGTCGATTTTTTTTTTTCGCAGTCCTGAGATCAAATTTACATTTATTAAGGGACCCCAGGTTAATTCTGTTCTGAATTTTCCAAAAATTTAAATTATTCAGTTCTGGGAGGAAAAAAAAAATCTGACATCGATTTGAAATTTCGGGCAAGAATGCATATATATATATATTACATATTTTAAACAAATCGTCTCTGAAAAATATCAATTTTGTATATCGCTTGTAGAAAAATCATGAATTTCTTCAGACGATCAACGGAAATTCTGTCAGAATGTCGCGAAAAAATGCAAATTTCGTCAGATGATCCTGAGAAAATGCAATTTCGCCTGAAGATCGCAGAAAAAACACAAATTTTGAAAGATCATGGAAAAAACACAAATTTCGTCAATTAATAATGAAAAAAATCGCAAATTTCACCAAAGAATCAAGAAAAAAAGCAAATTTTGTTCAGGGATCACAGAAAAAAACCAAAAATCTTTAAAGAATCGTGGGAAAACGAAAACAGTCGGAAAAAAACCCCCCGCTAATTTTGCAAAGAATCGTGAAAAATGACAAATTCTAACAAACAATTGCAAAAAAAAAAAAAAAAAAAAAAAAATTGTCACAAGATCGCGAAAAATTTGCTAACTTTGTAAACTTAGCAAAAATTGCTAAAAATCCGGATATTTCGTCAAAAAAATTATGAAAAATTCGCAAATTTCTTCAAAAATCTCAAAAAATTCGCAAATTTTGCCAAAGGGCGATGGAAAAAACACATAGTGTGTAAATTGAATTTCCCTCCAAACACACACTGCTAAAACCTTCCAAAAAATTGCTGTGAATTTTAGAATTTTTTTTTCATTAAGAATCATCCCTGAAGCGACTCTGACAAATTTGGCGTTTTCCTACGGTCTTTTATAGAAATTTGTGTTTTTTCGAGGTAAAAAACTCGCAAAGTGTGTCAATTAGTCGCACGAAAATATCGCAAAACAGTCGCAGGAGTTAATCGTAGATGCAGTTGGTTTTTTTGGGAGGGGGGAATGGGGAAAATTTTTAGGCAGGAAACGCCCACATTATTCTTTTGTGCGGGTTTTTGAAATTTTGGGCACGAATCCCGCCATCCCGCCCTCAAATTCAAGCCCTGTAAAAGATAAATTGTTAAATTATCTTCAAAAATGCAGTTGTAAAAGCATACAATTCATAAAAAAATTTGAAAATATTAAAATAAAGCAAATTAAATTACGATAATGAAAATTTATGTTCATTTGAATGTCAATTTCTGGTTGAATGCATAAAAAGTTTTAAGTATTTATTTTTTATTTTATTTATTTCATTATTTATTTCATTATTTTGTCTGTTTACGAATTTCAAATTATTGCTTAAGTATATGGAAGCATTTTCTTTTTATAAATTGTCTGGTTTTTAAAACCCTATTTTTGATACTAATTTAACAATTTATCTTTTATCTGGCCACTAAGCGAAAAAGATTTTTTTTTCTCAAAGAAGGAAAAAAATAATGCCAGATCAGATTCTGCCTTCTTGTTTTTTATCTTGGTGCAAAAAAACTCTTTTTCACCATGTGGTTATTTATATTGTTTAGAATTGCACAACCAAGAGAAGGGCCATTTACAAATATGTTTGGGTGGTCGAGGGCCACATCAATAACACAGAGATAATTCAATTTTAATGTGATGATCTGTGACCTATAATCGGATAAAAAATGTAATTTTAGAGGGGATTAGGTGGGTGGGGGTTACCCCTTTAAGTTCACTAACCCAGTTAAAATATCCAACTCAGTTGGTAAGGATATATCAGCAGTAGCAGTTTTTACATATAACACATATAGCAAGAATTATTTTCAAAAAATAAAAATATTGCTTGATTTTATTCAAAAGACAAGCATAAATGGCTGGTGCTGAAAAAAATGTGAACTTTATGAACAAATTAGTGAGAAGGAGCCGATCAACAAGATTTTCCTGAGTTTGATCAACAAAATTCCCAGTTTTCTGTGCTTGATTAATGAAATTTGTAATTCTTCCACACCTGATCAGTCAAAATTGCACTTTTTGCAAAACCAATCGACAAAATTCGCAATTTTTAAGAAGCCAGTAGAGAAAATTCATGATGTATCCTCGTCTGATCAACAAAGTTCATAATTCTTATGAAACCGATCGAGAAAATTCATGATTTTTTCACTACTGATAAATAAAATTTGCTAATTTTTACGAAGCTGGTCGACGAAATTGTTGATTTTTAAAAAGCCTATCAACAGTATTTGAGTTTTTTTTTCTCACATGGTCGACAAAATTCTCGATTATCTTCTGCAGTTGATCAACAAATTTTTCGATTATTTTCTGCACCTGATCGACGAAATTTTCGATTATATTCTGCACATGATCGCCAAATTCTCGATTATTTTCTGCACATGATCGACAAAATTCTTAGTTTTTCATTACCTAATCGGCGATTTTTTTTATTTTTCGGCAACTGATTGATGAAATTCGTGATTTTTATGAACCTGATCGATGGAATTTGCAATTTTTATGAAGCGAGTCAATGAAATGCATGATTTTCCCAAGCCAATCGACGAAATTCGTGATTTTTTCCACATGATCAACAAAATTCATGATTTTTATGAAACTGATAGGCCAAATTTGCGATTTTTACGAAGTCTATCAGCCAAATCTTCGTTTTTACTAAACCAATCAACAAAATTTGAGTTTTTTCCAAGCCTAATCGTCAAAATTTTCTATTTTTTCGTGCATGATTGGCAAAATTAACAATTTTTATGAAGGAGATCAATAAAATTCGTCATTTTCAACACCTAATTGATGTAATTTGCCATTTTTACAGAACTAATCAACAAAATTCTTCATTTTTCTTCTCATGATCAGTATATTTCGAGATATTTTGGGCTTGACTGACGAAATTCATGATTTGAAATCCTGATACAGAAATCTTCAGAATTTTTACGAAGCCAATCGACGATATTCGCAATCTTTTAGCGCATAATCAATAAAATTCATTTTTTCGTGTCTGGTCGACAAAATTCATGATTTTCCCGTGTCTTATCAACGAAATTTGTTGATTTTACGAAGCTGACCGACAAAATTCGCGATTTTTACAAAGTCAATTGATGAACTTCGCGATATTTACAACCTGATTCAGGAAATTCCTGACTTTTACAAAATTCTTCCAATATTCCTGTCTCAGACCAACGAAGTTATAATTACTTAAATTAGTCTTCTGTAAATTTTTTTAAAGCCCATCAAATGAACTGATTTTTAGAGTCGAGTCGGGAGGGGGAGATGACAAGTCCCCTAATTATGCACTCCAATGTTTGATGAAAAATTGTTATTCATTTATGTAAAATTTTGTGTTTGCAAAATGTACTTAGAATTATTTGCATATTAATAGGAACCAAATCGGCTGTAGTTTTTATTCCAAGAAAAAGCTTCAGTCAGTTTGTAATGACAGATGATGCTTTAAAGATTGGTTTGACTCTTATTCTGTCTTCAGTCTTGTTTATTCAGAAGAATACCAAGCAACAACGGAATTTATTCTGAGGTAAGCCCAACTCTCAAAAAGTTGTGTTTTCTATTATTTCCCTAAGGTAAAATTTGGCTTGATGGTGCTGTTCAAGGTATCAAATTCAAATCCAGAATTTCAAAATTCATATTTATCTAAAATCCAAACATTTTTAATCAGCTCATTTTTTTCTGTTCTTTTTTCAAAAATCTCATTAGTTGTTTAAATTTATTTAAAGTGTTTTTTTTTATACAGTAGATTCTTGATTAATTGAGATCAAATTATCCAGATTGCAGATTAACTGGGAGAGTAAAAATCTGTTTTGAATACAAGTAAGAAACGAGTTAAAAGCATTACAATTAAGAAATCATGGAGGATTCATTTTATCAAAAGAAGAAACTGAAATTCCAACAGAAGATGACGATAGTACTGATATGCAGGATGAAATCTTAGAACATTTGAAACTGTTTCGAAATTGAGCATAAAGATGCAATGCAACAATAGATAAATGGAGATTCGAAATTGGAATGCTATGAAGTTTTAAGTCAAGATGATACTTGACGTGTGTCTCTTGTGATTCAGAGTTTAAAAAAAGGAATTTCAAAGTATTTCTTTAAAATAATAAAAAAAAACCTTAAAACTTATCAAAAGTTAACTACAGTGATGCATTAGTACACATTGAGGCATTACTTGATTACTTGGAGTTAGATTAAAACAGACATGCTGAAAAAGATATATTGAGAAATTTGCATAGTAAAACTCGTCGAAGAGAGAATTAAAAGAAAAAAAAAAAGACTCCTGTTATTTCAATCTTCACAAAAAGTGACAACTACATTCTTTTTTGTTTTTTTGTACTAATTATAAATCCAAATAACATTAAAATTTTTATTCATTATTTTTCTTTCATATCAAATAAATCATTAATGTCCTATTGTGTAATAATTTGACACTTTTTATCCTTTTTCCAAAATTTGCACAAATCTGAGATATTTACTTAAATCACTCGCATTTTTTATCTTCAACACAAAGACAACTTCATCAACACTTAATCAAAACATAAATATCAATAATTTGACAGAAAACAGTTAAAACTACTAATTGAATTACCTTTTATATTTGCAAGCATTTATATTCAATATGTTTACAATTGGACATACACAATCTATAAATCAATTTAAGGTTTTTCAATGAATGAATTTTTGAGTTTTTGCAATTTTTATTCTTAATTGTAGTCTGTATAACTCACTACTTTCATAAATTGTTTTGGATATTGACTAATGGTAAAATAATAAAAATAAGTGTAAATGAATTTGCAAGTGGTCATTAATATTTAAATTAGTAATCATAAAAATTAATGTTAGTAAGTCTTCCATTAATGTTTTTGTGTAATTTGATTTAAGAATAAAAATGTATGTAACTTAATTAAATTATTAATAATCTAATTTTAACCAAAGTTTATTAAAGCTAATGCATTAAAAAGTGTTTGGTATAGAAAATTCTTACTTTGGTCAATCCCTAATTAACGACACAAAGTAATTTTTATGCATATTTGCATGAAATAACTCTTTTTATTCACAAACACACACACACACACACACAAAAAAAAAAAAAAAAAAAAAAAAAAAAAAAAAAAAAAACTGGTTTTTTAAAATTTATATTTTATATTTAAAAAAACTTTGCTTTTGAAATTTGGTCTACCATGACAAAAAGGTTGTCATTATCCTGCTCTGGGATTTTTTGATACTATATTCCACAAAATTGAAAAGATGGAACTCAATTTAAATGTTATCTTTTTTGTTTCTTATAGGGCTTGATGGAAATTCTTGAAGATTCTTCAAGTAGCAAGTGAGAGATGAACAAAAGTGTGAAACTTGTGAAAGATTTGGCAAACTGTAAAAACATGTGGACAGAATGATTTAAATTAATTATTAGTTAAAGAATTAAGAATAAAACTATTTTCTATGTCTTGCTGCGATTTTTGAGATTTTTATTGAAATTCATGTTTGTTTTTAGTCGTATGTGGTTTCAATTTATAGACAATGAATAAATCTCATCAGGTGAAGGTTTAATATAAATAAGTTTCACAAAGTGCCGACATAATTTGGAAATCAGGGGAATTATGGAAAATCAGTAAGGTTTGTCTGTCAAAAGTAAAGGATTTTTGTAAAAATATTCTAAAATCAGAGAAATATGTCTGCATGTAAAAATATTTGTTTTCTTTCCAAACAGGTGAACTTTTTTTTTTTTTTAATGTATCATTTTTTTACAGTTGCTCCCAATATTTAAATAATAATTGCACATTATTAATAAACACAAAATGATCACATGTTCTCATCTTCTCTAAATAGCTCATATATTAAGGACAATTTACCAATTTTTGAAAATTTTAAATTACATACTTGCATAACCTTTTACCAGATGGTCAGCTTAACTGTTAATGCCCAACTTTTTTACACTTCTGTTAATTCTGCGACACAGTTTGTGTTGTTGTAACAAATCCATATTCAAAATATTTTTAAATTCAAAATACATTTACGAAAAGACTTCCAAAATGGCTTTTCTCTCGAAAGGTGAATGCCTCTTTTAAGGGTACACTTTTTCACTTCCTCAAATTTATATATGTGAGCGCTTGAATCTCTGAATAGTGTGCACCTCTCAATCTACACACATGTAATGTATATATGTGTATATAAAGTATCAAAAATACAATGCATGTATTTTCGTGTATATCAAAAATGAAATGGTTCTTAAAGAAAGCATAATCTGTGATTGCATTTCTTTTCACATTTTCATTTTATCTCTCATAAATTAAATGGAATGTATATTCACACATTTTCAAATGTGTATTTATTTTCATTGGGAACATAGTTTAACTTAAATTTTGTATAAGTCCCAACAATCTGAGTTGCAAAAAACCTATACATGACCTGCGAATTTTTTCTCTTGTAAACTCAATCTGCAGAAAAAAAAATTAGATTCATTCTGAGCCGAAAAAACATATTTAAGCTAACCCTACTCAGAGGTTTTACTATATTTAAATATAGATAGGTTTATTCTTCATAATAGCTTTAAAACACGATTTACTTTCATTTCATTGCAGGTTGGGGTAGGGTTGCAGGTTGAAATACTTCGGGTCGGGTTGTGGGTTGCAGAAATTTATTTTTGCGGGTTCTGGTCAGGTTGTGGGTTGATTTAAAATGGAATTTGCAGGTCAGGCTGTATCTGACCCAGTATCTAGTAAATAGGGAAGGGCTGATCCTTCATGAAATGTAATGCCATAGTTTTAGAATAAGTGTATTATATGAGAAATCCAACATATATTTATGGTATGTATATTGCTAATAATGAAAATCAAAGAAGTCTGATAAATTTACTCAAGGAAAAAATCAGGGGTATTTTGTTTTTAATTTCTATACACACCATATTTTTGCAGTCTTTTGGAGCATTTTTTTGTGGGGGGGGGGGGGGGGGTTCTGAGTATTCAGTTTTATTTTATAATATTTAAACTTGGAAAATATGCATTATATATATTTTTATTATTTCTGGGCATATTGCTAAAATTTTTCTTTAATGTTATGAAATTGACTATGTATTTTAATTTGTTACACAGTGAGTGCGTAGTTTTGCTCATCAGTGTATTTTGTGGTACTTAGTATTTTATTTGAAATTATAATTTGAAACCAAAATAAACTCACTGTAATAGTAAACAATTTGAGTGTGAATAAGTGATTTGGTCTTTTGTTACAAAATTATTCATTTCTTCCCAGTTCTTACTCTCCCCTGCATTTGACAACATTATTGCCATCACCATTCATGTTTAGTGTGCAATATATAACTGGATATACAAGCATTTGTGAAAAATAACTAAATTCAGGCTATTTTCAACAAAGAAACTAAAGTACAAAATTTATTAAATATGTGGAATTTGGCAGCATCAGTTTCTGATATGAGGGAAATTATTCAATGTGCTGCCGTATAGCCAATTTCTTCGAATTTGAGAATTAATTAAATGTAATCAAATGGATTTAAATGACTACACTAAAGAATTAATACATATTTAACTAGAAAATATTCCTAGTTCTAAGAATTTTATTTAAAAACATTGAGGTTAGAAGTAAGATACTGTGTGTTTTCAAATGGATTTTCTGATTTTAAAATTCAATAATTTGCAAATGGTGACAGCTATTAAAAAAAGGCTACTACCATTTGCAAGTGACTAAATTTTAAAATCAGTCAGTCTATTTTAGGATACATAGTACATTAAATATAGGCTAAAAAATCTGTATAATGTATAGTGGTTGCTCGCAGATGTTTCTTGTGCAAAAAAAAAAAAAAAAAAAAAAAAAAGACAGCAAAAGTTGCTAGAAAGTACAAGTAGTATGTACAAGAAATATCTGACCACACACTTTTCTTGTACATACAGAATATTTCTGGCAGCAAAAGTTGCCAGAAAAATTTTGTATGTACAAGGAATACTTGTATGTACAGAAAAATTCTGGCAGCAAAAGTTGCCAGAGAATTTCTGTGGACAAGGAACATCTGTGCATACGGAAAAATTCTGGCAGCAAAAGTTGCCAGAGAATTTCTGTTGACAAGAAATATGTGTACACACGGAAAAATTCTGGCAGCAAAAGTTGCCAGAGAATTTCTGTTAACAGAAATTCTCTGGCAACTTTTGCTGCCAGATATTTTCTGTTGTTTTACAAGATTATTTTTTACAGTGTACAATCTGAGTTACAAATAAATGTTTACGCTGTAATTCAAAAAATCTGTAAGGTTACTGAGAAATTTTTAGAAAATTGGGATGCCAAGAACTTTTTACGTAACTACAACCCGGGTTATAGATAAATGTTTTATCTGTAATTCAAAAAATATGTAAGGTTACTGAGAATTTTTTAGAAAATAGGGATGCCAAGAACTTTTAATGTAACTACAACCTGGGCTACAGATAAATGTTTACTCTGTAATTCAAAAAATCTGTAAGGTTACTGAAAATATTTTAGGAAATTGGGATGCCATGAATTTTTTATATAACTGTAACCTGGGTTACAGGTAAAATCTTAGTAAAATTACAGCAATTTATTACATTTTTTTTTCACTGTACGTTTTTACGAAAGTACTTCATTAATTGCCTTTATGCATTCTATAATTAAATATTCACATAAAGATAATGAAAGACAAATTTGAAAACTAATGACAATACACTTACTTAAAGACAATCTATATAAATCATGATGCATAAAGTATGCATACATACTAAAAAATTCTGAGCATGTTTTTCGCTTTACTTTATTTAAATCTTTACTTTAAAAGTATCATTTGAAAATACATTTAAGAACGTTTATCTGCAGATAAAATATTTAATGGAATATTAAAGTAATAGCTTAGGTGCAGCAATATTTTCATAAGAAAATGTTAAATGTTTTTTAACTGCGATCATTTCAATCGATCATCGAATCTGCAACATCGTTATCACGAACTCTATAACTCTTCCGATGGCGATAAATATATGTAAGAAGAGTACGTATAGCAATCATAGAGCTATTTCTGGAATCTAAATCATGATGATTTCTTTTTTTTTTTCTTTTTTTTTTTTTTTTTTACAGTTTAACGTAAGGAAGGTAGGACATAAATTTTCGTGATATGACAGTTATTACAACGCAGCCCTGCATCTATAAATATCAGATTTGCTCGAGGAAAAATGCTATATGCCTAATATTGCAGCATACGCATTATGAATATCTATATATTTAAATTATGAGGCCTTTTTTTTTTTTTTTTTTTTTTTTAAGCCATTTTGTCTAAGGTTTTTTTTTAACAGATCTTAGTAATTATTATTTTTTTTTTAAATAAACCTATTTTTTAATTTTAATTTTAATTTTAAATGTTGCTTTGTAAAGTTTCTTTATATCAAAGGCAATCGGGCTACAATCATTGTTGAATAGAAAAAGGGAAACAATGGAAATTAGTATTACACTAGCGTCTCATTTCTAGATGGTTCCCTACGGCAGGACGAAAACTGGGTTATTCCACTTTTTAGGTGGGGGTGATGCGCTGTAGTGTAGCAGAGCCTTTGAGATTTGTTTTTATATTTTGTTCTAAGCTAAAGAATATTGTCTGACCGTGGTGTTGAGGTACGGCGTTTGTCTAGCACGCGGGAATTTTTCGTTCGAATCCAAGCAAGCGAATGCTTGTGATTAGCTTTTCACTTTTTTATGTTTGTTTATTTTTTAAGTACGATTCAAAATATAAATTACAAAGTTTCTATTAAAAAATTAATTAACGCAGCATTTTAAAGTTTTAAAAATTATTGAGAACGATTTATAAGAACGATTCAGAAATACTTTATTTTATTTATAAAAGAATGTTTGGATGAAAAAATACATAGTTTCTATTTTTATAAATTTAATTACTTTTAAAAAAGTAAATTTAATTTAAAAAGTGATTTTTAATCACTGAGCACGGAAGAATTGTGTAGCTTTAGCATATTATTCGAAGTTTTGGAAAAATAGTGAATCTCTCTTTTGACAGAAATAATAACCATGTTGTTTTTACTTAGACTTTAAATTATATAAATGCCACACATTTTTTTAATAATAATAATTCTTGCAAAAAAAAAAAAAAAAAAAAAAAAAAAAATACCTAAATGTTATGCTGTAATTTAAAAATATAAGAAATAAATGAACAGTTAAAAAATTAACTATATGTATTTTTATTGTAATAATTATATGGTATTTGAATGGTATGAATTTTATACAATATTTGAATTATGTTCTTATGTAATTTCTCAACTTTTATTAAAAATTCTGTAAAATTAAAACTTTTTTTCTTTCCTTTTTTTTTTTTTTTTTTTTTTTTTTTTTTTTTTTTTAAATGGAATTAAAACTCTATCTTCCAGTTACTTAAGAGGCTATTTCTCTGAACAGAAAAATCAAAATTGCTAATTAGATAAAGGTGGAATAGATGATAAATGGAGATATATGCTGAATACCTTCTGGATTTTTTATTTTTCCCTGTTTGTTTAGTTTTTTTCCAAATAATCTATTTACTGCATTTAATGCAGATAATTGACTCCGAAAAGAGCTGTTTTTTATTTCTCATCTGAAGATTTTGATTACTCATAATGCGATATAAACAACAACAAAAATTTAATGTGAATGCGAAATTAACCAATTCTGTCAATAGATGGCTCCACTACACTGTTGCGCATCACCCCCACCTAAAAAGTGGAATAACCCAGTTTTCGTTCTGCCGTAGGGAACCATCTAGAAATGAGACGCTAGTGTAAATTACCATATCATTATGGATGCCATTTTCATATTAAAATTAAAAATGACTATTTAAAAACTTTTTTAACAGAAAATGACGTCACAACTTAATATAACGCATTTTCACTCATAAATCCGTCACATTTCACTTTTTTTTTAATTATTCCGCCAGAATTGTAACTGGTAAAAATGACGTTAAGTCTGTGGATATATTTATTAATAATCTATTGCGCGTTAAAATATTTTTTAAACACTGAATATGAATATGAAATGTATGTATGTAATATAAATTTTACGACGGTGAGAAGGATAATATTTTTAAATTTCGTTGAAAACAAAATTTATGATTGCATCAAAGTGACGTAATTTCCGTTGATTTTTTTTAACGCAATATCAAAGGTCAAAGCTTCAATTAATAACTTCATAATTTTATTATCTTTATCGCATATTACTGATGACGCATGGGAATTAAGTTTAATTTTTTCATTAACTTACAAAGTTAAAGTTAAACTTTAGCTTGAAAAAAAATATTCGTATTTCAAGAGTTGGAATAGCCAAAATACTAATATTGATTATTCCATTTATTAACCGACTTCAAAAAAAGGTGGAGGTTCTGATTTCGACCTGTATGTATTTCTTGTTAACTCATAACTTCTTGAAATGTGAACCGTTTTTGATTTTTTTATTATTTATTTGAAAGTATAATATACCCATGTGGTCTCATTTTAATTCTGATGATTAGAACTTTTTAAAATAAAAACTTCAAAAATTCAAATCCTTTTTGAAGCAATCGTCCAATTAAAGGCGTTCTTTTTTCAGGCAATTACTCTTACACAGATGCGAGATCTTTTTTCTTCAAATTGCGAAATCTGGACTAAACAAAATTCAGGATCTAGATAGATTTTGCGAATTTAGCGAAAGCAGATTGATCAATAAGAAAATTTAACCTGTTAGAAATCTAGAGCTATAGCCGCATAATCACTCTACCGTTTGTATATGACATCGACCAATGAAAATACTCCATAGATAATAAATTAATTGTTTTATATTTAATTCTTTTTAGAGCTTTTTTTAAGTCAGTTAGTAGATTTTTAAACATATTTTATTTTTGTAATTGTTTTTATAAACTTAGTCAAAAAGTTCTTTTAAATATTTTTATTCGTCGAATTTCACGGGTTGAGACGACTCGTATTGTCTTCTTTAAAAGGTATTTATCTGCAGCAGGGTAAATTTTAAGTAAAGTATAGAAAAATAGAAAAGAGAAAGAAAATAAGTAATTAATTTAGAAACTATAGTGACTAATCTCATATTAGGAGCGATGGACCTATGAAGGCCATTTTATTTCTTTTTAAAACTTAAAGAAATGATGAAAAGGAAAAGAGGACATTGGCAGTGAGGTGAAGTACAAGTTTGCAAACACTGTTATTTACTGTTAACCGATTTCAAATAAAAATGGTGTGTCATTAAGATAATGTTATTTTTCTGGATTTTAATTTTATTTTACTATTGACACGCTAGTTTGAAATTTCATTTTTAATATGGACCTTTTTTAAAGCAATGTAACAAAAAAGGTAAAAGAAAAAAAAAAAGACCGATTATTTTAATCTATAACTGCCTATAATGCTTAATAAAATCAGTAGGTATATCAATCAAGGCTTTTAGAAGGAGGGTAATATAAGATATTCTTAATATATATATATGATATGCAGTCGTAGAGCTATAAAATCCACTAATTTTCTTTTTCGTTTTTTAAACAGTTCAACTTAAAGCAGTCAGTCAGTTTGAAAATTCTCTTAATTAAAATGTAAAGGAGACTCTGGCACATGTGAACAGCTCTCATAAATACAGTTTCTTTCTCATAACTGGGTTAATTTCCATAAACAAAAACAACTTAATATAATAAACAGATTTTTAAATGGTATATTAAAAAAAAAATACTTTTATAGTTCTTCTTACTTTTTTAAAAAGTTTTATAAATTAAAAAAAAAAAATCACATATACTCCAACAGCACATGTGTAACTGGGTCATCCTTGCAGCAGTTTTTACCAGCGAAAACAATGGGAGTTGTTTCTCTAGGTATGTTTACTCTGAGAAAATAACAGTGTTTACAAACTTGTACTTCACCTCACTGCCAATGTCCTCTTTTCCTTTTCATCATTTCTTTAAGTTTTAAAAAGAAATAAAATGGCCTTCATAGGTCCATCGCTCCTAATACGATATTTGTGACTATAGCTCCATCCCCCACTAATGAGTTAATCGGAGTCTCTCCATCATCTTTGTCAGCTTCCGATCCGTAATTGATGAATCGGGCGGCTGCTCCCGATTCCCGCTTATCGTCGATCCACTCGCGAGCTGCATTAGGCAATTGTGGCTCATAATAAGCGGACAATCAATGCTCGTCAATTAAACTGAAGTGATTGCACCGCGTTAATTTAACTGAGGTGCTAGTGCGAGCGTAGTTATTCAGATAGGCATGTATTTGTTTTGCGTATATGGAGGGTGCTGCGATAATCTATTTAAGGCTGTTCTGCTCAACAAGCACAAAATTTTTTATACACATTTATAATTTCATTTTTTTAACGGAAGACATAAAATTCGTAGGCCTAATTATGGAAGCGAATTGGGATCAAATCGAGTTTTCCATTTTGTGATTAAAAAAAAAAAAATTACCAATCGAGTTATAAGCGAAATTCATCTCGTGACTAACATGTTTTTCATCCCAGTCTGGGTGATTATTCTGCTTTCACGCGAAAATTCGGTTCAAAACGCCCGTTTTAATATTATTTTCTGAAAAATCTATTGTATTTGCGAAAAAAAAAAAAAAAAAAAAAAAAAAAAAGGAAAATGAGTGCGATTAGATAGTTTCTGAACAACAATATCTGCTAGTTTCATGCATTTTCGAACGAAAACAAACTAAAACTTTTGTCATAAAGTTTCTTTTTCTGATTTAAGAACACCCATTAGAAACGGAAGACGATGGAGTTCTTCATCATAGTTTCTTGTAAGTGAGATATTTCCTTAAATTTTAAAATGCTTTGGGTATTTAGATGTGTAGAATTTTATAATATAAATTCTATAAGTCGCAAAAGTTGGAAGAAATTTTATGAACTTAATTATAAAATGAACCACAAGTCAAACGCTGATTAAATAGTATATTTATGTAGTAAAATTTAGTATGTGTAAATGATAATAAAAGGGAAATGTAAAAAAATTATACATATATTAATCTGGCAAGCTTTGTTTGAAATAATGAAAAACATCCCTTTTTCTTTCGGAATAATAGTAAAAAGCTTATCTTATTCTTAATTTATAAACAATACAATAAAAAAAACTTTTTATGTAATATTTTGACTATAATTATTCTTCTAATTTAAAAAGAAACAAAACGGACTTCATCGGTCCGCATATTTCAGATGTGTATATTGCTGGGACGATTACTGTTTCTAAACCAATAGGAGACCGTCATTATCACGGTCAAGTACACGCCCACACAGTTTGATTGACAGGAACTCGTGGACAATTGATCGTGTGTGTTTATTATTTATTTGTACTCGGATTGTTTGAATTTGTACTCGGTAATTAAAAATTAAAGGTACGAAAGAAATTTTTTTTTTTTTTTTTTCAAAATGACTGAATTTTATTTACTTCAATTAGAAATTATACTTCCTCTGATCCTGAAATAAATAAATAAATAAATAAATAAAAATTAAAGTAAGAATTTTGCTTATACGGATATTTTCGCAGAATACTTTTTTTCCCATTTGTTTAATATATATATAAATCATTTTGGAACGATATTTAGAATATTAAAAGGGTTTGAAATATTTTTTTTAAATATCTTATTTATTAATAAAAGACAGCCTCCAATAATTTAAAAAAAAAAAAAAATCACCAACGGACTCTCGGCCCGCGATGGACTCGAACCCATATCCTCCGGTTTCAGGTACGACGCTCTAACCATTCAGCCAGTCAGCTCACTTTCTTCCGCAACAGATTATCGTTATAATTAGCACCTTCAATTGTCCACGAGTTCCTGTCAATCAAACTGTGTAGGCGTGTAATTGACCGTGATAATGACACTCTCCTATTGGTTTAGAAACAGTAATCGTCCCAGCAATATACACTAGAGGTCTGCACGGGCCGGGCCGCGGCCCGAAGCCCGAGCCCGGCCCGGCCCGCGGGCCGGGTTCGGGCCGATTTCCAATAATGGCATTCGGGCCGGGCCGGGCTCGGGCCTTACTTCTGAAGACTCGGGCCGGGCCGGGCCGGGCCTAGTCACTAATCTTTCGGGCCGGGCCGGGCTCGGGCCTTAATTTTTTTGCTGGACGGGCCGGGCCTAACTTTTTTTATTCCGTTCCATTCTTCCTAGTTTTCATGGACCAAAATAATAAGTTCCTATTGAATCTTCCTATATGAAAATCCTTTTCTCGACTTTTTATAAATCAGTAATATTTGGCTTTGTCCAAAAATGTTTGCAAAAAAGGCATATACTTTTAAAATTTCAAACGATTAAAATGCATTTGAAACATTTTTCGCCATTGATCGTAATGTAACGGAATCCTTTTGATTGTCCCTGTAATTGATCTATGCATCCGATTTTCTTAAAATTTGAAATGACTCGACAAAATTATGTAATAATAATATATTTTAAATTTCAAACGATTCGGTTTGGGTAGTTTCTGCGTTGTTATATGCGGACGGACGGACAGACAGACGGACGGACTGAACGACAACAATAGGTGCTTCGTATATACATAATTACGAACGCACCTAAAAAGACTAATATAATTTTTTTGGTCAGAACTCTTCCATAAGATTAAAGATCAATGTTCTGTAGAAATTCACTTGAGCCGGGCCGGGTTCGGGCCGAATTTTAAACTTTTTTCCGGACCGGGCCGAGCTCGGGCCGAAATTTTAACTTTCGGGCCGGGCCGGGTCGGACCAATAGTTTTTTCGTTCGGGCCGGGCCGGGCTCGGGCCGAAATTTTAACTTTCGGGCCGGGCCGGGTCGGGCCAATATTTCTTTCGTTCGGGCCGGGCCGGACCCGGGCCGAAATTTTAACTTTCGGGCCGGGCTCGGGCCTGGAAATTTCGGCCCGTGCAGACCTCTAATATACACATCTGAAATATGCCATCGGTCCATCGCTCCTAAGTAAAGTCCTACTTAATACGATATTTGTGGCTATAGCTCTGTTCCTCATAATGGGTTAATCGGAGTCTCTCCATCATCTCTGTCAGCGCCCGATCCATAATTGATGAATCGGGTGGCTGCTCCCGATTCCCGCTTATCGTCGATCCACTCGCGAGCCGCATTAAGCAATTGTGGCTCATAATAAGCGGACAATCAATGCTCGTCAATTAAACTGGAGTGATTGCACCGCGTTAACTTAATTGAGGTGCTAGTGCGAGCATAATTATTCAGATAGGCATGTATTTGTTTTGCGTTATATGGAGGGTGCTGCGATAATCTATTTAAGGCTGTTCTGCTCAACAAGCACAAAAATTTTTATACACATTTATAATTTCATTTTTTTAACGGAAGGACATAAAATTCTAGGCCTAATTATGGAAGCGAATTGGGATCAAATCGAGTTTTCCATTTTGTGATTTAAAAAAAAAAAAATTACCAATCGAGTTATAAGCGAAATTCATCTCGTGACTAACATGTTTTTCATCCCAGTCTGGGTGATTATTCTGCTTTCACGTGAAAATTCGGTTCAAAACGCCCGTTTTAATATTACTAGGGGAGCGCCGCCCCCCTGCTCGCTATGCTCGCCAACCCCCCGACTAATCGCTTCGCGATTCCAAATTATTGGCTACCCCTGCTTGCTGCGCTCGCCAATACCCCATGGTATGAATAAGCAGTTGCAGACCTTTCAACTGATGTGTCACACAACTGGTGTTGTAAAGAAATTAAAAATGTGCCCCCCTGGGGGGCAGAGTGGGAGGCGACACAAAAGACATTCATAATATGAATAAGCAGCTGCAGACCTCTCAAATGATATGTCACACGACTGGTGTTGTAAAAAATTGAAAATGTGCCCCCCTGGGGGGCAGAGTGGGGTGACACACAAGACATCCATAAAATGAATAAACAGTTGCAGACCTTTCAAATGATGTGTCACACAACTGGTGTTGTAAAGAAATTAAAAATTTGACCCCCCCCCCCCCTGGGAAGAGCAGAGTGTGGGGGTGACACACAAGACATCCATAATATGAATAAGCAGTTGCAGACCTTTCAAATCTGGTGTAACACGACTGGTGTTGTAAAGAAATTAAAAATGTGTCCCCCCTGGGGAGCAGATTGGGGGATAACACACAAGACATCCATTATATGAATAAGCAGTTGCAAACCTCTCAAATGATGTATCAAACGACTGGTGTTGTAAAGAAATTAAAAATTTGGCGAAATATTACAGTTATCGCCAAGTTGGCGTCACTTTTGACAACTAATTTTGGTCGCCAAATTTGGCGATATATCGCCAAGTTGGCGAAAAACTTGGCGATTGTTGGCGATGGTAACCTTTCCTCTCTTTATGGTAACCGATATGGCGATGCATAGACGGAGCCCTTTCCTGATTGGTCTATTCGACTCATGGAAGGAGTGGACAACCCGGATTCGTTAGTTCCGGAAATCTTCCACATCAGCATCATTCCAGGAGTCATTCCTTTTAAGGCTAGTTTTTTTTTTTTTACTATAGAAGGATTTTCTGAAAAATCTATTGTAATTGCGAAAAAAAAAAGGAAAATGAGTGCGATTAGATAGTTTCTGGACAACAATATCTGCTAGTTTCATGCATTTTCGAAAGAAAACAAATTAAAACTTTTGTCATAAAGTTTCTTTTTCTGATTTAAGAACACCCATTAGAAACGGAAGACGATGGACTTCATAGTTTCTTGTAAGTGAGATATTTCCTTAAATTTTAAAATGCTTTGGGTATTTAGATGTGTAGAATTTTATAATATAAATTCTATAAGTCGCAAAAGTTGGAAGAAATTTTATGAACTTAATTATAAAATGAACCGAAAGTCAAACGCTGATTAAATAGCATATTTATGTAGTAAAATTTAGTATCTGTATATGATAATAAAGAGGAAATGTGAAAAAATTATACGTATATTAATCTGGCAAGCTTTGTTTGAAATAATGAAAAATATACCTTTTTCTTTCGGAATAACAGCAAAAAACTTATCTTATTCTTAATTTATAAACAATACAATAAAAAAACTTTTTATGTAATATTTTGACTATAATTATTCTTCTAGTTTAAAAAGAAACAAAATGGCCTTCATCGGTCCATCGCTCCTAAGTAAAAACCTAATTAATACGATATTTGTGGCTATAGCCCTGTTCCTCATAATGGGTTAATCGGAGTCTCTCCATCATCTCTGTCAACGCCCGATCCATAATTGATGAATCGGGTGGCTGCTCCCGATTCCCGCTTATCGTCGATCCACTCGCAAGCCGCATTAGACAATTGTGGCTCATATAAGCGGACAATCAATGCTCGTCAATTAAACTGGAGTGATTGCACCGCGTTAACTTAATTGAGGTGCTAGTGCGAGCGTAATTATTCAGATAGGCATGTATTTGTTTTGCGGATATGGAGGGTGCTGCGATAATCTATTAAAGGCTGTTCTGCTCAACAAGCACAAAATTTTTTATACACATTTATAATTTCATTTTTTTAACGGAAGGACATAAAATTCGTAGGCCTAATTATGGAAGCGAATTGGGATCAAATCGAGTTTTCCATTTTGTGATAAAAAAAAAATTACCAATCGAGTTATAAGCAAAATTCATCTCGTGACTAACATGTTTTTCATCCCAGTCTGGGTGATTATTCAACTTTCACGCGAAAATTCGGTTCAAAACGCCCGTTTTAATATTATTTTTTGAAAAATCTATTGTATTTGCAAAGAAAAAAAAAAGGAAAATGAGTGCGATTAGATAGTTTCTGAACAACAATATCTGCTAGTTTCATGGATTTTCGAACGAAAACAAATTAAAACTTTTGTCATAAAGTTTCTTTTTCTGATTTAAGAACACCCATTAGAAACGGAAGACGGCGGAGTTCTTCTTCATAGTTTCTTGTAAGTGAGATATTTCCTTAAATTTTAAAATGCTTTGGGTATTTAGATGTGTAGAATTTTACAATATAAATTCTTTAAGTCGCAAAAGTTGAAAGAAATTTTATGAACTTAATTATAAAATGAACCGCAAGTCAAACACTGATTAAATAGTATATTTATGTAGTAAAATTTAGTATGTGTAAATGATAATAAAAGGGAAATGTGAAAAAATTATACATATATTAATCTGGCAAGCTTTGTTTGAAATAATGAAAAACATCCCTTTTTCTTTCGGAATAACAGCAAAAAACTTATCTTATTCTTAATTTATAAACAATGCAATAAAAAAACTTTTTATGTAATATTTTGACTATAATTATTCTTCTAGTTTAAAAAGAAACAAAATGGCCTTCATCGGTCCATCGCTCCTAAGTAAAAACCTAATTAATACGATATTTGCGGCTATAGCTCTGTTCCTCCCTAATGGGTTAATCAGAGTCTCTCCATCATCTCTGTCAGTGCCCGATCCATAATTGATGAATCGGGTGGCTGCTCCCGATTGCCGCTTATCGCCGATCCACTCGCGAGCCGTATTAGACAATTGTGGCTTATAATAAGCGGGCAATCAATGCTCGTCAATTAAACTGGAGTGATTGCACCGCGTTAACTTAATTGAGGCGCTAGTGCGAGCGTAATTATTCAGATAGGCATGTATCTGTTTTGCGTATGGAGGTGCTGTGCTAATCGATTTAAGGCTGTTCTCAACTGTTCAGCTCAAGAAGCACTAAATTTTTTTCACACATTTATAATTTATTTTTTAACTGAAGGACATAAAATTCGTAAGCCTGATTATGGAAGCAATTTGGGATCAAATTAAATTTTCCACTTTGTGATCAAAAGAATACTTATCGAGTTACAAGCGAAATTCATCACGTGACTAACATGTTTTTCATCCCAGTCTGAGTGATTATTCTGCTTTCACGCGAAAATTCGGTTCAAAACGTTTTAAACGGTTCAAACGTTCGTTTTAATATTATTTTCTGAAAGATCTATTGTATTTGAAAAGAAATAGGAAAAAGAGTGCAATTAGATAGTTTCTGAGCAACAACGCCTGCTAGTTTCATGCGTTTTCGAACGAAAACGAATTAAAACTTATGTTATAAAATTTCTTTTTCTGATTTAAGAACACCCATTAGAAATGGAAGACGATGGAGTTCTTCATATTTTCTTGTATGTGAGATATTTTCTTAAATTTTACAATGCTTTGGGCATTTATAGGTGTTGAATTTTATAATATAAATTCTATGAGTCGCAAAAGTTGGAAAAAAATTTATGAACTTGATTATAAAATAAACTGCAAGTCAAACATTGATGAAATATAATATTTATATTTTATTTAGTAAAATTAAGTATGTGTATAAAAAAATTTGAAAACAATATATATATATATATATATACATATATATATTAATCTAACAATCTTTGTTTGAAATAATGAAAATATATTCCTTTTATCTCAAAATAACAGCAAAAAAAAAAAAAAAAAAAAAAAAAAAAAAAAAAACTTATCTTATTCTTAATTTATAAACAATACAATAAGAAACTGTTTTCTGTAATATTTTGCTATAATTATTCTTCTAGTTTAACTATAAGTGTAAATAATAAAAAAAATTTCTATTGTAAACAAGTTTTCAAAAAAGGCCGTTAACTAAAAGCCAGAACATGAAACAGATTTGAGAGATTCTTAATTTCATAGGATTTTTTCCTCTATTTTGAAAAGAATATATTATAAGGTTAAATTTTTCTTTCATCGCTTGAAAAGGGTATAATATTTTGGCCAGCATTTGTGATCGATAGATTTTACTATACTAAAACACTTGCTATTTTTTAAACACAGATATATATACAGGGTGAGTCATAAATATCGAAACAATAGGCTATCTCCTTAAATATTGCCCCTAGACCCATACTTCCAATTGCAAAGTTTCATAAAAAAAAGTGAATTTTTTGATAAGATAAGTTGCAACTCCATGGGGGGTCTATTTTAAAAAATACGAAAATTAAATTTTTATATGGCCCCCAGAGGATAAAACATCCAATTAGAAAAATTTTCCTTATTCATTCCTGAAATGAACAAAAAAAATTTCATCTTGTTATCTTCAAAACTCAGAGAGTTATGACAATTTTAATAAATCGTGAGGTTTCAAGGGATCAGACACAAATTGAAATGCGTGTAATTGAAGAAACAATGTTGCTGTAATGGGTCCAGGAAACATTATTTTATTTATTTATTTATAAAGTTGGAATTTTGAATGTTTTGAGATGGTTAACCGTATAATTTATAAGCATTATCACATCATAAGACTTTTTAATATTTTTTTTCAAAAAAAAATTGAGTAAATTAAAATTGTTATAACTCAAAATATTATTTGTCGCGTTGAATTTTTTTCTTTTGATTAAACGAAAATGTCTAATTTTCAATTTTAATTCAGCATTTTAAATAATATGTATTTAAAAAAAATAAAAGTATTTAAAATAGCAATATTAAAAAATAGTAATTTTTGTAAACAAATCATATTTTAAAAGTAAATTTTTCTGAGCTGAAAAGTTACCGTAACCGACGGTTATTGACGTATGTCAGTTTAAAAATGAGAAATACTGAAATAAAAACATTTGATGCAGTGCATTTAGTTTTAAGATGGGCAAAGATGGGCTCCTAACGTTTAAATGCTGTATAGTTTCGATTTCAGATTTTGTTCATGTTTTGCCATTTTCACCTTCTTTAATTACTGTTTAAATGCGTCAGTTGATTTAAACTTTATTTTTTTATCATGTCAATTTCAAATTTTTTCATTGTGCTGTGACTCACAGACAGACATTTCATAAAAACATGTTTTTCGGTATCTCTGAGCCCTAAAACGTGTGAATCCATCGAAAACCGGAATTCAAAATTTTCATGAATCCAATACTTTCTTCTTGTAAAAATAGAAGAAAACAAAAATAGGTTTAAAACTTTTATAAATTTTGAAACTGAATACAGTAAAATCTCTAAATAACGGACACCTCAGGAACGCAGAAATTGTCCAGTATTGGGAAAATCAAAGATATTCAAAAAGTGCTAAGAAACGTTTAAAATTTTATTAATTGACTTTTATATGTCTTAAAACCTCTTTTATATGATTAATCAGAAATTAAAATTATTTTTTAAGCAATGGGGCTAAATAAAACTGTACACACCTTTACCCACTGTTTATTACATGCTTGTGAAAAAACCCTGTTACAAAAGTTAACTTTTTCTTGCGATTACATGTAATTTGTTTTTCAAAGTGACATTATTGGACATTATAGAGTTCCAGTCGGGGAGGGAGATTGCACTTTTTGGCTGTTAAAAGCATAAAATCTCAATTTTCCGAGGGGATATTTCAATGCTCTGGAAGATGTCCTTCCTTGGCAACCCCTTCAATTCAACTCTGAACGTGGGGGGGGGGGGGGGGATTTTCCCCAGCTCATTTATCACAAAATTCCCTGATAAATTTAGAGGCCTTTTTACTTTTTTTCATTTTTTTGTCCTTAAAAAATACTTTTTCATCCTTTATCGCCTTAAATAGTGTCCACTATTCGGAATGTTCGTTATTCAGAGGTTAAACATACACAAATTTAGGTTTTGAGAAAGGGGATTGGAAAATAGTCCGTTAAACAGAGGTGTCTGCTATTCGGGTGTGTCCGTTATAGCGGTTTAACTGTAGTATAAAGTAGATTTTTTAAAATATTTCTATGTAATTTATTAAAATATATTTCCATTGATTCCGCAAATAGAAGAGTCATTTTCGCTATTACTATATTTACTAAACTTATTGCCTGAGCCAATAAGTTTTTAAGACACTTTTAATGAGAGTTTAATTAATATCACTTAATTTGATAACACTTTTAATAAGTGTTTAATAAGACGGTCCGTTCAATGAGTCGTGCCGGTTACGAAGTTGGCGGCAAGGTCGAAATATTGCAGACATCTAGCATATTTCATCGAAATTTAAAGCAAAAACCTATACGCTTTTATTTTATATCTAAAAGTTTAAGTGTTGTCTTGGATCGACATTTAACAATACGTAAATTTATGGTCGATCCCTTAATTGTACTTCAAATGAACTTATTTTGCTGCTCTCAGAGGCATGCTTAAGTGGTGTAAGTCAGGAATTTTGGAAAATTTTGGATATTAATATCTTTCGGGGATTTGCAGATATCGAGATGAAATTTTTTTTGTTCAATTCAGGAAGGGATAAAGGAATTTTTTCTAATTGGAAGTTTTATCCTCTAGGGCCCGTATAAAAATTTAATTTTCTTATTTTTTAAAACAGACCCCCCATGGAGTTGCAACTTATCTTATCAAAAAATTCATCTTTTTTTATGAATTTTTGCAATTGGAAGTATGGGTCTAGGGGCAATATTTAAGGAGATAGCCTATTGTTTCGATATTTATGACTCACCCTGTATATATTTCGTGTGTATAATTTCTCAATTTATAGGGAAATAACAACTTTGCTGTAATAGTGCTATTTTAATTGATCCAAATAAATGTTTTGTGTTTACAATTATATAATAGGGTAACATCCCCAGTAATTGGAACATTAAGAATTTGTCTTTAAACTTACTTCAATTTTCATTACAAAGAAATACGATATTTACTTGGAAATATTTTTAAATCAAAGAATGCATATCTGTGCATCTCTTTTGCCTACTAAAAGCAAAAAAAGTTGAAAAGTATTTTTATAAAAATATATTTATAAAAAGTTGCTGAAATCACCAGTAATTAGCACCTAGAGCACCAATGTACGACATATTGTGATCCAGTAATTGGCACATGTTTATATTAAAAAAAAAATTACATTTTGCATTGGGTTTAATCGTTTTAAATGAATTTACTGTAGATTAAAATGCCATATTTTAGGTTTTTGAGAGTAAGAAATCAGCATATTAGTCTGAAATATGAACATTTTAAAACAATACAATATACTTATATTAATACCCAGTAATTGTCATGCTGTCTCCAGTAATTGTCATATGAAGTTTTAATGGATTCCAATTACTGATAATATTTCATATTTTCAAATAAAAGCAAATGATAAACAAAATTAGTCTATAACTTTAAAAGTACTTCCAAAATAAGTGGTTTAATCTCAAGTTCCTTGCGAATTTCTGGTAATTGGAATAGGTGCCAATTACTTGGAACTAGCAAAATTAAAGGACCATTAATTGGTATCTATCATTAATTCAGAAATCCAAATATTTGTGTCGAAAATACTTTTACACAATTAAAGTAACCCTTTTTTAACTAAACAAAACTGTTGTCAATTAAAATTTAAAATATATTATAAATCAGATAATAATGAATTGAAAAGCAAACCTTCCTTAAGCCAAAGAAAAAGCATTTGCAACAAAAATGGCTAATTTGATACAAGTCACAATTGTTTCTCTTTCCTAGGCTCTATTGTCATCTAGTAGCATAAATCAAAGCTATAATCTTTAACGTAAATGAGCATATAACTGGTGTATGGTCTTGCATTTTTAAAAGACTGCCTATAAATCTTATTTTAGGACATATTTGTAGGATGTGCCAATCACTGGTGCATGCCAATTACTGGGGATGTTACCCTACTTAAGTATTTTAAACTAAGAAGCACAGTGTTTTAGTTGCAGTGATCAATAAAATAACCCTATTTATAAACTTATTCTTCACCTACTGACAATGTCAAAGGTACATCAATCACCATACTGACAATACACCGTTAAGCTTTAAGGGTGTATTTCGATTCAAACAGATTTTTTCCGATTTATTTTTAAATTAATTTTTGCTTTCAAATGCATCAAACTAGTAAACTGTCTTATTTAGAAAGTACACAAGGTGCCGTGATTGTCAATTCTTTGATAAATGCAAAACATATTGCAAAAGAAGCAATCAAAAACGGTATTTTGAACCGATTTTTCTGAAGCGGGAGATTTGTGAATGCAAAAACGGATCATACTGAGAGGGTAATTGTTTATAAATCAAATTCTAATGAATTGAGCATAAAATGACATCACACGGCACCTTATTTCGACAGCTCTTCAAAAATCCCCTCAACAAGTTTCATATTTCTACTTTTAAAAATGTATCTTAAATTGCATCGGAAAATTTCGAGCTGTTGAAGGTTGAAAAGCGTTTTTGCGAATACACCCTTAAAGTATTTTAAACTAAGAAGTACAGTTTTTTAGTTGCAGTGATCAATAAAATAACCCTGTTTAAAAACTTATACTTCACCTACTGACAGTGTCCTCTTTTCCTTAAGCTTTAAAAAGAAACAAAATGGCCTTCTTTGATCTATCATACTACTAAGTAAAGACTTTGATCTAATTAATACGATATCTGTGGCTATAGCTCCGTCCCTCCCTAATGAGTTAATCGGAGTCTCTCCGTCATCTCTGTCAGCGCCCGATCCAAAATTGATGAATCGGGTGGCTGCTCCCAATTCTCGCTTATCGTCGATCCACTCGCGAGCCGTATTAGACAATTGTGGCTCATAATAAGCGGACAATCAATGCTCGTCAATTAAACTGGAGTGATTGCACCGCGTTAACTTAATTGAGGCGCTAGTGCAAGCGTAATTATTCCGATAGGCATGTATCTATTTTGCGTTTATACAGAGTGCTGTGCTAATCGATCTAAGAAATGACGATGGAGTTTTTCTTCGTAGCTTCTTATATGTGAGATATTTCCTTATATTTTACTGTGCTTTGGGCATTTATATATGTAGAATTTTATAATATGTATTCAAGCGATCGCAAAAATTGGAAGAAATTTGATGAGTTGGATTTTAAAATGAATTGCAAGATAAACATTGGTTAAATATTATGTTTTATGTAATAAAATTTACTATGTTTATATGATAATAAAAAACAAGAACTAATTGGGAAACAAATAATAATAATAATAATAATAATAATAAAATAAATAAATAAAATAAATAAATAAATAAACTTTTCAACCAAAAATTGAACCGACTTCAAAAACTACTGCAAAGTGAAAAATAATTTTTTTAGATAATAGTAAATAAGAAATTAAATTAAGAGCGTAGTATTTAAAATGTGTATTATTATATTTATGTGCATTAATTTGATTTTTTGGAGTCGGTGCCAACCAAGCCAAGTTACATGTAATTTTCAGTAGCCACATCCAAGTATTTACAAGTTTTTTTACGATTTAATATTTAGTTAAAAAATTTAACGTTATTCTTTTACGATTTGCATTGGATACTTAATTTTAACTTTGAAATTGGCTTGGTTGGCACCGACTCCAAAAAATCAAATTAATGTACATAAATATAATAATACGCATGGTAAATACTACGCTTTTAATTTAATTTCTTATTACTATTATCTAAAAAAATTATTTTTCACTTTGCAGTACTTTTTGAAGTCGGTTCAATTTTTGGTAGAAAAGTTTATTTTTCTCTTTTTAGTTAAAAGTTGTGAATTTTTGAAAGCGGTTAATAAAAATTATAATACGAAAATAAATATTGTAAATTATACATGTATGTCAGGAGGGGGTTCGAACCTACGCTCTCTTTCGAGGACCAGAACTTAAATCCGAAGCCTTAGACCGTACGGAAATCTGACTGCACTCCACTCGGCGAGCTTATTCAACGTCCACGTCACTTTTAATTTGCAAGAAATTCCTAATTTTATTAGTTTTTGCTTAATTACTAGAAAAGTACTGAACCAATTTCGATAAAATAGAAGTGGTACCAATTCGAGTAATCTCTTTAATTTAACACAAAAACCAAATTAATCGGTTGGATAGTTTCGGAGTAATCAGTGAACATACATAAAAAATACATATATATATATACATACGCATCGATTTGATAACCTCCGCTTTCTTTTTTGTAGTTGGTTAATAAAAATTATAATACGGAAAAAATATTGTAAATTGTACATGGATGTAAATTATGTCAGGAGTGGGATTCGAACCCAAGCCCCTTTTGAGATCCAAAGCTTAAATCTGCTACCCTAGACTACTCGGCGCTTCTGACTACACTGCATTCGGCAAGCTTCTTCAACGCCCGTGTTACTTTTAATTTGAGAGAAATCACTAACTTTATTAGTTTTTTTTCTAGTTACTGAAAAAGTACGGAACCAATTTCGATGAAATGGAAGTGGTACTGATTCGAGAGTAACTTCTTTCATTTAACACAAAAATCAAATTAATCGGTTGAATGGTTTCGCAGTAATCGGTGAACATACAGAGAAAAAAAAATACATACGCGTCGAATTGATAACCTCCTCCTCCTTTTTCTGAAGTCGGTTAAAAATCATAATACGGAAAAGGTTATTGTACACACGTATGTCAGGAGCGGGGTTCGAACCCACCATTTTATTCGAGAACCAGAGTTTAAATCAGGCGCCTTAGACCGCTCGGCCATCCTGACTGTAATTATTTCTGCGAACTTATTCAACGTCAATTTTACTTTTAATTTTCGAGAAATCACTAATTTTATTAGTTTTTGCCTGATTACTAAAAAAGTACTTAACCAATTTCGATGAAATGGAAGTGGTACCAATTCGAGAGTAACCTCTTTCATTTAACACAAATAATACTTTAATCGGTTGGACAGTGTCAGGTTCCTAGAAGACATCTGCCCTGAATTAGAAAGGAATAACATTTCCTTATCTGAATATTTTATGTATTGTGGGTTGTGTATCCGTGAAGCTCGAAATACCTTTCTTTCTTTTCTATAATAACGAGTGACAGATGTTGACACAGGTGTGCAGATGACGCACTCGTTGATGAATGAAAGTGATGGCCGCGGGGCGTGCCTCAGCTGTCATCTAGCTATTGGAGTGATGTGTAAACAGGAGATGTCATGACTCAAGGTTGGAGTGCGGGATGGAACCAATGGATGAGCTCTAAGGAGTCCTGCATGGGGGAAGGAAGATCTCTGACAAGGTCAACTCTGGACAGAGAGGTTGAACAGTTCTCGCTTGGCGTTGAGACCGATAGGTCGCTCAGGATTTGTGGTCCTGTTGGATAGTGTATATTTTGAGCGTGGGACAAGGCGTCCCGGTGGATAGTGTTATAGGCCGAGAAGTGAGGCCTAGTACCCTTGTGTATTGAGATTCTGCAGTAATCTCTGATAAAGCGTATCTAACGTGCGTTGAGTGTGAGGAAGAGAGTGTAAGTTGAACGGTACACAACCAACGTTTATTGTAGTTAATTTAATGTTGAACCGGATCATCTATATCCGAGTTGTAATTGTAGATAGTTGTAAATATTGTTTCTTGTGTACATATCTATAGCTTAAATAAACCGTTAGTTCAGTTCATTAACAGCGTCAGTGTTATTTTACCCAATCCTCACAGCAGGTGACCGATATCACCCATTAATATCGGTGGTGGCAGCTAAAACTACCTAGGACATTCTTCGAAGTTTTGCGTACTGAGAGGAGCGTCCGACAAATTGTTGGCAGCGTCGAGATAGAATCGCCTGAAACCAGTGACCAGCGAGCCGTGTTGCAGTCTGTTAATGCCAGAGTATCCAGTGGAATTCTTGTGTGGTCGTGCCATATCGTCGAGTATGTGCTAAAGCATCGTGCCGGATCGTCGATTGTATGCTAAAGTGTCGTGCCGTATCGTCGAATGTGTGTAAAGTGTCGTGCCGTAGCGTCGAATGTGTGTAAAGTGTTGTGCCGTATCGTCGAGTATGTGCTAAAGTATCGTGCCGGATCGTCGAGTGTGTGATAAAGTATCGTGCCATATCGTCTAGTGTGGACTAAAGTGTTGTGCGTATCTTTATTAGAAAGAACTAAACTGAACTGTGTTGTGCCTGATTATCGCTACATCGTGGAGCTATCTGTGAATAGAAGAGTACCCCACCAAATAAAGTATAAGGTAAGGTGTTTTGATCATTCATTTCTTCTGACATCTCGAACCAAATTGTATTGTTGTATAATTAATAGTAATTTAAGTAAATTGTATAGGTAATTTATGTGCAATGAAATAATTGTGTTCAGATAGGTGTAAAGAATTAGTAACCATATTGCTATTGTTTTAAAGAAAGGTCATAATAATTTGAGATGATAATGATATGCTATTTATAATGATATTAGTGAACTAAATTAATGAATTAAATCTAAATTATTGTTAAAGTAATTGTTAAATGAAGCAATAATGTTTAAATTTTAAGAGTTGCATTATCAAAATTCGAAGCAAATGAAAATTTTAATTGGCCAATACTAGTGAGGAAAAAAAAAAAAAGGCTCAAAAGAGAGCCATAGTGAAAAAAAAGGAACAAAAGAGAGCCATAGTGAAAAAAAAAAGGCTCAAAAGAGAGCCATAGTGAGTAAAAATAAAAGTAAAAATTTTCAGTATATTTGTTTTAAGTGTAAGAACCAGTATTGAGTTCGGAAATATTTTATGAGGATAATTGTAGAAATTTATGTAGGCATGTGTTTCAATTTTTCTTTATGTGGATTTTTTGATTGACATCAATACTTCTATTCAATTTCAACGTATCAGTGTTATTATATAAATTGTATGTTGTTATCTAAGTGTATATATTGGAATCTATATTGCCTAGCAGTCAAATCGAATTATTGTTTTACTTTTTTGTTTTATTGGAAGTAAATTGTGTGATATCAATGGTTGAGGAAAATTAGAGTATTCAGTAGGTTAATTAGAAATGAAATGTATTGATTATCTGAAGGGTATTAATTAGTTTAATAAGTGGAGAAATATCTGTACTAAGTTAGAAATTTCGGAAATATTAAGTTGGTAGGTTTAACTATTCTTGTGGGGTGGTAATAACAATCGGTGAAGGTATGGCTTTCTTATTGAAACTAAAAAAGGTTGATCTTCAGGTGATAGCTGAAGAATTGGGTGTTGAATTCACGGAAGATGATACCAGAATTCAGCTTAAGAAAAAGATAATGGACAGTGATGAGTATGACGAGGGGGTTATTAAGGAATTATCTGACGCTATTGTTGCAGAACGATTAGAACAAGAAAAATTAGAACGCGAAAAGTTAGAAAAACAGGAAAGGTTAGAGCGTGAAGAAAAACAGGAAAAATTGGAGCAGGAAAAGTTAGAAATGGAAAAATTAAGAATGGAACATGAATTAGAAATGGAGAAACTAAGGGTGCAAGGATCGGCAAATAATTTCAATGGGTCTAGGGAATCTAATAATGAAAGTAACATAGAAAAATTGATCAAAAGTGTTAAAACTCTATCTATCAAAGTACCAGAAGGGACTGAGGGATGGAATTTATTTTTTAACAGCTTAGAAAGGGCATTCAAAACTAAAAATGTACCGGAAAACCAGCAGGCCGAAATTCTACTAAATATGTTAGGAGATAAGGCGGATAATTTGTTAATTTATACCACTACGGAACAAATGGAGAATTATGAGGAGTTAAAGGAGTTAGTTCTAAGGGAACATGAGCCGACCCCGAAGGCATGTTTAGAAAATTTCCGGAAAGCTAGGAGAAATCCGAACGAAACCCATGTATTATTTGTATCGCGTTTAATAGCTACGTGGGAAAATTATTGTAAAATTAGAGGTGCGAACACTTATGAAAAGGTCAACCAGTTAATAGTTACTGATAAGCTAATGAGTACGCTAGATGAGGATACTGCAGCATATATTAGTTTAACTCATCAGGGTAAATGGTTAGAAGCTCCTAAAATTGCTAAAGAGTGTGATAATTATTTTGATGCTAAACATAAGTCTTATGCGGTTACGCATAAAAGCTTTAAAGGTAAAGATAAGTACATAAACAATGAAAAAATGAGACCGAGGGAGGATAATAAATTTAGTGGTAGTTGGAGGCAAAATGGTAGTAATGAGTGTAATTCTTTTCCGGATAGGAAAACAGAGTTTAAGAAGACGAATAATGCTTCAGGGCCTAAATGTTTTAAGTGTGGTTTGAGAGGTCATTACCAACGTTTTTGTAATAAAGTGGGTAATGAGGGAACTAATAATGGCAATAAAGGGCGAGACCAGAAAGCAGGTGTTCATAAGATTATGGTGAAAGAAAATCAAGAGTTACCTAATGGGGCTATTGTGGCTAGAACATCGGCAAAGGCCGAGCAGAAAACTAATGTTATTGGTGAGAAATTAAATAAACTTGAGAAAATTGAAGTTAGTGTTAATGGGCAAAAAGCAAAGGGATTGGTTGATTCTGGATGTGAGATTAGTGTTGTTCATAAAGATTTAGTACCGGAAGAGAAATTAAAGGGAGCGGGTAGTATTTATTTACAAGGGTTATTTGGTGAAGCTGTTAAATCACCGTTAGTTAAACTACCGCTAGCTATTCCGCAATTCGGGCAAACTAATATTATTCATCAGGAAGTACTTTGCGCAGTAACTGATAATATTAATGAGCAAGTAATTTTACATCCCGAGGTGATTAATGAGTTGTCAGGTGTCAATCTTGAGGAGCCATTGATAGAGTCCGAAGAATTAAAAAGTTCCGAAATTATTATTGATAACTCGAATGAAAAGGAAGATGTAAGTAACGATAGCTGTAATGTTTACGTAATAGACGCGAGATCGCAAAATGTACAAAGTCAGGATCCAGAAAAAACTGAAACGGAGGAAAATAATGAATCTATTGTTAGTAACTCAGATATGTTTAAGAAATCCCAGTTGGAATGTAAAGAATTAGAGAAAGCTTGGGAATTAGCTAAAAAGGAAAAAGGGGATTATTATATTGTAAACGGATTATTGTATCATAAAGAGAAATTGTTAGGCGAAACTATAGCGCAATTAGTAGTACCCAAGATAAGAAGGGAAGAAATCTTAAAATTAGCGCATTCATCGGTATTTGGAGGGCATCATGCAGCCAAGAAAACGTTGCAGAGAATAAGGTATTCTTTTTATTGGGAGGGAATGGCAAAAGAAGCTAAACAGTTTTGTGAATCATGTTTAGAGTGCCAATTGACTAGAGGGGTTAAAGTAAATGATAGAGTTCCTATTTCCCCAGTGTCGCGGCCGGAACTTCCATTTCAGGTTGTTAATGTTGATTTAATTGGGCCTATTGATCCTAAAAGTTCACAAGGGCATCGGTATATACTGACTTTAATTGATCAGCATACCAGATGGGCGGATGCGATCCCTCTAAAAAGTTTAACTGCTAAAACCGCGTGTGAGGCGTTACTTCAAATATTTATGAGAACAGGAATTCCTAATGTAATTGCCTGCGACAATGGAACCAATTTTACTGCCTACTTAACGAAAGAATTTGAGAAAAGGTTAGGTGCTAGTCCAAGATTTTCGACTCCACAGTATCCACAGTCCAACGGACTTGTGGAACGATTTAATCAGACTCTTAAACGTATGCTACATCATACGATTAGGGAAGAAGGAAAAAATGGCATGAACAAATACCATTTATATTATGGGCGTATAGGGAAGTCCCAAATTCTACGACGGGAATCGCACCTTTCCAGTTATTATATGGTAGAGCGCCGGAGGGACCGTTATCGATTCTTAAGTCGTCATGGGCAGGAGAAAATAAGGGAGCGCAGTTAGATACTACGCCGATTCATGAGTACTTGGATAAACTTAAGAACCGCTTAGAAAGAGCCGCAAATGAGGCAAAATTGTCGTCTGAGGTTCAACAAAATAGAATGACGTATCATTATAATTTAAGGTCAAAAGAAAAAACGTTTGAGGTAGGCGATAAAGTTATACTGTTAATCCCCGATTCGACTAATAAGTTATATTCTAGGTGGCAAGGGCCGGCAACTATTGTAGAAAAACGAAACCAGCATTCGTTTATTGTTGAGTTAGCCGACGGGAGTAGGAAGCATGTGCACCAAAATAAGATAAGAGAATTTATCGCTAAATGTAATATAGTTAATATTGTTTTCGAAGGTGATGAGGAATTTGGAGAAGTTGGGGAAATTCCTATTTTGAACCAGGATCAAGAGATAGAACGGGATATTGAGAGGTTTGAAATAAAAGGGCTATCTAATAGTCAAGTCAAAGATTTAAAGTCCATTTTGAGGGAAAATAAAGAAGTGTTTATGGGTCCTGTACGACCAGCGGAAGTAGGGGAACATCGTATTGATCTGAAACCGGGTGTAGAAAGGAAAAAACCCAAGTTATATAGCGTGCCGGTAGCTTATAAAGAGGAAGTGGATAGGCAGATTCAGGAGTTATTAGAATTAAATCTAATCGAACCGTCGAATGCTGAAATTAGCCATCCAATTGTTTGCGTTGCGAAAAAAGATGCAACTGTCAGAATGTGTATTGATTACAGAGCTTTAAATTCTGTAACGCAGGTTCCCACCTTCCCGATGAAAGATTCCCAAGAAATTATGTATACCGCAGGGGCGGCTAAATATTTATCTTCAATAGATTTATTGAGGGGTTATTGGCAAATTAAAATGGCTGAGGATTGTAAACCTCTGACAGCTTTTACGACGCATAACGGAACTTATCAGTGGCGTACAATGCCTTTTGGATTATCAGGGGCTGCTGCTACGTTTCAAAAAGACATGAATGAGGTTCTCCAAGGTCATCGGAGGTATGCAGAAGCATATATTGATGATGTCATCATTTTCTCCGATACCTGGGAAGAGCATTGTGAGCATGTCAGGGCTGTCATTGAAGAGTTGAAAAATAGAAATTTTACGATTAGACTAGACAAATGTAAATTTGGAGAGAAATTGACTAAGTTTTTAGGTCATGTTATTGGGGGTGGAACTCATGCACCTGATGAGGAGAAAATCGGAGCAATAAGGGACTTAAAGAGACCAAAGACTAAAAAGGAAGTTAGATCAGTTTTGGGATTAATGGGATTCTACCGATCTTATATTCCAAATTATGCTGAGATAGCTATACCTTTAACCGAATTAACCAAAGGAAATGTCAAAAATACTGTACCATGGGATGAAAGGGCAGAAAAAGCATTTAATACTCTTAAAGATGAGTTGTGTAAAGTGACGAGTTTGGCTACACCTATCGTAGGCCGGGAATATCAGCTTCACGCCGATGCTTCCGACCTTGCAGTAGGATGTTGTCTTACTCAAAAAGATGAAAAAGGTCAGTTTAAACCTATAGCTTTTGCCAGTCAGAAATTGTCAGGGGTTCAGCGTGCTTGGCCGAGTATAGAGAAAGAGGCTTGGAGTGTTCTCTTCGGGTTGCGGAAGTTTGAAAAGTGGACTTATGGATCTCAAATTGAGGTCATTACCGATCATAATCCATTAAAATTTCTCACGGAAACAACCCCAAGGTCGCCCAAACTCACTAGGTGGGCTCTAGCCTTGCAACGCTGGAACCTGAGCATTTCTCATCGTCCCGGAGTTCAACATTTGAATGCTGATGCAATTTCGAGGCTACAGAGAAAGAGCTGGGAAGAACAACCAGTTACTAGCCCATCAGTATCAATGTCAAAATAGTAGACAACCTTAAAGGATGTCATCACATGTCGAATTTTTTTTTGTGTGTGTGTAAATATTTTTTTTTAAGTTTTGTGTTTATAATAGTAAATTAGCATGTGTATTGTTTATGCAATAGTAGTATTAGTATAAGGTTCAGTAGAGATGTCAGTAGAGAATGTTCAGACACCTGAAAATGCCTATGTAATATTTAGAATGAAGAAATCTGCAAAGAGACTATTGAACTCTTCCGTAATATTATTATATGTTTGGGGAAAATTAGACCCTAAGAGGCATATTTTCCGCTAAGGTGGGGGGTGTCAGGTTCCTAGAAGACATCTGCCCTGAATTAGAAAGGAATAACATTTCCTTATCTGAATATTTTATGTATTGTGGGTTGTGTATCCTTGAAGCTCGAAATACCTTTCTTTCTTTTCTATAATAACGAGTGACAGATGTTGACACAGGTGTGCAGATGACGCACTCGTTGATGAATGAAGGTGATGGCCGCGGGGCGTGCCTCAGCTGTCATCTAGCTATTGGAGTGATGTGTAAACAGGAGATGTCATGACTCAAGGTTGGAGTGCGGGATGGAACCAATGGATGAGCTCTAAGGAGTCCTGCATGGGGGAAGGAAGATCTCTGACAAGGTCAACTCTGGACAGAGAGGTTGAACAGTTCTCGCTTGGCGTTGAGACCGATAGGTCGCTCAGGATTTGTGGTCCTGTTGGATAGTGTATATTTTGAGCGTGGGACAAGGCGTCCCGGTGGATAGTGTTATAGGCCGAGAAGTGAGGCCTAGTACCCTTGTGTATTGAGATTCTGCAGTAATCTCTGATAAAGCGTATCTAACGTGCGTTGAGGGTGAGGAAGAGAGTGTAAGTTGAACGGTACACAACCAACGTTTATTGTAGTTAATTTAATGTTGAACCGGATCATCTATATCCGAGTTGTAATTGTAGATAGTTGTAAATATTGTTTCTTGTGTACATATCTATAGCTTAAATAAACCGTTAGTTCAGTTCATTAACAGCGTCAGTGTTATTTTACCCAATCCTCACAGCAGGTGACCGATATCACCCATTAATATCGGTGGTGGCAGCTAAAACTACCTAGGACATTCTTCGAAGTTTTGCGGACTGAGAGGAGCGTCCGACAGACAGTTTCGGTGTATTCGGTGAACATGTATAAAAAAATACATACGCGTCGAATTGATGATAACCTCCTCTCCTTTTTTTTAAGTCAGTTAAAAAAAGTATAATACGAAAAAAAAAAAAACGCTGTATATCATACACGTACATCAAGAGTGGGGTTCGAACCCACGCTCTCTTTCGAGAACCAAAGAAATAATCAGCTGCCTTAGACCGCTAGGCTATCCTGACTGCAATCCACTCGGCGAGCTTATTCAAGGTCATGTTACTTTTCACAAGTCTATTATTTTAGTACTTCTTCACTGATAAAGTATTGAATCGATAAAAGATCTCTGATACCCTGTGCTAACGGTTAAATACAAAATATTCTTAATAGCAAAATTAGTATTTAATTTGTAAAATATATATACATAAATTATAATACAGAAAAAGTTATTGTATACATGTATGTCAGGAGTGGGGTTCGAACCCACACTCTTTTTTTCGAGAACCAGTGCTTAAATCTGCAGTCTTTGACCGCTCGGCCGTTTTGTCTGCACTCCATTCAGCGAACTTATTCAACAGTTTTAACTAGCGAAAAATCACTAATTATTTTAGTTTTTGTCTAATTACTAAAAAAGTACTGAACCAATTTCTATGAAACGGAAGTGGTACCAATTCGAGAACAAGCTCTTTCATTTAACACCAAAACCAAATTAATCGGTTGGATAGTTTCGAAGTAATCGGTGAAAATACATAATAATAAAAAAAAAATACATACGCGTCGAATTGATAACCTCCTCTCCTTTTTGGAAGTCGGTTAAAAATAAGATTAATGTGACAAGGTGTATTTGAAATCAGAATATATATATATATAACACCATTCATTGCAAAACAATATAAAAAAAATTTAAAAATAAATTGAAAGGAATACTTGGAATTTCCAAAACTATAGTAGATTCGTGACATCCCAAATACTATAGAACTGCAAATAAAGTGTGTGGTTTCATCTTCGCATCAGCCATGAGAAGCAAAATAATACGAAATCGGGGTTACGAACGCATATAAAACCAAAATAAAATTGAGAAAAGCATTAAAAATAAATCATAATTATCATTATTAAAATGGTTAGATAAGGGGGAAAATGTACCAGATACTATTGTTTAGCTATGTGAAAAGATGATAAAAATGAAAACCAAAGGGAAAAAATAATAAAAATAAAATTGAAATTAATTTCATTTAATTTTTCAATGCTAACCTAAACTCAATATCTTAATGTAAAATAGAAAAAGGAATAAAATTGATAATTAATGTATGCATTTTATACACTTAGAAATAATATTTTAGATATTGTCCAAATTGTTGAATGTTACATTCAACGTTAATAGACTAACGTTAACATAACACATAACGTTACTAACATAGACATAACGTAAATAGATTTAATTAATGTAATAATACAATTTTTCATACATAAGCGTTAATTCATATATATACGCATATATATTCCTTTGATTTCTGGATTACATGAAAAAAATGATCTTTTAATTTATTAACAACGAATACGAAACGCGTATAGAAACGACTTTCGATAATACTTTAACTATAATTGTTCCAAATAAATGATTTTTTTATATTAATCATGTAATACATAAAGTATTTTAAAACGATAAGTTACTCATCGTATTTATGTTATATGTCTTATTTTCTATTTATATTAATTATCTCTTATGTAAATATTGTGTTTAAATTACTATTACTAATTTATCAGAAATACAAAAAAGCACAACAATCCACCTTAATGCGCCTTCAGACTTTTTTTACAAAATCCCTCTTCTAGATATCTTCTGAGCTTATTATATTTAAACTTCTTATCATTTTAATAAAATTACGTTCTTTCCATTAATTTGCATAACATGTTTTGATTAATATTATTTTAATAACTTAATATTATTAATAATAGATATTTTTAATTAAAATAACAATTATATATATGGTTCCTATTATTAATCTCTTTACAATATATTCTTAACCGTATTCATCTCTTAAATGTTAGTGAAATGAGCTCTCACATTTGATTTTTTTTTTTTTTTTTCACCACATGTTGGCGTTTGTATATTGTAAGTTTTTCTCTTTTCTAAAATTTCTATTATTATTGGTCTAATATATGTCTTGTTTTTTCATTGACTTAAATTTTATGATTACGATTTATCGGGTAATTTAGAAATCATTTTTAGGATTATTCCTGATTTCTAATAAGAAATAAATCGTAATTCTAGTGTCTACTTGGTATTACCCTTGTAAACGAACCAAGTATCATTATTTCCAAAAATATTCGTATTTGTTCCTATATTGCTAACTCATCTTGTCTTGTTTAAGTTTGTTTTATATTGGGTTATTCTATATTAATTGTAGATGTTGAATAGTAGTATTGTATAATGGTTTTATAAATACACACACACCTATATATATATAATAGAACTTTTGGGAAAAAAGGGTTACAGTAAAAATACATTTTTCAGTGTTTCCGGCCGGATCTATTAACCTAATATTTTTTTTTTTTTTTGGCGACTGTTTTTTATTTCTTTTACGCCAAATAGCTAATGTTGCTCAAAAGCCAGCGAGAACCCTGTTCTTATGTAAATATTGTGTTTAAATTTTTATTATTATTCTATCAGAAATACAAAAAAGAACAACAACCCATCTTAATTTCTATATATATTTATATAATAGATATATTTAATCATTCCTATTTCAAAACCATGAAGTTAGTTATTCTTTTTCTGTTCTCATATTCAGATGTTCTCTGAAGAGAAAGAGATGTATGGTGGATTAAAATTATTATTATTGCTTTGATTTTACAGCAATATAAGAAAACAACCCACCTCACTTTCTAATTATCTTATCAGTCTGACTTAAGAACCATGAAGTTTGTCTTTCATTTCTTAATAAACAAGACAAAGCGTGGTTAACCTGAAGTGAAAGCTTTATTGCTTTCGCCGGTTTTCACGCCTGTTATAAGTCAATTTCCACTCAATTTCCCTTAAACTAACCTCACCTTCCAGATAATTTTCGGAGCGTGAATAATGCGGAATTTCACTACCGAGCGCGGCTGCGATTGAAACTGACCTCCCGGGAGTGACCAACATGATACCGGGGCCACACAAAGAGCGGTTGAAGAAAGGACCCAGTGACCGAAAAAGAAAAATTCGGGACAATGGATTATAAATAGTGGAACCACAAACCGTCATCTGAGGTTTAACGAGAAAGTGAGAAAAACCGCTTGACTTTTTACTGTTTCCCCTTAATAACGACTACATGACACCTGGGGTGCCTACCTGGCTACTGCTCTTTGTTATGACAAGTGTGCTTGGGATTATTATCGGCTTATAAAAGGAAAGCCGCTTTTTTCAATTTCTTAGAAAAAGAACGTAATTACTAACTTTTCCTTTCGTTAGTAAAAGCACGTTCTTGTTCGCGCACACGTGGTGTAGACTAGACCCCATCACCTTTTGGAATGAAGCTGTTATGGTGAAAAGTAGGAAGTCCAAACAAGCAGAAAAGAAGTTATCTCTCATAAGCTGACAGTTGATATATAGATGCTTTTTTAAAAGATAATTTTACTGCAGGTCAGCGACTATTGTAGCTCTGCAACGGGTACATAACTGACTTCAAGATTACCATAAAAATAAATTGTTGCAGGTTTTTAGAGGTGTGTTGGTAATGATTTTTTTATTAGTAGCCTCCTAAAAACTGATAAGGAAAGCACATAAAAGTTGAAATAAATCTCGTCATTGAAGCTTTTGTTAGTGGCAAATAGTTCTGAGAAAAATTTACTGAGAGTTGGTAATGACTGGACCATGGAAATATTCATTGGATGACTAGGTAAAAAAGCGTAATAAAGAAGTAGATTTCCGGATTTCAACAGATTTACGAATCCAGTGAGCTTTCATATTACTTTTAGTTGATTTTTATTGAATATGATGATTTATTACGCTTAGATTCATATTATCGTAAGAATCTTGCAATAAAGAATAAAACTCCTTTAATACATATAAAAATGTTGAGTACTTCTGAAAATTTATTTAAAAATTTATTACAGCAATCTATTCTCTGAATGTGACTTAAATTCTTATGGAGTAAAACTCCTTGAAATTCTTAAAGATGTTTTGTTAAACGCAGTGCAATAAAAGATGAATGAAAATAAAATTATTTTTGGGAAAGGAAATTAATGACCTCTTTAAAATGCTGGAATCGCATAAACGATTTTTTTCCTTTCTCTAGTTTTATTCATTTACAAAAAGAAAACTTTTTTGAAGTCTTTAAAAAAATTTGTAAAGTATGGTGCATATTGCAATAAAATAAGAAGGGTAAAAATGTTAAATAATGACATCAAACTAATCTCTAAAAAGATTTAACTGCACAAAGAAATTTTTTAGCACTTTATTAGTCTTTTCTTATCATGCTCTGCATGTATGTACTTTCCTTTTTGTTAGATAATTAACAAAAAATAACACATCTTCATGCACTTGATCACACGTGCTTTTGTGTGTGACACGTAAAAAACAATGTTTTTCATTTTTCTGACAATTGAATAAATTTGCTTTTAAACACGACCTATTGCTAATTACTTATTATGCAGTTAAGGTTATTTTATTATTGTGTAATTTTTAGAAACAGAATACCTATTTTGCTCACCAGGTTAGCAAACTAATAATACTTTTGTAATTACATTTAGTTGGTTTTTAATGTATTTCATGACTTACTGCACATAGGTTCGCGTTATCGTAAAGATATCGCAGTAACGGATAAAACATTAATGCATGGTAAAATTTTGAGTAGTACTTCTGAAAATATATTAAAATTTTTATGGCATCCATTCAGTTTTTGAGTATCACTTTAAAACATGCAGGAATGAAAGTTGTTGAAATTCTTAATGATGTTTTGTTAAACATCATGCATGTTGCAATAAAATATGAATAAAAATAAAACTATTGCAGAGGAAAAGATATTTAGAAGGATTCTGTAACAGTCTTTTGTTCAATAAATTTGTAGTAAGAATATTCACAATAAAATAAAAAATCACAAACATAATCTTGCAACAACACAACGACAGGCTTTAATGGATTCGCGACTCACAAAAATATAATTTCCTCTGTTAACATGATTTGGAATCGAACTTTTTTCTTCTTCATTTTCTCTTAAATAAATTACATCTTGAGTTTTAGGCAATAATTGTCTCAGATCGGTAATGTTTTAATTTTTTGTATTGTTTGTTGCGTCTGAAAATTTAGTTCAAAACACCACTTTTGAAAAAAAAAAAATCTAAAAAATCCTCTGTTTTTACCAAAAAGCGTACAAATAGCCCGATCACAAAGTTTTTTAGCCCCCACCACAACATTTGTTAACAAAAATGAATAAAACAATCAAAGATGTTACTTTGCAAGTCAGCCTGCCGTTCCTCCTTCGCTCAACATACTTCAATTTAAATTTTTATTATTATTTTTTTTTCCATTTTCTGTTAAATAATTACATCTTGAGTTGTTGGTGATTATTCTCTCAAACCGGTAGTTTTTCCTTTTGTGCGATGTTATGTGGAAAAACTTAGTCAAAATACCAGTTTTTATATAATTTTCTGTAAAATCCTCTGTTTTTACCAAAAAACGTAAAAACAGCCCGATTAGAAAGTTTTTAAATAAGAGCACCTTCCACTTTGATGCATTTTAAAACAAAAATTATTAAAACAACACTGTAAAAAAATTTAATAATAATAATAATAATATGTAATTTTACGAAGTAGAACGTATATTTGGAAAATGCATATTTTCAAAGACTAAAATTTTAGACTTATAAATAAATTCTATATTTGGAAAAAAAAAAAAAAAAAAAAAAAAAAAAAAAAAAAAAAAAGGCGGCTTCCTTGGGTATTTTTTTCTCAGAAAAGCAGTGGGACTTACAAGGAAGGTCTCCATACGGGCAAACTCAGAAAATTCTGAAAAAATTACAGAATGTTCTTCTCATGTGGATATAATGTTTGTAAAAATCCCTGTCGGCTTGGCCTATAGGCGGAGGTAGATTTCGAAGAGTGCTCATTTCAACAACAATAAATAAAATATGATTAGAGATAAATCCAGTTTAATAACTTTATTTGGCCGCTTTTGAAAAAAAATTTATTTTTATGCAAGAATTGGTTTTTATCAAAATCATCTTAAGCGAAATTCGGCTCAAATGCCCATTTCGACAACATATTTTGAAATATATTCTGACTTTATTATTAAAAAATCGACCAATACATATATTATATAGTTCCTAAATAACAAAAAACTGTCAATTGAATGCTTTTGAGAGCAAAATCGAATTTGAAAAGGAGTTATAAAATAACCAATTTGTTATTTGGATACATCCTCAATTCTTAAATCATGATAGCTTTGGGAAATTTTGTGCGAAGCGCCCGATTTGACAGCTTTAAAATCATATATATTTAAGCTTTATCAAAAGACTGACCAATACGGCATATTACACAGTTCCTAAATAACAAATATCTGTCAATTGAATGCGTTTGGAAGCAAAATTGAATTGAAAAATCAATCATAAAATAACCAATTTGTTATTTGAATACATCCTCAATTCTTAAATCATGATCGCTTTGGGAAAGTTTGTGCGAAGTGCCTACTTTGACAGCCTTTTTAAAAAATATATTTTTAAAAAATACATTTATCAAAAAATTGACGAATCCGCACATTATATAGTTCCTAAATAAAAATATATACTGTCAACTGAATGCGTTTGAGAGCAAAATTGAATTTAAAAATGAGCCATAAAATAACCAATTTGTTATTTGAATACATCCACCATTCTTTCATCATGGACACTTTGGGATATTTTTTGTTGCGAAGTACCTACTTTGCCAGCTTTTTAAAAATATATATTTAGCCTTTATCAAAAAATTGATGAATACGCACATTATATAGTTTCTAAATAACAAAAAACTGACAATTAAATGCGTTTGAGAGCAAAATTGGATTTAAAAAGGAGTCATAAAATAACCAATTTGTTATTTGAATACATCCTCAATTCTTAATCATAATCGCTTTGGAAAATTTTGTGCGAAGTGCGCATTTTGATAGCCTTTTTTGAAATATATTCTGCCTTTATCAAAAAACTGGCCAATCCATCCCACTATATAGTTCCTAAATAAGAGGACCTGTAAATTGGATGTGTTTGAGAACAAAAACCGATTTAAAAATGACTCGGAAAAAACGCAATTTGTTATACTTACTCAATTTTTCTATCACTATTACTTCGGGAAATTCTGTTCAAAATGCTGTTTTTGGCAGCCTTTTTTGAAATATATTCTGCCTTTATCAAAACACTGGCTTATACTTCACATTATATAGTTCCTAAATAAGAGGATTTGCCATTTGGATGCGTTTAAAATCAAAAATTAATTTAAAAATGAGTCAGAATATAAGCAGTTTGGATTTGAGGTTTTTTTCTCCAACTTCTATTTTTGTTTAATTTATTTTTGCTAGAATTGTTCCTACGAAAACCTTGTTACTATAAAAGTTGTAGATATTATTGAGAAGATGTAACATTAATTATATTTGATTGCTTAAGAAATGAGTAAGTTATGGATTTTTTCTTTTTCCTCCCCCCTTTTTCTTTTCGTTTTTAATTTTTTTCATCGGTAAAAGTTGGTCCTATCAAAAACTTGTAAATACAAAAGTTTTAGATAATGTTGAGTACATTTATAATAAAATTAGTTGGATTTGATATCTTGAGAATTGACGAAGTTATGATTTTTTTTTCTTCCAAAAACCCAGTTTTTTTCGCCCCTTGAGCCCATTTTTAACTTTACCAAAACTCTGTCATGCATAAACTTTTAGCCTATTTTTAAGAAGTAATATAATCTTTAAACTGATTCGATATCTATTTTATTTAAGAAGTTATCGCGTTTTTTCGGTTTTCACAAAAACCCTCCTTATTTCCACCCCGTAGGTCCGATTTTGCCCATTAACGAACTCAACCGAGGTTTTATGCTTCTTGATTTTATGCAAAAGTTTGAAGAAGATCTGAGCATAATTATAGAAGTTATCGTGTCTAGAAGAAAGTGATATACACCGATAGATAGATAGATAGATAGATAGATAGATAAACTTTTTTACTGATGGTAGTTTTGGGGTCTAGGAGTCATGATCGGTGTAGATCTGCAAAAATTTTTCAGAAATTCCAACATGGGAGAGAATGCAATAGGTAGTATTTCATACGAAATCTACCTAAAAAAAATTTTTGACGGAACCCCGATAGAATGTTCGTAAAAAAATAATGAACATTTCTTTTATTTGGCGATTTATCATCAGTTGGCGACAAAATAAAATTTCAAAAAACATTTTTTTATGTCAAATTCTTTTTAAGGTAAAAATGTTTCATCTTGAACTTGTTTAAAGAAATTTTATTTATATAACGTTAGTTTTGTCAGCTTTAGTTTGTTTTAACTATATTTTTGTCATAATGTATTTAGAATGAAAATTAACTGTGAAATTTTATGAATTAAAATAAAATTTAATTAAAATTCTTTCAATCTCAAAATTAACTCCAATCTAATTGAGCTCTGTCGATTCAATTTCGTTGCTATGAAAACAAAAACATCTCCGATATTGAAATGCATTACTGCAGCATTCTTCATCTGGCCTTTATTTTGTTATACGCTTAAATATATGAAAACATACTTTTCAATATGAAAGCATTTTTTATATAAGAGATTATTTTGAAAGTGATAAATTAATTAAAATTGTTTCAATCTCAAATTAACTCCAATCTAATTGAGCTCTGTCGATTCAATTTCGTTGCTATGGAAAGAAAAACATCTCTAATATTGAAATGCATTACTACAGCATTCTTCATCTGGCCTTTATTTTGTTATACGCTTAAATATATGAAAACATACTTTTCAATATGAAAGTATTTTTTATATAAGAGATTATTTTGAAATTGATAAAATTAAATAACTGCAGCAAAAGCAACAGAAATATGTAACATAAAATACATCTATGTGTCAAACTCTCTCATTATTCAAATTAAAATTCATTAAATACTATTTACACGTATTCTAAAATTTAACTGACAAGAAGTTTTCAGGTGCATTAAAATCGTTTGCTTTTGGCAAGGGAAAAAGCAGCTCTCCAAATCGCGTGACGCTTTCGTCTTTTCGCGCCAAATACTCGAAAGAATTTTATTATTTTTACTGAGTTTCTTCAGTGATTCCGCCACTAAATTTGACTGATCCTTTATTACATACATGAGTAGTTTTATCAGTATTTTTTATCAATAAATTCTGAGTATGCCCAGTATGGAGACCTTCCTTGTTAGTCTTGTGCGAGATGGTGCTAATTTTTTTTCTCATTTTACACGAACTTCACTGAACCAGATTGATATGTATCTTAAGAAGTATTAGATAATTACCATTACAAACACTCAATTATGATGTGTATTTTGCAACTGATAAGAAAAGACAGACAACACATTGCTTTCTTATTTCAAAATATTTTTCACTAAAATAGTTTAATTTTTACTATATTTCAGCCAATCTTGTTCTGATGAGTCTAAATATGAAATTTCCGATGGGATGGGGTGTTTCAACAACGAAAGCACTCCAATTTCTTATTAAGGGTGTATTCGAAAAAACGCCTTTCCACCTTCAGCAGCTCGAAATTTTCCGATACAATTTCAGACTCATTTTTAAAAGTAGAAACATGAAACTTGCTGAGGGGATTTTGAAAGAGACGTTACAAGGTGCCGTGTGATGTCATTTTACGCTCCATTCATTAGAATTTGATTTATGAACAATTATCTTCTCAGTATGACGCTTTTTTTCGTTCCCAAATCTCCCGCTAGGGGAAAATCTGTTCAAAATGCCGTTTTTGATTGCTTTTTTTGCACTATTTTCTACATTTATCAAAGAATCGACATTTACGGCACCTTGAGTAGTTTCTAAATAAGAGAATCTGCGATTTTGATGAGTTCGAGAGCAAAAGTGAATTTAAAAAAAATCGGAAAATAAGCAGTTTGAATCGAAATACACCCTTAAAAGTTTGAAATTAGGAAGAAAAGATTTCTGGGAGATGCGAATCTTAATAATTTTCAGATTAGTTCCTTCCTAGGGACTTAATGAACTTGGAAGATAAGTTAATGTCTTGTGCGAGTTAATGGCTAATATTTTTCTCTAATACATTAATAGCTTACAATAGTCCAAATTACAACAGCAATTTAAAATGTTCTTTCAATCAGCTTACCATTCCTCCATCAACTGAGCATTCCTCCCCAATCAGTTCCATCGAAACGGCCTCGAAATCAATACAACCATTTCTAGCAATCATTTCGCCAAACGTTTCCTTTCTCTCTCGCTCTTTTTTTCCGAAAGCTTTAAACACCATTAGCATATAAAAATAACTCATCATGTGAGAAATTTCTGCATAAGTTCGGGCAAAATTAGGCATCTGAACGATGTTCATTATGAACGCTGAAAAAAGAAAAAATATATATATTAGAAAGTGACGGAAAAAGGGAAGGAAAAAAAATTAAGAGCTGGGGAGGGGAGAGGGAATATCTCATCTTCCCTTCTCATTCCTGATGTCTCATTTAGAGATAATAAATGATTTTCACTGGATTTCAGCCAATCGTTGTTCTCATGAGTCTAAATGTGAAATTTGTGATGGGATGGGGTGTTTCAGGGAAAGCACTTGAATTTCTTAGCGAAAGTTTGAAATTAGGGAGAAAAGACTTCTGCGAGATGCGGATCTTAATAATTTTCAGATTAGTTCCTTCACTGGGACTTAATGAACTTGGAAGATAAGTTAATGTCTTGGGTGAGATAATGGACATTTTTTTTCCTCGTTTTACACGAATTTTACTGAGCCAGAATGATATGTAACTTTAGAGTGTATTCCAATTCAAACTGCTTATTTTCTGATTTATTTTTAAATTAATTTTTACTCTCAAACGGATCATACTTGCTAATTCTCTTATTTAGAAAGAAGAAAATGTGTTGCACTCAGGGCCTGACTAACGCAGGGACATGAGGGCCAATTGCCCCCCCCCCTCAAGGGCAGATATCAGTTTTTTATTAAAGGAGTCCTCAATGATAAAAGGGGGTCAAAAGGAACCAAAATTTCTTCTCTGTTTCCGTTCCCCATGCCCTCTTAAGGCACTAGTTATAGCATCAAAAAAGCTTAGTTAAATTTTTATAGTAATTTGAAATATACGAAAAAGTTGTTTTTATGTCTTGAGCCAATAGTATCGTATTCCCCCCAAAAATGTCAAGCCCCTTAGATAGTACGTTAGTAGTCCATTGTTTTCAGTATAGGCTATTGTCCAAACCAACAATTTTGTCTGTTTATTACGTATGCAAAAAATAGATTTTTCTTATTTTTAAATAAACTATATGTAAATTCTAGTGCTAATCATTCATTGTAGCATTTTAGCAATGTGAGTACTTTGTTTCTAAAAGAGTTGATACAAGTAGCCAATAATACCTGAAAGAATTAACTGTATTTACAGTTTACTCACATTTATCCTTACAATACTCCTATAACACACACACACACACAAATAAAAAAAATTGCATTTTCTAGTTTTTTCAAAATTATCTTTCTTCTGCTATTATATACATACATGTGATTAATACTTGGTACGAAATTTATGTACGCATACAATAGATATATGAATTTCAGTTTTAGTCACATCAGTGTAATTCATGAAAATTTTTAAGATGGAGCCCCCCCCCCCCTAATAATGCTTGCCTCAGGGCCCCTCGCTGTCTAAGTTGGGCCCTGGTCGCACTTGTCTATTTTTTTATAAATGCAGAAAATATTGCAAAAAAATACTGTCAAAGATGACGTTTTGAACCCGAATTCCGAAGCGGGAGATTTGAGAAAGAAAAAAAGGAGCATATTGAGAAATTAATTGCTTATAAATCAAATTTGAATGAATTAAACGAAAAATGAAATCTAACAGCATCTTATACATCTCCTCAAAAATCACCTTAGCAACTTTCACATTTCTGCTTTTAAAAACGAGTCTAAATATGTATCAGAAAAATTCAAGAAGTTGAAAGCAGAAAAATATTTTTATTTATGACGACCGATAGGGATAAAGGTTATGGAGGTCTTTCTAAGGTATCCTAATCCAGATTGACTCAAAGTTCGAAGAAAACCACGGACTCCGAACGGTTAAACCGACAAGCGCGCTTAAATCCCATAACGTAAAATGTTTTTAAAGTTCCCCTATTAAAAATTATCACCGCTTAAAACTCTAACTTAGTAAAAATATTGAATCTCTAAAACTTACTCCCTAAAAAATTAGTATTCCCCATTGAATATTTCTTAATTAAAAATTAATAAGAATTCTTAATTAAAAATTAAGAAAAATAAATAAATAAATACCCCTCATACATGAGTACTTCAAAATAATAATTATAATAATCTACCCAAAATTATCTCTTAAATTTTTTTAAGTTACCCAATTATCATAAAAAATTTTCAATCTTTCAAAATTATCTTCTTAAAAATTTTAAATCCCACTTTAAATATTTCTTCATTTACAATTAACCTGGAAAAAACGTAAATAAATAACCCCCTCATACATGAGTACACCAAAATAATAATAATAATGTCCCCAAAATTCCCGTTTAAAATAAAAAATAACCCCTCGTACAAGAACACGGTGAGTATATATATAGAACCATTAGATAATACTACATTGTCTCCCTAAAAATTTCAATGTCCTCAAAATTCCCGCTTAAATTAATTAAAAGTGTTCCATTTATCATATAAATTAATGTCTAAAAAAGAAATTAGTCGCCTCACATTAAAATAAAAAATAACCCCTCGTACTAGAGCACAGTGAATATATATATATATATATATATATATATATATATACTGTCCCCCTAAAAATTTCAATCTCCCCAAAATTCCCGTTTAAATTATTTTAATGTTTCCCATTAATCCTAAAAATTAATCCCTAAAAAAATTAGTCTCCCCACATTAAAATCGAAAAATAACCACTCATACTATAATATGCCAAAAAAGTTAAAGCCCCCCAAATTCCCACTCAAAATTTGAAAAAAATCCTTATCAACACCTTCATCTTATAAGATGATGTCATCTCTCAGATTACGCTGCATGACCTTCACCCCTCGTCCTCCAAGATGACCTCCACACCCACCGCAGGATGACCTTCACCTTCTCAAGATCACACCGCTACCACCGCTGGCGTTAGACTGTCCTTTTATACCTACTAAACTTTGATTCGAAATCGCTTCATAGTCAGGCCTTCCATTTTATATATTTCTGTTAAAAATATATATATTTGTAAACATGTCAAAACGTTTTACACTTGTTGAGCAGAGCAATTGAGAACAGCCTTAAGTATATTTATATCTTTTCTACCCTCTACTGCACAGGGCCGTAGCTAGACGTAAACAATAGGGGGGAGGGGGCTCATAATTTTCTCTCTCTCTCTCTCTCTCTGACGCAAAAAGATAAATTAGTGCATATTCAAATTGTTGCTACTATGTTTCTTATTAAACTGTTGTAATAACATCATTTTATGCTAAGAAAAGTAGATGATGATGAAAATTTTGAATGTATAACTGGTGCAAAATTAAACATCATGCTAGCTTCATATGTACAAATAGGATGAGGGAATGTTGGAATACTGCAAATTAGTAATTCTGCAAAATTGTGAGTCTCAAAACTAAATTAGATTGTTGAACAGAATTTCATTTGAATTTTCGGAACAGAAATTTATTTAGTAACCTTGGAATATTTTCCAGGGGGGGTGGGAGGGGGGCTTAAAATATTTTAGGAGGCTGAGCCGCCCATAGCGCTCTTTTAGCTACGGCCCTGCTACTGCACGTATATTCATTTAAATTTTTATTCGTAACGAAATATTTAATTAAATCTATCAGATTTTCCTCATTTGAAACTAAATCTATTTAAATCTTTGGTGGTTATTGTTATCGGTTTATTGAGATTTTTATTGTAATAATATTTCCAAACTTTATCGATAATTAAAAGCAGTGATATGGGTGATAATTTTTTTCGAATATCATGGAAGGTCTTAAAAGTTAGAGCTTTTCACCTATCTCTCCCGATAAATAGGATTATGGGATTAGTCTCAATAATGTGTTATCTGAGGTCGGGTTTATTTTTAGGGTTTCCCACACATAAAAAAGAAAAAAAAAATGTTTTGGGGAAATTCTGAAATCAAATTGGCAACTTGAATGCACACGCGTGCTGGAATACTGATATACAGGATTGACAGAATTAAACTTCTTTTACTTAAAAACCTATATGTGTAGGTTTTTATCGCAGTTCTCAAATCCAAAGGAGATAATTTCTGAATTAATTTTTGAACCAAAACATATGAAAATGACAGGTGTTCTTACTCAGAAACTACGCAATCGAATGTTGTTCTATTTTTCGAGCAAACCAAATTTCCGGACGCAACAACGCGGAAAAGGAAAAATACCTGTCACCATGTGATACTAATCGTTTATAGCTGGATAATTAATTCATTTATCAAAACGGGGAAAATATCATTCCATCACAAATGGTTTCAATGCACTGTAAATTCTCAAACACAAAAATAAACACATTTCGGAACATTTTTTTGTCCCCAAATTCACAAAACATTAATGTATTGTGAAACGTTTTTTATGTTGTGATTGTATTCTTAAGGGTGTATTCGAAAAAATGGTTTTCCACCTTCAACAGCTCGAAATTTTCCGATACACTTTCAGACACATTTTTAAATGTAGAATCATGAAACTTGCTGAGGGGATTCTTGAAGGGACGTACGAGGTGCCGTATGATGTCATTTTACGCTCCATTCATTAGAATTCGATTTATGAACAATTATCTTCTCAGTATGACACTTTTTTTCGTTTCCAAATCTCCTGCTTCGGAAAAATCTGTTCAAAATGCAGTTTTTGATTGCTTTTTTTTGCAATATTTTTTTCATTTATCAAAGAATTGACAGTTACGGCACCTTGAGTTACTTTATGAATAAGACAATTTGCCAGTTTGATGTGTTTGAAAGCAAAAGTGAATTCAAAAATAAATTGGAAAATAAGCAGTTTGAAACGAAATACACCCTTAAGGATGTTCTCAACTGCTCAGCTCAACAAGCGCAAAACGTTTTGACACATTTACAAACTCATTTATTAATGGAAATATACAAAATTGCAAGGCCTGACTATGGAAGCATATTACGAATCGAACATAATTTGCCATTTTATGATAATTAAATTACTTGTCGAGTTATAAGGAATTTCGATCACGTGATCACGTGTTTTTATACCATTGTAAAACTTATTTTTTCTCTTTTCGTTCTGTTTTTCGTCTACTTTTCTGTTTTCAGAAATGTGGATAAAAATGCCAACTTTGAAGGCTTGTCCTGAAATAGCTATTGCGTTTTCAAGAAAACGTAAAAATGAGTGCGGTTTGATAGTTTCTGATAAACAACATCAGATAGTTTTACGCATTTCCGAACAAAAATAAATTAAAACTTGTCACAAAGTTTTTTTTTTTTTTTTTTATTTAAGAACACCTTTAATATGATACAAAAGTCCTCTATAGAAATGTGTTCAAAAAATAGTGTTGTTAATTCTGTTGAAATAGTGTTGATGAAAATAGTTTCTTACAATACTATTGTACTGCACAACGCACTTTGTTCCCAAATCATCAACACATTGTAAAGGGTGTATTTCGATTCAAACTGCTTATTTTCCGATTTATTTTTGAATTCATTTTTGCTCTCAAATACACCAAACTTTCAGAATCTCTTATTTGGAAAGTACACAAGATGCCGTGATTGCCGATTCTTTGATAAATGCAGAAAATATTGCAAAAAAAAGCAATCAAAAACGGCATTTCGAACCGATTTTTTCCAAGCGGGAGTTTTGGGAACGAAAAAAAAGGGTCATACTGATAGGGTAATTGTTTATAGCTCAAATTCTATTGAATTGGGCGTAAAAAGACATCACACGGCACCTCATACGTCCCTTCAAGAATCCCCTCAGCAAGTTTCATGTTTCTACTTTTAAAAATGTGTCTGAAATTGTATCGGAAAATTTCGAGCTGTTGAAGGTGGAAGAGCGTTTTTTCGAATACACCCTTAACACCACACAATTTAGAACACTATGAAACAACACATATAAAACACTTTCAAAATATTTTCTACGTGGTACCTTTAACATCACACAATTTTATAAATGAATGTTTTGAAAACACCTTTTCTCCTCTTGTACTTTTAAGCAACACTTTTTGCACGATTTTTTAAAAATTTCGTGCAACACATTCACAACTCAATAAAAAACGATTTTAGTAAGAAGTGTTGATTATTATGTTCAGTAAGTGTATCAAAAGTGTTTCACGAATTCGCAGTGCAGTCATGTCTGCCAATTTCATGTCTTTACGTTTAAAACTAGAAAGACGGGAAGGAGCCAATTTAAGCCCTACCAATTAAATCTATGTCTGTTAAAACCAAAAATCTCTCTATAAAATAAATTAAAAAGGCACAGAGGAAAACAGGTTTAATTTAATAACATAAACACTTTTAAATAAAAATTCTGCTATTAAATATTTTTCCTAAACTTTAGTAAAAATCCACGTCTTTCTAGTGTTAAGGGTGTTCTTAAATCAAAAAGGGCAACTTTGTGACGCACGTTTTAATTAATTTTTATTCAGAAATGCATGAAAATAGCAGGTATTGTTATTCAGAAACAGTCTAATTGCACTTAGTTTTCTGTTTTTTTTTTTTTTTTTACAAACGCAATAGATGTTTCGTAACAAGCCTTCAAAGTTGACACTTTTGAACACACACCCCGACGAAAGCAGAAAAACCGGTCGAAAAGCAGGCGTAAACATGTGATCACGCGTTCGAAATAGCTTAGAACTGGACAGTTAATTTAATTATCATAAAATGGAAAAATACGTTCGACTCGAAATCGCTTCCATAGGCAGGCCTTCCAGTTTTATATCTTTCCGTTAAAAAATGAATTTGTAAATGTGTCAAAACGTTTTGCGCTTGTTGAGCGGATCAGTTGAGAACAACCTTAAAAATGTGTTAGAAAGTTTCTGGTTGTTGAACCGTGAATTGGATATTAGCCTTATATCGACTAATGGTAGCTCAAAATTTAACTAACAAATGTTTTAATTCTTGTTCTGAAGAATTTTTTTATCCTTTTAAAAAATCTATTTAAAAAAATCGCTAGCAAATACAACTGTACATCTTTTGAAATGCGAGTTGCACAAAAGGTACTAGTGTATATAAACCTTTGTAATGACGAATCCGATAAAATATTTTACACAAACAGTGCATAGTTTGAAGTTTGCATACTAACAGACAAAATCTTTTTAGTAAAGTTTTTCTTCCAGAATTTTGCTGTTTCATTATGGTAGCATTCTGCTCAGGGCCGTAGCTAAGGGGGGCGCTATGGGCGGCTCAGGCCCCTCTAAAATATTTTGAGCCCCCCCCCCCCGCTCCCCTCCCCCTCCTGGAAAAGATTCCTAGGTCACTCAATGAATTTCTGCTTCGAAAATTCAAATGAAATTCTGTTCAAAAATCTAATTTAGCTTTGAGACCCTTTCACAGTTTTGCAGAATTACTAAATTGCATCTAAAATAAGTAATTCAACGCTCCCTCATCCTATTCGAACATATGAACCTAACATGATGTTTAATTTTGCACCAGTTTTAGACTCAAGATTTTCATCATCATATACTTTTTTCAGTGTAAAATGAAATTATTACAACAGTTTAATAAGAAATATAGTACATATAATGTGAATATGCACTAATTTATCTTTCTGCGTCAGAATGAGAAAAAAAATTATGAGCCCCCCCCCCCCCCCCCCTATAGATCACTTCTAGCTACGGCCCTGATTCTGCTTTCAGAAAAAATTATCCACTTAATCACTTCTATAACTCTTCTATAAATAAATATGAAGTGTATGATCCGAATCCAGAAATTCATTAGTTTTGCTCACAAAATGCTGTGAAAAATACAATTACGTTCTTTTTTGGAAAAGAATGAAATTATTTTCCGAACAACCTACTAATTTAAGGCTTATTCTCAAATCTTAAAGGGAAACTTTATGACATAAGTTTTAATTTATTTTTATTCGGAAATGCACGAAACTACAAGTGTTGTTGTTCAGAAAATATGTAATCAAACAGTTTTTTCCATACATATATATACATGTATATATATTACGTATACTTTTTTTTTTTTTTTCAAACAAAATGGATTTTTAAGAAAATGCGGCCAAAGTGGCCGTTTTGAATTCAATTTCCGCGGAGAAGAATAGCTACTCAAACTGGGATGAAAAACGTGTTTGTCAAGTGTTCGAATTTGCTTATAACTCAATAGATAATTCATTTATCAAAAAATGAAAATCACACTTCGATTTCAAATCGCTACCATATTCAGACCTTCCAATTTTCAATTTTTCCTTTAAAAAATGAATTTGTGAATGAGTCAAAACTTTTTTCGCTTGTTGAGCAGAGCAGATGAAAGCAGTCTTAAACAACAAACCTAATTGGTTCCTTTCAATCGATATCTAATTATCAACTGAGCAACTATTAAAATACTTAGATCAATAGGAGTGATATGCGACGTGTGCCTCGTGTAATAATACAATAAATAAATAATAATAATGTATAATATATATGATATAATACCTATTATATTAATATAATATAAATAATAATAATAATCGTGTAATAATAACTATAATTAACTTAAAAAATTAATTTGTGAATGTGTCAAAACGTTTAGAACAGTTGCCAACAACAAACCTAATCGGTTCCTTTCAACCGATATCTAATAATCAACTGAGCAACTATTAAAATACTTAGATCAAGGGGGGTGATATGCGACATGTGCTTTGTGTGCGCCACGCTGCCTTCTCTATTCTCACGCCTCTCTAACCGGCGCACTTATTTACATCTCAATTGGTGTGCATAAATCAACTAAACTCCTGATATGTCACCCCATAGAGTATAGTGTTTGAAAAAATTGTAACTTTATTGTTTGTAGTCGAGTTTGTTACACTAGTTTTTACAAAACTTATTCGGATAGTACAGTAAGGAGTGTTTAAACGTCACAATTTTAAGATTGATTATAAATCGAGATTGGTCATCAAGTAACATAGTGGTGCACAAAGACATAGAAGCATGGGAACTTTTCACGACGAATAAACTATGCACATAAAATGCTTTTTAAAAAGTTAAATTGTCAGCTACTGAAATATTTTATTTCAGCGTAAACTTAATCAAAAATCATACACGTCTTATAAAAATACCATGATTTTAAATGGTGGAAAGAACTATCGTGTGGCAGTTTAATTCAATCTATTGGCCACAGTTCAGAAATTCTAGAACAGAACTATGTAAAAATTAAATATTATTTGGATGTTATCAATTTTTTAAAATTTCTAAGCATGTTTGTTACTGCACTATAAAAAAATTCTGTAAAATCACAGGAAAAAAGCGAGATTTTCTGTAATATTTGCACTAGTTCTTGGTCAAATGTATTCGATCGAGTTACTCGATCGTCATTTTACAGACAATTTCCTTAGTATTGCATCTAATTACTGTAAGGATTTCCTTTTAAAGTTAGAATAATTTAGAAAGAGTAAAATCATTTCTTCGGAGTTAGTAGATATTTTTTATCAACAATCAATTTGTAATTTTTTTCCCGTTTATTTGTCTTTTATTTCTTAATAAAGCATCCTTTAAAAAATAGTGCATTAAAAAATAAACAAGGTGTGACAACTTCGAAAGATTTATTGCTGCATAAAATGAATTAAATTCAAATTTTTTCATTGAAAAAAAATCCATTGATTTTTTTTTATTTATTGCATAAACTACAGTCTTTTATAAAACTATAAGACTACTTACAATTTAACCTTTTTTTCAACAAAGAAAATATTAGTTTGCATTTAAAAGTAGTAGTACGAAAAGAAATAACTCTAGAATGTTTATTTAGCTCAGGGAAATAAAGTTTGAATAATTTTTTGTTTCATGCCAAACGATTTTACACAAATCCGCTGTTTCACAGGGCGTATTCAGCGCAACTTACCAAAGTGACCAATGTTACCGACCAATTGTAAGAAAAAAGGGAAAAAAAAGCGAAAGCGAATTGTTGCACCATGAAAACTATCCTGTTGAATTGTAGTTGACGTCACAATTCACCTTGATTTTCATTTCGTACTGCTTTACAATCGGTGGGTAACATTGGCCACTTCGGTAAGTGACCGGTAAGTTGCGCTGAACATGCTCATAAATATAAGACTACTCTCATATTATTCATAAAGCAGACGATTTTCTTATGAACTCAGAGTTTAACTGTAACCTAAACACTCCGTAAAATTTAAAAAGAAGAATTAAATGCAAAAAATCTTAATTGTACTGATTCTTTGAATTTATTAGTAAAATGTCTCGTCGCAGCGAGCTGTCTGAAATCGAAGTGAGAAGAGTGTGGTTCTACAAAGAGAAAGGAAAGTCTGAAAGTGAAATAAGTAAAATTATTAATCATTCTAAATCAGTGGTTCATTACTTAAAACATTCATTCGAATGTTTTAGGTAAAAAAGAATTGTATGGATCGGATAAACGATCTGGTCGTAAATAAAAGTTATCAGATCGTGATAATAGGCGAATTGTCAAACTGGCAACGAAAAATGATTAGTCAAGTGGTAAAATAGCACAACTGATAACTAAAAAAGGTATTACATGCAACCGTGTGGCAAAATTTGAAAATTAATGCTGGTTTTACTTGTCGCAAATTAAACAGTAAACCTACTAAGAACTCTAACGACACAGGTAAGGTCTTAAAATATGTTACATAGGCTTAAGGGTGTATTCGGAAAAATAATTTTTTACCTTCAACAGCTCAAAATTTTCCGATACATTTTGAGACACATTTTTAAAGGTAAAGATATGAAACTTGCTGAGGTGATTTTTGAAGAGACGTATAAGATGCCGTGTCATTTCATTCTTCGCTCAATCCATTAGAATTTGATTTATAAACAATTATGTTCGCTGCGTGACCCTTTTTTTCGTTCGCAGATCTTCCGCTTAGAACAATTTGGTCCAAAACGCCGTTTTTGACAGCATTTTTTTTGCACATTTTCTACATTTATCAAAAAATCGACAATTTCGGCACCTTGTGTAGTTTCTGACGAAGAGAATTTGAAAATTTGGTACATTTGAGAGCAAAAATGAATTTAAAAATAAATCAGAAAATAAGCAGTTTGGATCGAAATGCCATCTTACAAAGAAATTGCAAAGGCCCACCCGATAGACAGAAGGACAGAACCTCCCTGTTTTAATCCCGAACAGTAATCACTCTTCTCTGGAGAAATCTCTATCAGAAGAGACATCTCCCAAAAATGTATGGAAAAATGAATGCATCCATCTTCATTTAGCTAGACATTGTATCACTATAGCTATGCATAGCTATATATCTTCTTCTTTCGGTAAAGCAAAGCAAAACCGGTCTAAAAGAAGTCCGCTGTTAATAAATAAACAAATATGTTCTCTCGAGATAGTAAATCCTTGGTTTTTCTCTCTAACATCTTCGAAGATTTGGTGAGACGTGAAAAACCTTCATGACAAATTTATACTAATGCCATGCTTTTTATCTTCTAATGAATTGCTTGGGTTGTGATAAAGTAGTGTTATAATTTCTTTCCGTTATGAGGATTTTCTATTGCTTTTCAGTTTTGCATAGGGGATTCATGCAGGGTGGTCTACAGAGCCTATTTCTAGGTTTTTATTTTTTTATTCTTTCTTTCTTTCTTTTTTTTTTTTTTTTAGCTTTCACTTGTGAGTTATTTATTTCGATCATATCATATACGCATTCTGTATTGTCTTCAACTGGCTGAATGCAGCTGTATGAGGCATATTAATATAGTTTGTATTTAGTTATGGTCTGTATAGAGACTTTTTCAATCAAATGAAAAGAACTTTTCGCTAATGCTAATCCTATGGAAGAAATTTATAAAGATATTGCGATTACATTTTAATATTTTTTTATGATTTGTTTTGCATTGGATAGCCAAGATTGATCTGAATGCAGACTGTTTTTTACATTTTTGATTTTGGTTGCAAATATTTTTGCATGAAGATGAATTCATTTACGGAACCGGTTCCGAAAATGAAAGCATCCTCATAAAAAATTATCTTCAACCGAAATCGGAAAAGTAAATAACGGCCTGCATTCATTTCAATCTCAGCTATCTAATGCAAGTAAATAAACAAATAAATAAATAAATAAATAAAGATAATACAGTGAAACCTCCGAATAAGGGACACCTATGGGACCGGAAATTTTGTCTCTTAAATAGAGGTATCCCTTATTCAGAGTGTCCCTTATTTGGAGGTTTCACTGTAATAATAATTTTAAAATATTGAAATGCAACTGACATATCTTTATAAATTTCTTCCATAGGATGAACATTAGCGAATGGGTCTTTTCATTAGTGTGAAGTAGTAAATAAACAAATATGTTTTCTCGAGATAGTAAATACTTGGTTTTTCTTTCTAACATCTTCGAAGATTTGGTGAGACGTGAAAAACCTTCATGACAAATTTATATTAATGCCATGTTTTTATCTTCTAATGAATTGCTTGGGTTGTGATAAAGTAGTGTTATAATTTCTTTCCGTTATGAGGATTTGGTATTGCTTTTCAGTTTTGCATAAGGGCATTCATGCAGAGTGTTTTACAGACCCTATACTCCTAGATTTTTATTTCTTTATTCTTTCTTTATTATTATTTTTTTACCTTTCAACTTGTGAGTTATTTATTTTGTTCATATAATATACGACACTCCATATTGTATTCAACTGGTTGGATGCAGCTATAGCAACCGCTTAAGCTCTTAAATTAAGATGTAATTCATTTAAAGAAAAAAAAAAGTTTGGTAAGAAATTACTTCAATAATTTATGCCCGCAAATAACAAACTTTTACGTTTAAAAATGAGTAAAAAAAAAATACGTAAAACAATTTGGCATTCTTAAAGTATGTACCAACCTTATGAGCACTTTTTTTTTTTTTTGAAAAATATGATTTCAAACGCATTAGTTAAAACAGGAAATAAAACTATGAACTCACATAAACTTTTAATGTAATTTTAATTAACTTTTCAAATATAGGCTCTATTTATGGGTGTATTTCGATTCAAACTGCTTATTTTCCGATTTATTTTTGAATTCATTTTTGCTCTCAAATACACCAAACTTTCAAAATCTCTTATTTGGAAAGTACACAAGGTGCCGTGATTGTCGATTCTTTGATAAATGCAGAAAATATAGCAAAAAAAGCAATCAAAAACGGCATTTCGAACCGATTTTTCCCAAGCGGGAGATCTGGGAATGAAAAAAAAGGGTCATACTGAGAAGGTAATTGTTTATAACTCAAATTCTAATAAATTGAGCGTAAAAAGACATCACACGGCACCTCATACGTCCCTTCAAGAATCCCCTTAGCAAGTTTTATGTTTCTACTTTTAAAAATGTGTCTGAAATTGTATCGGAAAATTTCGAGCTGTTGAAAGTGGAAAAGCGTTTTTTCGAATACACCCTTATAGCCCAAGAGCCGACAGCACAAAACCCTATGTTATTGAGTACAAAAAAAAAAAAAAAAAAAAAAAAAAAAAAAAAAAAAGCATAAGCCAAAAAATAATACCACCAGTGGTTTATTCGTAGGTTTATCATTGTGCTTTCCGTACAATCATTTCATACCTTTGATTGTACAGTAAACACAATGATAAATCTACGAGTAAACCACTAATGGTATTAATTTTTGGCTTATGCACCACTTCCGGCAGACATGGATCATTCGGTTCTCCTATGACTACTCTTGCATAAAATAAAGGATTTTTTTCTTGTGTTCGATGACATAGGATTTTGTGTGGTCGGCTCTTAGACTATAAGGGGATCCGGGACACATTTTAAAATAATTTTAATTTATTGAATTAAAATTTTGAGTTTATTTGTGATGGTTAACCATATTATTTGTAAACAAAACCACATGATAAATAATCATGCAAATAATAAAAATGAAAAAATATTAATAATCGTATGGAAAATGAGCAAAATCCGTTTTTCCCAAAATGAAGCAAAAAGATGAGGAACTGTATCCAAATATACAGTATTTGTACGAGCAGTATTTTGTAGATACTAATCAATCGAATATGGATACAGCCCCTCATTTTTAACACTTTCCAACAAAGTTGAAAAGTGTTTATGCATTCGGTTTGTCTGGCAAACTGGCCGTCTGGCCGTCTGGCCGCGCTCTAACTTCCGTAAATATACTCGGATTGCTCTGAAATTTTTATATGTTATTGATGTTTACCCTAGAACGAACCCTATAGAGCTCATCAGTGGTGACGTCACAACCCCAGAAATTGGTTCAAAACAAACCACAGAGTTAAAAAAAAGATTGAGATGAAAAATGTTGTTTTATCGTGAAGCTAAAAATTCAACACTGAAACTGATTTAAACAAGTTAAAATTCGGCCTAAACACTTGCGGATGGCTTTTAAAACTTCAGCAATTCAACAATCAGCCTTTGAACGATATCTGATTTCATATTGAAAGCCTTTTTTTGAAGGTATATCGTGCATCTCTAACAAACTCTAAACTCTTTCGGTTTGTATTAACCCAGTTACCATGGAAATGCGGGGTTGAGTTGTCTGTGACATCACACTGATGAGCTCTATTGAAAATGAAGTTTCTACTATGATTAGTTTATATACAGGGATAGTCAAAAGTTTTCCGATGCATTACGGCCAATGAGAAAAAATCGTTTCAAATAAATTTCAAAAGTGTTACACCCTGTTAAACTTATTCAAATTTACATAGATTCGCAAATGCACTGAAATACGCATTTTGTAAAATATGCTGTCAAAATAATAGTTATTATTCATTTACAGGGCCACTCAAAAGAATTCCATTACACAATAATAAAGGAGAGAATTGTTTGCGACATATTTTAAAAATGTTAAACGTTTCAAGTATCATAAAATTGATATAAGCAGCTGAGACTTAATATTTAACGCATAATATGAAGTGCATAGCTTTTACAGGGACACACAAAATATTTCAAACCTTATATTTTTATCTGAAATACTGTGTATTATCGATGATAGCTGATGAATGGTTGAAATGCATTTTCAATTAGGATATGCGCTTTTAAGTTTTACAATTTTTTTTTTCAAATTATATGGTGTATATAAATGTTATAGTTGATACACAGAGTCACACAAAAGAGCTCATAAAGGTTACTGAATATGAGAATAATTAACTTAAAGGTGGTAGTTATGCATTTTTACGTTGAATTTCTTTCAATTTACTAAGAAATGTTTGTAGAATATAGATGAAATGATATACAGGGTCACGCAAAAATTAGCTACATGGTCACCCATATGTGATAATTTCCGGAAAGGTGATTTAAGTAGCTTTAAGAATGTGTTTGTTTGAACTAAATTTTAACAAAATACTGACGTGTAGTAAAGATACTGGATAAATTACAAGGCTGATCAAAAGTATTGAAGTAATTTCCATCTATTAGAATAAAGTGCTGCAAGAGAAATTTCAGCCATTTAGGCTTTTCTTGCTAAACTAAATTTTCCCATTATATTGTAAAAAATATATCAAACAACGGATTAAATACAGAGCTGTTCAAAAGTATTTCAATACATATTTGGCTATGGACAGTAGCATCTTATTTCCCTAAATAACAAAGTTTTGTTGAAGATTTCAGGAAGCGTTGGAAAGTGTTTCATAATCTATGCTTAACGCATGTTTTTTTTTTTTTTTTTTTTTTTTTTCATTTTGGGAATAACGGATTTTGATCTTATTCCATCGACGTTAATTTTCAGAATTTTCAAGGTAGGATTTTTAAACTTTAACCGAAGTTGCTCTATACATTTAGCTAACACAATATGCAAATGAAATTTTTATAGAGTTATTATAGAGTATTTTACTTGAGAGAGAGGTAACGAAAAACTAAAAAGCAAATATTATTGAGGCATGTTTCGATTCCAATCTAATAAGAATCATAATCATAATCCAATGAAAATGGTTATGGTTCATATTAGATTGGAATCGAAACATGTCAATAATGTTTGTTTTTAATTTTTCGTTGCAGTTCTCCCAAATAAAATAAAATTGTTTATTCCCTTTTACTCCCTGTTTATATTTTGGGCCATAACTTTACTTCTTATTATCGCTGAACCAAAAGTAAAGCATTTTTGGATTGTTAAATGCTTGGATTTTAATTTAAAATAATAAAAAAGCGATCGAAAATTTTCGCAAAAACAACGATCTGAGGGTAGGCAGCTGTTCTTAAATCAAAAAGAGCAACTTTATGGTTGTGTTAATGACAGCCAATTATTTACACGAAGAATATAGGCCTGTAAGGGAGGGGGGAGAAAATGTCCTCCGTGGGAGGGAGGGGGTGTTGCTAACGGAACATAATCCGTATTTAAGCAAGGAAATCCAAAGTTCGAGAAAAACCATGGAAAACTCCGAACGATTAGACCGACGGCCGCGATTGGGTTCGAACCCAGCTTTAGACGTCTACCAGTATTGAGAGTAGAACCTCTCGACTACTGGCTGGGCGGCAACTTTATGACATAAGTTTTAATTTATTTTTGTTCGGAAATGTATGAAACTAGCAGGTGTTGTTCAGAAACTGTCTAATAACACTCTATTTATTTATTTATTTATTTATTTATTATCGCAATAGATGTTTTACGAAAAACTGTCAAAGTTGCGTTTTGAATCGAATTTCCCGACGAAGGCAGAAAAAAAAAAAAAAAAAACCAGTCTAACTGGTCTGGAAAACGTGAGCATCACGTGATCAATTTCACCTGTAACTCAATAGATAATTTTTTATTATAAAACAGAATTCGAGTCCAAATCGCTTCCATTATCAGGTCTTCTAATTTTATATGGTTCCGTTAAAAAATGAATTTGCAAATGTGTCTTGCGCTTGTTGAGCGGAGCACGAAACGTTTATTTCAAGTTTTTGGGCGACAACTTTGCTTCTTATTATCGCTGAACAGAAAGTAAAACATTTTTGGAAATCTAAATGTTTGAACTTTAATTTAAAATAACAAAAAAAAAAAAAAAAAAAGGTAATTTTTTTTTTTTTTTGGGGGGGGGGGGGAATAGTTGTTATCCTCGGTAGAGAATTGGGAAATCTGAAGTATATCTGAATATTTTTATTGGTTGAATTCCGCAACTTATTTTACTTTATTCGTTTCCTGATTGGACCAAGTTTAATGTCCAAAAATGGAATCTTTCTGTTGCCACAATGACGAAAAGGGTAATAAAATCTTTTAAAAAATTAGTAATTTAAAAACAAATTATGATAGAGATTTCAAACAAATTTCATTTAAAAGGGAATTTTTTTTTTCTACGCAACGGTGTAAAATTAAAAATGTGCGATGTTTAGAAGTTTAAAAATTTGCAGCTCCAAAAATTGTAAAACTGAAATTTCAAATTACTTTTTATGCTACAAGTGATACATTAAAATAAAAAAGACAAAAATACATTTTATTTTACATATTATATGTAACTGAAATTTCATTTAAAATTTGTTGATGATGGGCCCAGGAATATTAATGTTTAATTCATGTCGTACGCAATAGGAGGCGTTTAGAAGTCAAAAGAGTGATTAATTCCATCCAATTAAAAATGCTCATATTAAACAGAAATGTATATCGATAAAATACTGTATTTTTATCATTGATCTAGTCATCGTCATATTAATGTTAAGGGTGTATTCGAAAAAATGATTTTCCACTTCAACAGCTTGAAATTTTCCGATATATTTTCAGATTAATTTTTAAAAGTAGAAACATGAAACTTCCAGGGGTGATTTTTGAAGTGATGTATAAGTTACCGTGTGATGTAATTTTTCGCTGAATTAATTAGAATTTGATTTATAAACAATTACTTTCTCAGTTCGAACATTTTTTCGTTCCCAGATCTCCGCGTTCGAAAAATTCTGTTCAAATTGACAACTTTGACAGCATTTTTTGCAATATTTTCTGAAAATAAGCGGTTTTGATTGGAATACACCCATAAGGGTGTATTTCGATTCAAACTGCTTATTTTCCGATTTATTTTTGAATTCATTTTTGCTCTCAAATACACCAAACTTTCAAAATCTCTTATTTGGAAAGTACACAAGATGCCGTCATTGCCGATTCTTTGATAAATGCAGAAAATATTGCAAAAAAAGCAATCAAAAACGGCATTTCGAACTGATTTTTCGCAAGCGGGAGTTTTGGGAACGAAAAAAAGGGTCATACTGATAAGGTAAATGTTTATAACTCGAATTCTAATGAATTGAGCGTAAAAAGACATCACACGGCACCTCATACGTCCCTTCAAGAATCCCCTCAGCAAGTTTCATGTTTCTGCTTTTAAAAGTGTGTTCTTAAATTATATGGGAAAATTTCGAGCTGTTGAAGGTGGAAGAGCGTTTTTTCCGAATACACCCTTAAGGGTGTATTTCGATCTAAACTGCTTATTTTCTGATTTATTTTTAAATTCATTTTTGCTCTCAAATGCACCAAACTTTCAAATTATCTTCTTCAGAAACTACACAAGGTGCCGTAATTGTCGATTTTTTGATAAATGTAGAAAATTTGCAAAAAAAAAAAAAAAAATGCTGTCAAAACAAGCGTTTTGTAACAAAATTTCCGAAGCGGGAGATCTGCGAACGAAAAAAAGGGTCGCGCTGAGAACATAATTGTTTATAAATCAAATTCTAATGGATTGAGCGAAGAATGAAATTACACGGCATCTTATACGTCTCTTCAAAAATCACCTCAGCAAGTTTCATATCTTTACCTTTAAATAAGTGTCTCAAAAGGTATCGGAAAATTTTGAGCTGTTGAAGGTAAAAAAATATTTTTCCGAATACACCCTTAAATGCATGGCGTACTCGCTATGATCATCCAAAAAATGATGTTTATTATTATTATTAATATTTTCAATATAGAATTTATTTAAAATCCTTATTTAAAATCTCCCTTAAGTCCTTAAAATTTTAGTCTTTGTATCATTTTCCAAATAGTCGTTGTAATTTGTTAAATTATTATTATTATAATTATATATATATATATATATATATATATATATATATATATTTAAATAAGACTGATATATTAAACTCAAATCGCACACCATATTTAACCAACTAAAGAAATATATAAAATATAAAATATAAAAATATTCTATATATATAAAAATATAAAAATATTTCTATATAAAATAGAAATATATAAAAGAAATATAGAAAATATAAAAATATTTCTATATAATAAATTAAATATATATATATATATATATATATATATTTAAATCTAAACATCTATTTCAGAGGTTTGACTGATAGTTTGATTTTTTAGGGTGTATTTCGATTCAAACTGCTTATTTTTCGATTTATTTTTAAATTCATTTTTGCTCTTATATGCATCAAACTGGCAAATTGTCTTATTCAGAAACTACTCAAGGTGCCGTAACTGTCAATTCTTTGATAAATGCAGAAAATATTGCAAAAAAAAAGCAATCAAAAACGGCATTTTGAACAGATTTTTCCGAAGCAGGAGATTTGGGAACGAAAAAAAGGGTCATACTGAGAAGATAATTGTTCATAAATCAAATTCTAATGAATGGAGCGTAAAATGACATCATACGGCACCTTGTACGTCTCTTCAAATATCCCCTTAGCAAGTTTCATGTTTCTACTTTTAAAAATATGTCTGAAATTGTATCAGAAAACTTCGAGCTGTTGAATGTGGAAAACCGTTTTTTCGAATACACCCTTAAGGATAATCATAATATAATATGAATAGAAACATACATATAATTTATTTGATTTTTCTTTTATCCTACAGCGTTTTGAAGTAATAGCTTCACGCAGGAGCATCAATTTTACAATTGTGGTGCTGCCCTCTCTCAATAGAATTTAACAGAAATATAGTATGCTTTTGATTTTTTTTTCTCTCTCAAATACAAACTGCTTACTTAACTTACTGACGCTGACTCATTTTTAATTCATTTTTGGAACAGATACCGTATTTTCCCATGACTCACCATCTTGTTTCATTATTATTTCATACAGATTGTTATTATCATTATTATTAACTATTTGGAAAAAAAATAGTTGCTGTTCTCGGTAGAGAATTGGGAAATCTGAAGTATATCTGAATCATTTTATAGGTTGAATTCCGCAACTTATTTAATTTTTCGTTTCCTGATTGGTCCAAAATTAATGTCCACAAATGGAATACTTCTGTTTTTTTTATTTTATTCGTTTTTTGATTGGTCCAAATTTAATGTCCACAAATGGAATACTTCTGTTGCCACGATGACAAAAAAAGTAATTAAAACTTTAAAAAAAATAATAATTTAACAAAAAAAAAGTGATAGAGATTTCAAACAAATTTCATTAAAAAGTGCATTTTTTTTCTCTACACAACGGTGTAAAAATTTAAAATGGGCAATATTTGGAAGTTTAAAAATTTGCAGTTCCGAAAATTGTAAAACTGAAATTTCATTTCAAATTTGTTTGTGGTGGGTCCAAGAATCTGAATGTTTAATCCATGCCGTACGTAACACGAAGTGCTTAGAAGTCAGCCTGATTAACTCTATCCAATAAAAAATGCACATTTTAAACAGTTAAAAGTTGTATACCTATAAACAACTAGTTTTTTTTTTTTTTTTTTTTTAACTATTGGGTGGCCGAGAGGTTCTGACTCCAAACTGGTAGACGGTAAGTGCTGGGTTTGAACCCAATAGCGACCGTTGGCCTAACCTTTTGGAGTTTTCTGTGGTTTTTTTCTAACCTTGGATTTCCTTGCGTAAATACGGGTTAGGTATCCTTAGAAAGATCCCCAAGGAGGGCACCCCATCCCTTAGGGCCTATATCCCACTGTGCAGCTAATTGGCCGATATAAATACAATTAATTTTTACCATTGGTCTAGGAATGTTAATGCATGGCGTACGTAATATATGCCTCGTTATGATCATCCTCAAAATGATGTTTATTATTATTATTATTATTATTTTAAATATAGAATTTATTAATAAGTCTTTAAAATTTTAGTGTTTGAAAATATCATTTTCCAAATAATCTTCGTAATTTGTTAAATTATAATTTTGTTATTTTTTTCCTCCCATAGCGTTTTGAAGTAATAGCTTCACGAAGGACCATCAATTGTACAAGTGTAGTGCTGCCCTCTCTTAATAGAATTTAACAACAATATGGTAATATATAGTATTTAGGGTTTTTTTCCCCCCTTAAATCCAAACTGCTTATTTAACTTACTGACTCTTTTTTAATTCATTTTTGGAACAGATGCCGTATCTTCCCATGATCCGCCATCCTGTTTCCCTATTATTTCTCATAAATTGTTATGGTACTGCTAGATTAACCCTTCAACCAAAAAATTATCGCCAAACTATAAGATTAAATCCCAATAATGGATGATCTTGAATGTCACATTCAATGACATTAAATGCGATTCATGTGTTTAAAATGTCATTAAAGGTGTATTCGAAAAAACACTTTTCCATCTTCAACAGCTCGAAATTTTCTGATTCAATTTCAGACACATTTTAAAAACTAGAAACATGAAACTTGCTGAGGGGATTTCTGAAAGGACGTATAAGATGCCGTGTGATGTCATTTTGCCCTGAATTTGTTAGAATTTGATTTATAAACAATTACCTTCTCAGCGTGACCCTATTTTTCGTTCCCAGATCTCTCGCTTCGGAAAATTTGGTTCAAAACGCCGTTTTTGACAGATTATTATTATTATTATTATTATTTTCAACATTTTCTACATTTATCAAAAGATCGACAATCACGGCACTTTGTGTGGTTTCTAAATAATATAATTTGAAAGTTTGGTGCATTTGAGAGCAAAAATTAATTAAAAAATAAATCGGAAAATAAGCAGTTTGAATAGAAATACACCCTTAAGTGATTTTTATTTCTTTTTATATTTGAATTTTTATTAATATTCTACTAATTATTTGTTTTTTTTTTTTTTTCGTTATTTAAAATAAAAATTATGTCAATATGTGTAATTTGGCTGTTAGTTTGGCGATTTGTATAATTTGGCGAAATTGGTCGACGGGACCATTGTTATTATCATTATTATTGTTATTTTGCAATTATTTTTTTTGAGGAAACATTGGATATCATGTAGTATTCGCCCGGAGATGGCGGCCATTTTTTTTTTTTTTTTTTTTTTTTTTTTTTTGCCGATTTTACATTTTTAGATGCGTTTGTAATTATGTGAATATGTATCACCTATAGTTGTCGTTCAGTCCGTCCGTCCGCATGTAACAACGCAAAAACTACCCAACCGAATCGTTTCAAATTTAAAATATATAATTATTGCAGAATTTTGTCGAGTCATTTCAAATTTTGTGAAAATCGGATGCATAGATCAATTACAGGAACAATCAAAAGTATTCCATTAGATCGGTAAACGAGGAAAAAAATTTCAAATGCAATTTAATCATTTAAAATTTAAAATACATAATTATTACAGAATTTTGCAGAGTTATTTCAAATTTTATGAAAATCGGATGCATAGTTCAGTTACAGGGACAATAAGAAGTATTACGTTACATTACAGTCAATGGGGGAAAATGTTTCAAATGGTGTACACTCAATGTAATGGGTACACTCATTCGAACATAATAAAATTGATATGCATCGTTAAAGTACATATTATAATATACATTTTGCATAATCTGTGGTGCAAAGAAGATTTGTTATTGATTTATAAGGGCACACAAAAGTATTCTATTACATAATGGTACAGGGAGAAGATTGTTTGGCACGCATTTTAATTGTAATTAACTATTTACAATTTTATGCGATTGATATTTTTAAAACTTCGTTATCGTACGTACGCACCTCATTTGCTACGCTTCATATGAAATTTCCAACTTTATTTATTTATTTATTTATTCATTTATTTTTGTTGATTTTTTAAATGCATAATCTCTGAAACATTTTTGACTGTAATTTCGGAAAACATATTTTTTTAAAGTGAATATTTGCTTTATTTAACTGTTTTAAAATTTATGTATTTACCATTTTGCTAATTATGCATTCCTTCTCTCCCCTCCTTTTTTGCCCCACCAGTGGCCGCGAGGTTCTGACCTCCAAACTGGTAGACGGTAGGTGCTGGGTTCGAACCCAATCGCGACCGTCGGCCTAACCGTTCGAAGTTTTCCGTGGTTTTCTTCGAACCTTGCGTAAATACGGGTTAGGTTCCCTTAGAAAGACCCCCACGGAGGGCAACCCACCCCATAGGGCCTATATCCCATAGCGTAGATAATCGGCCGACAAAATATACCAAACACCCCCCCCCCCTTTTTTTTCAAATAATGTTCGGAGTGCTGATTTTGAGTTTAAAAATTTGTTGTTGTTTATGTTTAATTTCTGAATGGTTCAAAAATTAAGTATAAATTGGTCATAAGTGACCAACAAAGAAACAAGATGGCGGACTCCCAGCGAATACTACATCTGTTCCTTTTTTTATTTATGTAACTTACAAAACATTACATTTTAGGTGTAAGAGTTTTTATTAGCTCACAGGCTATCATAGCCTGAGATCTTATGTGCCCGTCCGTTCTGTATGTATGTTCGTATGTACGTAACGCGATAACTCATGATAAAAATATCGGATCCACTTGAAATTTTGTATGTAGGTATATCCTGACAAGGCGCTTCCCTGATTAGTTTTTGGAGTTCCTTCGATATGTATAAGAGGGGGAACGGGGGGCTCATGCCCCCCGTTAGTTGATATAAATGGGATTTTCATGCAGAATTAAGTTTTCAAAATTTAGATTAGGATCATTCTGATGAGGCGATTCCGTGACTGTTATTAGGTGTTCATTGAATAAGTATAAATAGGGGGAACAGGGGTTCTAATGCCCCCCCCCCGTTAGTTGATATAAATGGGATTTTCATGCAGAATTAAGCTTTCGTTCAAAATTTAGATTAAGATCATTCTGATGAGGCGATTCCGTGACTGTTATTAGGTGTTCATTGAATAAGTATAAATAGGGGGAACAGGGGTTCTAATGAACCCCCCCCCCCCGTTAGTTGATATAAATGGGATTTTCATGCAGAATTAAGTTTTCGTTCAAAATTTAGATTAGGATCATTCTGATGAGGCGATTCCGTGACTGTTATTAGGTGTTCATTGAATAAGTATAAATAGGGGGAAGAGGAGTTCTAATGTCCCCCCCCTTAATTTATATAAATGGTTTTTTCAAGCAGAATTTTCAGATTTCGTTCAAATCTCTGAATAGTTTTGGAAGTTTAATGGTTAAGTATAAAAGAGGGGAATAACTCCTTTTAAATTATATAAATGCTAAATGGGTTTTTATTAAGAATTATCTAATTTGCTCTGACTTTTGGATATAGATTTTTTATATGATAAAGCATGTCTTTGATAGTATAGGAGGTTCAATGATTAAGTATAAAAAAAGAGGAAATGGGAGTGCTGTTTCCCCTTCTTAATTTTTTTTTTCGAACGGAATTAACCCTTGAAAATATAAGGCTTTAATGTACAATTAGTATTTGTAGCCTGTGAGCTCAATGCCATCAGTTTAACTGGGCAGTATTCTTTTTTATTTATTTATTTATGTTTTGGCAATGCGAAAGATTAAAAGATAATTTTTTTTTTATTGTAAAAATCTTTTGATTTATTTATTCATTTATTTTGTAAAATATTCAAGGGAAATGAAAACAAATTTTTTAGCGTGCATAAACCTTAATTTTTTTTTTATTTTGTGTTTCCTCGAAAATATAATTGCAAAATAATAATAATAATAATAATTTGTGAGAAATAATAGGGAAACAAGATGGCAGATCATGGGAAGATACGGCATCTGTTCCATAAAAAATAAAGCAAATGAATGTTTCGTTAAAAATTAAGTGACGTATTCCTAAATTTAAAAAGAAAAACTTCAACAGTATCTAAAACGAATTCTTCAGTAATTCAAATTAGAAGCAAAATATATCAGTTGTTAGCAATGTCGATATAGTAGCATAGAAAATGCATTATAAATATGTATTTTCATTTTTTTCCAAACACACAATAGTAAATAGCTTGGAAAAATCAGGAATTGATTTTAAATGAAAAATGTTTAAATAAAATGTAAAAATTTTGAAATCGTAAATTGCTTACATTGTTATTTTCACCATTTTGGAAGAATTAATAACATTATTTATAAAGTGCCGCTTTAGAATATTCTTAAATCCAAACCATTTTTTTTTCTGACGCATTTTTTAATTAATTTTTATTGGCAAACATCCACAATTGGAAGGTATCCTTATTAAGAAACTATGTAAATGTATTGAGGAAGAAGATTTATCAGAAAATGCTATCAAAGTTTGCGCTAATAATAACACCTACACCCTCAGATAGAATAAAGATGTAATTAACCTATATTGTCAGTTTTTCAATCATTCTAGCGAATTTTGTACACTGAAACCAGTTTGTCTTAAATGCTCTAGTGACCACAATGTCAAGGTATGCCAGATTATTGAAAGCAGTCAAATTAAGTATGCCAATTGTTCTGGGAATCATACTGCAAACTAGGGAGGTTGCCCTAAAAAACCAAAAAATCTTAAATATTTAAACCAAATTTTTATTGCTAAATCTTATCGACAAAATTTCTCTTTTTCGGCAGTCTTAAATGGAAAAAATTCTGCTACCATAGCATTAATGAAAACGTAAATAATCCTACTGCTGTTTTACTTGTTCCTTCTACCAACAATAATTCTACTAAAACTAAAGTTCCCATAAACGGCAGTAAGCAAACTGCTTCTGCTTCTATGGTGCTACCATCAGGAAATATTTTAAATACTTTTGATCAAAATAACCTATTGAATTTTGTTACATCTAATACTAAAGACTTTGATTTAATTCTTGAAAAAATTAACTAAACTTTGGAATATCTTAGAAAAATTTCAAAAATTATGTACTGATAAAAAATAAATAAATAAATAAATAAATAAATAAATAACTGATTTTCTGAGTGTTCTTAGTACTGATAGCGCTCTACTAGCTCCGCTCCTAAAACCAAATAATGGGTCTTTTCAAAATTCTTTTCTGGAATGCCAATGGCCTCAGACCTAAGATTGCTGAGCTCAGGGATTTCATTATTGATAACCCTGTTGATCTCATTCTTGTACAGGAGGTTCGTAGCACTAGATTCAGGGACCTCAATATTCAAAATTTTAAATCTTATTTTACTCCTCGTTATGAAAATTCTTGTTCAATTACAAATCGCTGGAAGTCTAAACAGTGGCGCAGCCTAGATTCTGCTCTAGGGGAGGTTTTAAGTTTCTGATAAAAGTGATTGCCGGTTATTTGAATCAGTGCTAATTAGAATATTCATTGTATAATACTTAAGCTGAAAGAGCATTTGTGTGGCAGGAAATCATCATTTTTTTAGCATAATATGTCTCAGAAAAGTGATTTAGTTCAACTAACTAATTTCCCTTGACTAATTCATGTAATATGCGCTTTCACAATTTTAAATAGTATTTTCGCCATTTAATTGAATCACTTCATTAAATAAAAGCCGATTCAATAAAGCGGCGGATTAAGAAATGCGCCAAAACATTTAAACATTAAGTTTGGTTTTGATTCATATCAGCGACAATTATAGCGATTTTTCCTAGCTCTGAGAGGGGTTTTAACCCCAAAACCCTCGCCTTGGCTGCGCCACTGAGTCTAAAAGTATTATCTAAAAGTATTATGCTTGCAAGGGCCAGAAAATTTTTGTTGTTCAACAGGAAATTAACATTTATCTGATTTAGTGCTGCCATCTGTATAATAAACTCATACTGAATAGCAATCCATTTCCCTTGTACAGAATTTTAGTGCTGCCATCTGTAAGCCAAAGTAGACAACTTTTATAATGTACAGTAAACTACTTTGCTGGGAGTATGTCTACATATCATCGTAAAATGTATTATGTATTTGTATTATTTACATAGAAGAAATTTTAGAATTGTTAAAAGAATGAAGCTAAAAACATACATTTTCTTTACTTCGTTTGAAAACAAAATATATTACATAGTTTTATTCAAAAAAAAAAAAAAAAAATCTCTCATTAAGTAACACCAAGAATATAACATGAAAAAAGATAGAACTTGGAAAAAAAATTATGTTAAAAAAAATAACTTTAGATACATAGATAAAGATAGCATAACAATTCAAAATACTATTCTTCAATAGGCGAAGAATGGATTTTTTAAATGAGATTTAAATTGATAACGACCGTCTTTATTTCGTTTTTACACATTTAATTAATGCAATCATTTTAGTTTTCCACAAATTTATGTGTTGGTGTTATTTAGACAGCCGATTATACACACGAAGTTAGGGTCCTAGGGGTGGTGCCCTCCGTGGGGGGTCTTTCTAAGAGAACTTAACCCATATTTACGCGAGGTTCAAAGAAAACCACGGAAAACCCCGAACGGTTAGACCGATGGGCACAAACCCAGCACCTCCCGCCTATCAGCTTCGAGAGCACAACCTCTCAGACACAGGTGAGGCCAGTTAAATTTAGTATCAGTACTGTGATAATGTAATCAAGAACCTGTTTTATTTTACCTAAGTATCCAGGGCCTGATTAAGCTTTGAAGTTGTGGGAAGCAAAATGACATTTTGGGACCCCTATTCTTTCGAAAATTTTTGTAAATTCGAGGTACCCGGAAACTCACCAATGCTACAAATATGGTTCCTAACAGTTGCTCAATTGAGTTTATTTTGTGACAGAAGAAAAATATGCAAAAAGTATTACTACAAAAATATAAGTTGGATAAAAATTTTAAATTTAGCATGTAACAACCAACATAAAATATTAATATTTCTAAATAGTTCTTTCAACTCTCGAAATAGTTTAAATTATTAATATTATATGTTATGTATTCAAGCCAAATTCAATGATATCTAAATTTAATATGTAAAATAAACATATATCTAAAATAATGGACAAAGTGAACGATTGTGGTCACATGTTTTAAACAGAAAAAATAACATTTATTTGTTATGGAAGGTATATTTATGAAACTTTTTAATTTACATATGTATGTATGAGTTAATTTGAAAAGAAATTATAATTTTGGAATGGAATTAATTCAATATAAAATTTGGGGCCCCTTGCTTTTTTAATTTCGGGCCCCTTCAAAATCGTCTAAGGGAAGCAGGTTATTCGGTAATCAGGGCCTGTAAGCATCATATTACTAAAGGTATCTAAGGCTTTTTTTTTTTTTTTTTTTTTTTTCAGCTTTACCTTTATAAGTTTTTTAATATTATCGTTTTCTACTGCTCTTTTTTCTGTGTTTGTGTGTGTACATATATTGAAAAAAAAATTTCATTTTTCACTGTTCCTAAAACTTCCATTTTTTCTTGTAGTCGCCAGGTATATTCAACGAATAAGACAATCTAACTCATAAGAGACATTGTTAAATTTTTAGGCAGATGAATGTAAAATAATTGAAATTTTTGGATAGGTAAGAATGAAAAGAAAATTAATTCGTATCGTAAATGTAGTTAAAAAAAACTTGTATTGCTGAATGAGAAAAAAGTAGTACATATTTTTCTTCTTAAGGGTGTATTTCGATTCAAACTGCTTGTTTTCCGATTTATTTTTGAATTCACTTTTGCTCTCAAACACATGAAACTCGCAGATTCTCTTATTTAGAAAGTGCACAAGGTGCCGTAAAGGTCAATTCTTTGATAAGTATACAAAATATTGCAAAAAAAAGCAATCAAAAACGGCAATTTGAACCGATTTTTCCGAAGTGGGAGATAAGGGAACGAAAAACAGGGTCTTCCAGAGAAGTTGATTGCTTATAAATCAAATTCTAATAAATTGAGCGTAAAAAGACTTTACTCGGCACCTCATACGTCCCTTCAAAAATCCCCTCAGCAAGTTTCATGATTCTACTTTTAAAAATGCGTCTGAAATTGTATCGGAAAATTTCGAGCTGCTGAAGGTGGAAAAGCGTTTTTTCGAATACACCCTTAAGGGAGTTCTCAATTACTCCGCTCAACAAGCGGAAAATGTTTTGACACATTTACAAATTCATTTTTTAACGGAGAAGATATCAAGTTGGAATGCCTGACTATGGAAGCGATTTCGAATTGAACTTATTTTTCCATTTTATGATAATTAAATAAATTACCTATCGAGTTATAAGCTATTTCGATCAAGTGATCACCCGTTTTTCTCCTGTTTTTCGTTCGGTTTTTCTGCTTTCGCCGGGATTCGTGTTCAAAAACTTCAACTTTGAAGGCTTCTTATGAAAGATCTATTGTGTTTTTTAAAAAACAGAAAACTGAGTGCAATTAGACAGTTTCTGAATAACAACATCTGCTAGTTTCATGCATTTCTGAACAAAAATAAATTAAAGCATATGCCACAAAATTGCCCTTTTTGATTATTTTCTGATTTTTTTTAGATTAACTTTTGCTCTCAGGTACATCAAACTGGCAAATTCTCTTATTTAGAAACTATACCAGGGTCTGTCAATTTTTTCATAAATGCAGAAAATATTACAAAAAAAAAAAAAAAAAAAAAAAAAAAAAAATTGTCAAAGTTGGTCTTTCGAACCAATTTTTCCGAAGCGGGAGATCTGGGAGCTAAAAAAAGGGTCAAGCTGAAAAAGTAATAGTTTATAGATCAAATTCCAATGAATTGATCGGAAAATGAAATCACACGGTATCTTGTACGTCGCTTCAAAAATCATCTCAGCAAGTTTCATGTTTCTACTTTTGAAAATGATTCAGAAAATTTCGAGCTGCTGAGGGTGGAAAAACATTTTTTTCGAATGCACCCTTAAATTAATAGATGGCGCTACAATACAAATTTCCTCTTTTACTGCCGCTTATTATAAATAACTAATAAATTATTTTTATAAAATGAATTATAAATACGAAAGAGGAAAGAGCAGCAACGTACATGTTTAACTTGAGCAAAAAATTCTTTTGTTTGGATAGCAGATAAGAATAAAAAGATTTTTTTTTTATATAAAGGAAAATTGTGATAAAACATTTTCTAAAAATTTAAGTAATAAGAGCTAATGGAAAAAAGAGGTGAATGGAGTTAAGTCAGGATATTGCAAAACGGGGGTGCAGTCGCCCTTTGCCGGAAATTGGGGGCCGCGAAATTTATAGTACAAACCTCGATTATGCTCTCTTTGTATTTATAATATATATATATATATATATATATAACATATATACATATATATATATATATATATATATATATATATATATATATATATATATATATATATATATACTTTTATACAGATTGGAAATTACATATTTTAAATGATTTTAAATCTTTCCAGGATTGTTTTCTAAATAATTCATCTTATAATTATTATTATTTCAATAAGGATTTTAGAAACGAAATAGCCAAATTAAAACAAAATTTTGTTTTTTGTCAAGTTGATAAGGCAGCCGGTAACTTTGCAGTTATTTGAAAAAAGTTTTATGCAGAAATGCTTAATGCAGAGTTAAATAATAGTATAACCTATAAAATTTGTAAATCTTCTGTACAAGAAATTATCAATAAACATCTGGCTTTCTCTAAACAAACCAATATTCCATTCCCACGTAATAAAAATCCGTCATTTCCGTTTTTATTTCTTACTCCAAAATTTCATAAAGTACCGACTAAATACAGATTCATTTGCAGAAATGTTAATAGTATTGGTAATAATTTTAATAGGAAATTTGAGGATTTACTTTAAAAAATTTTGAACATGCTGAAATATAAATATAAAGATAGTAACTGTTTTTGGATTATTTCTAATAGTTTTGAAATTGTTGAAAAATTAAAAAGCAATAAAATTCATTCTATCCATACATTTGATTTCGAAAATTTATTTACCACCATTCCTATTAGTAGTTTAAAGGATGCACTTTTAAAAACAGCTGAATTGGTTTTGGATGATACTGATTTTAATTCAAACTTGTTTTATAAATTATGCCGGTTTTGCCTTTATAATAATTATGTTTATACTGGTTCTAAAATATACCTACAAATTAATGGGATTGGTATGGGTACTAGTTACTCATCCACTGCAGCTAACTTATTTTTATTTTTTTATGAATTTCAACATAGTATAAATAAAGCTGATCTAAAATTTTTTGCTTACCGATATATTGATGATTTGATCGTTTTGAATATTAATTCTGATTTTAATGAAATTTCTCAAGAAATTTATCCTGACTCCATAATGTTACAAAAAAAACTAATGAAAATAGTTCGGAGGCTGATTATCTAGATTTAAAAATAAAAATTTTAATAGATAACAAAATACAAATTTCTATTTATGATAAGCGTAAAAGCTTTTCTTTTACAGTTAATCAGCTCGTACACTGGTCCTCCAATATTTCAAAACGAATCTACATTAACATTATAATCAGCCAAATTTTCCGATTTTATAGAATATGTTCAGAAAAATATCTATTTCAAAGTGAGCTTTTTCAATTTAAAAGTAAACTTCACTATAAAAACAATATTCCTCTCAAGTTCATAAAAAAGTACTCTGATTTTGCAGATTCTCTACATTTTTGATCGTTTGCTACTCGGTGACAGCTAAATGATTTGTATTACCTAAAGCCTGCTTAAGGACGGTTTTATGATGATGAGCTGCATTGAGTGGCAACAGACCCGGATTGTTTTTGGATTGGTTTGGAATACGGTTTCTACTTTATTCTGTTTAATTTGTTTTGAGTTGTGGCATTGCAGCTAAGTTGGGGATGTGGTTTTTATTCCGAGAACATATTTTTACATCGTTTACAATGTTCCAGGTGAGACATTCGTTTACTAATGTGGCGTAGGGTCCGGTGGGCATTTTTGCCGATCCCACCGAAGCTAGCATAGGAGAGAAAATACGGGCTTCTGATTGGTCGAAAAATTGTTTGCAAATAGATCATCTTGAATGCTAATGTACTTATTAGGAGCGTAAATGGGTATATCATTAAAATAATAATAATAAGAAGAAATTGCAATTTTTTTTTAAAGTAATATAAAACAATTGAGTTTGACGCCGTAAAATGAAAACACTGTTGTTTCTAAATAAATTGTTCTGATTGTGTATATATGTGCTGTGCATATCATGTTAAAAAAACAGAAAGAAGAAACGGCAATTCTATTTTTATTATTTTCTAAAAGTAATAGAGAGCAGTTGTTAAACATCCCGAATAACTTCTTTAATTATAAATTCTGAATTATCTATTTCTTTATCTATTAATAAAGGTTTAAAAACAGAAGGAAAATCCAGCTTTCAAAAGCTTTTCAAACAGAAATTGATGATTAAAAAAACGTAAACTCAAAAATGAAGGCAAGCAAAATTATTCAACCAATCAGAAGCCCGTATTTTTCTCCCCTATGCTAGCTTCGGTGGGATCGGCAAAAATGCGTCCGGTGGGGGAGTGCGTGAATTATAGCCATCGGGTGTTTAACATCTGATTTTTTGCTATTCACCGCTCTGGCCGAAACCCACTGCCACTTAAATATATTTTGTTTTTGTAAATTCGAGTGTCCGGCTGCTTTTGTCTAATAAAACCCATCGCTGATGAAGCTGGCAGCCTATTGTTTTTGTATTTTGATTGTGGAATTTTCAATTTTAAGGGATTTTTTGTTTTGTGAGGGGGGGTGTGCTGGTTCTTGCTAAATTGATAAATTTGAAACTGTATATATATATATATATATATAGATAGATAGATAATAAGATATACATGATTACATATTGTGAATTTTTTTCAATGAAATAAATTTACTTTTTGTTTAAAAGTTATTGCATGTTCCCTTAACCTGCATCCAAGTATGTGATGGAGGATATACGGGGTTATATGCCGTGTACCTTCAGGATTTTTTTTTAAAGAAGCTCCGAAAACCCTCTGTTTCTCAAATAAAGCATCAGCGTAAACCCTATTTATGAACGTTCACGATGGTAGCGTATACCCTCTGCTTATACTGTGTACTCTCTTCTCTTTTTACGACTGCAACACTGCCTGCATTTAAATGTAAATTTATGAATAGCGACTTCTTTCTTTTCAGAACTTGTTTTAGTTCTTAATCTTTTTCATTAACATTCTCTTTTCTGAGTCTGTAATTTTTTTTTTTCTGCAATTCTGACGAAAACATATGTTCTCAAAATGGCATGATGATTTCCTTCTGGGAATACAAAAGGATTCAAAACTGATATACTGTGCTACTGGATACATTTTTTATGCATTCACCCCACGTTATTTAGTTGTCTGAAGTTTCGGAATTAAAATTAAACATAAAGTTTCAAAATAAAAGCGAAATGTGTATTCAATAGAATTCCTTTCTGTTTCTTTAATTTTCAGTTTTGTGACACTTATTGCACAGAAAAAAGAAGGAGGGTGGGGGGTGGCGATAAATTGAAACTTTGTCTCGGGAGCAGTTTTCTCTTTACACGATGCTGAGGGGAGTTAAAGGTGTTCTTAAAACAAAAATGGCAACTTTGTGATATTAGTTTTAATTTACTTTTATTCGGAAATGCATGGAAATTAGCAGGTGTTGTTATTCAGAAACTGTCGAATTGCACCCAGTTTTCTGTTTTTATGCAAACGCAATAGATCTTTCATAAAAAGCCTTCAAAGTTGACGTTTTAGAACACATTTCCAGACGAAAGCAGGAGAAAAACGGGTAATCCTGTGATCGAATTAGCATGGAACTGGATAGGTAATTTAGTCATCATAAAATGGAATATTCAGTTCGATTCGGAATCGCTTCCATAGTCAGGACTTCCAATTTTATATTTTTCCATTAAAGTTGTATTTCGATTCAAACTGCTTATTTTCCGATTTATTTTTAAATACAGTTTTGCTCTCATATGCATCAAACTGGCAAATTGTCTTATATAGAAAGTGCACAAGGTGCCGTGATTGTCGATTCTTTGATAAATACAGAAAATATTGCAAAAAAAGCAATCAAAAACGGCATTTTGAACCGATTTTTCCAAAGCGAGAGATTTGTGAACGAAAAAATGGGCCATACTCAGAAGATAATTGTTTATAAATCAAATTCTAATGAATTGAGCATAAAATGACCTCACACGGCGCCTTATACATCAGTTAAAAAATATTCTCAGCAAGTTTCATGTTTCTACTTTTAAAAATGAGTCTGAAATTGCATCAGAAAATTTCGAGCTGTTGAAGGTGGAAAAGCTTTTTTTTTCGAATACACCCTTAAAAAAAAAAAAAAAAAAAAAAAAAAAAAAAAAAAAAAAAAAAAAAAAAATCAATTTGTAAATGTGTCAAAACGTTCTGCGCGTTGAGAACAACCTTAAATTGTTTTTTGAATTTTATTTGAAGTGAATCTTGAATTTATCTGGTGGGTAAGAAAAAAGTCGGATTCCGTGTTATCCAATGAAAAAATGACTTATCCTTCTTGTTCATTCAAATTTGGAAATTTTAACAATGTTTTATTTATTTATTTATTTATTTATTATTAATTTATTTATTTATTTTTCAGCACGTAGATAGGAAGACCCTTTATCCCTACCGCGCCAAATTTTTGTATATCTTTTTCCAATTATAAATTACAAACGAGTAAAGAATACTTTTTATACTTTTCGGAATTTTTGAAATTTTACCACACATTTAAAAGTACTCATAGTTATTTTTCAAGTATTTTAAGCTTACAGAGGGATGAAGGACTATTCTATCCACGTGGTGAAAAAAAAAATATTGTTGAAATGAAAGAACAAGAAGGATAAGTATTTTCTCCATAGGATAACATTGGATTTCAGTTTTTTTTTCCTTTCTCCAGATAAGCCCCCTTAAGGCTGTTATCAACTGCTCCACTCAACAAGAGCAAAACGTTATGACACATTTACAAGTTCATTTTCAACGAAAAGATATAAAATTGTAAGACCTGATTATGGAAGCGATTTTTGGTTTCTGAACAATACCTGCTAGTTTCATGCATTTCTGAACAAAAATAAATTAAAACTTATGTCACTAAGTTATGTCATAAATTGATTTAACAACAGTCTTAATGTTAGGATTATAAGTGTAGGTCTCGAAAGCAAAATTTTGGAAGCGTAAATTTTTATAAAATAGGCTAATGAAAAGGTCTTTCAGTCTCATTGGGTTCCCTATAAGTGCGAGGGTCATGTTCACTTCCAGCTGGCATGTTGCCCTCCCCTATTCCCTTTACTATCCAGCACTCTGAAAAACATTTTAATATATTTTATTTAAAAAGACTGTGCAAATATTAAATGTTTTTTATTTAGACCTCGTTTTGTTTCTTCCTGTTCTTAAAACTGTTTTTGAAATAATAAAACATATTGCAAGCATGCAACACTTTATTTCAGTAATGTATGACTCAAATACACTGCTGCCAGTCATTGCGACATCAGCGGGACATCCTGATTTTCTTGTTTCGTCCCGAGGAGCCACTCATAAAACGCCAAAAGTACCGATATTGCATGGGTCACAAATTCCCGCTCGATAAGGCACAAAACGCTTTGGCACATGTACAAGTCCATTTTTCAACAGAAATATACAAAATTAGATGGTTGGTTGGTTGTATTTATGACGGCCAATTATCACACGTGGGATATAAGCCGTAAGGGAGGGTGCCCTCCCTGGGGGGTTTTTGTGAGGGAATCTAACCCGTATTTAAGCAAGGAAATCCAAAGTTCAAAGAAAACCTCGGAAGCCTCCGAACAATTAGGCTGATGGTCACGATTGGGTTTGAACCCAGCACTGCCATCTAACAGCTTCGAGGGCAGAACCTCTCGGCCACGATATAAAATTGGAAGTCCTGACCATAGAAGTAATTTGGAATTGAATTGTGCTTTTAATTTTTTGATCAATAAATTACCCATCGAGTTAGAAGCGTTTTTGATCACTTGACATAGCGTTTTCCTTCCTCTGTTGACTGATTTTTCTGCTTTCGACGAGAAATTCAGTTCCAAACGCCATCTTTGACAGTATTTCTTGAAACATCGCAAAAAGAAAAAGAAAAAGGAGTTCAATTAGATAGTTTCTGAACAATAGCACCTGCTAGCTTCATGCATTTCCAAAACAAAATAAATTAAAACTTATGTTATAAAGTAACCTGTTTAGATTTAATAACCTCAAATGTATTTTTTGCACTGCGCTCTTCTTAGTTTGCATGTGAGGAATTTAACCCTTGTAGAATTCAGGGAATCGCCCGAGAGGACATCTCCTGGATATGAAATGCCCCCGGAAGATTTGAGATTTTGTGTTTTCAATGGTCAAAAAGTGCATCACCAGCGGAAATCCCTAATGTTACCTCCCTCCCCTCCCTAGATCTCTAGAAATCTGGTCCGGAGGAAAGTGTTAGAATAGAATTCATCACTAAATTTAGCACAGTAAAACCTTATAGTTATATATTAATACTGTACCATATCTTTAGGCATTTTTAACTATACGACAATTACAGGGTGTCCAGTAAATAAAAACTCGATTTCAAAATTAAATTTTTCAAAAACAAAGATCGACCGAATTATGCGGTAAACAGTTTGTTTATTGGGCAAGCTGTAAAAATCTTATACAGAAGTTTCGAACGGTGAATATTTTGAAAAGATAGTGTTTGTTCTATTTGAAAAAAATGCTTAATTTGACATTTTTTTGTTGTTGTTGTTGTTTTAGATTGTTTGCAGAGAACGAATTTTTCGGCTTAGAGTGCCATATTTCAATGATTTTTTGGAATTTTAATTTCTGAAAATTTGAAATTCCAAAAATTTAGTTCGAAAAATCGTTAAAATATGGCACTGTAAGCTGAAAAACTCCCTCTCTCCAAGCAATCTAAAACATGAAAAATATGAAATGAAGCGTGTTTCGCAATCAGAACACTATCTTTTCAAAATATCAACCGTACGAAACTTCTGGTTTTAGATTTTTACAGCTTACCCAATAAACAGACCATTTACCGCATAATTCTTCCGATCTTTGTTTTTAAAAAATTTAATTTTGAAATCTGGGCCTTATTTGCTGGACACCCTATGTATTGCCTTTTATAAGCCCTTTATATTATTTGAAGTATTTTCTATAAGAAAATACTGGTTGTTTCCTCTTTTTTATACTGTATTTTTCCCTGTGTAGTATTGGAAATAGATTCCATTTGCAACACATTTTTTAAATTAACCCTGCCTTAACCTCTTCGCTACTGGCGATTATTACAGTATTTTTAATTATTACTGAATTATTTCTTCTCTCGTTTGACTTCAGAGAGAGATTTTTGTTTTATTTTCATTAGCTCGAATCTTAGAATTCGAAGCATATTATTCTTATATCGAAATTTCATTTATATTTGAGTATCATTAATAAAATGGGACAAAACTGATGTACCCATTTGGGTACTCAGGGACTGAAGAGGTTAAGCCATAAGTGTAGCATTACTACATGTATTAACATTAGTACATGTATTAACATTACTACATGTATATAGTATTAACATTACTACATGTAAATAGCAATGGTATAATCGTAAAAATAGCAGAGGGTGTACGCTAAAAGCAGAGGGTATACCCTAGAATGTGTATATTGTAGTTTTCTTGAAATTCAGAGGATATACTTTGTTCCTTTAAAAAGTCCAGAAGGTACAGAGCGTGTACCTCCGCATACTCTCCACTACATCCCTGTTAAATGATGTATTTTTTAAAACAAATAATACTCTATTTAAATACATGCACTATTAATAGTACACCAGACCCGAAAGGGTTAATTTCATTTATAGAAGAAATGAAAAATGCTTTTGATCTATCCTAACATATCAAGTTAATGTATCATAATTTTTATTTTTAATTTACACTTTTTTAGTCAGTATCAAATCTCATTCAAAAGCACTGATTCGTGTTATGTAATGATTTAATTACTTTTATGTGTATCCAGTAGGTGGCGTGACGGTATGTCAGAAATCGATAATCGCTTCGCTGCCATGGAATTGTTTTGAATGAATGATGGGATGCACCTTCTGGTAATAATTGTTAGTCGATATTAGAAGAGAGGAAACAATTTTGTTTTTCGAAGGAATCTTTTTTATTATGACTTATATTTTCGTGTCTTCAATATGAAAGAGATGATAAATCTAAATAAATTTATTTTTATTGCCCATGATATTAACCCATTCGAGACGGGAGCCTTTTACAAAATTTTTAATATTTTGTCATCGGTTTTTAAAAACAGAAATTTGTGCCTTATTAAATTAAGAAAATGTTCCCATTAAGGGTGTATTTCGATTCAAACTGCTTATTTTCCGATTTTTTTTTAAAATCATTTTTGCTCTCAAATACACCAAACTTTCAGAATCTCGTATTTGGAAATTACACAAGATGCCGTGAATGCCGATTCTTTGATAAATGCAGAAAATATTGCAAAAAAAGCAATCAAAAACGGCATTTCGAAATGATTTTTCCCACGCGGGAGTTCTGGGAACGAAAAAAAGGGTCATACTGATAAGGTAATTGTTTATAACTCAAATTCTAATGAATTGAGCGTAAAAAGACATCACACGGCTCCTCATACGTCCCTTCAAGAATCCCCTCAGCAAGTTTCATGTTTCTGCTTTTAAAAATGTGTCTGAAATTGTATCGGAAAATTTCGAGCTGTTGAAGGTGGAAGAGCGTTTTTTCGAATACACCCTTAAATAAGGCAAATTTTACCTGTACGGATAAACAAAGATTCTTAAGTCTCTTTTACGGCACGTACACAGATCGTTCGTCCCCAAGAGGCATGGTTGGACTGGAACAGGGTAAAGGGCGCAGACCTTGGATTTTCAGAGGGCGCAAAAAGAGCCCGCGTCAATTTTAATTGCTTGTGTTGTACCTATAGCTTAATAAGATTTAACACACTCGTGTAGCCACTTCAATCAAATAAAATGACCCATTCGCTAGTGCTAATCATACGGAAGAAATTTATAAAGATATCTCGATTGCATGTCAATATTTTTTTTTTTTTTTTACTGGATAGTTGATATTGATTTAATTTTACTTTTTTGAGTTTGTTAACAGATATTTTAATGTGTACACTATTATTTTCGGAACCGATTTGGAAAGTAAAAGCATCCTCTTAGAAAATATAGGGTAGATGTGCCAGTAATGGGCCACCTTAAGGAATTTCTCTAAAAAATAATTTTTTATTAATAGTTATAATTATTTCATACAATTTTTTTTCATATTAGATAGATCTTTCAACAATATTTAACTAATCCCACAGTTACATTTCCCAATAGAAATAAAAATTTCATTTTAAGTAATAGAAATATGTCTAAACACCCAAATGCCCAGTAATGGGCCACCTATGTTCCAGTAATGGACCGCCTATGTTCCAGTAATGGGCCACCCTACAAAAAATAACAAATAATTATTTTTAGGTGCGCTCGTAATTATGTAAATAGGTAGCACCTATAATTGTCGTTCAGTCCGTCTGTCTGTCCATCTATCTGTCCGTTTGTCTGACAGTCTGTCTATCTGTCCGTTTGTCTGTCCGTCTGTCTGTCCGCATATAACTACGGAAAACTATCCAACCGAATCGTTTGAAATTTAAAATACATAATTATTGCATAATTTTGTCGAGTCATTTCAAATTTTATGAAAATCGGATGGATAGGTCAATTACAGGAGCATTCAAAAGGATTCCGTTACATTACGGTCAATAGGGAAAAAAGTTTTAAATGCATTTTAATCGTTTGAAATTTAAAACATATAATTATTGCGTAATTTTGTCGAGTCATTTCAAATGTTATGAAAATCGGATGCATAGATCAATTACAGGGACAATCAAAAGGATTCCGTTACATTACGGTCAATGGGGAAGAAGTTTCAAATGCATTTTAATGATGTTACACTCATTCGAACATAATAGAATTGGCATGAATCTATGAAATATATACTAAAATATGCATTCTGTACAATCTGTGACGCAAAGAATTTTTATTATTAAATTACAGGGCTACACAAAAGTATTCCACTATATAATAATATACGGGGAAACATGGTTTGGTACGTGTTTTAATATATTCAACTATTTCACATTTTATGAATAAGATATACGTTGCTGAGGTGTAATAAGAATTACTATTCCTGTATATTTACAGAATTTCAACCAATATACTGTATCCGAAGTACTATTTACTATAAAAGCAAGATCTGAATATTTTTAAAACTGCGTTATCGTACGAACGCACTTCATTTGCTACGTTCACGTGCAATTTCCAACTTGTTCTTTTTATGTCTGCGTAACTCGCATCTTCTTCTTCCTCAGAATCCACATTATCCTCTTGTATACAAAATTCGGCCTTTTTGAAGCAATTGTAAATTGTTTTTTCTTCAATTACCCCCATTGATCCCGTTCTTATATGTATAACTATTCAATTAACACTGTTTTGAGAAGGATGTTGAAAGGTGTGTGAAAGGAGGGAGTTGATGAATTTGTTGGACTTAAAGAACAAGAAAATTCAAGCAGAGGAGTAATATAAAAAAAACTCAGCACTGAACGACAAATTAGGAATAAGAGATGGAAATTTGATTTCATGTGATTTCGAAGTATTTTTTTTACAACTGAATAAAGAACATTTTATGAAAATATTCGTTATATGGAGATAGATATTTCGCTATATAGAGACTGTTTTTAATGTAATCATGGGAAAAGGGGAACATTCCTACTAAAAATTCGTTATATAGAGAAATTCGATGTATGGAGTTTCGTTATAGAGAGACTTGACTGTATTTATAAAGAAATTGTCTTTATTAAATTCTAGTAAGTAAAATTTTAGTATTAAATTTGTTTATTTAGTTTTCAGTTAAATCAAAATATTTTATCACTACTGAAATTACACTTTTAGTATTGGTCACTTGGGTGGCCCATTACTGGCAAATCACGAAATAAGCAATCCAGTAATGGACCACCCCTCCTAAAATCTTAAAAATAAATAAAATTTTGTAAATAGCCATTGGTATATTAAATTCAATGTTTTATATTGCTAACCAAACAAAAACATTCAATTTTTACGGAAAAATAAAAAAGATGTAAAACTAAGTAAGTAAAGTCTGCTCTTAGCATGTTCATTAAGATTTTCAGTGAAAAACAGAAAAACTGTGAAACTTTATTTTCTGCTTCCTAATTGTTTTGACGAAAAGTGTAAAAAATTAATCCAGCTTATAAAGCATGCAAGGTAGAGTTCAGAAAAAAATAATAAAAGCTTAACTATTATTTATTATTTTTTTATAAACCAAAAAGTGCGAGGTGGCCCATTACTGGAAGGTGGCCCATTACTGGCACATCTACCCTATGTAATCAAAATTGAAAAGGAAAAAAAATGGCCTGCACGCAGATCGATCTCTGCGATCTAATGCAAAAGAAAATCATTTAAAAACACTGAAATGCAACCGAAATATCTTTATAAATTTCTTCCATAGGATTAGTATTAGCGAACCGATCTTTTCCTTTAACTGAAGTAGCCTCTTAAATATGAAGCTGGCTTAACCCATTAACGCCCAAATTATTTTCTTCGCTAAAATTTAAATTTTGTATTTCCCGCCACTTTTAAAATCAAATTAACTTTTATCTAAATTTATCGAGAATTCTGTCTCATAAAAGAAGGTATATATTTATCTTCCTCTTTACTGGTGGGAAAGCCGCTTTCTTGTTTTTTTTTATAACCGTCTTCAAAAGAGGACGCTGGGCGTTAATGGGTTAATTTCTGAATCTAAATAGTAGACTTCTTCTATTTCTCCGTGCCTGTTTAAAGTTCCATAAAAGCTACAGAACTTTACGCAGTGTTCTGAAACTAATCGTTTAACATCTAACAGTTTCAGCAAATTGAATACAGATTTGCTTGTAGGTTAGGGGTTTTTGATTTTATTATTTTCCCAAAAGGTCATAAGACGAAAAAAGTGATCTCCCCCCCCCCCCCCCCCACCGCGCTCCGAATAATTCTCTTGGAAATGACTGTATGAAAAAGACATAGGTAAAAAGTGATTGATAATATCGACTATTAAATGTTATTTATACATTTTACTTTTGAACGCCTTGTCCTCACCAGTGGTCGAGAGGTTCCGCGCTCGAAACTGGTTGACGGGAGGTGCTAGGTTCTAGCCCAGTCGCGCCCGTCGGTTTAATTGTTCGGAGTTTCCTGTGGTATTATCCGAACGTTGGATTTACTTGCGTAAATATGTATTAGATTCCCTTCGAAAGACCACCGCGGAGGGCATCCCCACTCTTAGGGCCTATACAAAACCAACTTTGGAGATTGTCTACACATTAAAAAGTGCCATGAACATTGACATTTAAAATTGTATCACATGTGTTTGACGCCATCCTAAAAACATACATAGTACAATAGTAGTATAAGTGATTTTCTTAAATCTTAATAAAATTATAAAACAAAAAGTGATCCATAAACTTCGGAAAAGAAAATGAAGATCTTACAAGAAAAAGCATGGAAAACACTCAATTAGTCACCAGTAAAATTATACAGAAATTTTAAATTTATAATAATATTAATAATAATAAAAGATGGTCCCTCTTAAATTAATGAAGGCAAAAATTTTCTCTATCTCGAAAATTAATATTCGAATGAGCTGTAAACTTTCAGATCGATGTTTTTGACAATTATGGTTCGTTGTATTAAAAAATTAATGTATGTCATAATCCAGAATTTTTTTATTTTTTAATATTAATTAATTTTTAAAAAAAGTATTTGAACAGAGAAATTAGTCTGTAATATGTGTAGATATATTCGGTGTATTTGTTTAATAAGTTAATATAAAATTGAATAAGATGATTTTTATAACCATATAAATTAATGTTTCTGAAATGGGTTTACTTTAGCGTTCTTAAATTTACACTTTAGTAATTCTATGAAGATTTTTAAAAATGTGGATAACTTTTCCTGACTGGACCAATAAACTCAAATAAGATGACAAAACTGGGCGTTTCTGTTTGAAAATTCAAAGTTGGTACAACTTTTAAATGTAGTTAAATTTATAAAAAATATTTATACTTAACAATAATTAGCAGAGAATATTCAAAGTTTATATTTACTTAGATTTTTTATGATTATTTTTAGCAGAAAAAGTAAGGGCCAATCACTTTCATTTTAATTATCATAGTCCAGGAGCCGACCACATGAAAACAAAATATCGAACTCATAAGAAAAAAAAAAAAAAAAAAAAAAAACTTTATTTTATGGAAGAGAAGTAATAGGGGAATCTAATGATCCATGTCTACCGGAAGTGAAATGGTGCGTAACCCAAAAATATATACTACCAGTGGTTTATACGCAAGTTTAGCATTGTGTTTGCCGTACAATCATTTCATACTTTTGATTGTTAGCCTACGTGTAAATCACTAGTGGTATTTGTAATTTTTGGCTTATGAAGCCTTTCGCTTCCGGCAAACATGGATCATTAGATTCCCCTATTACTTCTCTTTCATAAAAAATAAAGTTTTTTTTTTTTTTTTCTTGTGTTCGATGCCGTAAGTTTTTGTGCTGTCGGCTCTTGGATTATCATCAATGTCGCACAGAAAATTACTAGAAAATTAACAAGATTTTTTTTGCACGTGGCGCCAAATGTTGCAGTTAAGGGCTTCAACTTTGTTTTTATCTCTTTAATGTAATAAGAATTAGTCATCAATCAGTTAAAAATGAAATAAATTTTATTTATTACAATCTGAACAGCAATTTCTTTTGCAAATCCGATACCTTGTGGGAAAAGAAATTTTCTACCCTTAAAAATTTTTATGCATCCATAAAATAATTTATATTAGATCTCTATAAAACTAGTATACAAAAAATCAGCCTTATTTGTTTTAAATCATTAAAATCATTTTTTTAATTTACTCTTCTGTGCACGCTCTTCGCAATATTCGTAAAATTTTTATTATAATTAGAGATCAATGGAAATATATAAGTTTCGAAAATGGAGAGAAATGCCCCAAAGATTGCATTCCTGAAACATGCAAAATCCTGAGACCATTTTTTTTTTAATTACAACAATTTCTTATTATGTCTGTCGGACGTTCCTCTCAGTCCGTACAACTTTGAAGAAAGTCCGTGGTAGTTATAGCTGCCACCACCGATATTATTAGGTGATATCGGTCACCCACTGTGAGGATTGTGTAAATGAGCACTGACGCTGTCAATTAACTGAATCAACAGTTTATTTAGAATATATGTACACACTAAATACGCTATTTACAATTATATACAATTACAACTCGGATATAGGTGATCCGGTTCAACATTAAATTAAATACAGTAAAGGTTGGTTGTGTACTGTTCAAATTACACCTTCTTCCTCACACTCAATGCACGTTAGATTCACTTTACTGAAGATCAATTTCGAATCTCCCAACACAAAGATACTCGGCCTATGCTATCCGGCCTAGAACACAACACCAGAACGTCTGTGTCCCTTGCTCTCCAGATACGAACTGCTTGCGCTCTACAACACAGAGCACTCTCTACAAGGACCCCTGTCCTACACACTCTCCAGGTACGAGCCCAGATACGAACTGCTCCAATCTGAGACAAGACTTGCTCTTCTCAAATCACTGTGTTTCCCCAATGTCAACCCCCTTTGGAGCTTATTCATTGGACACATTCCACATTCCTTTCTTGATTATTGACATGTTGCTTGTTTGCTCATCATCCACATACATCCCTGACGGATGAACACGCCTCTCAGCAATCTCCTCTTTCTCACTCACCACCTGTACAGGATTACCTGTCAATTCTCCCTTCAACAAAGAAAAAACGTCACCTTGAAAATTCTAGTACACAGCCAGTACAATACACAAAATATTAAGATAGAGAAATAACGGAAATTCCAATCTTCACAGAGGTGGTCTCAGAACCTGACAATGTCCATCACTTTATTTAATGGTAGATTTTTCCGTGATTAAATTGAACTTTTTTAAAAATTTAAATTACATACTAGAAACTCCTAAAAGTTATTTAACCATGGGAAGTGTATCATTAAATTAAACGAAGATTACTAATCTGATATTATGGCATAGATTTTGGGAATAAAAATATGCTAGCCTCGTTGGATTCCAAAATTTGCAAGATTGTAATCTAGAAGTGACATCAAGTTTCTATTCCTCGAAGAGTAAGATATTGTTTTCCAATCAACAACAAAATCCACACTTTTTTTGCCTTCTGATACTTATTCCTTTCTTTTCTTAAGTTTTTTCAAAAAGAACTGTTTTAATTATAGGTGCATTAAAGACTGGATTTAAAAAGATGGACAAGGTACAGGACAGAAAAAATGCAAAATATTTGGTTAAAATCTAAGCGATATCATTCATTAAAACGATAAAAAAAAAATCCAACTGAGGGTGTCATAACTAGATTACCCTGGGCTCATGTTTCCTCCTCAATTGCATGCAAAGATGCCTACGTTGGTTTCCGACCCTGAAATTATTTCGGTATATATTTAATTTATTTGTTATGATAAAAAAAAAATATCTCTCTTGTGTGTCTGTTGCATGATTATTATTCTCTAATGAATTCTCGAAATTTAGTACACTAGTCAGAATTCCTGTGTACAACGAACGAAAAAAATATTGGTGAGACTAAGACGCTAAGGGGCGCAAAGTTTTCCCTGGAGGAGGGCGCACCGGCCCTCGGGCCGATAGGCCGGCGGGCCAGTCCGAGCCTGCCAAGAGGTTACCCGTTGGGCACATATACGTGCCACAGAAAGGGTTAAAAATGTTTGTTTATCCACAAGTAAAATTTTACTGTAAAATTTGCAAATTTAATCGGAACATTTTCGTAATTTACTAATGCACAAATTTCTGTTTTTAAAAACCGGTAACAAAATATTAAAAATTTCGTAAAAGGATTGCGTCGCGAAGAGGGTAATAATATCACCGATTCGTTATTGTTAAAAACAAGTTAGCATTGAGTTATTATTGAGAAACCAAACATTTTTGCTGTCCGTTGCCAAGTTTTGCGATGTATGCGGCATGTCACCGATTTCCAGTGACCCCAAATCCTTTTAATAAGCCTGGAAATCTACGATTCTTTAAAAAGAATAAATTTTAATGCTTAATTGTAGAATAATGACGATTTAAAAGTATACAAGGTGAGTCATAAATATCGAAACAATAGGCTATTTCCTTAAATATTGCTTCTAGACCCATACTTCCAATTGCAAAGTTTCATAAAAAGGTGAATTTTTTAATAAGATAAGTTGCAACTCCATGGGGGATCTATTTTAAAAATTACGAAAATTACATTTTTATACGGCCCCCACAGGATAAAACTTCCAATTAAAAAAAATTTCCTTATCCATTCCTGAATTGAACAAAAAAAAAAAAAAAAAAAAAAAAAAATTCATCTCAATATTTACAAATTCCCGAAAGATATTAAAATCCAAAATTTTCCAAAATTCGTGACTTACACCACCTAAGCATACCTCTGAGCGCAGCGATATCAGTTCATTTGAAATACAATTTAGGGATCGACCATACATTTACGCATTATTAAATGTCGATCAAGACAATATTTTAACTGTTAGATAAAAAATAAAAGCTTATTGGTTTTTGCTTTAAACTTCTTTGAAATATGCTAGACGTCTGCAATATCTCGAGATTGGCGCCAGCCTCTTAACTGGCACGACCCATTGGCCGGACCGTCTTATTAAACACTTATTAAAAGTGTTATTAAATTAAGTTATATTAATTAAGCTCTCATTAAAAGTATCTTCAAAACTTATTGCCGCAGGCAATAAGTTTAGTAAAAATAGTAATAGCGATAATGATACTTCTATTAATGGATTCATTGGAAATATATTTTAATAAATTACACCGAAATATTTTCAAAAATCTACTTTTTACTATTCAGCTCCAAAATTTATGATGGTTTTAAACCTATTTTTATTTCCTTCTATCTTTACAAGAAGAAAGTATTGGATTCATGAAAATTTTGAATTCCGGTTTTCGACGGATTCACACGTTTTAGGGTTCAGAGTTACCGAAAAACATGTTTTTACAAAATGTCTGTCTGTGAGTCACTGCTCCTCTATCTCTGTATATGACATAAATTTTGTGAGCGCTCTATCTCAAGAACTAATTCACGGAATTTAATAAAAAAATTATATTTACTTAGTCCTTGATATAAATTGGTACTGATTAGTTTTTGGTGTGAATCGCTTAACAGGTCTACTGTACTAGCTTTTGTGGGATTTTCGCAATAGGTGTATCTCCAGAATTATACGCCTAGTGTCGCGTGTAATTAGAATCACTATTTACGCATCGTGCAATAGCAGTTTTAACAAGAAAAATATGAAGTTGACAGGGCCAAAACAATGAAAAAAATTGAAATCTACGTGATAAATGCATGAGGTTTAAATCAACTGACGCATTTAAACAGTAATTAAAGAAGGTGAGAATGGCAAAACTTAAACAAAATCTGAAATCGAAACTGTACAGGACGGAGTTAATCACCTAGAAACTTTTAAAAAGCATTTAAACATTAGGAGTCCACCTTCGTTTAAAACTAAATGTGCTTTTCTTTATCAAATGTTTTTATTTCAGTATTTCTCATTTTTAAATTGACATAAGTCAATAACCGTCGGTTATGGTAACAGTCCAGCGAGTTCAATAGTTTTTTAACATCCCCCCCCCCCAAAAAAAAATGCCCAACTTTTATGTTCCAGTTTTCATTCTTACAGTTTTCATGCCCAACTGCCATGTTAAAAATATGATTTGTTTACAAAAAAATTGCATCTCTTTTATATTGCTATTTTAAATACTTTTATTTAAAAAAAAAATATTATTTAAAATGCTGAATCAAAATTGAAAATTAGACATTTTCATTTAATCAAAAGAAAAAAATTCAACGCTACAAATAATATTTTGAGTTATAACAATTTTAATTTACTCTAAATTAAAAAAAAATATTTTATTAAGAAGTCTGATGCTATAATGCTTAAAAATGAGACTGTTAACCATCACAAAACTTTCAAAATTCTTACTCTATAAATAAACAAACAAAGTAAATGTTTCCTTGACACATTACAGCAACATTGTTTCTTCAGTTACACGCATTTCAATTTCTGTCTGATCCCTTGAAATCTTACAATTTATTAAAATCGCCATAACTCCCTGAATTTTGAATATATCAAGATGATTTTTTTTTTGTCCTCTGGGGGCCGTATAAAAGTTTAATTTTCGTAATTTTTAAAATAGACACCCCCCCCCCCCCCAAATGGAGTTGCAACTTATCTTATAAAAAAATTCACCTTTTTTTATGAAACTTTCCAATTGGAAGTATGAGTCTAGGGGCAATATTTAAGGAGGTAGCTTATTGTTCCGATATTTATGACTCACCCTGTGTGTCTTTTTTGCAAAAATTTTTGGACCAAGCCAAATTTTACTGTTTTTTGAACAGACTTGGCCACATCGAGGAAATGACTTTCATACGAGATGATTCAACCTAGATGGAATATTTTGGCCCGTGAAGACTAGGAAGAATGAAATCAGTCCCGGCTAAGTACGGAAAAAATAAATTAGGTCCAGCTCGGCCCGATCCTTCAGGAAAAAGGCCCTAGCTCAGCCCGGTCCAGAAAGATTTGCGACTAGGCCCGACCTGGCCAGGTCCAAACGCCGTTAAAGAAAATCGTCCCGAAGCCGGCCTGTGCAGATCTCTAGTTGAAACATTTATTTTAGCTACAATTTAATATTCCTACAAAACTGTGAAAGGGCCTCAAAACTAAATTAGATTTTTAAACAGAATTTCATTTGGATTTCGAAACATAAATTCATTTAGTGTCCTTGGAAGCTTTTCCATGAGAGGTTCAAAATGTTTTAGGGGAGAGGGAAGGCCCTGGTTTCGACTCGTATGAATTTTCTTTGAGTTTGAGTTCGAGAATATGAATAACTCGAGTATTGGTTGAAGAGTGCATCACTGTTGAATTCAGACACTTTTCTCCCGGAGGGACTTCTGTGGCTCCAGGGGGGACATTAGAGTTCTGGGGGGGGGGGTGGAAATTGCACTTTTTGACCATTGAAAACCCAAAACCTTAAATTTTCCGAGGGGGACATTTCTTTGCTCCGAGGGGGAATGTCCCCCTCGGGCCACCCCCTGGATTCAACACTAGAGTACATGGAACTGAAAGACCAGGTTTCAGTTTAAATCTAAACAGAAATTTCGAATTATGTTTGTTTACAACCCGAACCGTACCGGAATCAGTTCGATTTCATTTCGAAGCATAATGTAAACATAAATTTAGAAACGTACTAACTCGTCTATTTGGTATCTCTCTTAAAATACAATAATTTTTTCATGCAGTTAATTTCTTGCGTCATTGAATGGCGGCTAATTCTTGAATATTTAAGATTTTAAATTTAGCTTAATTCTCTTTTGACATGGTGCCAAAGTGCACTTAGGTGCAAGCCTCTGTGTTTCCATTTCCTCGACTGAAAATGTTTGATGCTGTAATCATTGTTTTTGTTTTGCTAATGTTTGATGACAAATCAAACTAGTTGTTTGGGGGGGGGGGGGCAGCGTAATACTTACCCATCATGGATATGTATTATATAAAGTATGAAAATAAAAAATGTGTAAACTATATCCAAAATGCATCGGAAATCCAAAATAAAATGTAAACGTATATTTAAATATTTTTAACACGTAGTGATGCTCTTTTAATAAGTTTCTGTTGAACCAATTTCGCAAATTATATAAAACGCCAAATTACTCAAGCGGTATCGAGTTGCGCAAAAGAAACATTTTTATAACTCCAAAAATAATAATCATATTAATTAACAATTTATTGCGCCGGATGAAGCGTCTCATTTCCAATTAAGCTATACCTTTGAATTGAAATTTGAATGAAATACAGGGTCATGAAAAATCGACGAATGTGAAAAACAGGATTACAAAAATCTTGGCAACTAATTATCCAATTTTTTATGCAAAATTTGTGTCATTTTATTGTTTAAAAGACAATAAAATGAAAAAATGAAGTCCACTCCTTAAAATAAAAAATTTCGAAAATTTTTATATACCTGCCATTAGAACGAATTTTTCGAGTGTCCCGAAAAAAAATAGTTCCGGATAACCGAAGTTACTGTTATTAAATAGGCTTCGTTCCATTCTTACATACTAAGTACATACACAATTTCAAGTCTCTATCTCAATTTGTTCGGGAAATAGAATGTTTATAGACGCTAGAGGTCTGCACGGGCCCGGGCCTGGCCCGTGGCCCGTACCCGGCCCGGCCCGCGGGCCGGGCCGGGCCGGCGGAATCGTTTCGAATTCTCTAACGGGCCGGGCCGGGCCGGCAGATTTAGAATAGTTTTTTCAACGGGCCGGGCCGGGCCGACAAACAACATAAACGGGCCGGGCCGGGCCGGCAAAAAAATTGAACGGGCCAGACGGGCCGGGCCGGGCCGAAAAAAAATTTTTCGGGCCTGCCGGCCCGTTTTGAAGATTTAAGCAGAAATGATAAAATATGAGCTATTTTCAGCGAAAATGGCTTTAACGAGAATAAGTATAAATGTGGTCCATACTAGTTTGACAACATCAATATAAAAATGTACAGTGTATCGGCATCGGAGAATTACATTATGTGTAACCCGTTTTAATATTTTTTTAGTTGACTCATGCCGGTCCGAGATCACGCTTACATTATTTTTCTACATATAGACTGGCCGGACCGGCACTAGACTTAATTATTGGCAGAAAACATGATTTGTAAAATTAACAGCGATAAAGAACTTATGTTAGCTTAGTCTTTGGATATGTACTTCTTGATGGTTTTTAAATTAATTTCTCAATAGTGCGAAAGTTTGACACATTTTCTGATTAATTTTAAATTGTAAGAGTATAAAAGTGATAAGCCTAACTATTGTAGGGATTTGGAATCGAATAGCGTTTTTCATTTTTGGTAAATAAAATACTTGTATAACCTTGTTGAGATATAATAGTTTCTCAAATGATTGTAGGTTTTTCTCCATTCCCTTGCTTCCGGAAATTCTATTCAAAACGCTAATTATGACAGTATTTCATTTGTTTGCAGTATTCATAAATTGCTTGTATCAAAAAATGGATAACGCCATTCGATTATATAGTTTCTGAATAAAGATATCTGATAATCTTATGCGTTTTTGAGAAAAAAAATTAATTTAGAAATGTATCAGAAAGGAGCTTCTCTGAATTTAAGAATGAATTTGGATTTGAAATCTATAATAAAATGATATAGAAATATATTTATAAATCTTCTTTTATTAAACAGCTTCAAAATTAACGATGTTTTTAGCTTTCTTTCTTTTTTCTTTTATTCTAAGCCATATTAGTTTTTTAATGAATCTTTATTCGAATGTTGAAAGCCTAAGAATCTAAATAATCATTAACGTTGTTAATGTGTATTTGCTGTAAAATATACTGTAAAATCATTCCATAGATATGTATGCAGTATTCTTTAAAAGAATCTTAGTTCTATGATAAAAATATGAATTTTTTAGAAATCGTAGAAATTGTAACGGGCCAAAACGGGCCGGGCCTGTTTTCGCTGATTTTTGTACGGGCCGGGCCGGGCCTAAAATACAAAAATTTAAACGGGCCGGGCCGGGCCCGGGCCGAACTTTTGAGTTTTGCAACGGGCCGGGCCGGGCCGAAATCACTTTCCTACGGGCCGGGCCGGGCCGGGCCTGGAAATTCCGGCCCGTGCAGACCTCTAATAGACGCACATTTTTTTTTTCTAAAAATATTTTTTCGGAATCTCCAGTATCTGAAACGTGTAAATTTGTCAATTTTTTTTTCGATTTCCAAAACGATTGCAAGACTTACCCTATACTTCGTATGATGAGTTATTTGGAAGTTATAAGGATATTAATTCTTTAGACAGAGTGATAAATTAAGTTATTTTGGTATTTTACATAACATTTGTATGTAAAAAAAAAATCCCAAAACTGTCCGATGCAGTAGATCAGAAGAAGACAGACTACATATGTGACAGAAGACACTTCATTTTAGATCCAGAGTCGAAAACCAAATTGTATCTTCTAAAACATTTCAATACTTTATAATTATTTAAAAATTGATGTCTAGAACTTCCCTTTTCCAATACCTTATCCGAAAATCAAACTTAGAATTTCAAACTCTGAGCTTGATGACATTATGATATTATCTGTTATATCATAATAATATGGCAGAAAAATATATAGTATCATTATTCTACATGTGTTAAACACTGTTCTATGATAAATTCTATTATGTTCATCAGACATTATCAGTGTTGATATATGCCATAACCTCCTCGGTTAGAAAATATCACATATGATACTTCCAAACTGAAGAGGATAGAAAATAAATTATTTGGTTTTATACATTTTTACTTTATTTCTATAAAGCTGGATGCTTCCGGTTTACGATCTAAACCAATAAATGGCATCACTGATGCTTATTTCCTCATAAAATAAATGTTATTATCATCTGAGTTTGCAAAATGCATTCCAGACAATGTCCCCACAAAAATAAAAAATTTCATAATCAACTTAAACGCTAAAAAAAAAAAAAAAAAAAAAAGAGGATTTGAAGATTATTTAATTAATTAAAGGCCTTCAATTTGTTATTACGTAATTTAGGTTGTCGATAATTAAATTGCTGTTTTAAGGATATTAGTACTTTTAAATCCCTATTTATAAACCTAAATTACTAGCCAGCTACAGTATTAATTTCAGAAAAAGGGCTTCTTCTGTCATCTGCTGGATAAATGGTTGTTGGTAATACAGTTTTTTATCAAAACACTCACAGTATGAAATAATGACATAGCATAAGCTATATATATGGAATTTATTTTCGTCTTTGAAAAAATATGAAATGTCCTATCCTACATAACATATTTTTTGATTTCTCTTCGTGCTACGAAACTATTAAAAATATAAGGATGCTCTTCAAACATTAATCAAACAGAAAAAGTGCCTTTTTATCTGCTATATCCGGGAGAAGATTTCATATCATTCAGAGGGAACATTACCACCTGCATCTGACAATAGAAGTGATAAAAAAACAGATTTAGATTATGGTATTGCGTGCTTGCCAAAGGTTTATTCAATCTGCACGCTGATGAACAGAAAAAAAAAAAAAAAAAAAAAAAAAAAAAAAGGACTGTTACTTTTACTTTTATTCTCAACAATGAGTAGTCTACCCATCCGCTCACACCTTGTTGCACTTTAATGACTTTTTCCAGTTGTTTTTTATATGTAGGTGTATTTTGAATCATGCGCTTAACTTCCGTTAAACCGAAACGATTATCATTTGCCTTTTCATCCATATTGAAAGAAGGTAATGAAGCTAACTTACCCAGTCAAAAAGTGACAGGTTTGTTCTGATAAACACGCTTCCTTCAATTATTCAATGCTGGCATCAGGGGCGTGCGAAAAAAAAACTGCGCCCGGGGCAAAGTTGCGATTTGGCACCCCCCCCCCTCCCCCACCCTCAACTTTTTCTTGTGACATGCCAAAAATAACGTTGGTAGCATAAATTTGGAGCCCGCTAAATTTCCGCGCCCGGGACGACCGCCCCCTTCGCCCCCCATTTCGCACGGCGCTAGCTGGCATTCAACTTTGACTATCTCTTAGATTTAATAACGCACACTATATAGCCATTAATCAACGGGCACTTTAAATTTTAGACATTCTGTCTAATATTAAAAAATGTACCATAAACCACGATTACTTTGACACGTTTTAGGCTTAATTTTGTATATGTTACAGGCCAAACCCGATTTTAGGCCAAACTAGATTGGCCTAGGCCAAACCGGTCTATCCTAACGCCCATCGGATAAACTAGTTTTTCCTAGGCCAAACCAGTCTATCCTAAGGCCCATCGGATAAACTAGTTTTTCCTAGGCCAAACCGGTTTATCCTAACGCCCATCGGATAAACTAGTTTTTCCTAGGCCAAACTAGTCTATCCTAAGGCCCATTGGACAAACTAAATTTTCCTAGGCCAAACTAGTTTGGCCTAACACTTATAGGATAATCTAGTTTAGACTGCTGTTTATTGGTCTGAACTAGTTTATCCTAGGCCAATTCAATTTGGCGTGGTTTTATTGAATTCAACGACCACCTCAACGCCAACATTCTTATTTGTCCTAGGTTGATCTAGTTTATCCTAGGCCAATGTAGTTTTACGTGTTTTTAGCTCACGGGCGTCAAAGCCAGAGAAATAATGGACTCACATGTTTTGTATGTATGTACGCATGTACGTACGTATGTGCGTACGCATGTACGTAACGCGATAACTCTTGATAGACATATCCGATTTGATTCAAATTTTTAATGTAGGTTCATTCTGATAAGGTACTTTTCTGATTAATTTTGGGAATTCATTGGATAGGAATAAAGGGTAATAGGAGTAAATATGTATGTACGTATATACGTACGTATGTACGTACGTATGTGCGTAACGCGATAACTCTTGATAGAAATAATGTAATTTGACATGTTTTTAACTCATAAGGCTACCAAATCTTGAGAACTAATGTGCCCGTAGGTTCTGTTTCTGTGTAATTACGTAACGCAATTATTCTTGATAGAAATAATCGATTTGCATCAAACTTTCAATGTAGGTTTATTCTTATAAGGAGCTTTTTTGATTACTTTTGGAGGTCATTGGAGTAGAATAAGTGGGGGGGGGGGGAGAGAACGAGAAGCTGATTCGCCCCTTCCCTTAATTTAAATAAATGGGTTTCCATGCATTATTAGCATATTTTATTCAAATTTTAGATATAGGAGCATTCTCTTGAGGGGCCTCCATGATTAGTTGTGAGTGTTCATTGTTTAAGTATAGAGGGAGGGGGATAGGAGTAACGTCCCATAATTTATGTAAATGCTTTTTTTTACGCAGAATTTACTGATTTGCTTCAAATTTTAGAAATAAATTCATTCTCGTAAAGGGCTTTCCTAATTAGTTTTGGGGATTAATTGAATAAAAACAACGAGAATAACGGGGGGGGGGGGTTGTCCCGCCTAATTTTGTCAAATGTGTTTTTCATGCAGAATTAATCGATTTGCTGCAAATCTTGGATTTATTCATTCTAATGAAGCGCTTCACTGACTAATTTTCATGGTTCTTCGGTTAAATATAAGGGGGAAACATTCCTTAAATTAGATAAATTGGTTATAATACAGAATTATCCAATTTGCTTAAAGTTTTGCACATGAATTCATTTGATCAGGCGCTTCTTTAATTAATCTGAGTTTTTCTTTTGTTTCAGTATAATGGGGTAGTGGATGTTTTATCGCCTTCCTTAAATTAGATAAATAGGTTTTTATGCAAATTTATCTGATTTGCCGTAAATTTTGAATACAGTTTTTTAATTCGAATCCCTGAATTGTTTTGAGGGTTTAATGATTAAGTATAAAGGGAGGAATGGAAGATTACTCTCCTTAAATCAGATGAATTGTTTTTTCAGCAGAATTATCCGATTTGCTTAAAATTTTGGATAATTTTTTTTATTTTATAAAGCGTATCTGTGATTAGTTTTGGGGGTTCAATGGTTAAGTATAGTTGGGGGAAGTAGGAAAAAGTAATCCAACTTACTTTATTTTTCGAAGGTGTTATTCTTTAAAAAAAAATAAGGCTGTAATACACAATAAGTGTAAACAGCCTGTGAATGCAAAGCCATCACTTTAATTGGGCAATATTCTTTTTAATATTATCCAGACTACTGCTCCATAGCTAACCTTCTGCAAAATGGTTTTGTTATCACCCTTATATAATGTATTTTATTCGAAGGGTTGTAGAATACTGTCAGAGGTTTGCACGGGCCGGAATTTCCAGGCCAGGCCCCCGCCTGACTAGGCCGCCAGGCCTCTAAATTATGTTGTGTCACCTACATTTCCCTTCCTTTTAGAGTTGAGGATTTTTGTTGTTTAAGTCTAAAATTTAGACTTAAACAATAAACATCCACAACTAATCACGGAGGCGCCTTGTCACAATGATCCTATATTTAAAATGAAAACTGATAATTCTGCATGATAAATCCATTTCTCTAAATTAAAGGTGAAGGATTAGCTCTCCCGTTCGCCTCCCTTTATTCCTACCCAATGAATTCCCAAAATTAAACAGAAGAGTACCTTATCAGAATGAACCTACATCCATTTGAACCAAATCGGATATATCTATCAAGAGTTATCGTGTTACGTACATACGTACGTAACGTATACGTACATACATACATATAGAACCTGTGAGTCCATTATTTTCCTGGCTTTGACGCCCGTGAGCTAAAAATACGTAAAACTACATTGGCCTAGGATAAACTAGATCAGCCTAGGACAAACAAGAATGTTGGCGTTGAGGTGGTCATTGAATTCAATAAAACCACGCCAAATTGAATTGGCCTAGGATAAACTAGTTCAGACCAATAAACAGCAGTCTAAACTAGATTATCCTATAAGAGTTAGGCCAAACTAGTTTGGCCTAGGAGCATCTAGTTTGTCCTATGGGCTTTAGGATAGACTAGTTTGGCCTAGGAAAAACTAGTTTATCCGATGGGCGTTAGGATAGACCGGTTTGGCCTAGAAAAAACTAGTTTATCCGATGGGTGTTAGGATAGACCGGTTTGGCCTAGGAAAAACTAGTTTATCCAATGGACGTTAGGATAGACCGGTTTGGCCTAGGCCAATCTAGTTTGGCCTAAAATCGGGTTTGGCCTGTAACATATATAACTTGTTTTATTCCTAAAATTCGGATTAAAAAAAAAAAAACAGACGTATTGATCTAATAATCCCCTCTTTAACATTATAGTGGATTCAAATGTATACGAGAAGTATTGTAAGGGGGACAAGAAGAAAGAATAGGTTGACAAACTTATCCCGAATTTGGGGCTACTTTGTCACCCCTATAAAATATGCTTTAAATGTTCACAATAGACGATTTATGACGCAGTTACTATAGCTATCGATGTAAAATAAAAAAGGACACTTCTTATATCACCTACGGGTATATGAACGATTATATTCTATGATCTACTGAAAAAAAATGATTTTCCAATGTATTTTTCTCTTTTTGAAAACATTGATCATATCATCACCTGGAGCGTTGTAAGTCAATATTGGAATATAAACACTCTTCCAATTAAGGTATTTTTTAATTACCATCTTAACATCGTTCTTGGTTAAGGGAAAATCCCAGTCAGCCACGGCTCCTAAGGTCTTGGAAATCAACTGCTCTTTTTCATGAGTAGGGATTGTCTGATGGCCCTCAGACTTGGTGTGTTTTCCAAGAGACTCATTGACAAGAGTATTACGTGATAGTTGGAATGCTGTAGCAGCTAGTTACTTTCTTCTATCGTTAAAAAAAGTATCGGATTCGTGAAAATTTTCGAAATTTGTTTTTCGACGGATTTACACGTTTTAGGGTCCAGAGATACCAAAAAAGTGTTTTTACAAGATGTTTGTCTGTCAGTCTGTCGGTCTGTCTGTATGTGACATAAATTTTGTAGGCGCTCTATCTCAAAAAATACTGCGCGGAATTTCACAAAACTTTAGATTCAGTTAGACTTTTTTATAAACTGGATTAGTTTTTGGTGTATATCACACAATAGGTGGCACTGCTTCGCTGCATTTTTTACGATTTCTATGATAGCTATATTTCAAGAACTAATAAGCAGATTTTCATAAAACTTCCGATTCCGCTAGTCCTTGACATAATATGGTTCTGATTGCGTTTTGGTGTAAATCGCACATCATGTGGCGCGGTATTATTCATGATTATCGCAATAGCGATATCATGAATATATATATATAAAGTGATATACATATTCATGATATATATGTATTCATATATATAAATGATATCATGAATATGAGATGATTATAGCATCTTAGGAACTAATGCACGGATTTTCATCAAACTTCAAATTCAGTTAGTCCCTGATATAAATTACAGGGATTTTCATCAAATTTCCGATTCAGTTGGAACATGAAATAAATTGTTGCAGATTAGATTTTGCAGTAAATTACCTAACCGGTGAAGCTGCTATGTTTAATTTTTATGGAAGTATTAAGTAAAAGTGGGGATTAATTACATGTATAAGGTACATCAATAAATATATATAAAGCAAGCAATAACAAACCTGTTCGCTACAAAATGACAAATTTACCCCGGGGTGTCAAAGTACGGTATTTCTCGGATTCTTCCGGAACTTCAGAATCGTAAGAAATATGTTTCGCTCATATTTATGAAAGTCGATTTGATAAAGAAGACAATTAGGGGTTCAACAAAAAAATCTAAGAAAAATAATAATATTTCAGACCACTCTGTAAAATAATATGCTCGAAATGATGTATTGCTACAGCATATAAATATGTGGATGCTATACAGCACGCATATTCATGAACATATAGCGGTTTTATTTTAAGTTTAAAAAATACTTGCTTGTTTTAACTTATGTTATAACTTATCTGTTTTCAACCAAATTTAACGCTAGTTTCAGAAATATTAGTAAAATGAAGTAAGAGTAACATAGTGCAATTGAAATATAAATATATTAAATACTTTATAAAATATGAGTACTTGTATGAAATAATTTGTATCTGCGCATGCGCCCTGAATTTACGGGCCAGCAGTTTTTGTCGTAAATTTAACTGATTTTTTTTTTTTTTTTTTTTTTTTTTTTACAGTGTATATATTTAAAAGTGCATTTCCCAACCCTAATTAGATAAATTATGTGTATATAGTAGAAGATAAATAACTTCTGATTCTGCAATTCTACGCCAATCTAATAAAGCAATAACGTTTGTACGCTTTTGAGGTGTTATCATTGAAACTACCTAGCTAATTTAGGAGATAATGGGGTCAAAAATGTTGGTAACCATCTTTACTCCAAAACAGACTATATTTTATGTTGATACAACAACCTCCATCGATGCATAGGTAGAAAAAAAAAAAAACTCTTAAATTGCGATTTTTCTAATATTAATAGGACTAAAAATTTGAAATTCGTTGTGGTGGTTACTTTCTAGATGTAATCTATTCGTTATGAACAATTTCTAAAAGGTTCGAATGTTTAATATGACAAATAAGCATAAAACTTTCTAGAAGATTTTAAATTAAGATTTATTTAGAATTTCTGGGATACTATTGGGATTAGAAGCTATGACTTTGGCATCACAGTAACTTATAAGATGTAAATGCTCGTTTGGAAAAAAAAAAAAAAAAAAAAAAAAAAATGCTTAACTCTTATTGACAACTTTATTCCATGAATGGAAAACAGATAGTCAATAATGTAAACTATTTGGAGGGATCTCATGCCATATAAAATACAGTCCATTCTCTTAGAACATAATACATTTTTTATTTAGAATTACTCAAACTGTAGCGGAGCATCTATCTATACTCTTGACATCCTTTCAAAAAGTTAAAATTCCAATATAAAATAATTTAATGTTTTATTTTCTGTATTACTTCCTATTTTATATTAATGCATGGTTTGCTTTCTTATTTTTTAAACAGTGTATACGAATTTATATATAAGATTTTCTAATCCTGTGATTTAATTTACTTATTTTCATCATTTCAATTTATCGCAGTATATGGCCAATTAAAGGTAGTATCTCATTTTCTTTACTTATCGCAAATTATAAATTTACATACTCAGCAATATCGCTCACACTAATCCCTCAGAGAAGTCCTAGAATTAAAATTGACAATTTGTAGAAAACCTCTTACAATTCAGCTGCTTTTAGAGAGCAACTAAAAATCAGCTCATTCTATCTCTAATATCTTTTTACATTTTCACGGTATTTGAATGAATTATTTTTTTATGAGATGCTCCACAGAACTAACTATTAAATTCTGAAAAAAAAAAAAAATCTTTTTTATTCCCCGCGCATACGCAGATAAAAATTATTTCATACAATTACTCATATTTCATAAAATAGTTATTATAATTATATTCTAACTAGCATACCCAGCCCGCTTCGCCGGGCTTAATTTGAAGGTTTATTTAATAATTTATGTGTATGGTACGCTTCCCGGACCATCGGCACTCCACGTGCGTCGGGTGAGCGTCAGAACAAACTTTCAGCATATACATATGGGTGGTTGTACTTGAATGCACAGACCTGCGCGTTTTTTTCTATCTTGCTTTTATACCTCTGGACCGAGTTGGCGCATTGCCAAGATTTGCTTCCTCTGGACCGAGTTGGCGCATTGCCAAGATTTGCTTTCCCCTGTGCCTCAATTAATTAATTAATTAATTATCCTCGGAATTCCTTTTATTTATAGAGATTATACTATATTATTTTTACTTCATTTTGCTAATTTTTCTCAAACTGGCGTTAAATTTGGTTGCACACTCTTCATGATAGAAGCTAAAAACTTCCATTTTTTTTTTTTTTTTTTTTTTTTAATTGAAAAACCGCTACATTTTTATGATTATACAAACTATTCCTATATAAAGCAGCACACGTATTGTACAGCATCCGCATTTTCATATACTGCTGCAACGTAACATTTCGTGTACTTTAATTTAGAGAGTTAGCCTAAATATTTTTACTTTTCTTTGATTTTTTTGTTGACCACCTTATTGTCCTCCTTATCAAATCGACGGTGATAAATGAGGTCAAACACATAGTTTGTGATCCTGAAGTTTCGGAGAAATTAACAAACATATTTTTAAATAGTCGACAAAATGCCAATAAATAATCAAAACACCTTAAAAAAAAATAAAATATACATTATTACAAAAATCAATGCTATCTATTTTCTGTGTTATTAAATTTAGATCGCAGATGTTTAACGGTTAGAAGATGCAACTGAAAGTTATCTATCTCTATCACTTTCTCATGATGCAGCGCATAAATGCATGGAAAATCCACATTTCCGTTAAAGAAATATTTTTTTCTCCTGAGATAAAATAAAAACTATCCAGAAATAATCTTATCAGTGAAGACATAAATGGGGCACCTTTGAGTCTATTTGCTTTACTCTTTTCTTGTGATTGATATACAGTATTTTTTTTTTTCTTCAATTTTTAGGCAAACCTCAGAAGTTTCAAGATATTCAGAAAGGTTTTAAATGGAAAGATAAATGTAACTTTTTTATAACTGTCGCTAGGCAAAACCAAAGACACACGGATGATTCAAATGCATATCAGCAAAAAATCTTTAATCTAACTAAATTTTATTAGATGGATAGCGTTTGGGGACATAAATTTTGGAATTACTATTTTGCATTTATTGAAAGTAAATAGTAATTATTTTTGTAAATGTGTAACCAATTTAAAATATTTTTAAACGCATTCATAAATAGATATAATCATAAATTAATAATAAAAATAATGATAGTTTAACAAATTACAACAACCATTTGGAAAATGATTTTTTCAAAGACTAAAATTTCAAACTTGTTAAAAAAAAAAAAAAAAAGTGGTCTTGTAAATTTAATCGGTTACACATTGGATTGTTTCGTTTTTCGTCGAATATTGATTTCATAATTCATGTTAAAAAAAAAATAGAATTACAAATTCAATGTATTTATGAATGATTTTTTAACATTTTCCAACAATGTTGAAAAGTGTTTATGCATTCAATTTGTCTGTCCGTCTGGCTGGATAGCCGTCTGGCCGGATGACCTTCTGTCCGAGCTCTAACTCTCATAAATATACTCCAATTGCCATGAAAATTTTGGATGTTATTGACGTTTACTCTAGTACGAATCCTATTGAAAACGAAGTTTCTACCAGGATTAATTTATTTACAGGGACTGTCAAAAGTTTTCCATTACATTATGGTCTATGGGGGAAAATCATTTCAAATGAATTTTAAAGATGTTACACCCTGGCAAACGTATTCAAATTTATACGCATCTACGAAGTGAGGTAAAATATGCATTCTGTAAAATATTCTGTGAAAAGAATACCAGTTATTATTCATTTATAGGATCACACAAAAGAATTCCATTACATAATAATAAAGGAGGGAATTGTTCGCGACATATTTTAATTGTGGTAAATGATTTCTGGTATAATCAAATTGATATACGTTGCTGAGGTTTAATGTGAGTTATTTCACGCATGATGCAAAGTGCATAGCATTGACACTGACACACAAAAGATTTCAAACAGTAGTATATTGTGGATGATAACTGTCGGATGGATGAAATGCATTTTTCATTTGGAGCTTCCTATTTCAAGCTCGTTCCAACTATTGGGACTGTGCTTCAACAGGAGCTCCAAATATTGGTTCAAGATTTCACCATCTTACATTGGCAGCGATTGAGCACCAAAATTTGGTTCAAACGAGGACTGGATTTTTAACAGTATTTTGCAGACTTATAGGCAGACATTTTCTAAAAACAATTAAAACGTATAAATTCTTCGAAAACCGTAAATAAATAAATAAATAAAAATCCAACATTTTTTTCTTATAAAGATAGAAGAAAGTACAGAAACATGTAAGTTTTTTAAAAATTTATCAATACATTTCATTCTTACCTGATAAATACAACAGTTTTGTCTGATTTTCTTATTGTTGAAGCAATTTGTTTTTGCGAACTTTACTCACTGTTTCTTGCGTGTAAAATCGCTCTCGAAAACATTGTTACAGTCTGTGCTCTTCCATAAATTTTTGTTCATGTTTCCTTTTCATTGTGTTGTCTTTTGAAGGGAAAAATATGGCAGGAAGACGTCTTAGGGTGAGGGATCAGATTATTTTTTTCTTTGTTTTGGCAAGTCATTAGTGCATGCGTTCAAGTTGACTCGCTTTAAAAATTGCTAAGTGTTATTCTGAGTTAATGAATTGATTTTGATAATTTTAATTCTTTAAGACTGCAGATCACTGATCAAAGTTGAAAAACTTACCTTTAAAATTTAAATTAAATGATAATGTGTTAAAATAAGGAAAATATGGTCATAAAAATTGCACTTACAAATGTATATTAAAAAAGATAGAAAACTTTAAAACAGTAACTTCATTAATATGTTAAAATCAGTAAATAGGAGGGGGATTATGTCACATTATAACATTATCAAAAAGTGCGAACGAAGTATTTTTACGAGAAAAAAAAGAAAAGGAAAAAAGAAAAGAAATGTTTGATGAAAATCCCGTCAGATAAATAAACAACATATTTAAAATATCTTATTTAAAACAGTTTTCTAATAGCGTTGTTAAAAGAATATCAGTAGGGAACGAGTCTGTTTACTTAATTCATTTTGTGCTAGCTAACTTTCAAATGTTTAACTGATCTTACTTAATCGAACCCGAAAATAGTCATTAAATGCTTTAACAGAGGCTAATTCCGTTTTAAAATTTCTCAATCAAAGGTTAAATGATTGGAAATTCGTTTATACGCAGACCGTCACAGTTTTTATTGTAATAATAATAATTATTATTATGCAGTTGTTTGTAATATTTCGAAAGCCAGCCAAATTAGCATGTTTATAGAGTGTGTGGGGCAGAGCCCCATAGCAATTAAAGAAAATATTACTCTTTTTTAAGTATTTTGGGAGTGGCACACCCGACTAGTTAGTTCACTGTTGTTTGCATTTTACATTCCAAATCTCATCATTCGTTAAGGAAGGAAACAAGCCGTGTCTTTAGATTTATAAAGTATAAATGTCACATAATAATGATGATAAAAACCTTCTCCCCCCCCCCCCCCCCCTCAACCAAAAATAGTACATTGATTCTTTCATAAAGCAACATTGATGAAAACTCAATCTCAAACTATGTTCTCTTTAGCATTTCTTGTACCGGAAGTCTTTTTAACATTTGATTGGAAGAAATAATAGGTTCTCAAAAGAATGGCCCGTTTTCGTCATCTCGTTGAATTAAGTTTATGAGATGAGGTGAAATTTGATGTGGGTGGCGTGATGCTCAACGAGGTCTATTTACTTTCTGCTTTTTTTTTTCTTTTTTTTTTCGAAATGTTTCATGGGCTAGTGAGCGATGTGTGAAGAGAAAGTGAATTCATTCCTTTTAAGTTCTCACAATTTCTGTAACCCGGATGTAAGGCCATGCTTTTAATGCGAAATGGAAATTATTCTGAGTCAATATTGAAAAATAAAATCAGAAACCATAATGATGAGTTCCCACTGTTTATAGGTTCCGGTGTTCAGCGGATCGGAAGAGAAATATGTGCGAGGCAAGAGAGTGAATGATAATGAAATGAACGTTGAGCAAATATTCATTTCTGAGAATGAAATCAAATGCAAGTCAAATTTTTATTATATGTGACGTTTTAAATGAACTACTTCTTTGCAGAGTATATGGGGTGTGTAATTTGCACAGTACACCACCTTTACCCTTTTGGGTCCGATTTATTATTATTATTATTATTATTTTACACTAGACGGTTGCCCGCCCTCAGTAGCCCGAAGACTATCTGAATGCCAGTTCTACAACCCCACACATTCACGTTTCTGTGCCATGTCTCGTCAGTTTCCGGCAGATATGTTTGAAAATATTTATTAATTAGATTTCTTCTCGGTGTTCTGGGGTTTCGTTTGCATATCTTTTTTTATTGTTAATGAAGAGGTCTTCCATTTGTTCTTCCATCTGTTCTTCTTTCTGTTCTTCCATCTGTTCTTCCATTTGTTCTTCCATTTGTTCTTCCATTTGTTCTTCCATTTGTTCTTCAATTATATTCGACGATTCACTGTTTGAGAGCCTATCTGTCCTTTTATTTATAGAAGTTCAAAATGAAAAAAGATTTTCTTAGCAGACGATTTTTTGTATCTGTGCCTCAATTAATTAATTATTTAATTATCCTCAGAATTCCTTTTATTTATAGAGATTAATAACATTCACACTAGATATCCAGATAGATTAATTAGTGTTTAAAGAATATTTCATAGTCCTAAAGAAAATGAATGTTGTTGTTTTGCGTACTATTCAATTCATATACAAATGACAATAGGATAAGGACGAGTTTTTGGAGATGTTCAGAAAATTTGAATAGAAATAGAATTATATTAAGATTTAACAAATACTAAAATTTTCTAATACTTTTTGAGCTTTATTGCACCTGATTGTTTCAGGAATTATCTTTTATTTTAAACTTAAAGAATGAAATATTCGTTTAAAATAAAAGAATTGCAAACGGACAAAGGGAATAAAGCAAATAATAATAATAATTATTATTACTAAATGCCTAAACATAAATGAAGTTGTATAGTAAATGGATATGTATGAACTAACATTACTATATGCAAATAGTAGCAAAAGTATTTCTTAAAACAAAATAGTACTCCATCAAAAAACGTACTATTAATAGTACACCAGACCCGAAAGGGTTAAGAAATTTATTTCGTATCTTGAATATTTTTTCTTAAAAATGCTTTAAAGATTTATTGATTATGATTGCCTTTTTAGTTTTGGAAAAGTATTATTATATTTTCAAGCAAACCTACCTTGAGGACACGGCACGTATTCTGCCAATATAAATACTGTTTTAGGGAAAGTAATACAAACGAATTAGGAAGTTATTTTTTATTCTTATTTAACTTGTTCAAGAGCATGGGTGCGTGTATGCATCTTCAAAAAATACACATAGATTTTCTTTTTGGCACCAACGATAAAGAAAAATAATATTTGCTGTATTTAATTTAAGCATTTTCGTGATTATGTAAATCAAAGTAAGATTTTAAAAATAACTGGTGTTAAACGAATAAAATGTGTGTAAGAGAAGCCGGTTCAAAATGTTTAAAAGGAAGCCGAATTAGAACATCTAATAAGGGGAGGGCCAACTTTGGTAACTACAGATTTTGATTATTTTAAAATGTGTTATAAAGCCGAGATGCTTTAGCCTCTTGTTTAACGGATTTTATATCTGCTTAGTTCTTCAGAAACAGTGCGTGTGTGTGGATGGGGGAGGGTGTCAAACATTATAACACAACTTAAGTACTTACTTTGTAGCAAAAGTATACCGTATAGTATATGATACATCAGTTGGTACGGCGTTAGCTCGTTGTCCAGCAGGCTCGGATTCGATACCGGAATGTACTACATTTTTTTTTCTCATTTTTTTTTCTTTTTGTTTTATGAATATGCTTGTAATTATAATTTAATAATCTCAGTTAAAAATCTTAATATGGTACCTTAATTACAATGTTGGCATATTTAAATATTTATTTAGCATTTTTGATTTTTAAACCATTATTTCTCATGATTTAAAGAGATTAAATTTTTTCTTGGATCTATTATTAAATGATAAAAATTCTAAAATCGTTACAAAATCTGTTGTGGTGCCCGTGCCCTCTAGTCATGATAAAGCAAAACATATTCAAATAAAATAAAAATGGAAGCAGAAAGAAGATAAATGTGAAAACAAAATAATTCAAAGTGCAAGCATACGTATTACAAAATTTAAAAATCTTTAATATGCAAAAAATAGATTGTAATTTAATTCTTATGCTAATTTTTAATATAATTATGTTTGTTACTTTAAAAATAGAGTAATATTATCATCGTATTGACTTTTCTTGAAAATCACGGATCGACACAATTGTTCAATATCATTACATTGATTATGAATACATGAAATACATTTTAAAAGTGATTAAAAAAATTAATAGTTTTATGATACTTTATACATAGTTTTATGATATTTTATAGTTGCAAATAAAAAAGTATATAGGTTAAAATTAGAATTTATGGACAATATTATAATTTGTAATTAACGATGAGATTATTAAATTATAAATACAAGTATATTTATAAAGCAAAAAATAAGAAAAAGGAAATGTAGTGCGTCCCGGTATTGAACCCAAGCCTGTTGGATAGCAAACGAACACTGTACCAACTGATGTACGATTACCACTATCCTTTCGTTACAAAGTAGGTATTTGAGTTGTGTCATATTATTCGACTCTCTGTTTTTCAAAAACTAAGGAATATTGCACAAAATCCGTCAAACATGAGACTAGTGGATTCCTATCCAACAACATATATTAAAATAATGAAAATATTTGTAATTACCAAGATTGGACCTCTTTTTGTAAGTGTGTTTATCGCCATACAAATTGGTGCGAAATATGCCAAGCACGAGGGGGAACGGAAGCTAAACCCCCTCGCCTTTATTTATATAAAGGATTTTTCATGCACAATTATCAGATTCCATTCGAATTTTAGATGCAGGATTATTTTGGTGAGGTGTTTCTATGATTAGTTTTGGGAGTTCACTGGGTATAAGAAGGAGGGAACGGGGACTAATCCTCCGCCTTAATTTTGACAAATGGGTTTTTCTTGCAGAATTATCAGGTTTAATTCAAAGTTTTGATATATGATTAGTCTGATGAGACACCTTCGTGATTAGTATTGGGTGTTCTTTGGATGGGGGAATAAAAGATTAAGAGCATAAAGGGGGGATAGGGGTGATCATCTCCTCTTAATTTAGGTTAATAGGTTTTTTGCGCAGAATTTACTGATTTGCTTCAATTTTGGATACAGTTTCATTCTGATAAGGCGCTTCCTTGATTTGTTTTGGAAATTCATTGGAAAAGTATAGAGTGGGTATCAGAGGAAGACCACCCCACTTAATTTAGTTAAATGATTTTTCATGCAGAATTAATCGATTTGCTTCAATTTTTGGGCACAGCTTCATAGAGATAAGATGCTTCCTTGATTAGTTGTGGAATTCTTTTGTTAAGTATAAAAGGTGGGGGGTACGGGTGATTAGCTTGCCCCTCCCCCCTAAACCCCTAAATTAGATAAATGGGGGTTTTTTTGTAAATTTTTCCGATTTGCTTTAAATTTTGGATGTAGGTTCTTTCTTATAAGGCGAATCTCTGAATAGTTTTGAAAGCTTAGTGGTTAAGTATAAATGTGAGAATTTATATAATTTAAAAATTATAAAATTTATATAAATGGGTTTTTATGCAGAATTATCCGAGTTGCTTCGAATTTTGGATATAGGTTTATTATATGATAAGGCATATCCCAGATTAGTTTTGGCTATTCAATAATTAGGTATAAAGAGGGGAAATGGGGGGGAGCTATTTCCCACTTAATTTGTTTTTCAAAGGTTATTATTCCTTGAAAATATAGTGCTATAATATGCAATTAGTGTGCATTGTCTGTGAGCTTAATGTCACCAGTTTAACTGGGCAATATTCTTTTGTCATAATATCAATAATATCAGTCATAATATCAATAAAAATATACTGATTTTTTTTTTTAGAACTTCAATGTTATTCAAAATATTTAAAAGATTCCTAAAAGAACATTTCAATCTTTCAATGCCAACTCAGTTGCAAATTTTGATAATTAGAAATATTGATAAACAGTTGACAGGGAGAAAGAAAATCTTCGTTTTTCTTACATATGCTTTTCAAAAATCAAATAAAACAATTCGCAGACTTACACAGCACTTTTGTCCTTCCCCCCCCCCTCTCTCTCTTTCTTTTTGGAAATTGATAAAAGGGTTACAGTTTCAAATTAAGATTTACTTATAGAAACACAGTATTGATTTCAATTGCCTTTACATTAGAAAGAATATCAGTATCAGTATTATATTAACACATGCATTGTTGTTTTACCCTGACAGTAAATTATATACTGATAATATAAAGATTGATCGTGATATATTATGTTACAATTTCCTTTTTTTTTTTTCGTTTTTAAGATAAATAATACTCTTAAATAACACGTTATATTCTTTTGAAAAAGCGTTTTCTTCGTTACCTTTAAACAGTTCCATGTAAATTCACAATTTTATTTAAAAGTGTATTTCTTAACCTCTTCGCGACGGGAGCCTTTACGAAATGTTTAATGTTCTGTCACCGGTTTTTAAAAATAGAAATTTGTAGCTTATTAAATCGAGAATTTTCTCCTATTAAGTATGGCAAATTTTACAGTAAAATTTTACTGGTAGGAATAAACAAGGATTCTTAAACCTTTTTGCGGCACGTGTCGCTCGTCCCCAAGGGGTTAAGGTTGTTCTCAAATCTCTTACTCAACAACTCGAAATTTTGATATATCTTCTAACATAAAAGCATGAAATTATCAGACTTGACTATTGAAGTGATCTGGAATCGAAATAAGACTTCCGTTCTTTGATGAACCAATTACTTATCGAGTTATAAGCAATTTTGGCAACGTGATGACCGGGTTAACCGCCTCTTTCGTGTCTTCACATTCAGAAATTTGGTCCAAAACACTAATTTTAAAAAGAAGAAGAAGAAAAAGAATAAAATAAGAAAAAAAAAGACTTTTTTTTTATTATTACAAATTTTTTTAAAAAGATGACTTCCAATTTGATGCATTTCCGAACAAAAAGGAATTAAAACATGGATTTCAGAACAGCTTCAAGGTTTTATTTTTTATTAGAATAAATATTTATTATTTCTGGAATCAATTTGTCTTATTTATCTTTCTGTTGAAAGGCTTAAGTCCGTGTAACTGACTAAAATTTTTGTAAGGGTTAAAATTTGACACAGAAGTGAGCTCTGGCCGCACTTACTTTTTGGCACCATATACAGTAAAACCTCCATAACGGACACTCCCGAATAACGGACACCTCTATTTAGCGGACAGTTTTCTAATCCCCACTCCCAAAATCTAACTTTTTGTATGTTTAACCTCTGAATAACGGACATCCCGAATGGCGGACAGTAATTTTGACGATAAAAGATGAAAAAATATTTTTTACGAGAAAAAATAAATAAATAAAACGCCTCTAAATTTATGATGGTAATGTGTCACAAATTTTGTGATCACAGATAAATGTAAGACAGTGGACTGGAAATGCAAGTTCTCATCCAAAGCATTTGAAATTCAATAATGTTGCACTAAAATTGTGCACTTCCCCCCAAACATAACCCCAAGCATAACGTAAAACGTACGCAAGCCACTTGGACTTGATCAATACACAATTTTAAATCCTGGTGTAGAAAGCTTTTGTTGCGTTACATTATTTTAAAGTTAGATTGTATGAATACAATTGAGAACTGTCTAAAATTAGTTAATACTGTCGATGCTATAATTTGCATTTCCTCAGCTGTAAAAAACATAAAACCGGAAAGTGTAATGTAAAACCTGCTTTTATGGAACATGGCAATGTTCCATAAAAGCAGACTTTACATTAAAAGAAAATAAAACATACATTTCCCACACAAATGAAGAACTGAGCAAAATAAGTGAATTGATAAAACATTCAGGAATGAAGGAACTGCTAAAATTTTTATTAATATTGACGATGAATTACTGAAGAAGAATCAATTGTTATATACGATTACTCTGCTTCAGAATTTCCGAACATTTTTTTTTCTTCATATAAACAGAGGATAAAAGTACGCACCGTTTTATTTCAGTTTTATTGTTTGAAAAAATAATTTTAAATTCTGACTATTATAAAACAGAGGGGTTTTAGGACATATAAAAGTCCTTTAATAATACATTCAGAATTTCTTAGCCATTTTTTAATATCTCATGTTTTCCCAATGGCGGACACCTCCGAATAGTGGACAATTTCCGTGCTCCCGAGGTGTCCGTTATTTAGAGGTTTTACTGTATCTATATTATTAAGCTAAAATATGTCCATGAGAAAGGCTGACCATCATCTAAACATCTAACCAATAATTGCGCTTTTACTGCATTTTTAAAATTTTTAAACATCGTCAATTTCTTGTTCATTGTTTTTGAGATAGATCGCCCACTAAATTTTAGTCACATACAGACATACAGACTCACAAATAGAGTAACAGACAGACATTTTCTAAAAAACATCAAATCGTGTCCTGGACCTTCTAAAACGTATGAATCCATCGAAAACCGGAAGTCGAAATTTTTCAAGAATCCCGTGCTTTCTTGATGTAAAGACAGAAGAAATGTTGCAATTAGGATTGAAAATAATTAAAGAAAAAAAATTAAGAGTATGTATGCATCAAAAACACAATCATTAAAATAAAAATCGTTGCTTGAATTTAATAAAGCTAATATTATTTTTAACATTCCCCTAATTAAATTTGATAAATTTATTACCTGCTTCTCTTTTTCTTTTCTCATATTGGACCCGTTATACAAAAGTAATAGAGTCAATCCATTTCAAGTGGTCCAGAAAATATTTTTTTGGTCGCTCGACCATTTTTAAAAAATCTGAAATTTTTTGTAGAACAACCCTAACATGACGGAAGTTCAAAATGACCATTCTTTTAGTTTTACTATTTTTTGTTTGTGCATGGCGGCCATCTTTGTTTCATCGTGTGCAGTGATTTTCTCAGATACTAGGATACACAAAATTGTAATTATCTCGTCTTCTATTTTCCCAATTGAAATGGAGTTTGCAGCATTTTATTCAGAATAAAATAGGCTAAATATACAGTGATAGAAAATTTTTGAAAAATAAATTTTTACAGGTGAAATTTTAGCACAAAATGTACGATTTTTTCCAAAATCTATCCGTTTGGAAGAGGAAATTTTTCATGCAAGGGAAACTGTCAACCTTACACAATTTTTTCTACAAATAGGTCAAAAGTACGTGTACTCATACACCAAGTCCCAGATCTGGGAGTTAATTTCTCTTTGCGAAAAAAATTCCGAAATTCGCCAAAAATTTCAAAAATCGCACTTTTTAGGCTTTGATATCTCTGGTGGGGCACGAGATAAAAATCTGAAATTTTGGCCTATGATAGTATTGTATAGTAGTGTTATGTACAAAAAATTTGAAAAAGGAGATTTGACTATAAGCTGAGATACGGTGATTAAAAAATGTTAAGAAATGCTATTATGAGTACATTAAAAGAAATGAAATTAGTCTCATTTATTACAATATTTACACAGAAAATATCGTTTGTTGAAAACAGTTAAATAATAAACATTTAATTTACAAAATACTATGTATGCTCAACAAAGAGCTTAACAATATTTACGAGAGATGTTATGAGTTCGACCAGTTACTGTTGTCAGTCCATCAGGCTGTTCTTTCTAAAAATTTTATTTGAAGCCCCCCAAGTCTTGTCATCCCTTGTTAACTTGAATGAAATTCTTTAGGTTAAATAATTGAAGCCATGTCAACTCGATCAGTTGTAATCCATTGTCTGTAATTTACTTTTCCTGAAATGTGTTCCGAGTAAAATTGTTGCAATAGCATTTCTAGTAGATTTGTTCATCTGGACAAATAGTGTATTGGCTTAGCATACATTCTGAATTGTTTAAATCACACAGAAACATTTGAAAAAGATATTTGTAATTAACATTTAACTTTGTACTATAAATAATTAATTTAAAATTTTGGAGGTATGAACAAATACATAGTAGGTTACAATAGTTTGGCAGTATTGTTTTCGCATATTGTCCATGTCATATCTCAGCTTGTAGTCAAATCTCCTTCTAGAAATTTTTTGTACATAACACTACTACACGATACTATCAAAGGCCAGAATTTCAGATTTTTATCTCATGCTCCACCAGAGATATCAAAGCCTAAAAAGTGCGATTTTTGAAATTTTCGACGAATTTCGGAATTTTTTCGCAAAGAGAAATCATTTTCCAGATCTGGGACTTGGTGTATGAGTACACGCACTTTTGACCTATTTGTAGAAAAAATTGTGCAAGGTTGACAGTCTTGTTGAACAATTACATAGTAGGTTTACAATAGTTTGGCAGTATTGTTTTCACATATTTCCCATGTCATATCTCAGCTTGTAGTCAAATCTCCTTCTTGAAATTTTTTGTACATAACGCTACTACACGATACAATCATAGGCCAAAATTTCAAATTTTTATCTCGTGCCCCACCAGAGATATCAAAGCCTAAAAAGTGCGATTTTTGAAATTTTTGACGAATTTCGGAATTTTTTTCGCAAAGAGAAATTAACTCCCAGATCTGGGACTTGATGTATGAGTACACGCACTTTTGACTTATTTGTAGAAAAAATTGTGTAAGGTTGACAGTTTCCCTTGCATGAAAATTTTCCTCTTGCAAACGGATAGATTTTGGAAAAAGTCGTAAACTCTGTGCTAAAATTTCACCTGTAAATATTTATTTTTCAAATTTTTCTTCCACTGTATATTTAGCCTATTTTATTCTGAACAAAATGCTGCAAACCCCATTTCAATTGGGAAAATAGAAGACGAGATATTTACAATTTTGTGTATCCTAGTATCTGAGAAAATCGCTGCACACGATGAAACAAAGATGGCCGCCATGCGCAAACAAAAAATAGTAAAATTAAAATAACGGTCATTTTGAACTTCCATCATGTTAGGGTTGTTGTACAAAAAATTTCAGATTTTTAAAAAATAGTCGAGCGACCAGTGCTGGACCACTTGAAATGGATTGACCCAATATTGATTCCACTCCTATAAGAATTTAATTATTTCTATTTTAAACTATTTTTGAGACATTTTGACCACTTTTATGTAATTAATTATAATTCATTCAGTGGCGGATCCAAGGGGGAGGTCACGGGGGTCGAGATTCCCCCCCCCTAAAAGAGAACAAAGAAAACTCTTAAAGGAAATTTAAAAAATGAACTATACAGGGTGATTCATAAAAGATGGGCAGAACTTTAAGGGGTTATAGTACACTTAAAGACAAATAATATTAAATAGGAGACTAAGGGTCCCAGACGTATTCCCAAGGAGATAGGGAGCATTAAAGTTTAGGGTCCGAAATTTCAAATGATTATAAAAAATGGAAAAATTGGTCGATTCGTTTGCGGTTTTTGCAAAAAATTTTCTTTATGCCAGTATTTTCTTGAAATAAAATTTTAAAGTTCAATTTCAAAAAATGCCGATAGGGGGCGCTTTAGACTTTGGAGTAACAAACAACTATTTTTTAACGTTATGTTTTGTATTTCTTTAAATGATTTCGAAAGCTTAGACTTAAACTTAAATTTTGATCTAAAAATCTGAGTCCTAACGAGTAGTTAAGTAGCGTAAACTGAAATTTGAAACCCTTCTCCCCCCAGAACAAAAATCAGTTATTCCCGATCTTTGTGTCGTAGATTAGGCTCTAACTACTGCCGCGTTTTGCTAAAATTATTCTTTATGTCAGTATTTTCTTGAAAATAAATTTTAAAGAAAAGTTTCAAAAAATTCCGATAGAGGGCGCTTTAGACTTTGGAGTAACGAACAACTATTTTATACCGTTATTTTTTGTGTCTCATTAAATGCTTTCTAAAGCTTAGACTTAAACTGAAATTTTCAGCTCAAAATCTGAATCGCTGAGCGTGGTTCAGTAGCGAGGGGAGGGGGTTCAAATTTCAACTTCTGAACATAGTTCAGTTTGCACTACTTAACCATGCCCAACGATTCTGTGCTGTGATACGAGGCAAAAATACAACTTTCGTCAAGGACTGCATAGTCGGAATTCACTCATAAAGGCACTGGCACAGTTGGAAACGTCGCTCATGCAAACATTAAAGCTCCATTCCTGACGCTAGTCACCGGGTGAAGAAGGAGACAGAAAGTATGCAAATGTCAAATGGGGAAGAAGAAGAACACGTATGCAAAATTTCGACACGATTCAGGCATAAAAGCCACTGAACGGTGAGTCAAGTGTAAGTCGCTGTAGTAATGAATCGGAAGATGGTGCCCTTCACGAATAAGGAAAAGGCTGAGATGCATTTAATTTACGGAGCGGCAGATGGAAATAGTGCAGAGGCACAACGAATGTAGGGAGAGCGATTTCCCAACAGGCGGTTGCCTAACCGCAAAACTTTCGAGCGCTTGCACAGACAGTTGTGTGAGACGGGATCATTTCTCGCTTCCCGGTCGAATGCAGGTCGTGCAAAAAAGGGCGAATCAGTAGTTGTTGCAGAAGCAATTCTGGATGTAGTAGCGGCGCAGCCAAGTACAAGTACACGAACAGTGGCTAGGCAGGTGGATACCTCACAGTCCATGACTTGGAGGGTACTGAAGGATGAACATTTGCTCCCGTTTCATGTGCAACGAGTCCAGAAACTGTCTCCAGGGGATTATCCAAATCGTATTGAATTCGCCCGTTGGTTTCTGCAGCAGAACGCGCTAAATCCACATTTTGGACGAACTGTGCTTTTCACCGATGAATGTACCTTCACACGTGAAGGTACATTTAACACACACAATGCACATGTATGGGCGGATGTCAATCCACATGCTACGTATCCACATGCTCATCAGAGACGCTTTTCCATCAATGTTTGGGCAGGAATCCTCGGAGACCACCTAATCGGACCGTACCTTCTTCCTGAACGCCTCAACGGTAAAACATACCTCACATTTCTGCAATATGTGCTGCCAGACCTGTTAAACGTTGTTCCTCCACGCATCCGGCGGGTCATGTGGTTCCAGCACGATGGAGCGCCAGCCCATTACGTACGAGACGCAACTATCTGGACATCACATTTCCGAACAGATGGATTGGTCGAGGTGGTCCTGTTGCTTGGCCTGCTTGCTCGCCAGATCTTTCACCCCTCGATTTCTTTTTTTTGGGGACAATTGAAGGCTCTTATGTATGAGACACCCATTGAATCCCCCGAGGAACTGGTCGCCAGACTTTCCGCCGCTGTAGGGGAAGTGCTCGAAAAGCCTGATGTTTTCGCGAATGTTTGCCGTTTCATTCTTTGCCGTTGTTCTGCGTGCATAACCTCTGGTGGTCACAATTTTGAACATTTATTGTAATCACATGTTAATAAATATGCTTTGGTAACATAATCCTAATTTGTGTCTTTTTACCTCGTATCACAGCACACAATGTGTGGACATGGTAAACTGAACTGTGTTCAGGAGTAGAAATTTCAAACCCCTCTCCCCAGAAACTTAACCACGTCTAACGATTCAGATTTTGGGCTGAAAATTTAAGTCTAAGTTTTAAAAAGCATTTAATGAGACACAAAAAATAACGGTATAAAATAGTTGTTCGTTACTCCAAAGTCTAAAGCGCCCTCTATCGGAATTTTTTGAAAATTTTCTTTAAAATTTATTTTCAAGAAAATACTGACGTAAAGAATAATTTTAGCAAAACGCGGCAGTAGTTAGAGCCTAATCTGCGACACAAAGATCGGGAATAACTGATTTTTGTTCTGGGGGGGAGAAGGGTTTCAAATTTCAAATTTCAGTTTACGCTACTTAACTACTCGTTAGGACTCAGATTTTTAGATCAAAATTTAAGTTTAAGTCTAAGCTTTCGAAATCATTTAAAGAAATACAAAAAATAACGTTAAAAAATAGTTGTTTGTTACTCCAAAGTCTAAAACGCCCCCTATCGGCATTTTTTGAAATTGAACTTTAAAATTTTATTTCAAGAAAATACTGGCATAAAGAAAATTTTTTGCAAAAACCGCAAACGAATCGACCAATTTTTCCATTTTTTATAATCATTTGAAATTTCGGACCCTAAACTTTAATGCCCCCTATCTCCTTGGGAATACGTCTGGGACCCTTAGTCTCCTATTTAATATTATTTGTCTTTAAGTGTACTATAACCCCTTAAAGTTCTGCCCATCTTTTATGAATCACCCTGTATATTAAATACTTTCAAATTTACCGCTTAAACAATATCGAGAATCCTTCTGACCCTTTAAAGCTCTTTTTAAATCGAAAGTAAGTAAATTTTGACATATTCATGTAGTCATTTAAGATGAAAGATATTTGAAAATGTACTTATTCAGAACAAATGTAATTGATTAGCGTTCTAAATTTTTCAATAAAGAAAAATAATTTTTCGGGAAATATCCGTAAAATGTAGGGTTTTTATACTTAATTTCAAGCGGCGACAGCCAATTGCTCTCTTTTGCATTTTTGTAACCGTCAAGTCCTAAAAACTGGCTTAAAATGATCAATTTCTAAAGGATTCTTTGCCTTTATAAGAAAAAGGTAAATTCTTCAATGTGTCAAGTTAAAATTTTTACGAATAATTAATGCAATTTTTTTATATTTACGAATGAAAATGACTTCTCAAAAGTGTCAGGAATATAGCCATTTTGGATAAGGAAACAGCCTTCTATACAAAAATAGCTTATTAAGAGATGTCACCCCCCCAAAATAACTATACCCCCCCCCTCTCCTAATAGGGAATGGCTGGAATGAAGGGCTGGATCCTCCCGTGACTTCATTAACTGATATTTCTGATCAATATTTATTCCTTTTCCAGATCCAATTCCTTTACTATGTTTCTCCTGGCAAGATCTTCATGAATTTCTGCTTCCTCATTTTCTGCTGTCAAAGAACCCTGATTCATACAACTTAACAAGCTTGAATTCAGACGAACGCCCCCTGGGAATCTGAAACGCTTTTGTGAATACCTGACACGCCACTGTCATGTGTGAAAAACGGCGTGAAGTGCCTTCGATAATAAGAGGTTAATAACATGGGACATTTAGAAATAATTGAAAGGAGTTTAGTTTAGTTATCAACCAGGATTAAACTGGTTGCTAATACCTTAGGCTGTAAGTTAAGCTGTCAAGAGGTTTAGCAGTACATTTATATGAACTATATTTATATCTTTAGCTGTTTTCTCAAGATTTACATTTTAAGCCCATGTCAGTAATGCGAAGATATTCGTAAAGTAATTTTAAATTAAGAGAAAGGTTCTTTTAAAATTTCTCGTTTGCATTTCAATATTTTTAAATTACTTTTTTGCAGGCGATGTCTGATTGGGTATCTTTGTTCTTTTTCGATTTCTTTATTTTTTTCCCTCGCGATGCCATATTCATTTTCGGAACAAGTTTCGAAAAAACTAAAATTTAAATGTTCGAATACAATCAAGGAAAAAAAAGTTTACGTTGAAATAACATTTGTTTGCGAATATCGTTGTACGTTAAAATAGCCCAAGAAACAAAAAGATCGAAAAAAAAATTACTCTTCGCTTTTTTTGACACAAAAAGAGACAGTATACAGTATGAGAAAATTCACATGTAAATATGGCAATTAGATAACACATTGTCTATGTATTGCACTGTTTTGATTGCCATGGCCAGATTTAAATATATTTATCTCCTAATGAATCAAAAAATATAGCTATACATTTAAATAATTAATTGTAATTTATTTTCTATAAAATATTATTCTATTAAATAAAACAATTTCTGCACAATGTTTTTAAATTACATATTCTATAACTTATCATGGAAATTGTTTGTTTTGGAAAGAATAAAATATGATTTTTAAGTAATAAAAAGAGAGTATTTTTTTACTTCCTATAGGGGGAACTGGGGCACATTGATACATGGGGCACATTGATACACCCCCTCTACTGCTCATAGGTTATTACAGGAAGTTTCCCAACAGCTCCAAAAGGTGATGCTAGTGCACTCAACTACATACAGAAAGTCTTGGGATGATTCAATAGTTTGATGAAATGGGACGGGTGATTTATTGTTTTTGTAGGTAAAAAAAAAATTAGTTGTACAATTGAAATGAGGTTATACAACTGCTCCAGTATTTTCGACCGAAAAGAATACTCTCCCTGACAAGTAAAGCTACTCTTTATCAGTTCCTCATTCTTTATTGTTAGATAAATTATGAAGTGTTGTATTTGAGACTCATTTTATTCAAAATGGCTGTATGGGATACATTGATACAGTCTATGTCGGGGCACATTGATACAACCTAAATCCTTTTCTAGTTCCTTTTTTTCATTACCTTTTTTTTTTTACCATACACTCCTTAATCCAACTATTTTTCGCCAAAAATTTCTAATATTAGTTTTTACAGAAGTGAAGTAGCTCTATTTTTTTTATATTGGAACATATTATAGTATTTTTGCAACGGCAGCCTGGCAAATCTTGAATTTATATCGAATTTCCAGAGAAAAAAAAGTATTTTCGAGATGAGAAATGTTACGTAAGAGAAACAAGCTGCAGAACAGCAAAGGATAATTATATTATAAATGGAATTTTTTATGTAATTATCCTTTATTTTCTGTTAATAAACCGATTTATAAACAAAAACCTGGTAATTTTTTCATCTTTTTTAAGAAAGAAGATAATGCTGGGGTTGAAGTGCCAGATATGACAATGTTACCGCAGCCAACAATCAGACAAGGAACAACCAGAACATCAAGTCATTATTCATTTAATTTTGATTGCTTTAATATTACTTACAAATAAATTGTGGGTGATTTGAATTTCTCTAAATAAATATAAAATGGTTTGCTTACTATTTTTCTATGAAAAGTATGCAATAGTGTTATTTTGTCTCCATTTTTCTCTGACATATCAAAGTGCCCCATGACGTATATCAATCTGCCCCGGGGTTGGGGCACACTGATACAAATGCCTTTTTTTTGATTTTTTTTTAATTACATTCAAAAATATTACATAAAACAACGATTGTACATTTTTATAACATACTATACAATAGGGTGGAGCGAAAAAATTTTTTTTTGAAAATCAAAAACGGGTAGGTGCCAAAAGTTGCCTTTATACCAGTACATCAACTGCGTGAAATTTTACCGCTGAAAAAAAATGGCTTGAGTCTGCGCTTTTGCTCCAAAAATCGAAATTTTGGGTAAAATTTGTCATTTTTTGACATTTTTTCAAAAAAATTAAAAACTTCCTACAGAGCTGGTTAGTATTTAAAAGTGTTGCTTAGACCTTTATATTTATTTGCTTAACATATTTAAACTATAAAACAATATCTGTAGTCTGTATAATTGGAGCAAATCTGACAACTTTTTGTGAAAAATCAGCGTTAACCTCTCTATTGGAGCATACAACGAAATGTTGTTTTGAATGCATTTCTTACCTAGCTGCTTTTAAAACTACTGTGTATAGAACTCATAGAGGTGGTTGCATTATCCCACCCGTCTCAACCACCCACTCATCTAGGCCCAGTGTTTTATTTATGTATTGAATTGTTATTTTTTTCCCGAAGACGAGTATAAGTTTTCTATATATCAAAGTAATTTATCTCTTCTTTGTATTCACTGACTTTGGATGATTTGGATCATGCTGGTGTGACCTGCTGCACGTATATTTTTATACCATGTATAACAGAAGAGAAGCTGAGTAATGTATTGGGTATGTTCGTAATTGAACCTATTCAGCAGTCTATTATCTTCATTAAAATTTCATGCAATTAGTACATTATGATTGGAAGTTCTATTATCACAACATTCTTTCAATCAATTACATTTTATATGCAATGATTTGCCTAATAATTGATTGTATGAATTCAATTTCTAGTATGTCATCATTTATTGAACCTATTACATTGAATACATGCTGAAAAGCTAGCTGTTTAATATTATGACTATCGTCACAGAGGATTGCAAACAAAATTTGCGTGTAAAACAACAATATTTCTAAAGAAGTTTTAGCATGCTTTATGTCGTTTCCTGTGTTGTTCCGTGTCTAGTAATTTCTAATAAGATTTTAGATCTATTATTCAGGTGTGTTGTACATTTGGTATAAAACATCCCGCGGTATAAACTTGGATTATACATTTTGTGAGTGAACATATAGACGCTGATTGCCAATCTGTGCTTATATAAAGCGGAAAATTTTATTAACTTTATGAGCTGTCTTTTGTGTGAGATGTTTTCTAAATTCCTATGCCCCATTCTTTCTGAGAAATAGTTTTCCTTATGAATTAGCTTTGCAATCTCCGACAGAAATCTCTAGTCTGTTCTGAGTATCTTTTTCTCAATTTGAGAAAATAATTTTTCAAAATTATTCTCTATTTTATAAAAAAAATTGCAATAGGAAGTGAATAGTACGTAGACAAAGATTTTCCTTATTGATCCAGTGAATCCATGTAGCTTAGAACGTTTTATATCGACTTCTCTAATAATTGACGCAGAGGAAATTCACTGGAGTTGAAGTAGCGAATGATTCACAATTCTAAGCTTACCCCATGCAAAATGGTTCACAGTGACAAATAAAATTCTTCTAATTTTAAATGAGCACTTATAGTCGATTAGAATCCGTACATTCCCTCATAAAGTACTATGCTTTATAAGTTTATGCCCAGAACATTTCACCATCAAATGTTGTCCATTCATAAAAAGGGGACCTAAAAGTTAATAGGAAATTACCTGGATACGAAAACACTTAGAAAACGGCATAAAACTAATGCAAAAAAAATGTGTATACAACAGCGGTTGCTTTACACATGGAGAACAAATTTTCATTGCAATTCTCTCTCACGATTACCATCACATTAAACAGCTCGCTTCTCAACATATAAAAAATGCAAAAGTAGAATAAATGATGGCATACTTATAGTTGAAATTAGTGATGGGCGATTTCGATTTTTTAAATCGATTTAATCGATACTACGGCCAACTCGATTTAATCGATACTTTAAAATTTTTAATCGATTTCTCTGAAGGTAATATAATTTTCATTTTCCTTCAAAAGTCGAAGATAAAATAGACGAATGTGCCAATTCCAAAATTTCAGTGTATTAGTTTCTAAGATAGAAGAATTAAAGAAACCTCAGAACCCGCCCTCCCCCCCCCCCCCCTTGCAAAATAGCGTTTTTTTTTTTTTTTTTTTTTTTTTTTTTGAGTGATGTACACCAAAAATTGATCAGGATCAATTTTTATTAAGTACCAGCTGAATCTGAATTTTGATTAAAATCCATGAAAGCGCGAGATACAGCTATTGCGAAATCATAATAAAAAGAATATTGCCCTGTTAAACTGATGGCATTGAGCTCACTGGCTACGCATACTAAATGTACATTACAGCCTTGTATTTTCGTTAATTCCGTTCGAAAAAAAAAATTAAGAAGGGGAAACAGCTCTCCCCTTTCTCCTTTTTTATACTTAATCATTGAACTTCCTAAACTATCAAGTACATGCTTTATCATATTAAAAAATCTATATCCAAAATTCAGAGCAAATCGGATAATTCTTAATAAAAACCCATTTAGCATTTATATAATTTAAGAGGAGTTATTCCTCTCTTTTATACTTAACCATTAAACTTCCAAAACTATTCAGAGATTTGAACGAAATCTGACAATTCTGATCGAAAAATCCATTTATGCAAGTTAAGGGGAGGGGCATTAGAACCCCCGTTCCCCCTGTTTATACTTATTCAATGAACACCTAATAACAGCCACGGACTCGCCTCATCAGAATGATCCTATATCTAAATTTTGAACGAAAACTGTTAATTCTGCATGAAAATCCCGTTTATATCAATTAAGGGGAGGGGCATGAGCCCCCCGTTCCCCCTGTTTATACTTATTCAATGAACACCTAATAACAGCCACGGTATCGCCTCATCCGAATGATCCTATATCTAAATTTTGAACGAAAACTGTTAATTCTGCATGAAAATCCCGTTTATATCAATTAAGGGGGGGGCATGAGCCCCCCGTTCCCCCTATTTATACTTATTCAATGAACACATAATAACAGTCACGGAATCGCCTCATCAGAATGATAATATATCTAAATTTTGGACAAAAACTGTTAATTCTGCATGAAAAACCCGTTTATATCAATTAAGGGGAGGGGCATGAGCCCCCCGTTCCCCCTGTTTATACTTATTCAATGAACACCTAATAACAGCCACGGTATCGCCTCATCCGAATGATCTTATATCTAAATTTTGAACGAAAACTGTTAATTCTGCATGAAAATCCCGTTTATATCAATTAAAGGGGGGGGGCATGAGCCCCCCGTTCCCCCTGTTTATACTTATTCAATGAACACATAATAATAGTCACGGAATCACCTCGTCAGAATGATCCTATATTTAAATTTTGGACAAAAACTGTTAATTCTGCATGAAAAACCCATTTATATCCATTAAGGGGAGGGGCATGAGCCCCCGTTCCCCCTTATACATATCGAATGAGCTCCAAAAACTAATCAGGGAAGCGCCTTATCAGGATATACCTATATACAACATTTCAAGTGGATCCGTATTTTTATCATGAGTTATCGCGTTACGCACGAACATACAGAACGGACGGGCACATAAGCTCTCAGGCTATGATAGCCTGTGAGCTAAAAAATGCAGCATATCAGCGTCACCTGCTGGGCAATTTACACCAAGAACTAAATAACACTAATCTATCTCAGAGATTTACTGAATCTGAATTTTGATGAAAATTCGTTCTTGAGATAGCGCTATTGCGTTAATCATGAATAATGCAGTATAGCAGCGCCATCTCTTAAGCGATTTCCACCAAAATGTAATTAGCATCAAATAATATCAAGGACTAATTGAATCTAAATTTTTATGAAAGTCCGTGCATTAGTTCTTGAGATAAAGCTAAAATGGAAACAGGGGCGTGCGAAAAGAGAACTGCGCCCGGTTCAAAGTTCCAATTTAGCCCCCCCCCCCCATTAACTTTTTCTTGTGATAGGCTAGAAGTGATGTTAGTAGTAAAAATTTAGCGCCCCCTAAATTTCCGTGCTCGGAACGACCGCTTCCTTTCGCCTCCCCCCCCCCCTTTCACATGGCGCTGAGTGGAAATTGTGAAAAATTCAGTATAGCAGCGCCATCTGAGAAGCTATACACATCAAAATGCAGAAAACATCAATTCATGTCAAGGACTAACAGGATCTAAAATGTGATGAAAATCCGTTCATTCGTTTATCAGATATAGCTGTTGCGCAAATCGCAAAAAATGCAGTATAGCAGCGCCACCTGTTAGGCTATATGCACCAAAAATTAATTAGATACAGTTTATATCAAGGTCAAACTAAATCTAAAGTTTTGTGGAATTCCGTGCATTTGTTCTTCAGATAGAACGGTCAGAAATTTTTGTCGTATACAGACGCACAGAGTGACAGACACACACACAGACAGATATTTCTTAAAATACATGAAATCGTGTTAAAAACCTTCTAAAATATATAAATCCATCAAAAACGGGAAGTCAAAATTTTTCACGAATCTAATACTCTCTTCTTGTAAAGTTACAAAAGAAAGTAAAACTGTAAAATCGATTCTGCCCGTAAGATCGGTCTTTAGATTCGATGTCGATCTTTAGATTCGATGTCGATCTTAGATTCGATGTCGATCTTTAGATTCGATTTCGATCTTTAGATTCGATTTCGATCTTTAGATTCGATGTCGATCTTTAGATTCGATGTCGATCTTTAGATTCGATTTCGATCTTTAGATTCGATTTCGATTTTTTTTTTCTTTCTAGGCTAAATCAATGTTGAATGCAAGTATTTTTCTGCGACTCCGGAGAAAGGCATCATGTTTTAGAGCTCTGTAAGAGAGGGGGAATCGCAATTTGTGCATGGGTGCCCAGAGAGGGGTTTGGTGGCGCAAGATGCGTCATACAATTTAGTTTTTTTTTTTTTTGGGGGGGGGAGGGAATTTGAGAAAAAGTACATTTTTTTTGGGGGGGGGGAGATTTTTAATTTTTTAATATTTCAAAACTTAATTCCAGAAATGTTCCTATGTTTTCTTTCTTTAAATTCTAGATAAGGGCAATATTAGCTCATTCTGCTATTCTCATTTCGCTATCTCTTGAATGTGCAGTAGATTATAGGTAGAATATAATTTACAATTTGTATTATGTTTGGGGGGGGATGTTAAAGTATGAAGGGTTTTTTTGCGGGGGGGGGGGGATTTGCGTCATTAGGTTTGGAGGGGGATGGTCACCACTGGGGAATCGCAATTTGTGCATTTAAAAAGCATAAAATCTCATAACTTCTGGGGGGGGGGGATAATCCCCTGCGGGTCACCCCATTAATTCGACACTAGGTTAAATCGTTATATTTTTGTTTAGAAGTCCAGTTATTTGAAGTATTAGTTTATTATGTTTTTTTTTTCACGTTCGTCTCTTCTAATCCCCCCTTTCACGTCAGTTTTAACTTACAGGGCCGTTCGAAATATGCATAGTTTTAAAAATGTCCAATTCTCGGTCTATTTTATTTTAGATCCACATTTTAAATCCTTGACAAAAGATAAATAAAAAGTCGCCCTTCCGCCCGTTTGGGGTTTATCTGCGCCCCACCGGGGGGCATATTTTTTTGTTTCTTCAAAAGAAACAAAAAAAAATTTGAGGGGGATGGGCTTGCACCCTCCCTCAATATACACCTTAAAAATTCGCTCATTTAATTTTCTACCATTTTTAACTTAAAAGTTTAAGCTACATGGCACCCCTAGAGCTGTGGATTCTCCCCCCCCCCCTGTCGATCACTCACCTAATTTTGCTTATTTCTTCACTTCATTTCAATCTTTAAAAGGCTATAACTTTGCTTATATAGGAGTTACAGTGATGAGAAAAATTCTAGTATAGCTAACCATTTCTCGCTGTTCTTTTTGCTTTTCCAGTTTCCCGGTTTTCCCTATAGGACCTTTTTTTTGGGGGGGGGGGCAGAGGGGGTTTTTGTTGATACAATATGTCTATTGAAAGCTTATGCTTCATACATTACAAATCTAGCAAAAGAAATTTTCTCCCATCATTTCAGGTCACATTACGGACCCATAATGTATTAAAATTTTTATTTTTCAAACTTCTTCTTCTTCAAAAAAAAAACAAAAAAACATTGATACATATCAGCGAAAATGGGGTACAAACCCGCAATCGTTTGATTGTACACATAATCCCTAAGCTTTTAGGCCACCGAGTACTCAGCAGCGCTGTTATTTCTTTAGATTGTCATCTTTAAATTCGTAATATCTTTTGAATGGAATGTCCGATTTGAATAATTCAAAAAGTAATCTACAGATATTGTAACAGGCATTAATACAAAATGATTTATTTGGATAAGGATTAAGGTATCGATAGTATGGTCTAAATTTGGTTGGTGTATTTATCGCGTTTTAAAATGTAGGAAAGTAGTTATAGTGAGTTAACTACAATAGCTGGACATATGGTATCGCGCTTTTTTTTTTTTTTTTTTTTTTTTTTTTTTTTTTTTTATAGACATTAATATTTTTTTTAATATTATAGAACCTTTTTTTATTCATTTAAAAGTATTTCCTGGCGATTCAAAATTATACATCCTAACGATTCAAAAATACACACGTAATTGTTCAAGGTTTCATTTCTATCGGCACTGTCAGAGTGCCACTATTTTTTTTTTTTTTTTTTTTTCGTGTTCGCCCGTTCTACTCCCCCCCCCCCCCTTCCTCACCAATGTTAACTTACAGGTTCGTTCAAATTATGACTGCGATTTAAAAAAAAGTCTAATCCTCGTTCTATTTTGTTATAAATCCATATTTTGAAACCTCAACAAAAGATACATTTGGGCCGGGGTCGCCCTTCTGTCCGTTTGGGATTCACCTTACCCCCCTGGGTGGGGGGCATATTTTTTGTTTCTTCCACATCATCTCATGTAACATATCGTTATAAAGCTTTTATCTCCTCGTTTTTTTCTGTTACTACCCCTCTCTCCACCTAGTTACATGCCCTTGGCACTTTTTATAGTTTCAAAGAGTGCATGTTCCCCGCAGTCCACCCCATGAATTCAACACTAAGTTAAACACTATATTTTTGTTTAGAAGCTCAGTTATTTGGGTTATTAGTTAATTATTTTTTTTTTCAAGTTCGTCCGTTCTAATCCCTCGCCCCCCTCCCCTTCCTCGCTAATCTTTACTAAATGGGCCGTTCAAAGTATGCATGCAATTTTTAAAATGTCCAATTCTCGTTCTGTTTTATTGTAAATCCTCATTTTGAAACTTCGACAAAAGATACATTTGGGCTATGGTCGTCTTTCCGTCAAGAATGGGGGTTACCTGACCCCTTGGGAATGGGGCATATTTTATGTTCTTCCAAACTATCTCGTGTAACATTTGGTTGGCATTAGAAAAAAAAAAAAGTTTTTTTTTTTTTTTTTTTTTTTTGTCTATACTCTTTGTTTCCCATCCTAGCTACACGCTCTTGGCACTCTTTATACTCGGTTTAATGCCAAGTTACTCAGTGTTGTTATTAGTTGAGTTATGTCTCTTAAATTTGTCAAAGTTTTTGCGTAACTGAAAACCATAAGTGACAATCATTTTAAATTTTAAAATTTTTATTATCCGACTCTAAAATCTGCAATAGCTTAATTCTATGCCTCCCTAAATGGGGATGGGGGGGGAGGCGGTAATTACGGTCCTGCTGATTGTCTAAGTTTTGGAATTAGTAATTTGGATCTTCTCTGTGTGAACCTAAATATCGAAATATCGATTCTAGTATCGATTCTAGAACTGAGAAATCGATTCTTATTATGATCGATGTTGCTTTATACGATATCGATTTTAATCGATTCTCAAAATTTCCAGAATCGCCCATCACTAGTTGAAATACCTGAAATCATCTTTGAAGCAAATCATTACGTAAAAAAAAAAAAAAAAAAAAAATACAATTGACTGAAAAAATGTTGTGGTAACAGAACTTCCAATCACTATTCATCAACTGAATGTAAGTTTGATAAATATGATAGATGGCCGAATAGATCCCTTTAATAATATTCCCGTACATTACTCTGCTTGTCATTTTTTGTATAAACTGTAAAAATATACATGAAGATAGTTACAGCAGCATGTGGATGCAAAGAACAGATGAACAAGGTGGAAGCATCGAAAACATGCCAAATGTTTATAAAGAAAATCACAAATCAATGTATAAATAAAACACTGTACTAAGATGATCGAATAGTTGGGCCGGGTGGTATAGGAAATATAGCCACCTCCACGACGCATGTCCAAGGTAGTTTTGAAAACAAGAGCTGTATTAAAAACAACAATTCGTTGTATGACCCATTAGAGTGGTAATACTGTTTTCTTACTAAAAGTTGTCTGTTTTGCTCCAGCTATAGGGAATAAACATATTATTTTATAGTTTAAATATGTTAAGCAGATAAATATAAAGGTCTATGCAACATTTTTAAATACTAACCAGCTCTGTAGGATTTTTTCAATTTTTTTGAAAAAATGTCAAAAAAAATGACAAATTTTACCCAAAATTTCGATTTTTGGAGCAAAAGCGCAGATTCAAGCCATTTTTTTTTTTTTTTCAGCGGTAAAATTTCACGCAGTTGATGTACTAGTATAAAGGCAACTTTTGGCACCTACCCGTTTTTAATTTTCAAAAAAAAAAAAAAAAAAATTTTTTTTCGCTCCACCCTACTATACAAGTTTTGCTGGCACCACATGGAAAAATAACTTGAAAATTTTGCTTTCTGGGCACCAAAAAAATTCTTTAAAAAGAAAGCTGTATCAATGTGCCCCAGTTCCCCCTACTCAAAACTGAAAAACGTATTGATAAAATGGTTTATCCTTTAAAAGCTATGTAAAATTTTAACCATGGATAATAATGTAATTTTTAATTAAAGTAAATAACGAATTTGTACGAGTTAAAACTTTTTTGCCTATCTACTTAATAAAACAAGCCGGAAATTGCACGTCAGGCGTAGCGAATACGGTGTGTTTGTACTATAACAAAGTTTTTAAAATATACAACAGAGTATCCAACATCTTTTGTGTGTCCCTTTAAATAATAAATGCTTTCTATTATACAGGAATTAACATGTAGTAAACACCAGCAAAATGTAAAATAGTTTAATGTAATTAAAACGCACGTCAAACAACGTTTCACCCTATACCGTTATGTAATGGAATATTTTGGTGTGGCCCTATAAATGAATAAAATATATTCTTCGCAACCCAGATTGTACAGAAGTGCATTTTAATATATATTTCATAGATTCATATCAGTTTTATTATGTTTGAAAGAGTGTAACACCATTAAAATGCACTTGAAACTATTTCATCCCATTGACCGTAATGTAACGGTATGCTTTTGATTATCCCTATAGCTGAACTATACATCTGATTTTCATAAAATTTGAAAAGATTCGACAAAATTATGTAATAAGTTTCCATTTTATTTTTCAAATGATTTGTTGGACAGTTTTTTCGTTATTATATGGGACAGACGGACGGATTAAATGACAACTATAGGCGCTAGGCATTTATATAATTATGAATGCAAGAAATCTTCACGAAATTACGAAAAAAATCTTCCTCGCTGCTAATGCATGATAAGATATTACACAGATGCACTTCACACAGTTACACAAATCTTTATAGAAATAGGCCCCACCAGTGGCCGAGAGGTTCGGACCTCTCAACTGGTAGACGGCAGGTGCTGGGTTCGAACCCAATCGCGGCTGTCGGCCTAACCGTTCGGAGTTTTCGTGGTTTTCTTCGAACCTTGCGTAAATACGGGTTAGGTTCCCTTAGAAAGACCCCCACGAAGGGCATTCCCCCCTGGTCCTATATCCCAAGCGCAGATAATCGGACGTCAAAAATCAATCAATCAATCTTTATAGAAATATTCCAAAAATTCGCAATTTTACTAGCAGTTTCTAATTGATTTTGAGATGTCCACTATTTTTAACCGACTTCAAAGGAGGAGGTTATGAATTCGACCTGTACATATTTCTTGTATACTCATAACTTCTTTAAATGTTAACCGATTTTGATAATTCTTTTTTGTTTGAAAGTATAAGATACTCATGTGATGACATTTTAATTTCATTATATTCTGATGATTAGAACTTTTTAAAAATAAAAACTTTAAAAATTCAAATTCTTTTTAAAGCAATCGTCCAATTAAAAGCGTTCATTTTTCAGGCAATTACTCTTACACAGATGCGAGATCTTTTTTCTTCAAAGTGTGAAATCTGGACTGAACAGAGGTCAGGATCTAGACATATTTTGCGAAGTTATCAAAAGCAAATTGACCAATATGAAAATTTACACTGTTAAGATTCTACAGCTATAGCCACATAATCACTCCACCGTTTGTATAGAATATCTCTACTTTGACTAATGAAAAAGCAACATAAATAGTAAAATAGTTGTCATATATAAAAGCAGTGGAGTGATGATGCTGCTGCAGTTGCAGATTTTAAATAGAGTACCTATTTAAAGCACCAAAGATTTAGCAAAAATGCAGGTTTTTGATTGGGCGACAACAGCGTTTAATTCTTTTTAGCGCTTTTTTTGAAGTCGGTTAGCATTTTTTTTAAGCATATTTTATTATTAGTTTTGAATTAGCTTCTAGGTAGCAAACAATCGCGAAACATTTAATTTTTTATAGCAATCTATGTTATTCTGATTATTACATAAATGCAATGCGAAACATGCGAAATAGACACTTTCAATCTCCGACTGATGGTTCTAAGTCTAATTAATAATACAGTAAAACCTCCATAACGGACACTCCCGAATAGCGGACACCTCTATTTAACGGACAATTTTCTAATCCCCACTCCCAAAACTTAAATTTTTCTATGTTTAACCTCTGAATAATGGACATTCCGAATAACGGGCACTATTTTCGGCGATAAAGAAAGAAAAAGTATTTTTTAACGAGAAAGGAAATTAAAAAAAAAAAAAAAAAATTAAAAGCGTCTAAATTTATTGGGGAAATGTGTCACAAATTTTGTGATCACAGATAGATGTGGAGGATAAGCTTAGGAAAGTCCCTCATCCCCCCCCCCCCCGCCCCCACGTCCAGTGTTGAATTCAGGAGGTTGCCCGGGAGGAACATCTCCCAGAACATTCAAAATGTTTCCCCGGATGATTTTGAGATTTTATGTTTTTAATGCTCAAAAAGTGCAATCCCCCATTTTGTGTTGAATTCAGAAGGTTGCCCGGGAGGAACATCTCCCAGAACATTCAAAATGTTTCCCCGGATGATTTTGAGATTTTATGTTTTCAATGCTCAAAAAGTGCAATCCCCTGTTTTGTGTTGAATTCAGGAAGTTGCCCGGGAGGAACATCTCCCAGAACATTCAAAATGTTTCCCCGGATGATTTTGAGATTTTATGTTTTTAATTTTCAAAAAGTGCAATCCCCCATTTTGTGTTGAATTCAGAAGGTTGCCCGGGAGGAACATCTCCCAGAACATTCAAAATGTTTCCCCGGATGATTTTGAGATTTTATGTTTTCAATACTCAAAAAGTGCAATCTCCTGTTTTGTGTTGAATTCAGGAGGTTGTCCGGGAGGAACATCTCCCCGGGCATTCAAAATGTTTCCCCGCATGATTTTGAGATTTTATGTTTTTAATGCTCAAAAAGTGCAATCCCCCGTTTCCCGTCCGGAACTCTATAATGTCCAATACGTCACTTTAAAAAACAAATTGCATGTAATCACAAGCAAAAATAAACTTTTGTTACAGTTTTTTTTTTCATAGGCGTGTACCAGACAGCGGATTAGAGGTCTGCACAGGCCCGGGCCGCGGAACCGTTTCGAATTTTCTAACAGGCCGGGCCGGCAGATTTAGAATAGTTTGTTCAACGGGCCGGGCCGACAAACAACATAAACGGGCCAGACGGGCCGGGCCGGGCCGATAAAAAAAATTTTCGGGCCTGCCGGCCCGTTCTGAAGATTTCAGCAGAAACGATAAAATATGAGCTATTTTCAACGAAAATGGTTTTAATAAGTATAAATGTGGCCATTCTAGTTTGACAGCATCAATATAAAAATGCACAGTGTATCGGCATCGGAGAATTACATTATGTGTAACCCGTTTTAATGTTTTTTTAGCTGAGTCATGCCGGTCCGAGGTCACGCTTGCATTATTTTTCTACACATAGACTGGCCGGACCAGTACTAGACTTAATTACACTGATAAACAAATTTTAACGAATTTTCGATTTCTCTATATACGTTGGGTGTTTCTTATAGATTTCAAGCTGCTGAAAAAGAATATGTTTGTAAAAATTTTCTATCACCCTCCAATTTTGAGAAATTTCCTTAATACGTTTTGGAATATGTAAGCATCGTACAGGCATTATAATTATATTATATTATTCTCTTTCATGTATTTGATTCACACAAACATTCCTTTTTCTTATTACAACGATAGAAGATGCAGCAAGAGAGTAGAAACAGATGTCCCCCTAATAAATTTTATGTTAGCGACCTTGAACAGACAGCTCTAGCCACCCCCACAGTATTTGACTTAAACGCAAATCCAGGACAGTGGAAACTTCGGGGCAAATATACTATCTTGATTCTTTGTTCTGTAAGACTTTTTAATTAAATTTTGATTATAATTATCGTTATTTTCCTCTACAATACGTTAAACATGTCTAGAGGATGCGTTAATGAACCCGATTCTTTTTGCTGTGTGTGCGGGGAGCTAACTTTGAAAAAGCATCGATGCGCCTGTCATATTTAATTTGGATATAAAGTAGGTGAACAAGATAAGAAATGGGCACCTCGTTCTTATTATACACAATGTGCTACAAACCTCCGGAAGTGGATGAAAGGTACAAAAAAGTGTATGTCCTTTGCTATACCCATGATATGGCACATGCTGAAGGATCAAATAACTGACTGCTACTAATGTATTACAAAAATTAAAGGATTCTTTGCAAGAAGTAAACATAAAATTAAGTACACGAACTTAGATTCAGCAATGTGACCAGCATTACATAATGATGATTTACAAATACCGAAACCTCCAGAGAATTTTACATATGATGATGCAGCAATAGAAATGGAAATCGATGAAACTGAAACTTCCTCTACATCTGATATGAACTATTCTCCTGGTATAAATGAAGAACCACACCCGATTACTCAATAAAATAAACTTTTTCAAAAAAAAAATATAACCGACTTCAATCAACGCTCTAAAAAGAGTTAAATAATTCTTTAAAATACCCTAATGATGAATTGTTATCTAATAACCACACATCAGATATCATGTACCGACAAAAAAATGGTTATAAGTTTAATACATAGAACTTAATATCCAGCAAACATGGTTTTTCGACAGAATATTTTTTACAAGAAATTAATTTACATATTTTTGATTTAATTTATGAATATATACATATAAAAAGTAATGAATTACTTTTTGAAGTTGGTGCCAAACGATCACAATCAATAATGGTTTTTACCATTTTATTTATGGTATTAGGCATAATATAACCACAATTTTTACTATACTTATAATAGTTTGGCACCAACTTCAAAAAGTAATTCATTACTTTTTATATGTATATATTCATAAATTAAATCAAAAATATGTAAATTAATTTCTTGTAAAAAATATTCTGTCGAAAAACCATGTTTGCTGGATATTAAGTTCTATGTATTAAACTTATAACCATTTTTTGTCGGTACATGATATCTGATGTGTGGTTATTAGATAACAATTCATCATTAGGGTATTTTAAAGAATTATTTAACTCTTTTTAGAGCGTTGATTGAAGTCGGTTATATTTTTTTTTTGAAAAAGTTTATTTTATTTCTTACTTTTTAGTTATTTATACCGTAATACTTAGTTTAATCGGTTGGATAGATGCGGTGTAATCGGTGAACATTTAAATTGCAAAGACATGTATCCTATAAGATACATCAGGTCTGAAGAGGTTAAAAAAAGAAAAGTACATACGCGGTCGAATTGATGATAACCTTCTCTCCTTTTTTAAGTCAGTTAAAGAAATCATAATACGGAAAAATACTGTATGTCATACATGGACGTCAGGAATGGGGTTCGAACCCACGATCTCTTTCGAGAAGCAGGGTTTAAATCGGGTGCCTTAAACCGCTCGGCTATTCTGACTGCAATCTAAATTGTGAACAACGCCATATTACTTTTCGCAAGTCCATTATTTCAGCACACTTTCACTGATAAAGTACTGAGTTGGTAAAAAATCTCTGATACTCTGTGCTAACGGTTAAAAACAAAATATTCTTAATAGCATAATTAGTATTTAATTTTTAAAAAGAATAATACGGAAAAGGCTTTTGTATATATGTATGTCAGGAGTGGGGTTCGAACCCACGTTCTCTTTCGAGAACCAGAGCTTAAATTAAGCGCATTAGACCGCTCGGCTATCCTGATTGCAATCAACTCAGGGAACTTATTCAGTCATGTTATTTTTCGCAAGTCTATTAATTTAGCACTCTTTCACTGATAAAGTACTGAGGAGATAAAAGATCTCTGATTCTCTGCGCTAACGGTTAAATAAAAACTATTCTTAATAACATAATTAGTATTTAATTTGTAAAATATATGTGTAAAAATTATAACGCGGAAAATGGTTATTGTATACATGCATGTCAGGAGTGGGGTTCGAACTCCCACTCTCTTTCGAGAACCAAAGCTTAAATCAGGCGCCTTAGACCGCTCGTCTATCTTGACTACAATCTATTCGGTGAACTTATTCAACGTCATATTACTTTTCGCAAGTCTATATTTTAGCACTCTCTCACTAATAAAGTATTGAGTTGGAAAATTATCTCTGATACTCTGAGCTAACGGTTAAATACAAAATATTCTTAATAGCATAATTAGTATTTAATTTGCAAGATATATTTGTAAAAAATTATAATACGGAATAAGTTGTTGTATACATGTATGTCGGAAGTGGGGTTCGAACCCACGCCCTCTTTCGAGAACAAAAACTTAAATCAGGCGCCTTAAACCGCTCGGCCATCCTGACTGCACTCCATGGTAGGAATTAATTCAACAGTTTTAATTAGCGAAAAATCACTAATTTTAATAGTTTTTGCCCGTTTACTAAAAAATTACTGAACCAATTTCTATGAAATGGAAGTGGTACCAATCCGAGAGTAAGTTCTTTAATTTAACACCAAAACCAAATTAATCAGTTGGCTAGTTTCGACGTAATCGGTGAACATACATTAAAAAAATACATACGCGATGAATTGATAACCTCCTCTCCTTCTTGAAGTCGGTTAAAATATTCTTAATAGCATAATTAGTATTTAATTTGTAAAATATATATGTAAAAATTATAATACGGAATAGGTTCGGAAACTTATTCAATGTCATGTTACTTTTTGCAAGTCAATTATTTTAGCACTCTTTCACTGATAAAATATTGAGTTGATAAAAGATCTCTGATACTCTGTGCTAACTGTTAAATACAAAATATTCTTAATAGCATAATTAGTATTTAATTTGTAAAATGTATATGTAAAAATTATAATACGGAAAATTATTGTACACGCGTAGGTCAGGAGTGGGGTTCGAACCCATTGCCACTTTCGAGAACCAGATCTTGAATCAGGCGCTTTAAACCGCTTGGCCATCCTTCCTTCACTCAATTGCAGGAACTAATTCAACAGTTTTAATTACCGAAAAAACACTAATTTTAATAATTTTTGCTTAATTGCTAAAAAACTACTGAACCAATTTCTATGAAATGGATATGGTTCCAATCCGAGAGTAATCTCTTTAATTTAACACCAAAACCAAATTAATCGGCTGCATAGTTTCGGAGTAATCGGTGAACATACATAAAAAAAAATACATACGCGTCGAATTGATAACCTCCTCTCCTTTTTGAAGTCGGTTAATTAAAAATATTCTTAATAACATAATTAGTATTTAATTTGTAAAATATATGTGTAAAAATTATAATGCGGAAAAAGGTTATTGTATACATTTATGTCAGGAGTGGGGTTCGAACCCCCGCTCTATTTCGAGAACCAAAGTTTAAATCAGGTGCATTAGACCGCTCGACTATCTTGACTACAACCTACTCGGTGAACTTATTCAACGTCATATTATTTTTCGCAAGTCTATTATTTTAGCACTCTTTCATTGATAAAGTAATGAGTGGGTAAAATTTCTCAAATACTCTGGGCTAACGGTTAAATACAAAATATTCTTAATAGCATAATCAGTATTTAATTTGCAAAATATATGTGTAAAAATTATAATACGGAGAAGGTTGTTGTATACATGTATGTCGGAAGTGGGGTTCGAACCCACGCTCTCTTTCGAGAACCAGAAATTAAATCAGGCGCCTTAGACCGCTCGGCCATTCTGACTGCACTCCATGGCAGGAACTCATTCAACAGTTTTAATTAGCGAAAAATCACTAATTTTAATAGTTTTTCACTGTTTACTAAAAAATTACTGAACCAATTTCTATGAAATGGAAGTGGTACCAATCCGAGAGTAAGCTCTTTAATTTAACACCAAAACCAAATTAATCAGTTGGATAGTTCCGGCGTACTCGGTGAACATACATTAAAAAAATACATACGCGATGAATTGATAACCTCCTCTCCTTTTTGAAGTCGGTTAAAAATATTCTTAATAGCATAGTTAGTATTTAATTTGTAAAATATATATGTAAAAATTATAATACGCAATAGGTTCGGAAACTTATTCAATGTCATGTTACTTTTTGCAAGTCAATTAATTTAGCACTCTTTCACTGATAAAGTATTGAGTTGATAAAAGATCTCTGATACTCTGTGCTAACTGTTAAATACAAAATATTCTTAATAGCATAATTAGTATTTAATTTGTAAAATGTATATGTAAAAATTATAATACGGAAAATTATTGTACACGCGTAGGTCAGGAGTGGGGTTCGAACCCATTGCCACTTTCGAGAACCAGATCTTGAATCAGGCGCTTTAAACCGCTTGGCCATCCTTCCTTCACTCAATTGCAGGAACTAATTCAACAGTTTTAATTACCGAAAAAACACTAATTTTAATAATTTTTGCTTAATTGCTAAAAAACTACTGAACCAATTTCTATGAAATGGATATGGTACCAATCCGAGAGTAATCTCTTTAATTTAACACCAAAACCAAATTAATCGGCTGCATAGTTTCGGAGTAATCGGTGAACATACATAAAAAAAAAATACATACGCGTCGAATTGATAACCTCCTCTCCTTTTTGAAGTCGGTTAATTAAAAATATTCTTAATAACATAATTAGTATTTAATTTGTAAAATATATGTGTAAAAATTATAATGCAGAAAAAGGTTATTGTATACATTTATGTCAGGAGTGGGGTTCGAACCCCCGCTCTATTTCGAGAACCAAAGCTTAAATCAGGTGCATTAGACCGCTCGACTATCTTGACTACAACCTACTCGGTGAACTTATTCAACGTCATATTATTTTTCGCAAGTCTATTATTTTAGCACTCTTTCATTGATAAAGTAATGAGTGGGTAAAATTTCTCAAATACTCTGGGCTAACGGTTAAATACAAAATATTCTTAATAGCATAATCAGTATTTAATTTGCAAAATATATGTGTAAAAATTATAATACGGAGAAGGTTGTTGTATACATGTATGTCGGAAGTGGGGTTCGAACCCACGCTCTCTTTCGAGAACCAGAAATTAAATCAGGCGCCTTAGACCGCTCGGCCATTCTGACTGCACTCCATGGCAGGAACTCATTCAACAGTTTTAATTAGCGAAAAATCACTAATTTTAATAGTTTTTCACTGTTTACTAAAAAATTACTGAACCAATTTCTATGAAATGGAAGTGGTACCAATCCGAGAGTAAGCTCTTTAATTTAACACCAAAACCAAATTAATCAGTTGGATAGTTCCGGCGTACTCGGTGAACATACATTAAAAAAATACATACGCGATGAATTGATAACCTCCTCTCCTTTTTGAAGTCGGTTAAAAATATTCTTAATAGCATAGTTAGTATTTAATTTGTAAAATATATATGTAAAAATTATAATACGCAATAGGTTCGGAAACTTATTCAATGTCATGTTACTTTTTGCAAGTCAATTAATTTAGCACTCTTTCACTGATAAAGTATTGAGTTGATAAAAGATCTCTGATACTCTGTGCTAACTGTTAAATACAAAATATTCTTAATAGCATAATTAGTATTTAATTTGTAAAATGTATATGTAAAAATTATAATACGGAAAATTATTGTACACGCGTAGGTCAGGAGTGGGGTTCGAACCCATTGCCACTTTCGAGAACCAGATCTTGAATCAGGCGCTTTAAACCGCTTGGCCATCCTTCCTTCACTCAATTGCAGGAACTAATTCAACAGTTTTAATTACCGAAAAAACACTAATTTTAATAATTTTTGCTTAATTGCTAAAAAACTACTGAACCAATTTCTATGAAATGGATATGGTACCAATCCGAGAGTAATCTCTTTAATTTAACACCAAAACCAAATTAATCGGCTGCATAGTTTCGGAGTAATCGGTGAACATACATAAAAAAAAAATACATACGCGTCGAATTGATAACCTCCTCTCCTTTTTGAAGTCGGTTAATTAAAAATATTCTTAATAACATAATTAGTATTTAATTTGTAAAATATATGTGTAAAAATTATAATGCAGAAAAAGGTTATTGTATACATTTATGTCAGGAGTGGGGTTCGAACCCCCGCTCTATTTCGAGAACCAAAGCTTAAATCAGGTGCATTAGACCGCTCGACTATCTTGACTACAACCTACTCGGTGAACTTATTCAACGTCATATTATTTTTCGCAAGTCTATTATTTTAGCACTCTTTCATTGATAAAGTAATGAGTGGGTAAAATTTCTCAAATACTCTGGGCTAACGGTTAAATACAAAATATTCTTAATAGCATAATCAGTATTTAATTTGCAAAATATATGTGTAAAAATTATAATACGGAGAAGGTTGTTGTATACATGTATGTCGGAAGTGGGGTTCGAACCCACGCTCTCTTTCGAGAACCAGAAATTAAATCAGGCGCCTTAGACCGCTCGGCCATTCTGACTGCACTCCATGGCAGGAACTCATTCAACAGTTTTAATTAGCGAAAAATCACTAATTTTAATAGTTTTTCACTGTTTACTAAAAAATTACTGAACCAATTTCTATGAAATGGAAGTGGTACTAATCCGAGAGTAAGCTCTTTAATTTAACACCAAAACCAAATTAATCAGTTGGATAGTTCCGGCGTACTCGGTGAACATACATTAAAAAAATACATACGCGATGAATTGATAACCTCCTCTCCTTTTTGAAGTCGGTTTAAAATATTCTTAATAGCATAGTTAGTATTTAATTTGTAAAATATATATGTAAAAATTATAATACGCAATAGGTTCGGAAACTTATTCAATGTCATGTTACTTTTTGCAAGTCAATTAATTTAGCACTCTTTCACTGATAAAGTATTGAGTTGATAAAAGATCTCTGATACTCTGTGCTAACGGTTAAATACAAAATATTCTTAATAGCATAATTAGTATTTAATTTGTAAAATATATATGTAAAAATTATAATACCGAAAGTTATTGTACACACGTATGTCAGGAGTGGGGTTCGAACCCATTGTCACTTTCGAGAACCAGAGCTTAAATCAGGCGCTTTAAACCGCTCGGCCATCCTGACTTCACTCAAGTGTAGGAACTAATTCAACAGATTTAATTAGAGAAAAAACACTAATTTTATTAGTTTTTGCTTAATTACTAAAAAACTACTGAATCAATTTCTATGAAATGGAAGTGGCACCAATCCGAGAGTAAGCTCTTTAATTTAACATCAAAACCAAATTAATCGGCTGCATAGTTTCGGAGTAATCGGTGAACATACATAAAAAAAATACATACGCGTCGAATTGATAACCTCCTCTACTTTTTGAAGTCGGTTAAAAATATTCTTAATAACATAATTAGTATTTAATTTGTAAAATATATATGTAAAAATTATAATACGGAAAGTTATTGTACACACGTATGTCAGGAGTGGGGTTCGAACCCATTGTCACTTTCGTGAACCAGAGCTTAAATCAGGCGCTTTAAACCGTTCGGCCATCCTGACTTCACTCAAGTGTAGGAACTAATTCAACAGATTTAATTAGAGAAAAAACACTAATTTTATTAGTTTTTGCTTAATTACTAAAAAACTACTGAATCAATTTCTATGAAATGGAAGTGGCACCAATCCGAGAGTAAGCTCTTTAATTTAACATCAAAACCAAATTAATCGGCTGCATAGTTTCGGAGTAATCGGTGAACATACATAAAAAAAATACATACGCGTCGAATTGATAACCTCCTCTACTTTTTGAAGTCGGTTAAAAATATTCTTAATAACATAATTAGTATTTAATTTGTAAAATATATATGTAAAAATTATAATACGGAAAGTTATTGTACACACGTATGTCAGGAGTGGGGTTCGAACCCATTGTCACTTTCGTGAACCAGAGCTTAAATAAGGCGCTTTAAACCGCTCGGCCATCCTGACTTCACTCAATTGTCGGAACTAATTCAACAGTTTTAATTAGCAAAAAAAAAAACACTAATTTTAATAGTTTTTGCTTAATTACTAAAAAACTACTGAACCAATTTCTATGAAATGGAAGTGGTACCAATCCGAGAGTAAGTTCTTTAATTTAATACCAAAACCAAATTAATCGGCTGCATAGTTTCGGAGTAATCGGTGTATATACATAAAAAAAAAAAAAATACATACGCGTCGAATTGATAACCTCCTCTCCTTTTTGAAGTCGGTTAAAAAGAATTAAATGATTTTGTGAGAGACTTAAATTTATCAAAAAAAAAAAAAAAAAAAAAAAAAAAAAAACTCAGAATTATTTGATCAAGATTGCAAGGTTGGAATCTCCTGAAAAATTACAAAGATATCTATCTGTTCATCGAGATTGACATAAGAAATATTCGACATTTTTTTTCAAGAAAAGATGATTTATGCTATTGTAATGATATAAGTGGCTTAATGTCTGCTTTAAATTGTCAATATAACTCGGAACAATGACCTATAAGAGAGCACCCACAGATAAGACATTTACCGCTACATAAAGTATGAAATTTCTTATTAATATCATTTCTTTTTACAAAAAATCTATATTTTTCTGAAACTTTATAAACAATGCATACTTTCAGTGTTTTAAATATTAATTTTAAGCTTTATAAATGTTTATTTAAAAGTTTGTCATTACTAAAATACCAAATGATAAATTTCATAAGGTGTATATGTTGAATAAATACTACAAAATTGAGATTTTCAGGATTTTGAATTTTTTAAAAATCTGTGGGTGATGGCAGCTTTTTAATGGCATATTCTTTCACAGCACCACCTAAAATATAAAAGTCACCACATACTTAGTTAGAAACAGAAACCTTGTTTATCAGTGTTATTGGCAGAAAACATGATTTGTAAAATTATTAACAGCGATAAAGAACTTATGTTAGCTTAGTCTTCGGATATATACTTCTTGATGATTTTTAAATTAATTTCTCAATAATGCGAAAGTTTGACACATTTTCTGGTTAATTTTAAATGTAAAAGTATAAAAGTGACTAGCTTTCCGCCCGCGGCTTCGCCCGCGTGGAATTTGGTTATCTTGCGGTATAAAGCACAGCTATAAGAAAACTTCTCATTTCCACGGAAAAATGTAAGAAGCGCGATGTAACGCTGGATACGATTAGTTGTTAAACCAAAACTGAATGGTACACTATATCATATGTTTTCCCTTGTGGAGCAAAAACATGCAGATTTTGGGCACTGGAAACCCGGGAACACGCTGCATAGAGCTGACCATGCTGACGTTGAGCCTGTTGCGATAAACGGACTTGAGTACAAATATCATTCTCAGAAGCCTTCAAAGAAGCTTGGCGAGCGGCTTGCTCCTCAAGTCTTTGCTGGCGCTGAGATCATTAGCTCAGCAGCTCTCGAAGCAGCCTGACGTTCTGCTTTTTCGCGCCTTTCTTAATTCAGCATGGAGAGACGATTCTTGAGATCGGGCAATTTTCATTGCCCGAGCTTTAGATGAGGTGCTCGACAAATTAGATTTACGTTTGCGAGGCATTGTGAAAATATGAGTAAACTATAAACCTAAACTAAACTAAAATCCCAAACTAAACTATAACAATCTAAACGACGAACAAAGTGACGTAATTACCTATCGAAAAAACAATAACTACTTTAGATATCTACCTAGAAAAAAAGCACTAAACTAACCTAACTGTTATACAGCTACTGCACATCGTTACCACGTTTTAAAAACACCCAGCGCCATCTATCGCATACCTCAAGAACTAAATAACGTAACTAATACTTATACCAATTAGTAATTCGTTGACTTATAGTTATTTCAGGATAAGTAGATGTAAAAAAAAAAAAAAAAAAAAAAAAATAGTACGTCATCACTGGGGAATTCCTCATTTTCGAGGATTCATTATCGTATCATTTAGCTTCCAAATTTACATGTTCATATTCGTTTGCAATATATAAGTAGATGTAAAAAAACAGTTTAGACAATAAAACAAATTGTACGTCATCCCTCGGGAATTCCTCATTTTCGGGGATTCATTATCGTATCATTTAGCTTCTAAATTTACATGTTTATATTCGTTTGCAATATTTTATCTTGTTTTAAACGACACACAGCGCCATCTCCAATCCATCCATCAAGCAAACTATATTTTTGTTTTCCCTCGGGAATATCAAATTTTTCCGGGATAAAAAGTATCCTATTATTTAATCCGGACTTCTAACTTTACGTCTGCAAAATTTCAAAGCAATCGGTTCAGTAGTTACGGCGTGAAAGCGGAACAAACAAACAAACAAACTCACTTTCCGATTTATAATATTAGTAAGGATAAGCCTAACTATTGAAGGGATTTGGAATCGAATAGCGTTTTTCATTTTTGGTAAATAAAATACTTGTATAACCTTGTTGAGATAAGATAGTTTCTCAAATGATTGCAGGTTTTTCTCCCTTCCCTATTGCTTCCGGAAATTCTATTCAAAACGCTAATTATGACAGTATTTTATTTGTTTGCAGTATTCTTAAATTGCTTGTATCAAAAAATGGATAACGCCATTCGATTATATAGTTTCTGAATAAAGATATCTGCTAATCTTATGCGTTTCTGAGAAAAAAGAAATGAATTTAGAAATGTATCAGAAAGGAGCTTCTTTGAATTTAAGAATGAATTTGGATTTGAAATCTATAATTAAATGATATAGAAATATATTTATAAATCTTCTTTTATTAAACAGCTTCAAAATTAACGATGTTTTTAGCTTTCTTTCTTTTTTTCTTTTATTCTAAGCCATATTAATTTTTTAATGAATCTTTATTCGGATGTTGAAAGCCTAAGAATCTAAGTAATCATTAATGTTGTATAATGTGTATATACTGTAAAATCATTCCATAGATATGTATGCAGTATTCTTTAAAGGAATCTTAGTTATATGATAAAAATCTGATTTTTTTAGAAATCGTAGAAATTGTAACGGGCCAAAACGGGCCGGGCCTGTTTTCGCTGATTTTTGTACGGGCCGGGCCTAAAATAAAAAAAATTAAACGGGCCGGGCCGGGCCCGGGCCGAACTTTTGAGTTTTACAACGGGCCGGGCCTGGAAATTCTGGCCCGTGCAGACCTCTTACAGTAGATGAGGGTATACATAATTTTATTGTAGTTTTATTGCTTAAAAAATAATTTAAATTTTTGATTAATCATATAATAGAAGTTTTAGGACATATAAAAACCAATTGATGAAACATTAAGTATTTCTTAGCGTTTATTGAATCTCTGGGTTTTTCCCAATAGCGGACACCTCCGAATAGCGGACAATTTCTGCGTTCCCAAGGTGTCCGTTATTTAGAGGTTTTACTGTAGTAAGAAACGCAAGAGCACAGCATTTCTCTGACTCTGATTCCTTTGAGGAATGTAGCAACTACGGCTTTCGCCTCGAATGATCCTTATTACACACAGAAACAATAACAAGCCGCAACAATTTGTACTTCTTTTTCCATTACATAATCGTATAACTGCAAACAAATATTCACAGCTACATCCTTAACTTACCCGAGGATTAGAACTCGGGACACCGAGGGTGACAGTCGCTGTCGCTACCGATCATACCACAGGGCGACAAATTATGTTTCAGTCAACGAAGATTGCGAATAAACAAATCAATATCCTTGTTTGGCTTAGTTAAAAGCAAAATTCGAATTAAAAAAATACTTTTTCATAAAGCACTTCAATTTGAAACTTCAAAAAAGATTCATTTCGACCTTTTTTGTTCTTAAAGAAAGTTTTAAATAAAATGAAAAATAATATTTATAAAAATTATTTTCCATTTTCTGTATGCGAATTCATTTTTAAAACATTTCATAGAAAAATATAAAAAAAATGCAAAACATCTGAAAGAAAAAATAGCTAAATTAGAGAAAATGAAAGAAAGAATGTATTACAATATTATTGCGATTAAAAATTTTTCCTTTCTTTATATTTATAATTTAATATTTCCGCTTATGAAAGTATTTAAATCTTCAGTAAATATTCTTTATCAAACTTTATTGTTACCAAAGAAAGTTAAAATTTAATTTTAAAAAATACAAAATTTCTGTTATATTAATTATTTAAATCTACTTTTAAAAGTTTTCGTTGAAAAATTTCTGAATAAAACAGATAAATCTCAGAAAGAGAAAGAAAGAATGCATTAAAATATTCTTGTGACTGAAAAAAAGAAAAAAAAATCATTATATTAAGTATTTAAAATTTCTTCTTATCAAATCACTTTAATTTGAATTTTCAATAAAGATTCGTTATTGACCTCTATTGTTGTTAAAGAATTATCCTTCTTTGCTTCTAATTAAAAAGGAATTAGCAACTTACGTAGTCTTCAGAGCCATAGGCAATCTCATCTTCAGCCTGGAAAATTTCACAGTAAATGCTTTTGTCATGCAGATTAATACACTATCACAGAAAGGCGGATAATTAATTCCTGAATTATGTTTTGACGATGAAGAAAGTTGAAAATATTCCCATTCTAGGCATTTTATTGTATTGTATTTTCTTTAGTAGAAATGTAATAAGTTTCACCATTATGGTTTGTTATAATACAAGGTTTTACAAAAAAATGTTTATACACTATTCGCAAAATTGTTTCCTTCGGCCCGGTTCATCATCTGAGATATAATGTACCTTTGTTGTAATGTAACTTTTCAATTTCCAATGTCTTAAAGGAACCGTGGACCTTTATTTGGGCAAAAATAATCTTAAATCGACATTTCTTTTTGTTTGTATTCTTTGTACTACATCGTTCGAGAAAATCCGAATGCAGATGCGATTATTGTACGTAAAGTTACAGCTGTATTAATTTTGTTCAAAAGACTTTTTTGGCTTTTTAATAAACTTTAAACCTGTTTTTCTCAATACCAATGCTTCAACTTTTTAAAATTTTTTAAAACGTTCCTTGCTATTTGAATTTTGATCAAAATTCAAAAAACTGCTAAGGAAAAATTCTGATATTGCTTAAAAAGAAACTGTGCATTTTAAAGTTCGACGTCATTAAGACAGTTAAATTTCATTTTTATCTCATTTCAAGGCAGAATTTTAATAGAAACAATAACGAATTCAGAAAAATATCTATAAAAAAATAACTATTTAAGGGTTTGAAAAATCGATACACAAGTTCGTTTGAATAGTTTTTAATAGTTTTTTCATTACATGATTAAAATCCAAAAATCCCTGTCGGCTTGGCCTATAGGCGGAGGAACAAAAAATAAATTTGATTACAAATAAACCCAGTTGAACAACTTTATTTGTCCTCTTTTGAAAAAAATTTAATTTCATTTTTCTGTAAGGACTGGTTTTATCAGAATCATCTTAAGCTAGATTCGAATCAAATGCCCATTTTGGCAACATATTTTGAAATAATTCCGACTTTATTAAAAAAATCAACTAATACGGCACATTATATAGTTCCTAAATAACAAAAGACTGTCAATTGAATGTGTCTGAGAGCAAAATTGAATTTAAAAATGAGTTATAAAATAACCAATTTTGAATACAACCTCAATTCTTAATCATGATAGCTTCGGGAAATTTTGCGCGAAGTGTCCACTTTGACAGCATTTTTAAAAATATATTAAGCCTTTATAAAAAAAACTGACCAAAATGGGACATTATACAGCTCCTACATAAGAGAATCTGTCAATTGGATGCGTTTGAGAGCAAAACTGAATTTAAAAATGAGTCAGAAAAAACGCAATTTGTTATTTCAATGCTTCCTCAAGTTTTCAATCACGATAACTTCTCGAAATTCTGTACAAAATACCATTTTTTGTAGCCTTTTTTGAAATATATTTTGTCTTTATCAAAAAATTGACCAATGCGTCACATTATGCAGTTCCAAAGTAAGAGGACTTCTAAATTGGATGCGTTTGAGAGTAAAAATAGATTTAAAAATGAGTCAGAAAAAACGCAATTTGTTATTTGAATACTTCCTCAAATTTCCTATCACGGTCACTTCGGGAAATTCTGTTCAAAATACCCTTTTTGGCAGCCTTTTTTGAAATATATTTTGTCTTTATCAAAAAACTGGTCAATGTTTCACATTATATAGTACCTAAGTAAGAGGATCTGCCATTTGGATGCTTTTAAAATAAAAAATTAATTTAAAAAACGATTTAGAATGTAAGCAGTTTGGATTAGAGGTTTTTTCTACAACTCCAATTTTTGTTTAATTTATTTTTGCTATACGAATTGGTCCTATGAAAAACTTGTCAGTATAAAAGTTGTAGATATTATTGAGAAGATGTAAAATAAATTTAATTGGATTTGATAGTTTAAGAATTGACAAAGTTATGGATTTTTTCTTTTTCCAAACCCCTTTTTATTTTCGTTTTTAATTTTTTTTTACCGGTAAGAGTTAGTCCTATCAAAAACTTGCAAATACAAAAGTTTTAGATAATTTTGAGTAAAAAATTGATAAAAAATTTAGATGGATTTGATATTTGGAGAATTGACAAAGTTATGATTTTTTTCTCTCAAAAACCATATTTTTTCGCCCCTTGAGCCCATTTTTAACTTTATCAAAAATCTGTCATGCATAAACTTTTGTCCCATTATTTAGAAGTAATATAAACTTTAAACCGATTCGATATCTATTTTCATTAAGAAGTTATGGTTTTTTTTCTGTTTTCACAAAAACGCCCCCTATTTCGACCCCCTTGGTCCGATTTTGCCCATTAACAAACTTAGCCGAGATTTTATCCCCTTTGATTTTATGTACCACTTTGGTGGAGATTGGTGAAGAATTATAGAAGTTATCGTGTCCGTAAAAAAGTGAAAAAAAAATATATAAGGTACCCTGGGGTAATAACGCCACGTTAAGGTTCTAGCAATTTTCACGGCTCAGTTTTAATTTGTATTTTTCAAACAAATATATGATTTGATACAGCAACTCATTGACTATCTATATAAAAAAAATAATTTAACAGATATGAATAAATAAAATGTAATGGCGTGATTTCTTGACCAATGCTATTTGGCGTTATTACCCACCTATATGGGTAATAACGCCATGCAAACAAAACAATGAAATAAAGTTGGATTAATTGCATGTAGATTGCCCAATTCTAAAAATACAAAATCTCAGCTCTAGAAATTGACAAATTGCATCCTAAGCTATTGAAAATGTTCATTTTTTTGTGAAAGTGTAAGCAAAATAAAGGTGTGGTATGGGGAGGGGGGGGGATGAGGCAAAAGAATATCAGACCGTGAGCTTCTTTTTGCTTAAAAAGGAGCGTTTAAATAGAATTATTAGAAACATTGCACAGTTTTAACTGTGTTTATTTGAATCAGTATTTAGGATGTAGCTCTGCCACTGTAGGGAATCAAACGGGGTAAAAATTGCAAGGATTGGCGTTATTACCCCGTTATAGTTATTGCGTTGTACATTTTAAATTACAAATTATCTCGAGAAGATATCCAAAATCTTCAACAACATTTTGAAAGGGCATGAAATGTACTACAAATTTATGTAATTAACAAAGTATTTCCAGATAAAAAAAATAGTCTTCACATCACAAAACGTATCTCGCAAATTTTAGATCAAGCGTTAATTTTAGCTGCTTGTAAAAACAATAAGACCTAAAAATGAAACAAATTAACTTGAAGCTGTTTTTTGCGATTTATATGACTCAAAATCCTTCTGCGCAGAACACATGGGTGTCATTTACCAGATTATTTCATAATTATGCAAAATATTAGCACTTGGCATTATTACCCCGTCTGGCGTTATTACCCCAGGGTACCTTAGATAGATAGATAGATAGATAGATAGATAGATAAACTGGTGCGAATGCAATAGGTAGTATTTCATACGAAATCTACCTAAAATCGAGGAAGTATCCGAAAAATTAAGACACAAATAGCATTTTAAAATTTCATTTTAAAATTTACTTAAAAAAAAAAGATCTTAAAATTATAACAAGATAGGAAATTTCTTTTAAATTGTTCTATATGTTTATGCTAAAATATATATTTTGCACTAAATTTCAAATGTCTGCTATGAAAATTAAAAGAATTTTTATTAAACATCCGCCGTCCCCTTAAAATGCGACAGACACTTGAATTACAATGGGCATTTGAGCCACGATTTTCCAATGTCGCTCTGGAGATTCTTTCAATTCAACTTCCAAAAGCTATTCTTCTCTTGAATTAATTTTATAGAATATGTAATTAAACTATCGTTTATAGAAAATAAATTTAAATTGATAATTGTAATTTATTTTCTATAAAGTTAAGTCTATACTAAACACTACACAATATGTTTTATTTACATATTCTATAACTTATCATGGGAATTGTTTCTTATAAAGGAGAAAAAGATTAAAATATGATCTTCTTTTATGTAATGTAGAGATAGTATTTTTTTATTTCTCAGTAATTTCTTTTTATCAAAGCACTTTAATTTGAATCTTCAATAAAGATTCGTTATCGACCTCTATTGTTCATAAAGAATTATCCTTCTTTGCTTCAAATTAAAACGGAATTAACAACTTATGAAGCTATTAGAGCCAATGGCAATCTCACCCTCAGGCTGAAAATTTTCACAGTAAATGCTTTTGTCATGCAGATTAATACACTATCACTGAAAGGCGGATAATTAATTCCTGAATTATGTTTCGAGGATGAAGAAAGTTGAAAATATTCCCATTCTAAGTATTTTATTGCATGGAGTTATCTTTATTAGAAGTGTAATAAGTTTTATCATAACGATTTGTTACAAAACAAGGTGTACCAAAAATGTTCACACACTATTCACAAGTTGTTTTCTTCTGCCTAGATTATCAACTTAGATAGAATGTACCTTTGTTGTAATGTAACTTTTCAATTTGAAATGTCTTAAAATGTGATGAACACTTGATTTACTGATTCCAATCACACTGTTTATTTTTGTTACATATTTTTTGGATTTTTTCAAATAGAACATAAATTTTTTCTTCTTTTTATGAAAGCATTTAATTCGTATCTTCAATAAAGATTCGTTATCGACCTCTACACTGTTAAAACTAATGGTGGCACATTGCACGCTTTAGGGGTGAAAGGCTTGTCTCACTGTTGACACCTCTAAAGGAGCCAGAATGGCACTTTTAATTAAGGTGAAAAGATGGTACCTTTAACCCAGGCTATCCAATAATAAAAAATTAAAAAATATACAAACCGACTTTCGGCCCTCGAAGGATTCGAACCTACAACGTCTGATTACAAGCTCAGCTTTCTAACCGCTCGGCCATCGGGTTCACCTTCATTCATTCATAGCCATAGATTTTGCTTGTCGTCACAGAAAACAGAAAGACACATGGCACAGCGCATGCGCATGGTTCCAGTCACTCGATGAGGTGCCACATTGCTGTCAATACGAAGTGCATGGCACCTTATTTAGCCCCAATCACCCTGTAAGAAACCTGTTGGCACTGCAACCACATATCCAAGCCCCCATGGCACCCTAGGGTTCCAAATGGCACCGCCTTTTCACCCCCGGGTCCCAAATTGTACCGGTTTGTCACCTTTACTTTTAACAGTGTATTGTTTTAGAAGAATTATCCTTCTTTGCTTCTAATTAAAAAGGAATTAGCAACTTATGAAATATTCAGAGCCATAGACAATATCACCCTCAGCCTGGAAAAATTCACAGCAAATGCCTATGTCATGCAGATTAATACACTATCACTGAAAGGCTGATAAATTAATTCCTGAATTATGTTTTGAGGATGAAGAAAGTTGAAAATATTCAAATTCCAAGCATTTTATTGTACGGGATTATATTTAGTAGAAGTTTAATAAGTTTTAACATAATGGTTTGTTTTAATACAGGGTGTTACAAAATATGTTTGCACACTACTCGCAAAATTGTTTTCTTCAGGCCAAGATCATCATCTTAGATAGAGTGTACCATTTTTGTAATGTAACTTTTCATTTTGCAATGTTTTAAAATGCGTTGGATTTGCTGATTGCAATTGCTCCACTTGTTTGTATTACATATTTTTTGAATGTTTCGAAATAGAACAAGTAGTTTTTTCTTTTTTTGAGACACCCTGAAGTAATTAAATTTTGACGTACTTTTAAATTAATTTTTCTCCAATAAAAATAATTTTCAACTCTTAAATATGATAGATGAGCTAATTAATTTAAAATTTTACTAAAGAGTGTAGAAGAAAGATCCCTTTAACATTAGTTTGCGTGAATTTTAAATAGCCTTTGATGTAATTTGAAACTAGTTGGATGTGCCAATACCAAAACTTTCTTCTATCTCATACATACATCTTAATATTTGAAAAATTAGTTACACATGTCAATACTTTATTATTAATTCAATACTATACCAAATTTAATTTTCATCTGAAAATTTCTGCTTTAGTCAATTAATCGGAGAAAAAATGAGCTAATGTGGATCATGATATTTATTAAAATCAATAATTTTCCTTTATTCTATTATCACCAGCTATTTACAAATAACCGGATTAGAAAGATGCGAAATACCGTCTCTGCATGAGCCATAAACAATAGAACGACTGGTAGATGTTTTTCAAATTCAGGGAGGATCTGCTTGCCATATCCAAAAATAATCATAAACCAAAATTTTGGTTCAATTCTATGTATAAATTCATACACTTTTTGATGGTACAGTAATGAAAATGACACAGACATCGCGATTATAGCGTTTCCTTCCGGCTATAAAGGAAGGGGACGGCCGGATCCTTCCGGACTTCCGGCTGATTTTTTCAAATTTAGGGACGGCCTGCTGACTTGAAAAACACTTAGACAAAAAATTTGCTTCGGTCCTATGCATAACTTCATATAGTTTTCGATGGTATAATAATGAAAATGACACAAAAATCGCTATTACAGTACCCCCTTTCGGCGGAATATTTCAAAATTGAAGAAGGACCTGCTTGCCAGAGCCAAAATACATCCTAAAAATTTGGTTTAATTCTATGCATATCATCATAGACTTTTCGAGGGCACAATGACGGCATACGGATACACACAGACAGACATTTTGAAAAAAACATGTTTTCTTTAAAATGTCTGACCACCTAAAATGTGTAAATCCGTCAAAAACAGCAAGTCGAAAAAAAAAATTCTATTACGATACTTTCTTCTATTGAAGATGGATGAAAGTAAAAAACAAGAATGTTGTCTTAGTGGAGATTATCTTTATCAAGTTTAAAAGTTTTACTTAGAAACGCAAAGTAGATAGAGAAAAGTACATTAATATATTTTCGAAGCAAAATAAATCATAAAATAAGCATTTTAAAATCCAATTACTTATTTTTTCTTCTAATTAAAAATAGCTTTTTAATTCCTCTTTATGGGTCCATAACAACATCGTGAGAAACTACATGAGTACTTTTGTAATGTGGATCATTGAATATGTATGCATATAAGATCTATAATTAATTATTGAATCACGAGTTCAGAGTGAAGGTACAGATGTTGGAAATTTTCACTGGGTTTCATTGAGAAGATGTATCTTTAGTAAAAAGCAACTAACTTTGTAATACATTAATTGTATATTTTGCAGCCAATTAATTGTGTTAGTTTGATGATACAGTTTACATAAAAATATATTAAACAACACCTTGTATTAATACATTCTTTCTAATTGCTAAAAAGGTGTAAGGAAGATTTTAAAAACAGAAAAAATAGTTTTATTTAACTGTTGACATGTTTCAACTTATCACTGAGTTATTTTCAAAACAAATAAAAAATGATATTTACAAAGTTAAATTGTCTAGTGGACATTGAACTGAAACGTCATCAATCAGTTTTTCATCTGACACACACTGTTTTTTATTTTACTTTTTCTAATTTTTTATGCAGTACTTTGTTAACTTTTAATAAAGTAAAATAAAATACTTTTTCAGATGTCTAAACGGAAAAGAATTCTCACTCAAGAAGAAATATTTCAATTGATGAATAAATCAGATTCTGAATTTAGTGATCGCTCGGATGATGACGACATTACGGACAAAACATTTCAAGCAGATTTATTAGAAGGACAGTCAAGTTCAGATGAGCTCGATGAAGAAAAAAAGACAATTTTGGATCATTCTTCCTCCTCAAAGTTTCCTGAATTCATCTCTCAAAGTTCTACCTCCAAGGCAATTTCGGAAAACACTAAAAAAATGAAAAAAGAAAAAAAGGAATACAAGCGGACTGTTAAAAAGTTCATTTCTGTACCTCATCCTGGAACTTCAGATTTCATGCAACTGTAGGTATGTTTTTCATTTCTTAAATTGTAATAAAAAAAGTTATAGACTTATAGAAGAAATTAAATCGATATAATAAATAAAAGCTTTAAAAATATGACAAACATTTTTAAATTAATTAAAATATTATTTTTTTAAGTCGATAAGTACATCTCCAATACTATTTTTTTCCTTCTTTTTTAGGCTTTAGAGGCAACCATTTCCCATGTGTTAATGACATTTCAAGGCCTCGCAAGTGCAGGTTTGAAAACTGCGAAAAAATTCAAAAACACGTTGTGAAAAATGCAACGTTTATTTGTGTATGTCGAAAACAAAAACATGTTTTAAAGATTTCCATTGTAAAAAAGTAACCAGTCCATAAAATAAAAAATAATACATCAATAATTACCATATTTGTAAAAAAAAAATTGTTTCAATTTCTCTCTTCTATCCATTTAGAGCCAAAAAATGTATATATCTTAACATGTAATATGTAATGATTTCACAGGAAAAGCCCAACCCTCACAATCGTGCAAGCGTGGCTTTCACAGAAAAAGCTCGTGACTTTTCACGGTCTAGGGGGTAAAGAACATTTTTTAAATTATTTTTTTAGGTGTCATTAGGGTTAGTATAGAATTAATAAATAGAGGAATTTAATATTTAATGATGAAAATGTTTCGGGTGTTAAAGGGATATGTAACGATACAAAATCATTCAACCTACCAAAACTGTGGCACGAGTTCCGCAATGGTTATTCTTGAATAGCACTCTCACTTGGTGAAAGTAAACAGATTATAGCATTCCAAAATTCTATAATGCTAAACGCAATTTTGTCCATCTTCTGTACAGTAATACGATAGATTTAGGAAATAAAATACTGTTCTACATGACAATACTTTGTCCCATTCTCCTCGATTGAGTTCAGATCTGGGATGCTGCGGTAAAGATCAGACTTCAACAGATTCAGGTGATTCAGAATAAAACCCTTCGTGATAATGTTCATACGCCATGGTATCGGTGTAATGGTGCAATTAGGGCTGCTACAGACTACTATTTTTTAATTCTAATTGGCACCATTTCTTAAAACATAAATCCTTAACGCACAATTTGACAACAGTTGCAGAAAAAATATATTTCAAAATTTATTTAGAAAAATACTGGTGCGAACAAAATATAAAAATAGTAGTCTGTGGCAGCCCTGTGCAATCCATAATGACCTAAAGGTTCTTCCTATTCGTTGTGCCACTAAAAATCATGCCAAGAACTTCTTCATAATATTCTCATTATTCCTAATCCTCCATGAAAAATCTAACTAGCTATGATGAAAATATCCATCGGCGTATAACCAAGGGTAACACTTCATCTCCGGTAAAACAGTGACTCAGGATAATTCCCTACACTGTAAAAAAGATAATAAATCTGTAAAATTACTAAAAGTTTTCTAGGATACATGGAATTCCTACAACTTTTTATGTAACGGCAACAGCAAAGTTTCACGTAACAGTTACAGATTAAAAAAAAAAATAAATAAAAATAAAAAAATCTGTAAGGTTATGAAGAATTTTTTAGGAAGCTTGAGATGCCTAGAATATATTATGTAATTGGAACCTAGGTTGCAGATAAAATTTTAATAAGACAACTATAATTTTAGTAGATTCGTTGGTAAAATTACAGATTTCTGTAGCTTTACAAAAACTAGTTTTGTAGATTTACATCTTTTCTTGTACAGTGTACAGATAAAATAATATTAAACATATAGATTATGGCAACTTACATTTGTAGGATTACAAATTTTATTTTATAGTGTATTCGTCGTGCCATTAAAAGCCAACAAGTTCTTCAATAATATTTTCATTATTCCTAATCCTCCAACAAAATCTAACTATAAGATGAGTGTCCGTTGGCGCTTACCAAGGACAACAGTTCATCTCCGGTGAAACACTGACTCGGGATAATTCCCTAGTTTTATTTTCATTAATAGGGCTTTGCCTTCCTAAAAGCTGGTATATATATATATATATATATATATAAATTTTGCATATACTCTTGTAAATATTTCTATACATTCTTGTAAATATTTTTTTCTTTTATTTTTTTATGTTTTTAAAAATTTTTAATCATAATTTAGTATTTATTCATTCTATTTATTGTTAACTGTATTCTATACAATTTTTTTTTAATATGGCACCTCTAAGTGGCATTTATTATATTATATAAACAGCTTTTCCTTAACTACGCTTCCGTTGTTATGTTGCCAGACTTCGGCTATGACATTAAATTGCTCAACATTACATTGTTTTATGAGAGGCAAGGAGCTTTTTCCAGGCATTCTGCTACAGTTTTTCGTCCAAGTCCCTTATTTCTTACACTGATGACGTTACGCTCAATGCTACCGAAATTAGTATGCTCCAAAATTTAAAGTTTTGGTGCTATCAACGTTAAAATATAAATTAGTTATAAATAAATAAAAAATATTGAAAAAAATTTAGAAATTCTTTCAAAAACCTATGACTTTGGTTTTGAAAAAATACGAATTTATACTAACATGTTTGGCCGGGAAAAAGTTGGCGTATTTTTAAAAGTAAAGTTTTCCGAAAACCTTAGCCGAATGTCATAGTCTCAAAATAAGGCAAGCGAAAAATTTGTAGCACCACATTTGGCGATTTAGCTCACTTTTATTGTGAAATAAACAAATAAAATCCAATAATAAAAAAAATTAGACTATAAAAAAAAGTACATGTGACACATTATTTTAACACGAACGCTGGTATCGCTAAATCGAACGCTGGTATTCTTACTCCTGGAATTAAATCGTATATTTGTGTAGCTGTGAATGTGACATGAATTGCGTGTTTATGAAGGAAATTAAACTGAAAATGTAATTGTTAAACTCTTTCAAACTTTGAAATTTTATTATCTTTATACTTTTGGCTATTGGCTGATGTGGTTGAAATGTTGTGTTCTTTTCTTTTCTTACTAGAACTTGTATGATTTCATTATTATAATTACTGATGCCAACTCTAAAAGCAAATAATTACGTTTTATAATTCTGATAAATAACATTGGGTTTTAAGTTATTTCGGCATTTTTGCAATGTGAGTTTTAAAGGCACGTGGAGGTGCCCCTATACCCGCTTGTGGACAAAACACCCAAATGCATTACTTTCGAAATTAATATATTTCTTAAAAACTGCGACAAATTGGCACTGCTAAGACATACAAAAATGGGGGGGGGGATACCACTTCCACATATAGATAACTTTTTACATGTGTTTCCATGAATTATGATCAAATTGTGACAGATTCTTTTCTGCACTGAGTGTTCAACTCTGGATTTGTATTGCAGATAAATTATGGCGATCGAGCAATATTTAACAATTTATAAACTACGCTAAGCTAACAAGAAATACCATAATGGATGTTTAGGTTATAAAACGTGTATCGGTCAGCCCGGAATTGTTGATGATAGTTACTTGACATAGCTTATTATTACAGAGATATTTCAAATAAATTATGACGATGTAACAATATTTGACATTTCACCACATACGACCGGCTAACATAAAAATACTAAAATGGACGGCAAGCACATAAAAAAGTGGTATATCAAGACCTGTTGATGACATAGCACATGACTTAGACTATTACTATAGATTCGGATGTTAGAAAATTTGAAAGTAAACGGTTAAATTACAATTAAAATTTTAATACTATCAGTATCTGTGGTTAAAAATTTTAAAAATTTATTTTTTTGTATTTTCAAAAATCATTGTAACGAGAAAATAAAGCATGATCCCCTAATAATCACATTATATAACACACTGTATTTTTGAATAGAATTATTTATTTTTACAGATCAAGAAAGATTTTAATCGGAAAATTCAATAAAAACAAATCTATCGTATTTTCCTTGAATATTTATCATTCTTTTCTTCTAATTGAAAATAAATTTGTATTTTTTCTTGCCTCCTAGGACTATGAAACGAAAAACTGCATAATAAGGGCTTTTGTCATGTAGATTAATGCACCATGAATGAAATATGCATAATTAAAGCTTTAATTATTTGTTGAAGTTGAAGGAGCTTGACAATTTCTCCGCCTCTGGATTTTTATAGAATTTGTGTTACCACTTCGTTCATTTCTTACTTATTTATTTACTTAGTCATTTATTACTTATTTACTTATTATTCATTAAATTATTATATATATTTTTTAGATATATGTGATGTAATAAAATAATTAATTTGTTCATATAATTGACATGCTCATTGTGCAAATTTCTTATTTATTGACCAATTCGATGATCCAGTTCTAGTAGTGACTCCACTGGAGAGAGGACGTTCTGATAACTATAATCTTTAGAGACTTTCATTTTCCTGGAGTCGGTAGGGATTATGGTCTTAACGACGACGGTCGATAGAGTCTTAAATGCTATCTCACCTGCGGATTTTCTTTTATATTAATGTTTTTGTTTTTGACCAGCAGAAGGCGAAATAGTTAAATATAGGCAAGGCTATTTCACCCATCATCATTTTATCAAGACTTTTAATTTGCAGAAAGATTTTGTAGTATTAATATAACAATATGATAGCCATAGCTGGTGCCAGGCCAATTGCAACATCAACAACTATTTCAAAATTGTCTGATCAATAATTTTAGAAAAAATCTTACAAATAATGTCTAACTTTTCCTGTCTTTTACAGAAAAATCGGATTATTTGATTTACCTTATATCGAAAGCTGTTTTCATCTTAAAATTCAATAAAAATGAGTTATCACTCATCACTATTTTTGTATAATCATCATTCTTCACCTAATTAAAAAGAAATTTTATGCCTAACAGGCCTACATCAATATTCTCTTCGATGTTTAAAACAGTGCAATAATGGCTTTTGTCATGCATAATGAATAAATTGTGCATAAATAAGGATTATTTGCAGAAGAAGAGAAATTTGAAAGATTCTATATCTTATGAGAGTTTTAACGAAAGAAAATGCCCTTTAGTAAAAGTAATAGTTATGCTTAGTTAATAGTGCTAGTTAAAAGAAAATATTTTAGTATAATTTTTGAGGCACATTTTATTGAAAAAAGTTTCAAATAATATCTAATTTTTCTTGTTTTTTATAGAATCTTTAATCTTTTATTATCGGTTTTTCAAAATAGAATTTTTTGCCTAATCGAATCAGAAAAATGTTCGGATTAAACAATGCAAAATTTAGAATAAAAATGTACCGGTGAGAATAATAAAATCATGATTTGAATATAGATGCCCGTTGGCAAAAACACGTTGCTCATATGACGTATAAATAAATCAGGGAAGAACTTAAAGATTAGTTTAAATATTTTTTTTTAAGTTCTAGGGAAAATCGTTTTTTTAAATACAAAAATTTTAAAGTAATGTGTTTAAACAAGTATTTGACTGCAAAATACTGCTGTTAAAAAAGAACAAAAAACATACATCTATAATTCACTATACACAAATATATACTAATAGAAAGCATTTTTTTTATCTGTATTTTAAAATCGGATCGATTAATTTACCTCATATCGAAAGCTGTTTTCATCTTAAAAAGAAAAAAAAAAAAAAAAAAAAAAAGGAGTTACCAGTTTTCGCTGTTTTTGTATAATCACCAATCTTCTTCAAATTAAAAAGAAATTTTATGCCTCCCAGGCCTATGACAATGTCGTCTTCAATGTTTAAAACTGCGTAATAAATGCTTTTTTTTCATGTAGATTAATGCTTAATGAATAAAAGGTGCATAATTACGGCTTTTTTGCTGAAGATGAGTAAGTTGGACCATTTTACCCCCTCTGAGAATTTTATTGAAAGTAAAAAGCCCTTTAGTAAAAATAATAGCTATACTTAGTTAAATGTACCAGGTGGAAGAGTCCAAGACTCAACTTTAAATTTTGCACTGAGAAGGTGAGAAATTTAGGGGGGTTAAAATGCTTGACGCACAAAAAATTCAAGGGGCCCTGAGTTTGGCCCTATGACTTCCTAGGGGGATGGAGGGCAGTGTCTTATATGAAATGTAAAAACATGAAAATATCTAAATGGAACAGGAATCCCAAAAATAAAGATCGGATTAAGTAGAAGCAATTTATTAACAATTTATTATCACAAAAACTTAAGGAGCCCTGAAATGGGCCCCAAAGATCCAGGATCAAAAAGTAAAAAGGCAAGAATAAGTAAGTGGAGAAAGGTGACTCAGAACGAAGAAGATTAGATAAAAAGGTGTCAAGTTATTAACAATTCAGTACATAAAAATATTAAGATTGCCAGGGACCCTAACTCTTAAAATATTAAAAATCTGAGGCTCAAGTGCATCAGGACCTGTCTTAGACTATCTTCACCTAAATTTTCAAACTTCTATTTGTGGTAGATTTTTCTAGCCATAGCAAACACACACACGCACTTAGAGCGATTTGTTATATTATTAGTATAGATAGTAAAAAGCATCTTTTTTCTTTATCTGTATTTTAAGAAATCGGATTATTTAATTTACCTCATATCAAAAGTTGTTTTAATCTTAAAATTCGATAAAAATGAGTTATCAGTCTTCGCTGATTTTGTATAATCACCATTCTTCTTCTTCTAATTAAAAAGAAATTTCATGCCTCCCAGGCCTATGAGAATGTCGTCTTCGATGTGTAAAACTGCGTAATAAGTGCTTTTGTCATGTAGATTAGTGGATAATGAATAAAAGGCGTATAATTAAGGCTTAATTGCTGAAGATGAGGAAGCTGGAAAAATTTAACCCCTCTGAGCATATTAATAAAAGAAATTTCCCTTTAGTGAAAGTAATAGTTATGCTTAGTTAATTTTTCTAGTTCAATAGAAGAAAATATTTTATTATAAATTTTTGAGGTACTTTTTACCAAAAAACTCTTTTGAAGTTCTAGGGAAAAAAAATTTTTCTTCAAAATTTTAAAGGAAGTGCATTTTTAAGAATCATTATATATCACGGTAAATCCTTGATTTATGATAGGATTTAATAGGATTAAGAAAATTAAGAATTATTACCTATCGTTTTATATCCTTGAACTATTTACTTATGATAGGATTTAATAGGATAATTACCATGGCAATCTAAAATCATTACCTATCAACGGATATCATTAAATTAATTTCGAATAGTAGGATTTAATAGAATGACGATAACTTTTAATAGTATTTTTTTTATCTTTTGATTCAATTTTCATAAAATTTGAGATGACTCGATAAAATTCTGCCTTGAATATACAGTCAAACATTGTTAACACGAACACGCTTATTGTGAATTATTTTTAGCACGAACTTTTTCTGATTACCCTATCTTGTTGTATGTAATGCATTTAAGATCGGATAACACGAACTACTTTTAACACGAACAAAAAAAGTTTCCCCTAGAGTGTTCGCGTTAATAAGGTTCTACTGTATATAATTTCAGCCTATTCGTTTCAACATTTTTTTCGCTGTTATAAGCTGCCAGATGAACTGACCAGACGACGACTATAGACAGTGCATATTAGTATATTTCCGAACGCGCTTAAAAAGACAGTGAAAGATTGTATTAACAGAATACTAGTTAGTACTTTTTTTTTTTTCTGTATTTAAAAAATCGAATTATTTAATTTACCTCATATCGAAAGCTGTTTTAATCTTAAAATTCAATAAAAATAAGTTATGACTCTTCGCTGTTATGTGTAATCATCATTCTGCATCTAATTAAAAAGAAATTTTGTGCCACCCAGGCTTATGACAATAAATTGCCTTCAATGTTTAAAACTGCTTAATAAGTGATTTTGTCATGTAGATTAATGCATAATGAATGAAAGATGCATAATTAAGACTTATTTTCTGAAGATGAGGAAGTTGGAAATTTTTACCTCTTCTGAGCATGTTAATGAAAGAAAATGCCCTTTAGTAAAAGTAAAAGATATGCTTAGTTAAGGGTGTATTTCGATTCAAACTGCTTATTTTCTGATTTATTTTTGACTTCATTTTTACTCTCATATGCATCAAACTGGCAAATTGTCTTATTTAGAAAGTACACAAGATGCCGTAATTGTCAATTCTTTGATAAATGCAGAAAATATTGCAAAAAAAGCAATCAGAAACGGCATTTTGAACAGATTTTCCCCTAGCGGGAGATCTGTGAATGAAAAAAGGGTCATACTGAGAAGATAATTGTTTATAAATCAAATTCTAATGAATTGAGTGTAAAAATACATCCCACGGCACCTTGTACATCTTTTCAAAAATACCCTCAGCAAGTTTCATGTTCCTACTTTTAAAAACGTGTCTGAAATTGTATCGGAAAATTTCGAGCTGTTGAAGGTGGAAAAGAGTTTTTTCGAATACACCCTTAATTGTGCTAGTTGGAAAAAAAATACTTCAGTATAATTTTTTGAGATATTTTTATCTTTTAACCGCTTAACTAATTAATATTTTTGAAAAAAAAAAAACTATTAAGTAATGCCTAATTTCTCTTATCTTTTATAGAGAAATCAGATTATTTGATTTACCTTATATCGAAAGCTGTTTTAATCTTAAAATTCAATAAAAATGAGTTATCACTCTTTACTATTTTTGTATAATCATCATTCTACTTCTAAGTAAAAATAAAGTTTAGGTCTGCCAGGCTTATGGCAATATTGTCTTCGATGTTTAAAATTGCGTAATAAGTGCTTTTGTCATGTAGATTAATGCATAATGAATAAAAGGTGCATAATTAAGGCTCATTTGCTGAAGATGAGAAAGTTGGAAAATTTTACATCCTCTGAGCATTCTAATGAAAGAAAATGTCCTTTAGTAAAAGTAACAGTTTATCTTAGTTAATAGTGCTAGTTGGAAGAAAATACTTCAGTATAATTTTTGAGGTACTTTTTTATCTTTTAATCACATAACTTATTAATATATTTGAAAAAAGTTCCAAATAATGCCTAATTTTTCCTGTTTTTTATGGAATTTTTAATTTTTTATAATCGGTTTTCAAAACAGAGTTTATTGCCTAATCGAATCTGAAAAATGTTCAGATTAAACAATGCAAAATTGACAATAAAAATTTACCGGAATAATAATAACTAGAATAATAAATCATGATTTGAATATAGATGCCCATTGGCAAAAATACGTTGCTCGTATGATGTACAAACAAATCAGGGAAGCACTTAAAAATCAGTTAAAATGTTCTTTTGAAGTTCTCGGGAAAATAATTTTTTTAATTCAAAATTTTAAAAGTAATGTATTTAAAAAAGTATTTGACTACAAAATACTGCTGCTAAAAAAAAAAAAAAAAAAAAAAAAAAAAAAAAACAGATATATATATAATCTACTATACACAAATATACACTAATAGAGATCATTTTTTAATATGTATTTTATCTGTATTTTAAAAAGCGGATCGTTTAATTTACCTCATATCGAAAACTGTTTTAATTTTAAAAATTAAAAAAAAATGAGTTACCAGTCTTCGCTTTTTTGTATAATCGTCATTATTTTTCAAATTAAAAAGAAATTTTATGCCTCCCAGACCTATGACAATGTCGTCTTCAATGTTTAAAACTGCGTAATAAGTGCTTTTTTCATGTAGATTAATGCATAATGAATAAAAAGAGCACAATTACGGCTTTTTTTGCTGAGGATGAGGAAGTTGGAACATTTTACCCCCTCTGAGCATTTTATAGAAAGTAAAACGCCCTTTAGTAAAAGTAAAAGCTATGCTTAGTTAATTGTACTAGTTAGAAGAGTCCAAGATTCAACTTTAAATTTTGCACCGAGAAGGTGAGAAATTTAGGGGGTGAAAAATGCTTGGCGCACAAAAAGTTCAAGCAGACCTGGGTCCGGCCGTATGATTCCCTAAGGTAGCTCAAGTGTCTTGTATGAAATGTAAAAACTTGAAAATATCTAAATGGAACAGAGGTCCCAAAAATAAAGATCGGATTAAATCGAAGCAATTTATTAACAATTTATTATCACAAAAACTTAAGGGTCCCTGAAATGGTCCCCAAATATCCAGGGTCAAAATTGAAAAGTAAAAAGGCGAGAATAACTAAGTGGAGAAAGGTCCCTCAAAACGAAGAAGCTTAGATAAAAAGAGGTCAAGTTATTAACAATTTAGTGCATAAAAATGTTAAGAGTCCCAGGGTCCCTAGCCCTTAAAATATTGAAAATCTGAGCCTCAAGTGCATCAGGACCTGTCTTGGACTATCTTCAACTAAATTTTCAGACTTCTACATGTGGTAGATTTCGCTAGCCGTCGCAGACACACACACAGCGATATTTGTTTTTTTATTAGTACAGATTGTAGAAAGTATTTTTTTTTTTTTTATATTTTTAAAAAATCGGATTATTTAATTTATCTCATATTGAAAATTAACCTTAAAATTTGATGAATTCGAATAATCTTAAAATTGAAATTTAATTTTAAAATTCGATAAAATGAGTTATCAATCTTCGCTGTTTTTGTATAATCATCATTCTTCTTCTAATTAAAAAGAAATTTTATGCCTCCCAGGCCTATGACAATGTCTCTTCAATGTGTAAAACTGCATAATAAGTGCTTTTGCCATGTAGATTAATGCATTATGAACGAAAGGTGTATAATTAAGACTTATTTGCTGAAGATAAGCTGAAAGTTGGAAAATTTTACCCTCTTGGATCTATGGAATATGAAGCAAGCAAGATTAAAGTCTATACACATTATGCAATATTTGAATTTAAAAAATCAGTCAGTTTTAATCTTTTTATTTCATACGATTATTTGAATAACAAGCATATTAAAATATACAAAACTAGCTGGATTTCATTATGCAGATAATGTTAAAGTCTGTTAAATTTGTTTAATATTAACCGAATTAATTGAGTGTCTTATTATTTTAAAATACTTTTATTGATTACTACTCTTCACATTAAAACAATTTGCTGAAGATGAGAAAGTCTGGAAATTTTATCCTCTTGAATCTATAAGAATATGAAGCAAGCAAGATTAAATTCTATACACATAAATGCAGTATTTGAATTTAAAAACTCAGCCAGTTTTAAAATCTTTTTTATTTCGGACGATTATTTGAATAACAAGCATATTATAATATAATAGCCGGATTTCATTATGCAGATAATATTAAAGTCTGTTAAATTAATTTAATGTTAACCGATTTAATTGAGTGTCTTATTATTTTAAAATACTTTTATTGATTACTTCTCTTCGCATTAAAATAAATTTGCTATATTTTCTTCTGCAAACCGCAACGTTGACTTCAACATAAAAAACTACATAAATGCTTTTTTCATGTAGATTAATCCATTATGAATTAAAGGTGCATAATGAAATCTTTACTTACTTACGAGGTTTAGCTTGTATTTGCTCTACTTGTATGATGTTAATAATTAGGTATAGATTATTATATGTTTAGATGTGGATTACATAACATTACTCATTCAGTTGAACAACGTCATTATTCAGAAATCATCGTTTAGTAAAAAATTCAATTGAAAAATTTTATTTAGCTTTATTTGGGAGCCAAATATTTTAAAGGAAACATGGTGACAAATCTTTCAAGAGTTGACAAAAGTTAATACAGAAACAATCGTATGAAGTAGAGACAATAAAATATAATGCAGAGTTTCAGCATCTCTATATACACAATAATCTTTGTTTTCATTTAAATTTAGATTCATGAAATGGCAACCAAAAAATTATAGAAAAGAGAAAAATGAAAAACATATTTAATGTTTGAAAAAAAAAAAAAATCCCAACAAAGAGTATTTAGGCATATACTTTAGAATTATATGTGTAAATGACGAAAACTTAGGTAGAATATAAAAGGTTTTTGGTCTTCGATATAAGTTGAAAGTAAGGAATGAAATTTGTCTTCAACAGAGAAGATCTTTTAAAAGTGATTTTTTTTTTTTTTTACCTAAAAACGTTGAAGGAGTCAGCGAAATAATATATAAAGCCTGTTTTCAATCCAAACTGGCTACTTTGAAAATTTTAAAATTCATAATTATATCAAAATGAAATGTACTCTTATTCAGAAAATACGGAATCGAACATTTTTTTCAATCTCCGGTAAACACAAACGTTTCAGGAAATATTGTCTATAAGTTTGAATTTGGAATGGCATTTACGGCTGCAATTGTGCTGGAAATAAGCCAACAAAAACTTATAACTTAAGATATAATTCATTTGTCAAAAAATGGAAAGCTTTTCGATTATCATAAATTGCTTTAATGCCTACAACTATCCCAATTTTACAAAAATTCCCTTAAATATGTCATAAAATTTGTTTTGTGAGTGTGCAAAACATTTTTTCAAGAATTGCCATAACATTCAAAAGAAAAAATACGTATACAAATACCAGTAAAATTGTGTTTTTCTTTTCGTAGTTCTCCTTAACCATTTAACTGTTTTTTTTTTTTTTTTTTTTTTTTTTTAAATAGATGACACAAAGAGTCATTTTAATGAAATCAGTTCTTTAGGGGACAGGTAATTTAGATTTACAAATATGGATATAAAAGTACTAATCCCCTAAAACGTCAGTTTAACTATCAGTAATATAAATTTACGCAATGACAAAATCAAGGTTTTAAGCAAGTAAATGATCAGCAAATCATTTTTTTTTTTTCTTGGCCACAAAGTCTTGAAAATATTTTCGAAACTCGGATGAAAATAATATTTTGTTTATGAGATGATATTAATCAGTGTTGGCATTTATTGGTTTTGCCTTAAGGCCCCACACTAGGCACAGAAAAAGACCCGGATGATAATGTAAAGTCTATGGGAGCGTTCTTTTCAAATAGCTCGCTCAAATTTTAATATTTTCACTTGATTATAATTTTTTTTCTGCATAGGATAGCTGAGGACGATCTACGACCGGCCTAGTTTTTATTTTTTTTATTTTGGTTTCAGATTTTAAAAAAAAAACTTTAAATTTCAAAACCGGTTTAAACAGGTTTTGAAAGTGAAACTATCATATTTTAAAAATATACTAGCAAAATCGAAAAAGTAAAAACTAGGCCGGTTGTAGATTGTCCTCAGCTATCCTATGATAAAAAAATCGTGTAAAAATATTAAAATTTGAGTGAGTTATTTGAAAAGAACGCTCCCATAGACTTTACATTATCTTCCGTGTCTTTATCTTGCCTAGTGTTGCGCCTTAACCCTTTCCGGCACACTGTGCCTGGTCTGGGATACCTAATTTTAAATCCAAACTTGCAAACGGCACCAATAATATTTTAGTAAAATTTTGCTTTTATCATAAAAGCTTAAATTAAGGATTTCAAAATATCTAAAAAATTCGTTTGTGAATTCCGGTGTCAGTCGATAATTTCTCATTTTACTAACAGATTTTGCCCGTGCCGGAAAGGGTTAAAGCAGAAAACATTCAGCTGTATAAAAGTAAAGTAAAGATACAAAAAATTCGAACAGTTTAGTTTTTATGAGGAAAAGAATGGAGGTACACATTTGTGTACCTCAGGTCTGAAGAGATTAAGAGATGAATCAAACAAATTCTACTTGCCCGTACGACATATGGTCAAAACAAGCAAGCGGTTAAAGAATTATCATCGTACTCCTATAATTAAAAAGAAATTTCCAACTTTCCTGTTCCATAGAATCTATGACAATGTCACCCTCAACCTAAAATACTGAATAATAAATTCTTTTGTCATGTAGATTAATGCATTATGGCTTTATTTATTCGTTGAAGATGAGGAAGTTAAAAAATAATAACCATACTTCTGAGCGTTTTGTTGAAGGAACGTGGCTTTCGGGAAAGTATAATTTTGGCATAGTTATGTTTAGTTGTTCTAATTTAATGAAAATATTTTAATAAAATATTACTTTTGAAGAATTTTTCATTAGTTAAAAATAAAAATTATTAAATTCTTCTTGGATCTTTAGAAAAATGAAATTTTTTAAATTAAGTTTTTGTTGGCATATGCAAATACATGAATACAGTCCAACCTGTTATAGCGAACCCGGTTTATAACGAGCTCCCGGATATAATAAACGAAAATTTTGGCCCCGTCGTTTTCCTATTGTACTTAATGCTATTTTATCCTTTTATAGCAAACCTCCGGAATCTTAAGAATAGGTTATAACGAACTTTTTTTTTCTAGTCGACCATGATTTTTTTTCTCTTTTTACTCATCCACTGATGTGAAAAAAACTTTTCGATTCTAATTTTTTAAGAAAATGCATGTCGGCTAATAAAACATGGTGCAAATTAACGATAAGTCTTTTTATTAAGGGTGTATTCCGATCAAAACTGTTTATTTTCAGATTTATTTTTGAATTCCTTTTTGCTCTCAAATGCACCAAACTTTCAAAATCTCTTATTTAGAAAATACACAAGGTGCCGTGATTGTCGATTCTTTTTATGAATGTAGAAAATGTTGCAAAAAAAGGCTGTAAAAACGGCGTTTGGAACCAAATTTTCCGAAGCGAGGAGATCTGCGAACGAAAAAAAGGGTCACGCTGAGAAAATAATTGTTTATAAATCAAATTCTAATTAATTCAGCGAAAAATGACATCACACGGCACCTTGTACGTCACTTCAAAAATCCCCTCAGCAAGTTTCATGTTTCTACTTTAAAAAATGAGTCTGAAAATGTATCGGAAAATTTCGAGCTGTTGAAGGTGGAAAATCATTTTTTCGAATACGCCCTTAAGCTGTGTTTACACTATTTTGTACCAGTATTTTCTTGTAGAAAATCTCTTCTTAAATCAAACAAAATTTTGTTCATTTGAACTAGATCTATTTTATTAATTGAAAAAAAAAATAAATAAATAAATACTGATATTTCACATGGAAAATAATGGTATCCATACGAACCATGTATGTGCTCGTTGATTCATTTGTTTTATTACAGGAAGAAAGAGAAGTAAACTGTGGATGCATTTTTCTGAAGCATAAAATGATAAAGCAAAATGTTATTTATATTTATGCAGAGTGGAATATTCAGTTAAAGGGAATAATAAAAAAAATTATGGTAAAACATTCATTTATTTTATGCAAGAGCGTATCCAGCCCTCAATTCAAAAGGGGGGATGGGTCATGACACTTTTTCTTTAAAAGGTGGGGGATCACATCACTTCATGATCAATTATTATATTGAAAATTATTCTTAAAATGAAAGTGATGATTTTTCTGATACTTTATCTAATTCATTTTCATTCGTGAATAAATGAAATTTGCATTAGTATTCCTAATAATATATAATTTACAGATTTCATTCAGACATCAAGAAATTGAAACATTTCTTATAAATACAAAAAATTATTAATAAATGTTGTTAAGAAGCTTTTTACATAAATTTTATGATTTGAAGCCACAGAAATGTTGCATGAGAAAGCAATTAGCAGTTTAAAATGCCAAATTTCATGGAATTTATTTAAAGCTTTTATTTAAAAATCAGCTCTTATTTAAAAATGGTAAATACTTTTTAATCACATAGTTCCTGAATGAGTGCACTTGCAAATTTCTTGAAATTAAAAATACTTTCATAAATGTGTCAAAAATGATCTAATTTTGATTTGAGTAGATTTTAAAGTATTAGAAATATTCTCATTATTGAGCGGGGGGGGGGGGGGGGATAACAATTTAAGGTATATTTAAAGAAATTTTTAGAATATTTCTACTATTCAGAGAGGGGGGTGTCATTACCCCTGTTACCTCCCCCCTTGGATCCACCATTGCTCATGTGATATTCTCCAGAAATTGCGGATTAACATAAGCATATTTATCAGTGATGTCTACATCTCAGTCCTATCCAAAAGAATTTTTACAAAATCAGTTTATATATTATCTGAAAGCCCCCCCCCCTTTATTATAACAAAAAAGAATAGAAAAATAATATTTTTAAACATAAATAATTCTGCGATAAAGCAAGTGATGTAAACAGTCGTGTGATATTTAAATTTTGCTTCTGGGTCATGTGGTACAGTTGTATGTAATAATGATAATAAAAACCTCTATCGAACAATCATTTTGGTTTGCAGAAAGAGTAAAGTATATTTTTTTAATCAACAGATAATGGTGGTAGTATGACATGCTTTATTTTCACATGGCTTGACTAGATTTGTTTATAAATGCAAGGGATACTTCTTCTCATCAGGTCTTAAAGGGATTATTAGCTATTTTACTAAAAAAAAAAAAAACCTTCAGGACTGATCACAACTAAATCTGTATAGAAAATGGCATCATTTTCATGCAATCATTGTAGATCTAATTTTCATGAGCGATAGTCTAGGTTTCCATTTTAAAATATTGTTTTATCATCAAGGGATGACCCTTACTCTTCTGAAATTAGCATCCATTATCTATAAATTAAAAGTTTTATTTTCAAACTATGCAAAAATAAAATTTTATTACATACTACATTTTTTTTTTTTTTTAACCAGTATATTGTTTGAGAAATGAAATATTTTCAGTTACATGTACTAAAGAAATTCTGTAATATCATTTATAAAGCAGCGGGGGTTTACAATGATTGTGTTAAAGTAATTAATTCTTTATCTTATCTTCTTGTCATTTTAAGGATTTATAGCCGAGAAACTAGTGTCACAGATAACAATAATGTAAATAATGAGATGGGTTGCACCAGATAGTGGTATTGCTAAAGCAACATCATATACTCCTGCAATATGAAATGAGTGGTAATCTGATTTCTGATTATATCTTCGATTAAGTTTACTATGGGTAATTAATCAGATTAGCTTTCGTTTCACATTGTAGCAACATGTCAACATAAAAATCAATCTACACATATAAAAATTGAGAATACAAAAGTAAGCTACTATTGCCATTTTTTAAACGAAGAATTGAAGCAGTTATCTCTTTTATTAGAGGTTGTCTCAGCCTTCCTAAATCCTCATTTTAAATCATTTTTTAAACTTAATACAAAAAGGAATTATAAAAGTAAATTTTATTTTGTGGAAAACCGGGATTGTACTCCCCCCCCCCCCCAAAAAAAAAAAAAATAGTTCAGTTTTTTTTTCAGTGTTTCCTTATTTTAAATTGTTTAAAAAGAATATTTTCTTTTATTTTCTTAGTAAAAGAAAAATAAGGCCATAGCTAATCAGATTTTTTAAATTCAGGAAACGATAATTCCTTTTCCTTGCTTCCCTTGCGTGCAATTATCCATTTAAAAAGTTTTATTTTTATTAATTTATAGGTAATTAATGCCTTAGCAAAAGAAATTGCCATTCAAATAATACTGACACTTACGTTTTGATACGAACGCGAATGTAAACAAACAAACACGACCGTTCCCCCTTTCCCCAAACTGCAAATATACGCATGCGCAAGCCAAGTTCTTATGCCGTAATGTGAACGCAATTTTGACGGTCCTTGGAGCTGGCAGAGCTTGTAGACCTGATAGACCGCATAGTGTAAACACAGCTTTAAGCTGTGTTTACACTATGGATTATCAGGTCTACAAGCTCCGCGAGGTCTCCCGGTCCTTGGTTTATGAGGGTCTGCGAGGTCTCCGAGGCACGGTCTTTGTGCTCTAGACCATGGCTTTAAAGTACTAGACCCAACCAATCAGCGTTCTTCAATAGTTGTTTATTCCGTCATTTTAAAAGCTGGAGCGAATTTGAAGAAGCAGACGGAAGCTTATAATTTTAGGAATTTACAAATTAAAGGTACGTAAAGTTTTTCAGATGTTTTTAATTTTTCACTACATTGTTTCATAACTGTAGAACTTTATTTTACAAAGCTATACAATCGTAAATTACGATATGATATATAGCTGTTACATATTACGCTACTAAAATTCATTTGTTAGTCATCCCACTTTTTATATTAACAGACTCTTTATAAAGTTATTTATTCTTAAATACTTTAATTTATATATTCTTGTACTTGTATACTACGTTACTAATTTGTTTTTTAAATGTTAACTGCGTTATTTATTTCTGAATAACGCATAATATTATTCTCTGAACCTGGTTTCAAGTACATGAATTTAGAAAACAAATTGCTAGTATTTTAATATAGATTAAAATAACATGGCCGTCATTTTATCATAGTGTACAGAAATGCCTTTTTTATGAATAAATACTTCGATTTCTTTCAGATATTTCTTTGAAGTTATTCTATTTAATGCATTTCTAGTAATAGCAATTTTTAACTTTACCCTAAAACTATCAACAAACTTTTATCTATAGAATTAGTTTTTAATGAACTTTCCAGTTTTTCTATTGCTGTTATATATTTGACTGATCATAACAAACTCAATTTGTGACTTGCATTGTTATTCATCAGTGTTAAATTTTAAAGTGAATCCACACTATTGTTATATCTAAAATATTGCGAAGAATTTGAATTGTACATTGCGTGTAGTTTCTTATTCCCTGTCGTCCCCCCTCCCCTTAAAAAAACAAAACAAACAGTAGAATAAAACTGCAATTATAAGATTTAACTTTTGCTAAAATGAACAAATCTGTTTGTTAATAAACAATTTTTGTTTTTATTTTCAGTACTAACTAATAAACCCCCCCCCCCTTTTTTTTAAATTCTAAGATGTTTATTTATTTATTTTTTTTTAATTTTTAAAACATGCTATTCAGTAGTAGTATATTAACTGTAAAAAGTACAACTTGAATTTTCGTATGCCCCACCTTTCAGAATAACTAATGGCATGAGTTGTAAAAATTCATAAATTAATGTATGTATTTTCAGGAAGAGTTAAAAACTAATTTGTAAATATTACATAGAAATGTGTGTCTGATGAATTTGCTGGCGCTGTTATGGATGCATGTTTTCCACTGAATTTGTCGCTTTTAAGAAGATCACAGGTGTGTTGTATTAAAAAAAAAAAAAAAAACTACCATCTGTAAGCTTCTGGAAGAAAGTAGAAATATGCTACTTTTGTTGTTTTGTCCTCAGATAGTCAATCAGGAACTACTGTTAGTGTAATCTATTAGTCAAGTTAATTGGTATGACTGACTGTAAGTATGTACTTTTTTAATAGATTTTCTGTTTCATAAAAAAGGGAGATTTTGAAATGCATACTATATTGTTTATGTTGGTTTTATTGGTTTATTATGAATATTATAGCCTTTTTTAAAATTTAAATTACAGAATGCTTTCAATGGGATGCTTTTCACCTATTATTATGCGAATGCCTGTCGTTGACTATTAGTTGATCTTACTCTTGCTTTTAAAATATGAATCTTCTGCAATATTTGTAAGTATGATGCTTGTAAGTATTTTTTTATCAAAACTACACTGTTTTCTGTTTATTAATATCATTTTATGTAAAATCCTTTTTCGCAAAAAATAAATCATCTGTAAAAAATCAGTGAAAGCTGTGTCAATTGTTGATACAGTAATTATGATCGAGTATCTTTAAGTTTCAACCAAGATTTTTTATTTAATATCAGCTTAATGATTATAAGTCTATACATATATTTTTTTTCTTTAATATTACTACTATTGAAATAATCTAACATGTATCTATGACTATGATATTATCAAGGTTGTAATTTATCATTATTAATTTGCATGTGTAATAATATATTTGATTTAATATATTTTAATGTTAAAATAATCCAAAATGTCCAAATAAAATAATCCAAAAGCATCATTATGAAGATTATAAATGTTTCAACATTATAATTAATATTTTGAGAGCTGAGTTTGAAATAATATTATTTGATATTGTTTGTTATTGCATTAACATTGTTTGTAATTTACAAGGTCATTCCATGGCAACTTGTGTTATATTTAGAACAGTTTATTTCACTAATTTTAGTAGTATAAAACTAAAATAACATTCAAAATGTAAAATTGTCATGTCAATATTCATTTGAATATTTTTTGGTGCTATATTATTGAAATTATTGCTGTAAATTGTCTTAGTTATAAGATATGTTACAATGGAATGATCCTACTATTCAATAACTCCTAAAATTTAAATTAATATTTTTCCAATCCTAAAATGTTATAATTTGAAATGATTCGTCTAAATTTTTGATTTACTGAAATACTTAAAGTTCATTACAAAACAAATAAATAAATGGAAGCCATATTTTGAAATTTGCCGGCATGGAAAATGTTTATTAGTAAAACATATTACAAATAATTGTATTCTCTCCCACAACACTTTTTTTTTCTTTTTTCTAAATTATCTTTATAAATAGTATATAATACAGTGCACTTTATTTAAGGCTTTCAATTGTGAATAGCATTCTCATATTTTTTTTTAATTTAAAATATTTCAAACTAACTATTACTCATACTAGTTAAGTTATTTAATATTTACATTTAACTTCAGAGAATTTTTGGTACTTTTATGTTAATCATGTGCAAATCTTTCCAATAACAGCTTTTTCCCCCACAAGGTACAAATTAGAAACAATATTTTGATGGCATGTATTTTTTAATATATTTTTTATAATGAAATGGGTGAATTATTTATATTAAAATAATGAAATGCAAATGATGATAAAGGAACAATATTTGTTGATTTATCATCTGTACCCAGTTAATAGAAAATTACCATATTTTAAATTATATTTTTATTTTATATATAAACTAGCAAAAGCCATTCTTTGTTTTGGATTAGTGAAGCATTATTTCATTAGATAACTATTTTAAAGTAACAATATCTCTTTTTTTATATTATTTGGTACTACTTCATTATTTTGTCGACTAAAAAGGTACAGATAAACTAAAAGGTTAAATGCTAATTATGATGATAAAAAATGTCACATTTATGTAACATTAAACATGTATCATGTGTTCATTATGCCATCAATTTATTTTTAATATGAAGTTTTATTTGTATTCTTATTAATGTTTTATTAATTTATTTGTCCTTTTGTTATTTAAAATAAAATGCTCATGTTTAATTGTAAGTTATAATTTAATATCAGCTTGATAACTATGAAGCTGTATATACAGGGTGTCCAGCAAATAACAACCTGATTTCAAAATTAAATTTCTCAAAAACAAAGATCAATAGAATTATGCAGTAAACGGTTTGTTTATCAGGTAAGTGTAAAAATCTTATACAAAAGTTTCAAACGGTAAATATTTTGAAAAGATTGTGTTCTGATTGCAAAGAATGCTTTGATTTGACATTTTTCTTACTTTATATTGCTGCCAGAGAATGTGTTTTTCGGCTTAAAGTGCCATATTTCATAGTTTTTTTTTAAATTTAAATTTTTGAAATTTCGAAATTCTAAAAATTTACTTCGAAAAATCTTTAAAATATTGCACTGTAAGCGGAAAAATTATTTCTCTGCATGCAATCTAAAACAAGAAAAATGTCAAATCAAAGCATTCTATGCAATCAGAACGCAATTTTTTCAAATATTCACTGTTTTAAATTTCTGTATAAGATTTTTACAGCTTACCTAATGAAAAAACCATTTACTGCATATTACTATCGATCTTTGTTTTTGAGAAACTTAATTTTGAAATCAGGGTGTTATTTGCTGGACACCCTGTATATATGTATATATATATATATTTTACTTTATTTCTACCATTGAAATAATCTAAAATGTATAATATATTAATGATATAATCAAGGTTGTAAATTTATTTACTTATAATTATTAAATTGCACATGGAATAAAAATAATGTATTTTATATTTATTAATGTTAAAATAATCCATGTATTAGTAAACATTATAGAAGTAATAAATGTGTCAACATTGTAATTAATATTTAAAGAGCTGTGAGTTTGAAAATAAAATTAAGTGATATTGTTTGTTTTATCCAGTCAATGTTTGTCCTATACTGGGTCATTCCATCATAACTTGTGTTACATTTAGAGCAGTTTATATCGGTAATTTTAGTAATATAAAACTAAAATGGTGTTCAAAATGTAAAATTGACATATTCGTTAATTAAATCTATTCAAAGATAAATTTAGATGAAAATTACCTACTTTTAGTGTTTTTTCATTGAACTGACAAATTTATTACCACTAACATTTCTGTTAAAAAAAAAAAAAAAAAAAAAAAAAAAAAAAAAAAAAAGTAAGTTACTATATTTTTATTCAAATTGACACTTGAATATGTTTAATAAATCATGTCAACTTTTATTTGAATATTTTTTAGTGTTATATTACTGAAATTATTGCTGTAAACAAACTGTCCTGAATATAATGTACGTTACAGTGTAATGACCCTATTATTCAGTAACTCCCAAAATTGGAATTAATACATTTCCAGTCCTAAATTGCTATAATTTCAAATGAGTCTTCTAAATTTCTAGGTCACTGAAATCTTTAAAGTTCATTACAAAAAAATTTAATAAATTGGAAACCATGCTTTTAAATTTGCTAGCATGGAAAATGTTTATTATTAAAACATATTACACATTTGTGGTGTTGTATTGTTCTCTCCACCCAAACACTCTTTATTATTATTATTTTTTTTTTAAATATACAGTACTCCCTTAACATTTACATGTTTTTATTAATTGCGAAGCAAAAAATGTGGAACATTTCAACATTTGTGAAGATTGAACATGGTTATTCGCAGATTTTGTTTCATAAAATATATATTTTTACAAAGTAAGTTGTTTTTCCGATTCTAAGAACAACTATGTGACACTAAACACTTATGTACTGCATAACCTGCCATATTACTGCACATTGCAAGAGCTTTAGTCCTTGTTTGTAGATAAAATATAGATTAGTAATTTCCTTTATTTTTTTGTACAGATTTTTTTCAATTTACTAAAATTTCAAATTTTTATTGCAGGTGACATATCTTCTACAAAAATTGTCGAGGAGATTGTAAAACATCAGCAACAACTTGTTGAGAATGCCATGGAATGTGATTCTTCATGGGTAAAGTGTCTTAAATTTAAAATAGAAAAAGAAACCATTAGTTTTCTTTAGATGAAAATTTATAAACATAAGATCTGTTCTGTCAAACAATAGCACATCACTAAATTTTCTGTCATACACTAGCAAATAATTTTTATACTAAATGCTTATAATTATCCAAATTTATTTAAAGCATGTAATTTTAATGTATTATGCTTAATAAATATATATTTTAACTTCAATTGGTCTTTTCTATTATTAAAAAAATAAATAAAAGATTAGAATTTAACCCCTTTATATGTACAGAAAGATACTCACACATATGATATTGACATTTGCAGACATTATCAGGAAACTAACCATAACGATTGTTAAGAAATTATTGTAGTATATAATATAGTACACTTTATTTAACCCTTTCCGGCATGGGCAATTTCTGTTAGTAGAATAAGAAATTAGTGACAATCGATGGAATTTAAAAACAATTTTTTTAGAAATTAAGAATCCCTTAATTTAAGATTTCATTGTAAAAACAAAATTTTATTAAAATATTACTGGTGCCATTTGGAATTAAAATTAGGTATCCTGCACTGGGCACAGTATGCTAGAAAGAGTTAAGGCTTTCAATGTGGAAAGCATTCTCATATTTTTTCAATTTAAATTATTCTACACTGGTTTTACTTATACTGTTTAAGGTATTCAATACTTATATTTAACTTTAGAAAATTTGTGGTTCTTTTATCTCAGACATTTACCAATCTTTCCAATAACAGATTTTTTTCACACAAGGTACAAATTAGAAACATTATTTCGATGGCAATGTATTATGTAGCATATCTACTTTTACTAAGAAACATTATGAAGTGGAGCCATGTCTAATTATAAATTATAATTTAATATTAGCTTAATGATTATGAATCTATCTATATATTTTTTTTCTTTAATACTACTATTGAAATAATCTAAAATATATCTATGACTATGATATTATCAAGGTTGTAATTTCATTTGTTTATCATTATTAAACTGCATGTGTAATAATATATTTTATTTAATATTAAAGTAATCCAGAATGTATTAGAAAGAAATATTATGAAGATTATAAAATGTGTCAACATTATAATTAATATTTTAAGAGCTCCAAGTTTGAAATAAAATTATTTGATATTGTTTGCATTAACATTGTCTGTAATTTACTAGGTCAGGGATGGTGAACCTTTTCACATCTGTGTGCCAGTTTTTTCCAAAAATATACTTTGTGATTTTGACATGTCAACAAAGTTATTTAATCAAAATGTCTTAATTTTTTAATTAAAAATATGCATAATATTTGGTGTTATATTTTATAATGTAAATTAAAAGTACTATTTCTGTTATTCTATGTTAGATGATAAATAAGTAATCAAATTCCAATTTTATCGTCATACTTTTTGCTTATAGTGAATGTTTCCTTTTCCTTTTCGACAATCTCATAAACTGAAATTTTTTGATTCAATATTGATATAGAATTGAATATCGAGTTGTTATTATTATAGTTTTTCTTCAGTCTGTATGGCAATGGTCATCAATTGAACTAATCGAATTCAGACAAACCTAGCTAGTCAAAATTTATACATTTCATACAACTTCACTATTTCAGATATTTTAATATCTTTTGATTTGAGAAATTAAATCTATGTCGTGCCAAAAATAATTGACCGCATGCCATAGGTTTGCCGACCCTGTACTAGGTCATTCCATGGTAACTTGTTTTACATTTAGAATAGTTTATTTCACTAATTTTAGTATTATAAAATTAAAATAATATTCAAAATGTAAAATTGGCATGATTCGTTCATTAAACCATTCAATGATAAATTTAGATGAAAATTATCTAATTTTAGTGTTTTTTCTCGCACCTGGCAGTTATATTTATTATAACTAACATAACTGAAAAAATAATGCAAGTTACCATAAGAAATACAATTTTTATCCAAATTTACATTTGAATATTTTTTGTGTGTTATATTACTGAAATTATTGCTATAAATTGTCTTAATTATAAGATATGTAACAATGAGATGATCCTTCTATTCACTAACTCCCAAAATTTGAATTAATACTTTTAAAGGTCTAAAATGCTATAATTTGAAACGATTCTTCTAAATCTACTGAAATCTTTAAAGTTCATTGATGGAGAGATTTTTACCTACCTAAAAATAATTTGTGATAATTATATTACTTCCTTATTACCTTGGATTCTTCTCCGAGATTTCTCTCCCCAAAATTGTGCATCAATTTGATCAACCAATTTTTTTTATTTTATAATAATTATGATTAAATCTGTTAGTGATCGTATTATGTTTCTAGGATCTGATCAGGGAAAAGAATATTTTCTGCAGCTTAAGGAATAATAATAATAATCCTAATAAAAATGATAACATTCCTTACAAAATACTTCCAATTAAAATTTCTCACAAAAATAAAATATTCTCATCCAAAAAAATTTAGATTAATTTATGCGTTGTGTTATTTCGATGTTATCAGATCCTTATGAAACGTTGATCAGCATGCACCTAGAGTAATTTCGACACATACTCCATAAATCATTACCATGCTTTGTCATTTATAAAACAAAAACATTTATTTGTACAACACAGAACACACATAATACACTAAATATATACATGCACATAAATAAATTACAAAGATACAAAATAATCAAATCAAAATCTATTCATTTTTTTTATAGCTGTTGGCATTACTGCATAATTACATTTTATGCTTTGTAGCACGATATTTTCAACATTGAAATTGCTTTCATAAATTCATTAGTTATCATCACCATAATGAATTAACCTTCGGGACAATTGGCGTGCAAGTGTTTCACCATTATTTGATTGTTCTATCATACTCTATAGTTGTGGGCAAAATAAGGGGAAATAAGTCGGTAAAAAGCATACCTTTTCTAAAGTTGCTGACACTATAGGCAAATGTATATCCGGTCAGATGAGGAGAAGTCCGGCACATTTTCGTTACTCATATTGGCACATCTCACTCGAGCACACTTGGTAGACTGACTGACTGTTATATTATATCAAAAAAAACTCAAGAAGTAAAAATGTATAATAATTATTCTGTAGTCGAATATCCTTCGACCATTCACAGTTTTCTTTTTAACATATTTTTTTCCTCTTCCATTCTCGTGTTATTTCATTTGTGCTTATTTTAAGGCGGTCCCCTGTTATTGGCTGTCCTTAAATTGACTATTAACTTGAACACCCCCTAATTTTAATTTTCTAGGGGCTTGTAACGGCCTAGTCGTCAGAATGTCTATGTGGTTGATAATTATTACCCCACACGGAGATTTCGCCTTTTGCCCTGTTGTAAATACACTCTTAGTGAAAGTGTCTCTGTTTTGTCATTTTATTTATGGCCGTCCGTCACAGTCTTATTGCCGCTATAAATTTCACAGTCTTATTGCCGCTATAAATTTCTTGTCTGAGCTGTCCATCAACTGTCCTCTGTTCCTTTTTTTTTCTATAATTTATTTCGAATAGTTAGTTTTCTTTACAGAATTGTCTGGTTTGAGTGATGTGGGGGTTTTACACCCATCATTCATTACAAAAAAAAAAAAAAAAAAAAAAAAAAAAAAAAAAAATGAAAGCCATGTTTTGAAATTGCCAGCATGGAAAATGTTTATTACTAAAACATATTGCAAATATTAGATTAATTTTAAACAAGATTATTCAATCGGTAAATTAATTATAATAGATGTAAACTTTCCATTTTGGGTTTTTTTTTTTTACCCAAAAATGGAAAATTTACATCTGTCATATTGCAAATAGTTGTATTCTCTCCCACAACACTTAAAAACCTTTATAAATAGTATGTAATGTAGTGCACTTTATTTAAGGCTTTCAATTGTGGGTAGTATTTTCATATTTTTTCCAATTTAAATTATTCTACACCAACTATTACTCATACTAGTTAAGCTATTTAATATTTACATTTAACTTTAGGTAATTTTTGGTACTTTTATGTTAGTCATGTGCAAATCTTTCCAATAACAACTTTTTCCCCCACAGGTACAAATTAGAAACAATATTTTGATGGCATGTATTTTGTAATATATCTTTTATAATGAAATGGGTGAATTATTTAAAATTAAATAATGGAATGCAAATGATGATAAAGATGATATTTGTTGATTTATCATCTGTACTTGGGTTATAGAAAAGTACCATATTTTAAATTATATTTTTAATATTATACATAAATTATAAAATGAGACATAATTTATAAGTAAATAATTTTATTTTGGTCTTCGGTTTGAAATTTTTAGTTTGTTTATTTATTATATAACTCTCAAGTGTTTAATATGCTTGCAAAATAATATTAAACCAATGACAACTTTCTTTACAAATTACCCATTTGCATTTAAATATTTTATTATTTTTTTTTTCTCTGTTTTGCATTGGATATTTGAGGTCAATATCTAATTGGTTATTGTTTTAGTCTTTTGATTTCAAGTGCACTTTTTCAGAAGAAAATTTCATTTTAAGAATTTTTGCACAAATTAAAGGTGTTCTCAAAAGGAAAATAAAACTTTTAAAAACAAAACAGTAAAGATATTTGGTTAGACATCAACCCCAGAAAACCTATGCAATAATTTAAAAAAAAAAAAAAAAATTCTAAAGTACTAAAATGGAAATAATTTTGAAAAGCCATTGTTTTAATATTTAGTTTGCAAATAATAAATGTTGCAATGTTTTGTTGTTAGATATTTACATCTGTCTTTCTTTTTTTTCTAGTCTTCATATTATTATTTTGTTGCTTCCTAGCATATGCGATATGATGAGATATATTGCATGTAAAATATATTAGTGCAATTTCTAATGAGTTTGAAGTTAAATGTTATTTTATTTCTTCTCCCTCCCCCCCCCCCCAAAAAAAAAAAAAATAAATAAATTGTTTTAGATGCATTTGTATTTAAATAAATAGGTAACACCATCAATCGTCATCTGGTTCGTCTTTCTGTCTGCATATAACAGCTCAAAAACTACTCAATTGAATGGTTTCAAATTTTAATTTGTATAATCAATGCAGAATTTTCTCATGTCATTTTAAATTTTATGAAGATCAAATCTGCACTTAAAAGGATATTAATGAAAGTTTTCTTTATTCTACTAAATCCTGTCGAACATAATTCATCCAATGACATCTCAAGATAGGTAATGATTCTAGGTGACCATGGTGATTACATCCTATTTAAGATGGAGTCATATTACTTCTGCATTATTGAATTTAATGTGTATAATTGTAATAAGTTTTGTATTCGGTATTTTTTTTTTTTTTTTTTTTTTTTTTAATATAAGAAAAAGCAACATCTATTTCACCAATATCTAAATATTTATAAAGTAGTTATGTTACAAATGCAATTCTTTTGCTACGTTTGATATGTAATTTTTGACTTGTTTATATTTACTACAAATTTTGACTTCCAAATTGTACTCAATTCTAACTTCTTACTAAAATACATTAATTGTAATGTTTTTAGAAATTTTGATGTGTAAACAATAAGATTTCTTTTTAAAAAACAGAAGTGCAAACTACTAGCATAATTGATATTTTCAAATCTGTTTTTATCATAGAAGTTTATTTCAGTTAATAGACTATTTTTTTTCTTTTTTTAAGTATGTCAAGAAATGTGTCTTTGTTTTGTTTTGATGTACTATTCGTTACTTTATTATATCCAACTGAAAATTATTTATTGATTATCCCTCTTCTTAAAAACTGCCTTAATAGTTCACAATTTAGCTAGTTACAGTTTATTTTTATTCAATTTTTGCAAATGCTTTTTTTTTTTTTTTTTTTTTTCAGAATAAAATGCAGATCAATAAAGTTTACTGCAAACCATTGTGTCGTCATTGTAAACCATTATAATGCATATGAATGTTATTTTATTTGTTATATGTAGTAATCATTGTATTCAGTATTAAATTTTGTTATGTAATAATATTTAAAAATATACATATTATGTTACTGTAACTCGTACTTTCAAATAAATGAAATTTATTAAATATTTTGTTGTTTTCATTTGACTATATATTTTTATCATAAATAAAGTTTCAAGTATTTAGTTGTTTTGTTTATGAGTAAACTTAGATGCAAGAATTGTTTTGAATTATTTTATTTTTAATAACAAAATGACTAAGACATAAAATGAGAAAATAATCTCATTTTTAACACTTTTAACATGTTGAATATTGTTTGTTTATTTTGGCTACATTCCAACTCAATGACATAGCTGGCGGGGGGAGGGGGGCAGTCTGCCCCGGGTGTCACACTCTAAGGGGTGACAACCAATCTTTGTTTGCAAAAATATAGATAGATAATCTTATAAGATTTTCTAAAAGAATTCTGAAATAAAATGAAATTTATATTGAAAATATTATTACTTTGTTAATATGAAGCTCTTAAAAGTTTTCAAACAAATGTTGAAATTTTATTTGTCAAAACGTAGAATTGCAATTGAAAAGTATAAGTTAAGTGCAATTCTACGTTTAAGTGTGATTGCATAGAGGGTTTCGTCTAATATCCCCTTCAAATTACTTTTTCGTTAACTTAACAAACAAAAAGCTGATTTTTAGTGCTATTTTGGGATTTCTTTGCCAATCGTACCAACCAGAAAAGAATTTTGAAGTATTCTCCTAAATGCTGCCTTGATCACATAGATTTGTTGATTTCTCTATCAGAATATGCAGATTTAGTAAAGGTGTGCAAGTAAATAAAATTATGAGTGAAAGTAAAATATTCAAAGCTTAGTATAAGTTTAAGGGAAACCAAACTGGTCACCAGAGGTGGCTAGTAATTTAAATGAATAATTTAATTAAAAAAAATTTCATTTCATATCAAAATATGATGAAATAAAGCACGTTTTTTGCATGATCTATTTAATTTATTAAGGGGTCTCAGGGGTTGATCGATACGGAAAAACATGTAAACAGAGCTGTCGCTTCGCGTCCATATAAAAACAGAAGTATTCAATGTAATTAATTTAAACTTTCTGATATTTTAAAGGTATGTTTGTAGTTTTATAAAATGAAGTACTTCAATGTAATATAATAAGAAATATAGCAAAATTTATGTAACACAATTTTCAGAAAAAAAAATTATGTGTTATATCACCAACACCAAGATATCTTAACGTTGAATTGACATAAAAACCTAATTTTTGCTTTAAAATGATCCGAAAACTTTACTCGATAGAATGAATTAAGGATATAACTATAACTCAAAAACAACATTATGAAAAAAACTCTCAAATTTGAAAATTGAAAAAACTTTTAAAAAATACAATTTTTTTTTTCATTAAAAATGCTCAAAATAATAAACTATCTAAACTATATTAATTCATTCTATAGATAATGATGTTATACGCATGCAAAAAAAAAAAAAAAAAAAAAAAAAAAAAAAAAAAATGAAGCCATTCCATCAAACAGTTTTTATTTAATCTTGCTGTTAGTTTTCAAAAGTGAAGTTTTGAGAAAACGTGACTTAAAGTTGAAATTATATGGGTGCGGCTATGAGAGTGTTAATACATAAATGCTTATAACTCCGTTAAAAATGCAAATATTTTTATGCGGCTTTTTGCATTGAGTTAAGAATTAATTGAATAATCAAACTAGATCATAAAAAGAAATTGATTCTTTGAAAAGTTTTCAACCCCTGAGCCCCCTTAATTTATGTTAAATACATAATTTATTTAAACTTGCATGCAATGATTAGAAGAAATGAAATTTCTAATCTGAAAGTTACACTACTGCAAATTTGGTTTCTAAATATCACACTTTTTAAATTTTTATACCATTATATAAGGGAAAAAAATGTACTTTTAAATGCAATTTGTTTAAACGCTGTATCTCAGTTTATTTTTGAGACATTAATTTTTTTGTAGTTTTAAATACCAATTTTGTAACTGTGGCAACAGAAGTATTCAATTTCTTTTAAAAGTAGAGTAAAATATATATATATTTATTTAAACTTGTGTGGCAACAATTAGAAGAGTAAAACAAACAAAAAAAAATGAACTGATGATATTAAAAATGATATTTAAATTAAAATAATAGTCTTTCTCAAAATTTTATGATTTGTTGTGTGACAAGAGGTAATCAGCTATAAGTACACAAAATTTGAACTCACTGACTAATATGGTTTTTGTGTATGGACTCTGTGACAGACAGACACAGGACATGGACGAATAGGGTTTTGTTAGATGAACGAAACCCCAAAAATATGCCAGATTTTCCCTTTTTTTTTCTTTAAGGGGGAGGGGGGTGACAGCATTTATACATGTCATATGTCACTCATCTAAGCTATGCCACTGCTCCAACTCTTGTAAATAACCGAGATTTCCATGTAAATATTAGTTATTAGAGCTGTTGCTGACTACATATATTTGTTACTAAGTAACGGGTATTCCCTAAGATACAAAATGCCAAATTGTTACTTAGAAATGCGATTTGTTAGACATTACCGTGTATATATGCAGCTAAAAAACAAAATGAAAATAACTCCAAACGCTCTGTGTATTTGTGTATTCATGAATGCAACCAGGCGGTCCAATGAGATAAAAGATTCAAAATTGTCCTTGAATTCAGACAATTTGGCATCACTTGTTTCCCTATCAGTGTATGCATAGAATTCTATTTGTAAGCATTATTGAATCTCAAATGATTTGGAATTCATATTGCAGGATTAGTACGAATCCTTCAATTTCACACCGAAAATTTTTTTTGTACCAGTATTTTCTTGTAGAAAATCTCTTCTTAAATCAAACAAAATTTTGTTCATTTGAACTAGATCTATTTTATTAATTGAAAAAAAAAAATAAATAAATAAATACTGATATTTCACATGGAAAATAATGGTATCCATACGAACCATGTATGTGCTCGTTGATTCATTTGTTTTATTACAGGAAGAAAGAGAAGTAAACTGTGGATGCATTTTTCTGAAGCATAAAATGATAAAGCAAAATGTTATTTATATTTATGCAGAGTGGAATATTCAGTTAAAGGGAATAATAAAAAAAATTATGGTAAAACATTCATTTATTTTATGCAAGAGCGTATCCAGCCCTCAATTCAAAAGGGGGGATGGGTCATGACACTTTTTCTTTAAAAGGTGGGGGATCACATCACTTCATGATCAATTATTATATTGAAAATTATTCTTAAAATGAAAGTGATGATTTTTCTGATACTTTATCTAATTCATTTTCATTCGTGAATAAATGAAATTTGCATTAGTATTCCTAATAATATATAATTTACAGATTTCATTCAGACATCAAGAAATTGAAACATTTCTTATAAATACAAAAAATTATTAATAAATGTTGTTAAGAAGCTTTTTACATAAATTTTATGATTTGAAGCCACAGAAATGTTGCATGAGAAAGCAATTAGCAGTTTAAAATGCCAAATTTCATGGAATTTATTTAAAGCTTTTATTTAAAAATCAGCTCTTATTTAAAAATGGTAAATACTTTTTAATCACATAGTTCCTGAATGAGTGCACTTGCAAATTTCTTGAAATTAAAAATACTTTCATAAATGTGTCAAAAATGATCTAATTTTGATTTGAGTAGATTTTAAAGTATTAGAAATATTCTCATTATTGAGCGGGGGGGGGGGGGGGATAACAATTTAAGGTATATTTAAAGAAATTTTTAGAATATTTCTACTATTCAGAGAGGGGGGTGTCATTACCCCTGTTACCTCCCCCCTTGGATCCACCATTGCTCATGTGATATTCTCCAGAAATTGCGGATTAACATAAGCATATTTATCAGTGATGTCTACATCTCAGTCCTATCCAAAAGAATTTTTACAAAATCAGTTTATATATTATCTGAAAGCCCCCCCCCCCCCTTTATTATAACAAAAAAGAATAGAAAAATAATATTTTTAAACATAAATAATTCTGCGATAAAGCAAGTGATGTAAACAGTCGTGTGATATTTAAATTTTGCTTCTGGGTCATGTGGTACAGTTGTATGTAATAATAATAATAAAAACCTCTATCGAACAATCATTTTGGTTTGCAGAAAGAGTAAAGTATATTTTTTTAATCAACAGATAATGGTGGTAGTATGACATGCTTTATTTTCACATGGCTTGACTAGATTTGTTTATAAATGCAAGGGATACTTCTTCTCATCAGGTCTTAAAGGGATTATTAGCTATTTTACTAAAAAAAAAAAAAAAAACCTTCAGGACTGATCACAACTAAATCTGTATAGAAAATGGCATCATTTTCATGCAATCATTGTAGATCTAATTTTCATGAGCGATAGTCTAGGTTTCCATTTTAAAATATTGTTTTATCATCAAGGGATGACCCTTACTCTTCTGAAATTAGCATCCATTATCTATAAATTAAAAGTTTTATTTTCAAACTATGCAAAAATAAAATTTTATTACATACTACATTTTTTTTTTTTTTTTAACCAGTATATTGTTTGAGAAATGAAATATTTTCAGTTACATGTACTAAAGAAATTCTGTAATATCATTTATAAAGCAGCGGGGGTTTACAATGATTGTGTTAAAGTAATTAATTCTTTATCTTATCTTCTTGTCATTTTAAGGATTTATAGCCGAGAAACTAGTGTCACAGATAACAATAATGTAAATAATGAGATGGGTTGCACCAGATAGTGGTATTGCTAAAGCAACATCATATACTCCTGCAATATGAAATGAGTGGTAATCTGATTTCTGATTATATCTTCGATTAAGTTTACTATGGGTAATTAATCAGATTAGCTTTCGTTTCACATTGTAGCAACATGTCAACATAAAAATCAATCTACACATATAAAAATTGAGAATACAAAAGTAAGCTACTATTGCCATTTTTTAAACGAAGAATTGAAGCAGTTATCTCTTTTATTAGAGGTTGTCTCAGCCTTCCTAAATCCTCATTTTAAATCATTTTTTAAACTTAATACAAAAAGGAATTATAAAAGTAAATTTTATTTTGTGGAAAACCGGGATTGTACTCCCCCCCCCCCCCCAAAAAAAAAAAAAATAGTTCAGTTTTTTTTTCAGTGTTTCCTTATTTTAAATTGTTTAAAAAGAATATTTTCTTTTATTTTCTTAGTAAAAGAAAAATAAGGCCATAGCTAATCAGATTTTTTAAATTCAGGAAACGATAATTCCTTTTCCTTGCTTCCCTTGCGTGCAATTATCCATTTAAAAAGTTTTATTTTTATTAATTTATAGGTAATTAATGCCTTAGCAAAAGAAATTGCCATTCAAATAATACTGACACTTACGTTTTGATACGAACGCGAATGTAAACAAACAAACACGACCGTTCCCCCTTTCCCCAAACTGCAAATATACGCATGCGCAAGCCAAGTTCTTATGCCGTAATGTGAACGCAATTTTGACGGTCCTTGGAGCTGGCAGAGCTTGTAGACCTGATAGACCGCATAGTGTAAACACAGCTTTAAAGAGTAGTAAGACATGCATTCTTTCTGCTTTATGGTAGCCATTCTGCAGATGTGACACGCCTACCCGTCAGTTATTTTCATTTACCCCTGTCATATAAATTCAGTAAAGCATTTAAGGTAACTAAGAATAATTCGAAATATGGCAGCCTTGAAAATAACGTCTTCTTTGAAGGAAGCAAAAATCAAAAGCTTTTTTCCATAAATTATACTCTCTGGAGTTCACAAGATGATGAAAAAAAGAAAAATTTAAATGATAAAAAATAAAATAAACAAAATAAAAATAAAACGCGCGAATAATTAGTATTAGTCATCCTAAGCCTGGAGAAAGTGTAAAGATTTCAGTATAGTCAGGATCCTTCCTTAAATTGTTTGCTCATTTATCCTAAAATTTATCTGAACTAGGGTTGGTCTTGAATGTTTAGACAATCGACGCTTTATTGTATTGCTGTTTGTCTTCCTTTTTAGTTAATTTATTTAGTATTGTGCCAGATTAATGTATTCAATTTTAGTCAATTTAATTCATTAATAGTCATATCTAATAGAATTTACGTTTTATTCTTAATAAATCAACATTGAACATATAGGTATCAGATAATTATATACATATTTTGTAAACTCTAACATTTTTTAACGGTTTGGATATAGCGAACAAAAACTTCGGTCCCTTACAGATCATTATAACGGAGTTCGACTGTAGTAAAAACTATATACTAGTGAAAAAAAAAAAATATATTTTTGAATTCTATACATACTTACTTTAAATTTTAATTGTGAAAATTAGTAAACTCTTTTCCATTGCACAATTATCCGATGAACGGTATTTTTACAAAGAATTTTAAAATAATTTTTTACTGTCTTAGTATTTTTTTGTTTTGTTTTTTTCCTATAATTTAATTTGCTATTTCTTTAATGAAAGGTCTTATAGGATTGAATTTAATTTAAATTCTCTTTTATATTAAGTTACTGATCACATCCTCGTTTCGATTTCTCCATGTTAACCCTAAAGAATAGAAGTACTTTCACTTTCTAAGGATATTAAATGAGAAAATTGGGTTTTTCAAATTTCGTTTTCTGTTAGTAATTGCTTAATCTTGTTTTTTTTTTAGTATTATTATGGAATTCTTCTTCCTAAAAGTTCTTGAGGAATTATAATTAACTCATGATTGATTCATATCTGACACCGTTTAACTTTTAAATACTTATATTAACTTAAATTATTTACAGAGAAAATATTTACATGACTATTTACAAAACAAACAATCATAACTCTAATTAATCAATTACATCTTATACGGGAAATCGTCTTCATCTTACATTCTTTTTACATCAACTTAAAACTAAAAACATTCCATTCTCCTTTCTTCCGTTCAGTTCTTTTTTCTACCGCTTAAATCTTCTGGCTTCTTAGGAATTAATAGCTGCTTCAAAATCGTCTGCCTCACTGAGAGCCTTTTCATCAGAGTTGCGATGCGTAGAAAATAATATGCAGATCTAATAGTGGAGGAGATTTCCCATATTTCGGCCATACTGATCAGGCATTCGTCCTCGAATGTATTCTTGTTGGCTGGAAACAGCAGCTGGATCATCTGGAAAGATAAAGAAAAAAAAAAACACAGCAGCATCCAAAGTCTTAATTGGAAAAAAGAAGTCATCATGATGAAAATTTAAATAATTTATTTTAAAATAAATTCGTATTCTTTTTTTTTTCTTCACGTCTTTTCGTCTTCTTTTTTCTTACGTCCTTTCGTCTTCTTTTACCTTACGTCTTTTCGTCTTCTTTTACCTTACGTCTTTTCGTCTTCTTTCTTACGCCTTTTCGTCTGCTTTCTTACGTCTTTTCATCTTCTTTTACCTTACGTCTTTTTCTTTCTTACGTCTTTTCGTCTTTTTCTTTCTTATATCTTTTCGAGAATAAAGTTAAAATTCTTTTAGTTGTCAGTTTAGTGGTTTGTCATGTTCGGTATAGTGTCACAATCGGTGAAATTTTTTTTTTCTTTGTCAAGCTTCGTCCGTCCACGGCTTCATGTACTCTGCGCAAGTACTGGTGACAATGGATACTGGTGTAATGAAGGTCCCATCTTCATTAAATCGAAGTTTCTGTACATCGTAGGTGTCATTATTTTTTACTTTTATGACTTTGTATGGGCCTAAATATTTTGGTTTTAACTTCAAATCTGGACCTTGTTGAGTGCGTTTTATAACAACCACATCATTAAGTTTGAATTTGTTAGCTGTCTCTCGTCTGAGGTTGTAAGTTTTGCGGTTTTCTTCTTGGACTTTTAAAATTTGTTTTTGAGCATTTTTTTCTCATATCTTCGCGATTATTTGTAAAATCAGATTGTATTTCAGCATTCAGAAGACTAGTAATCTCAATGTTATATTTTAGTTTCATTTTAGTACCAAACATCAATTCAAAAGGGGTTGTGCTTATACTTCTCTGAAAAGTCGAATTTATCACCTGTTGGACGTCGTCGCTTACATGTGTGTAGCATTTTTTAGGATTATCGACAGATAATTTAGACAGAACAGATATTATAACAAAATTTAGACGCTCAACTTGGCCGTTAGACCTGGGTAATCCAGTGGTAATCGGGATATGTTTAATATTTTCATTGATGCAATAATCTTCAAAAGCTTTAGAGGTAAATGCAGGACCTTTATCTGATATTATGCGAATTGGATTTCCAAAGACAGATTTTTGGATTTCTACCGTAATTTCGGGTGTATAAGCCGCGGATCAAATAATTCTTTTTGGACCCAGAAGTCTTATTTAGTGATTGAAGACAAATATTTACGGCGATCTAACTAGTTATATTTGTTTCTTAAAAAATTCTGGGTCGAAAAAGAATTGTTTGATCTGCGGCTTATACACCCGAAATTACGGTAATTTAGAAATTACTTCGGCAGCATCGGTAGATTTGGTGGGATACAACGAAACAAATTTTGTGAATGCGTCAATAACCGAAAGGATATGTTTATAATTTTTATTCGTGCTTTCCAATGGACCTAAGTGATCAACATGGTACGCATGTAACGGAGTTTCTTCTTTTTCTATTGGGTGAAGTAAACCTTCTTGTTTACCACATTTTCTATTAATTAAAATACAGGGAACACAATTTGCTGTACATTTCTCAATTTTTTGTTTAACTTTGGGGATGTAAAAATCATTTTCTAAATTTTTCTGTGTTCTTGCAACTGCGTAATGACCTTTTTCGTGAGCGGCCTTGATTATATTCATTTGCATGTCTTCCGGTACAACTAATAAATCATTACCATTAACACATTTATAAAGAACATCATTTTTAACTAGATAATCATCATAAGATTTTTTCTTAGGATTTCTTTTATTGATTTAATATGCTCATCGGTTTCTTGAGCTTGGATAATTTTTAAACTATTTTGGATTACCATACAAATAGGATATCTGCTTAATGCATCGACATGCTTCATACTACTACCGTGTCTATGTTCATTAACATAATGAAAATCGGATAACATTATCGCCCATCTAGCTATTTTTGTACTCATTTCTTTATTATCCATAGTCATTTTAAATGCATTACAATCGGTTACAATTTTAAATGGAATACCTAGCACATATACTCTAAACTTTTTCAGGGCTTCAATTACAGCTAAAACTTCTAATTCGTAGCTAGGGTACTTTCGTTCAGCTTCGGTGGTTTTTTTACTGGCGAAATAAACTGGATGAAACTGATTATCTACTGGAGATTGTTGCATTAAAACAGCTCCATAGCCATCAATACTGGCATTACAATGGATTTCGGTCGCACTTTTGGGATTGTAAATCAAAAGTACTGGTTCTGACGACAAAATACGCTTGAGTTCATTAAAAGCTTTTTGTTCTTCTATATCAAATTTAAATTTGGAATCTTTTCTTAAGAGGTCACTTAACGGTTTAGCTATAACCGAATAATTTCGTATAAATTTTCGAAAGTATCCTGTCAATCCTAAATAACTTTGAACATCTTTGGTACACTTTGGTTCAGGAAAATTTATTACTGCTTTAGTCTTCAGTGGGGAGGGATACAATTTACCATTTATGATTCTATACTCCAAGAAATCAATTTCACGCTTCAAAAAATTGCACTTTTTAAGATTTAATTCTAACCCATATTCCGAAGCAGTTTCGAGAACAAGTTTTAATTTTTCTAGACCTTCAGCTTCGTTTTTAGCAGGAATTATTAGGTCATCCATATAGATAACTACAGTTTGATCTTTTAATAGGTTTCGAAAAACATTATAAATATACTTTTGAAAAACACTAGGGTTATTGGTCAACCCAAATGGACATTTTAAAAATTCGTATTGTCCTTCATGAGTGACAAAAGAGGTGTATTTCCGCGAGTCTTCTTCAACATCTATATGAAAGAAACCGTTTTTCAAATCTATGGTGGTAAATATTTCGGCAGAATGTAATTGATCTATAACATCATCGATAACTGGCAAGGGGAAATGCTCACGCACGGTCTTTCTGTTAAGACTTAAGACGTCTGTAATCAACACAAAGTCTCATTGTATTATCTTTTTTCTTGACTAACACAACCGACGAAGAAAAATTAGAAGAACTTTTTCGAATGGTTCCCTGAGCTAGCCACTCCTCAATTTGGTCTTCGACTATTTTTTTCTCGCATGGCGGTAATCTTCGAGGGGAAGAACAAACAGGAATTTCATCAGTTAAATTAATCTTCATTTTAACATCTACTGTTTTAGTTTTAATTGGTACATAATTTTCAATTAAAGAGTATAACTCTGAACGTAATTTTTTGTCAGCAGTGTGACTTAAATCAATTTTAGGCTCATCCAAAACATTTACAGTATTAACTAAAAAGTCATTAGGCTGAACTTCAGCTTTAAACAGTTTCACTTCCTTCTCAAAAATAGTTAATGTACCTTGATGAATAACATCAGTGCCAATAATTAAATCAAAATTAATGCAATTGTCATTAACGACAAAAATGGTAAATTTAAATTTTGAGCCATCTACTTCGATGTCTGAACTGAAACAACCTTCTGGTTTAACTGAGGCTTTTCCTAGACCGGTCAAAGTGATACTCGTAGGTTTTAACTCTACAAAGTTCTTCAAATTATCATAAATACTTTTTTTTAACAAAGTCTTTTGGCTACCAGTATCTATTAAAGAGATTAAACGCAAAGAATAAAGCTTTATCTCTTTCAGAATTAAATCTTGGGATGTAATAGTGTTTACTTCTGACTGAGCATTTTTAGCATTTGTATCTTTAGATTTGTTACACTGAAATGATTTATGACCATAAGCGTTACAAGCAAAACAAAGAGGCCCTTTATCTTTATTTACACAGTTAATGCTCTTATGATTATTCCCGCCACGATTAAAACAACGCATATTTGGCTTTACAGGCTTAAATTTGTTCTTAACATTAAACAATGAAACAATATCTTCAAAATCGACAAGCCATTTATAAATATTTTGTACTTCCAGTACCCTTCAAACAACATTATCATGGTTTCTATGTCATTTATAGAAATACTAGGTTTAATAACATAATCAGGAATTAGAATTTTCTGATTTTCATTACTTTCACAATTAGAACTACTAGAATCATTTCTCACATTATTCTCAAAAACATTTGAAATACTTTTAGTTTTATCATGTAAATCATCATTAAATTCATCGGCACTCTCGTCATCACTAAGAGTACCTTCATCGGTTGTCATATTAATTTTCAAAATACTAAAATCACATAAACTAGAAATTATTCTGGCAGCAATTTCATCAAAAGTTCCGGAATTATTTATACACAAAACATTGCAAATGGTTATCAAATCGTTAACAGAAAAATTATCTTTGATTTCTTTCAATTTTGTTTGATATTCATTGGAATCTACTGCAAACGAAAACCCAGTAAAACTCCGAATTCTACGTCTATTATTTCTGTCACCGATTTCTCTTAAAATTAATTTATGCAATGTCTTAATACTAGATGATTTTCTGTTTTCAATGAAAGTTCTAATTCCTTTAAATCTACTAATTTTGCCATTGTTGAAAAGAAAAATAAAATAATAAACTCACTTTATAATCAGATGTTCAGCTTCACACTGTGTCAACACTTTCATCGCAAAATTTTACCTCTTCTGAATTAGCTTTGTGGGCTTGACATCATTTCATCACAGTTCTAAAAAATAATGGCTTCCAGGATGTTTAAAAAATATTTCCATCTCTGTGGGCGTTCGTATATCCCAGTTCTGAATACCAATTTTATGGAATTCTTCTTCCTAAAAGTTCTTGCGGAATTATAATTAACTCATAATTGATTCATATCTGACACCGTTTAACTTTTAAATACTTATATTAACTTAAATTATTTACAGAGAAAATATTTACATAAGACTATTTGCAAAACAAACAATCATAACTCTAATTAACCAATTACATCTTATACGGGAAATCGTCTTCATCTTACATTCTTTTTACATCAACTTAAAACTAAAAACATTCCATTCTCCTTTCTTCCGTTCAGTTCTTTTTTCTACCGCTTAAATCGTCTGACTTCTTAGGAATTAATAGCTGCTTCAAAATCGTCTGCCTCACTGAGAGCCTTTTCATCAGAGTTGCGATGCGTAGAAAATAATATGCAGATCTAATAGTGGAGGAGATTTCCCATATTATTATTATCGCCCACAATTTACTAAAAATAAATTTAAACGTTTTATTATGTGCAGATACTTATAAAACGATAAAACAAGAAAGAAAAATAATCATTCGTCACGCATGGATTCTGAAGCATTTTCTAGCACTTGCAAATTCTTAAACAGAACTTTTTTTTTTTTTTTCGAAAGTATAAGCGAAAGTATTCGCTTGATTACAGTTGTCCAAAACTTATTTTCCCAAAATTTGTGACTAAAGGTAGTAAACCCTTAAATTGTTTTCTAAAATACTTATTTAATTTTATTCGAAGTAATAAAATCTCATTCACAGTTCGACAATTTCGTTAAGAATTGTCTAAAAACATAAAGAATTGTCTAAGAACATGAAACATTAAAATAAGCATTTATTTTAGAAATATTTTATCAATTAAGATAGAAAGAGACATCCACAAAAATGAAATAAAATGAAATAAAATGAAATAAAATGAAGAAATTAAATTATTAATTTCCTGATGAGATATTTTAAAAATTGGGAATAGATACCGTGCCCTTAAGTTTAACATTGGAGAGCGAAAGACCTGGATGACCAATACTTAAGGCTGCTCTCACACCCAAAAGGGCAATTTTATGACACAAGTTTTAATTCATTTTTGCTGGAAAACGCTTCAAACTGGCAGTTGTTGTTATTCAGAAACTATATAATATAAAAACGTTTTCCGTTTTCTTGTAAACACAATAGATCTTTCCAAAAATACTGCCGAAACTGACGTTTTGAATCGAATTATCAAATTTCCCGACAAAAGCAAAAAAAAAAAAAAAAAAAAAAAAAAAAAAAAAAAAACTGGTCAACGAAGAGGGAAAAACGAATTGTTACGTGATCAAAAATGCTTATAACTCGATAGGTAATTTGTTGATCAAAAAATGGAAAATTCATTTCCATTCCAAATCGCTTTCATAATCAGGTTTTGCCAATTTTTATCTTTACATTTAAAACTGTGTACATCATTGTGTCAGAAAGTTTGAAGCTTGTTGAGAATTGAAATTAAGAACAGCCTTAAAAGGAATCTCGAAAGAAACAGGCTTTATTCTCGTAGGCTTTACTCAAAATCCCATGTTAGACTCTAAGGAATTAAAAAAAGGGTATTACTCTTTGTCTAATACAATCGAACAGCTCAAAGCATACAGGTGGTAAGTGACATAATTATCATTTTGAGAAAATAAACTGTAAAGTTCGAAGTATCTACTTGGGACCTTTATCTTAAATCATAAGATGAACTCATATTTTTTTTCTTGTGGGGAGGAGAAGAGGGAGGACTGTGACATACCACCTTTATAATCTGTTTTTCAATTATAAAAATTTGGATTTCACCATTAGAAAATTATCGTTTGATTTCGACAATGGCGTATTGTGTTTTCCAAAGTCATTTTCTTACATTTTTACAATGTTTTAAAATGCATAGATTTTGAAACTTTCACTTTATCAATTTTATTTTTATAAAGTATAAATATTTATATAAATAAACAAAACTGCACATATTTATATAAACTTTATATTGTCTTTTAAAAAAATCAGGAGTCAGTTTTGTAATATACTAGGTTTCAGTATATCGGGCGCCTAATTTTACTTACCCATCATACGTAGTATAGGGTAAGTCTTGCAATCGTTTTGAAAATCGAAAAAAAAAATTTTGACGGATTTACACGTTTTAGATAGAGGAGATTCCGAAAAACATATTTTTAGAAAAAAAAAAAGCCGTCCGTCCGTCTGTCTGTCTGTCAGTCTGTAAACGCTCTATCTCCCGAACAAATTGAGATAGAGACTTGAAATTTTGTATGTAGTTAGTGTGTAAGAATGGGACGAAGTCTATTTAATATCACCAACCTCGATTATCCGGAACTATTTTTTTCGGACTCTCGAAAAATTCGTTCTGATGAAAGGTATATAAAAATTTTCGCATTTTTTTTTCTAAGGCATGGACGTAAAAGGCAATAAAATAACACACATTTTGCATATAGAACGAAGTCGATCGAATTATTAGTTGCCGAGATATTTGTAATCCTGTTTTTCACATTCTTCGATTTTTCATGACCCTGTATTTCATTCAAATTTCAATTCAGAGGTATATTTTAATTGGAAATGAGACGCTTAATTCGACGCAGTTAGATGTTAGTTAATAGAATTATTATTTTTGGAGTTATAAGGATTTTTCTTTTACGCAATTCGGTACTACTTGAGTAGTTTGGCGTTTTGTATAATTTGTCGAAATTGGTACATCAGCAGTTCTTTAATAGAGCATTACTATGTATATTAACAATATTTAAATTTTGTTTATGAACTGCAATTCATTGTATAAATAGTTTTCACATGTTTTATTTTCATATACATATCCATGATGGGTAAGTATTACGGTGGCCCCCAACGACTAGTTTGATTCGGAAAGCAGAATTTTGATAATTGTGCTAGATAATGATAATTGTATTAAATAATGATAAATGACAAATGTATTAAGTAATCATAATTAGGTAATATTTATTTAATTTGATAATTGTATTAGTAACCTTGTGTTTTAATTCCCTTGTTGGCTAATTCGGAATTTTACAAAAGACGTGAGAGTAATTATATGATGATTTGACAAACGTTTCCCAATAATTAAATAGGATGCATTCTTATAAATATAATTCTGCACGAAATAATAATGTATTCACTTCTACATATTAGTTACGCAGTGAATTAGAACACACTTTCACCCTCTTAACACTTTCATTTTATTTTATTTTTCAATTTATTTTACGACAATAATGCTTGCAACATGATAAGTGCTATCTCAATACCAGATAAACTAACTTACAGATGAACGACGATTTATTTCGTGAAACATGATTCCCGATAACGTGACCTAAGAAATTCATAAGCACATTAGACACTTTGAATAATATGATCCAAGCATTTATGTTTTTGTTAATTTTTGTCAGAGATTTTACTGCAAATTTTTATGCACTTTTCAGAACATTTTTTTCGAGCACTTATTTTGAAAACTTATTTAGAATCTTTTCAACAATTTTTAGAATACTTCTGAGAACGCTCATTTTTTTCAGCGCACTTTCTAGAGCATATTTTAAGCACTTTTGGGTTCACATAATATCACAATTGTGTCCAAAAGGATAGACTATGCTTGTATAATAGAAGTATTTCAAGTAACTTTAAGAATTTAAGCACATCCTTACTTTTTTTTTTTTTTTTTTTTTTTTTTTTTTTTTTTTTTTAAGTAATCATGAAAAAAATGTAGATCAATTTCTATAACTGTGTTCCGTCCTCTTTCTGATGACATAAATGAGTTTGAGGTACTTACACCAGGTCATTTTTTAATTGGCAGGCCTATCAGCAGTATTCCAGAACCTAATGTCATGAATATTTCTGATAATAGATTAACCCATTGGCAGTTAATTTCCAAATATGTTCAATGCACTTGGAAACGTTGGTCTGTTGACTACCTAAATCACTTGCAGCAGCGAGGTAAATGGCAATTTAAAAAAGAAAACATTAAGCTAGGCTCCCTAGTATTACTAAAAGAGGAAAATCTACCACCATGTAAATAAGCTCTTGCCCGGATTATTGAAATAATTCCAGGCAAGGACCACAAGGTTCGTACAGTGAAAGTAAAAACTGCTACTGGTATTTTTTCACGAGGCATTTCTAAAATATGCCTGTTGCCCCTGATTAATGTATCATTGTATAATTATTATATTATTTTAAAGTAATTATACTCATTATTTATGTATTAAGTGTTTGTATTTAATGTCATTTTTATAGTTAATTAATTATTATTGTATTATGTTTATTGATTGCTGAAATATTCCATATTTCATCCCCGGGCGGCATGTTCCGTTCCGGAAGTGTTTTGGCTCCACCTGGCGAGCGCTTGTAAAAAATGAACAGTTTAGCTGTTGATCATCAAAGAATCAGCACGCACTCGAATTACTGTTCATCCATACACCCCTTAAGCTATGGAAATCAATTTGAATTTTATAATTGCATATTAGTTTACCATGTGTGGTTTTGTGTTTTTATGTGTGTGTGTATTTGTGCAAGTGTAATTAAAAAATTTTAAAAAGACTATCAAGACTACAGTCCACTCTATTCGACATTGTGGCCCTTACGGCCGGAGTATACTATGGAAAAATTGAATCGATTAAAAGGCACTTCAAAGGCTGCCATAACAAGACTAGAGCAGTTTATTTCGGATACTACAGATATTAAAACGACTAATATAAGCATTTTAGAAGTCAAGTTAAAAAAGACGGAATGTCTACAAAACAAACTAGAAGAGCTTAGAGAGCAATCGAAATTCAGGATATCACATCGCAACAAGTGCAAGAAATCGATCAAGATATTGATAGTGCTCTCGAGAGATTAGAACAAGTGGAGGTAAGCTTAAAACTTTTATTAGCCTCATTCGAAAATAAATCTCACACTGTCAATGATAATGTATATGAAACCAAAACAAAAGTTCGCCTTTCAGAAATTCCTTTACCTTCTTTCAGAGGTGCTTATTGTGATTTTGCTAATTTTAAAACGCAATTTACTAACCTAATTGTTAATAATGAGCAACTAGATGACAATCAGAAATTATTTTATTTAAAGGCTTCTTTAAAAAACGAAGCTAAGCAATTAGAGTCACCTGATGACGATTTTAATTTATTGTTTCAAGCTTTAACACATAGATACGAAAACAAGAGATTATTAATCGATTCAAATATTTCTTCAATTTTAAATTATGAAAAAATGCAAAATGAATCTTCGAAAGAGTTGCGTAATTTTATTGATATTATTAATAAAAACATCAGAGCTCTAAAGGTCTTGGAATATACAGATAAATTGTCAAAATATAAATTGTCAGAAAGTGTATTTATAAATATCATTTTGAAGAAATTAGACATCGAATCTCAAAAACAATTCGAATTGTCATTGGAAACAACAAATGTTCCAAGTTTTTATTATTTATTTCCTTTTTTGGAAAAACGTTGTGTTATTTTAGAATCGATAACGAATCAGTGATGGTAACCTCGTCAGTGAAGTTTTCCCTCGAAATTTCCCTCATGAGCTGAATTTTCCCCTCAAAATTTCCCTCGTGAGCTCAATTTTCCCCACACTGTTAAATTCGGCAGTTCTGCCCTCTATCGGGAAATGATTAAAATATATTTCATACTACTTTTCATCTTGGTTCTTCAAAACAAAAATCTTTCAATCAATTGAAGAACGCAAGTAATTCCGTCAGTAGTCGCGTGTCAGTCTTTTCGCCGCCCGTATAACTTATCTTCTCCTAACCTGTATCACATTAAAAATACAACGGAGATCTACCGTGTAGCTGACTTTGAAGGTTTTTCGACCACCTTAGTGAAGATTCAGGACACCTCTCTTTTTTCTTTCAGGCACATTTTTAGAAACAAAGTTGAAATTGACGAAAAAGTCTACGTAACAATCACTAAATGTCAGTTCATTTTTACTTTTTCCAAGTACTCCAGATCTCATGAATAAAATGCATAATTTGAGAAAACTGCAAATTTATATCTTCATTGAAATATTATTTTCTTATATTAGGTAAAAAATATTTCTTATTTTACATATTTGGTATGTGAAGGGCCAGCGGCGAAAAGACCGAGCGCGACTAATGACGTTGTGAAAAAAGTCGCAACTACTCGCGGGTTAATAAACATAAACATAATATAAAAATAAATTCTTAAGGCAATAATGATGATTATTTTTTTTAGAAATGTTATTCATTCACGAAAGTTCTATGAAACAGAAGTTTATTTTTATTATTTCTCTAGAATGAACTGATTAAGGTTAATTTTTCTATTCACACAGTATTTATTTTCAAATGTAAAAAATTTATTCTGATGAAAATAGAAGCAGATTCCTTACAAAAAATTATAGAGATAATGTCAGTGAAGAAAATTAAAATTAATTTCCAAAATTATTTTTATCATGTCAATAAAAAATAAACTTTACTCCAAGAGGGATTTTAATGGCTCTGGGGGGGGGGGGAGGGGGGTAAGGAACATTATAGAATTCTGGGAAGGAAATTGCACTTTTTGATCATTGAAAACACAAAATCTCACATCTTCAGGAGGGGACACTACACTATACACATTCTAGAAAAATTTGAACTAAAATCTAAAACTAAAAAACTGTTTTCGTTTTGCGCTTTTTTCAAGCAAGCGAGCGATCGAAACCGAAAATCAAATAGAATAGTTCCGACTGACGTCATAACCTTTTTCCCTCTTCCAAAAATCCCCCAGGTTTCTCTACTTTCATTGCTTGAGCTTTGAGCGATAAAAGATCGATAATTTTGATTGGTTAGTGGAAAATTTGCGGCAAGTGGTCACGTGATTGAATCTGGTCTATTAACTTAGAGAAGTTTAGTTGTATTACTGCTTCGAGAGTCAATGGAATGCAACAGCAATATTCAGCGAAATAGTTACGATGCAATTCGCCAGGAGTTTTGAAAAACAAGTCGGAAGAAAGAGTTTTCTAAAAAGTTTTGCAGAAGAAAAGGGAAAAAGCGCGTTCATGAGAGTGGAATGGAAAATTCTCGAAATTTCCCACAAAACCTCAAGTTTCCCCTTTTTCCCACACAGCTCTATTTTCCCCACAGATGTGGGAATTTTCCCACAAGTTACCATCACTGTAACGAATGCATCTGGCGCTAGCCAGACTTTGAAATCGAAACTCTCCAAGGCGAATTACGCAATAAATAAATCAAAATCATTTCTCACCAATGACAATAAAAATAGAAATAATTTAAAGACCTGCTTTTGTTGCAAATTTGCGTTTCACCCGCTGTATAAATGCAATGTTTTTTTAAACAAAAATGTTCAAGAAAGAAAAATTATTGTAAATAAGAACAAATTGTGTTTAAATTGCTTAAGATTACACCAAGGAAAATGTAATTCTAAATTCGCCTGCAAATTCTGCTCGCAATTACATAATAGTGTTGAGTCGCTAACCCCAGATTATTAAAGAAAAGGGAAGGTAGGAAAAATGAAATAAAAGAAATAGTATAATAGTAGAAATGAAATACAAAGAAAGTTCGCTGTACAGGTGGGAGACAAGAATTGAGCTTTCACATTTAGGATATGTAATAAAGATGCCTTATTAAAAAGAGTTGCATAGCAGATTATTGTTAGAAGTGCGTAAAAGTAGAAAAAAGGTACCTTGTTAAAATGCTCAGGTGTTCACATGTCTTACTAAAAAGAGTTGCATAGCAGATTTTGTTAGAAGTGCGTAAAAGTAGAAAAAAGGTACCTTGTTAAAATGCTCAGGTGTACACACGTGTACCCTATAATAAATTTCATCTTCGTTTTGAAAGGGAGTCTTTCTCTAGCGTCTTTTTCTGTTCAGAGGACTTCCCTCACCATAGCGAAGGAAATACTGGAGTTTTATAAGACTGGAACCCGTCTTTCAAAGAAGAAATAAAAAAAAATAGGGTCAGGAATCCAGTTGAGAATAGCAATAGAAGTTAAAAGGCTTGTTATCGAGAGAATATGAATTCGATACAGTATCCAGGTGCAAGAAAAACATCACGTAAAGGTGAGGAATCACGTACCGAGGGAACTGCAATAATAAACAAATTTAAATATTAAAGAAGGGGTTCGCAAGCCAATGCTTGAAAGGTCTTTGTGAGAAAAGAATCCAATAAGAGTCTTGGAAATAAGGAAAGCAGCTAAGATTGGATTTTGCACGTAAAAATAGGCTAAAAAGAGTAGGAGGGAAAAACGAAAAAATGATAATAAGGAAAGGAGTATTAAGATAGGGGAACTGAAAAAAAAAGACACATTTTTAGACGATAAGGGTAATGGAAAGTGTTCTAGTAAAATTTACGAACGCGGAGTTTGAGTAGTCGAAAACTGATAATTTTGCTGTGTGCCTGTGGAATAGACCGTGAGGAGCAGCTGCAGCTACGTTCCTAGCCCTGTTCATCCGTTATGTTTCCAGAGATGTCCATACGGTGCCTTCTAATTTTAACTGGTAAGCGATTTTTACTGTTGGTACAATCTAGCACTGAACAATTGTCATTATAGATGTTAGTGATGGGGAATCAGAGGGCATAGTTTAGGGCAACTTCTTAATTTAGCTTACGTGAATTAATTGTTGTAATTGGAATCAAAATTAACAAAATGATTTCTTATTATTGTAAACTATATTTATGTTGAGTAATGATGCAGGTGTCTTTTATCTGAAAGAGAGAATAATAATATGATTTCTTATTATTGTGAATTATGTTTATTTCGAATAGTGATGCAAGTGTCTTTTATCTAAAAATAAAAAAAAAAAATAAACAACGTTAAAAATTTACATATTGTCTTGTTGTATATTATGCCTAATGCTTTGATTCATTAATTTGGTAATATAATCACGGCCTTTATATATATATATCCCTATTTTATTTACATATTATTCAGTAATGGTAAAATTTCATCAGAGCTTAAGAATTACTCAGGGATTACAAATACAAATTTTCACATACATTTTAATCAATCTGACGTTGCCGTCGTGCCGTCAAAACAATGGTGCCGTTAGTACCAGGTACACCTTTTCAGGTGTAGTGTATCTGAACTACTTATTTATCTGACAATCATCACCTATTTTTAAGACTCACATGTATATATACCAAAAATGGAGTATAGCATAGGATTTAATTTTATAAGAATTTATTTTGCAAGTCTTTTTTTCTCTTCCTTATTGTTATTTTTTTTAATATTATTTTGCATATATGATAACATATTTTGTATTACTGCTATTTACTTCTATTAGTAAGAAAATTTTATTCTATAATAAATTTCCCTTTTATTGGAATTGATAATATAAAAAGAAAGGAAAACATCTACTTTCAAATCATATTTTTAATTCCTTTACTTTCAATATTTTCTGTTCTATATTTATAAGTGTGTTTATTATTATGCTGATTAAACAAATGTACAGTGTGATTAAACAAAATATAGAAACCTATCTTATACTTTAAAATTTATCAATCGAACAATTTCGGAATTATAGGAAGTTTAATAATTTTAAAATGATACTATTTGCACAAGTTTTCTTTTCTATGTATGATATTTCACATGTCATTTTTCATATATATTCATAAAAAAAAAAAAAAAAAATATATTAATATTTTAGTAGTATAAAATATTCATCATTAGTCAAATCTATTCGTAATGGCGGTAAATACTCCATTACAAAAAATTGCGGCGTTACAGAACATACTCCCACAATTCGACAACGCGTCGGCAGTCACCCCTACTTTTTTCATTGAAAATTGTGAAAAATTTACAACGCTAATTGAATGCACTGACCCAGAAAAATTAATGATTTTAAAATCTCGTGTGAGAGGAGAGGCACTTTCACAATTAATAAATTGTCCCGATTTATGTCAGGAGGACAATTATGAGACTTTTAAAGCTAAATTTTTAGCATTTTTTGACAAGAAAGTCAGTTTGGCCACTCGCCAACAACAATTTTCTAACTGCCGTATGCAACCAGGTGAACAAGTCAAACTTTATGCTGCTAGAATTTCACTTGTAACACAGAAATTCTTTAACAATCCGGATTTAACCAATCCATCTGTTAAGGCTTTATTCGAGCAATCTAAATTATCAAAGTTTCTGGAGGGGCTTCTACCTGAATATAAACACCCCACATTAATGAAAGATCCACAATCATTTCAAGCCGCATTAGATTTTGTAGAACTTTTAGAAGCTAACAAATTTTGTTTTCCTCAATATGATGAAAATTCTCACATATCTAATTCCATAAATACCGTGTCAGGAAAAGACTCAAATAAAGAAATTAAATCATTACTCGAAGCTCATGCAAAACAAACATATGACTCTATTTGTACGCTTTCAAATGAAGTACAAAAACTAAAAGGAAACAACCAAATACAAATTCAAAATACACCTAATCACTCTCCAAATTACAGAAAATCTCCACATAATAACAAAGATTTCAGATTTACAAAATCTTTTCCTGCATGTGAACATTGTGGACGAAATAACCATGCTTCATATTTTTGCTTCTACAAAAGATCAAACCCACATAGACAGTTTTCGCGACATGATTCCACTCCTAGTTATAACAATACCAGCAGGGTCAATGACTATCGTCAAAATCGCTTCAAGCAAACCTCTCGCAAGCTCCCTTTAAACTTCCAGAGGGGGAGAGCAGACAAATAAAGATTACTTATTCGCGACTCCCCCGAATTGAAAGGAATTTCACAGTTGTATCAGGAGATGAAAGCGCTATTAAAAGGAATAGGAAGATTTCTGTAAATACACAAATTTTAACGGAAAAGGAAACCAATTTTAATCTGCCAATAATACGAACACAATTAGCAGGACTTTACGTAAAATTTTTGCTAGATACAGGGGCAGCTATCAGTTTGGTAAATGTTGACACTTATAGAAGAATAAAAGATAAAAATGCTACTCTAAAACATGCAAACGTTACAGTAAAATCAATATCAGGTGCTACCTTAAATATTACACATTATACGGTGTTACCAATTACATTAGACACTCGACAGTATATGCACAAATTTTATGTTGTTAATAATAAATTATCTGAGCATTATGATGCAATTATTGGATTTGATTTCTTGAGAAACTATAAAATTAAAGTGTGTTTGGATACTAATACTTTAGTCATAGGAAACACAACTACAGAAATTTTAAATGAAAACAATGCTAACTCTAGTGATTGGAGATGTGAAAATAATCAAAATATACAAAACATAAATGCGGATGTTTATGATTATCGAAATATGGAGGAAATAAAAAGATTAAGACGTCAAGAATTACGAGAATCTGATTTTAATCTAGCGCATTTAAAACCTGAAATTAAATCGCGTTTATTGGATTTAATATTTGAATTTGCGGATATTTTTAGTAAAAACTTATACACGATTGGTCGCACATATAACATTAAACCAAAAATGAAAGTTGATTACGATAAATTACCGTCATCACGTCCATATTCATTGCCCCATATTTTGAAAGCAGAATTAAAAACACAGTTGAATGAACTAGAACGAGCTCATATCATTGAAAAATCGAATAGTCATGTTAGTTTTCCAATAATTATGGTAAAGAAAAAGAATCCCAGTTCAGATCCTAAGAAACAAAAATGGAGACTGGTTTGTGATTTCCGTAAATTAAATCAACATCTTAAATACCCTCGATATAAACTACCTATAATTAGTCATCTATTAGAAAAATTAAGTGAGGCTAAATTATTTTCAAATTTAGATCTATCCTCATCATTTTGGCAAGTAGCATTACAAGCAAAAGATAGAGATATGACCACTTTTACTACCCCTTTTGGTTCTTATCGTTATGTCTGTCTTCCACAAGGATTGTCGTTGAGTAGTGAAGTCTTCTCTGAATTAGCTGATAGGCTTTTAGCCCCCATAATTGATCTAAATATAGTAAATTTCATTGATGATTTCTGCGTCCCATCGAAAGATGAAGAGGATATGATTTATAAGTTAAGGAAATTATTTGAACGTTTCCGAGAATTCGGACTTACATTAAATCCGGAAAAATGCTCATTTCTACTGCCAAAAACAGAATTTTTGGGTCACGAAATATCCTCTCAAGGTATTAAACCACTTCAAGATAATTTAAAAAAAATAAAAGATTTTCCTGTGCCTAATACAGTTAAGAAAGTTCGTCGTTTTCATGGTTTAGTAAGCTATTATAGAAAACATATTAAAAACTTTTCAGAATTAGCTGCACCGCTCACGAACTTATCAAAAAAAAATCAGAAATTCAAATGGACGGAAGAAACGCAATTGGCATTTGATACTCTGAAACAAAAATTAATTTCACCACCAATTTTAATTCATCCAAAATTTGAGGAACATTTTTTTCTTTCTTGCGACGCGAGCGACTTGGCTCTTGGTGCGATGTTAGGCCAGAAAGATGAACATGGTATCATTCGTCCGATCGGATATTTTTCAAAAAAATTAAATCCAACTCAATGCCGATACACTATTTTCGAGAAAGAACTCATGGCTATTGTTCAGGCCATAGCACATTTTAAGTACTACATTTATGGTAGAAAATTTACGATAAGATGTGATAATGCCGCTCTTACTAAACTTAGTAATTTACAATCAATTAGTGACAGAGTTGCTCGATGGATAGCTTTTTTAAATGACTATCAGTATACGTTTGAATTAATTAAATCAGAAGAGAATATAGTAGCGGATATACTTTCTAGGGATTTCAGTAATAGTGCATCGGATTTGAGTAAACAACGAAATGAAACGAACGGAAAAACACAACTTTTAAATTTTCCCCAAGAGACAACAAGTCAAACAAATAAACAAATACAAAATTCTCGCACAAGTTCATCAAGTAATTCTTTCACACACGACTCTACACACAAGCAAAATATTACTCATCAAAATTCTTTCTCCCCACAAAAAGATCCTATGCGTCCTACTTCACATTTAAATGACTCTACACAACATATTTCAAAAAGAAAACACTCTACATCAAATGTACATTCAAATTGTGAAAATTTTACTCAAAAAAGTAATAATTTAAATATTCCAAATTATTGTTATTCAAATAACAATCATATAAATAAGAGTGAAATAAATTCACACATTCTTATGGATTTAGAAGATTCTACGCATTCTCAAGCGGAGCCTAGTTTATTCAATGAAATCACACAAGATTGTAAAGAAATAAGTTCGAATGAAGAATTTCCTATTAAAGAAAATAATTTATATACGATTAACGGTTTAGAAAACTTGGGATTTTCCTGTTACATGAATGCTGTTCTCCAATGTCTGACTCATTGTACGCCTTTTCTAAAATGTTTATTTAGTGACAAATTACACGAAAAATATTGTAAAAACTCAAGATTTTGTCTTACATGTGCGTTACGTCGTCACATTAATCTAATTGTAGAGAACCCCGATCAAATTATTGCACCCATTGAATTATATGAAAATCTAATAAATATAGCACCTCAATTTGTGCCTAATCAGCAACAAGACGCTCATGAATTTTTGAGATACATTATAAATGGAATAAAGGAATCATTAAATTCCAAAGGAGATGCACAGTCTATTACAGATATTTTTGGAAGTAACATTAGAAGTGAAATTACTTGTTTGCAATGTAAAAAGAAAAATTTCACATACGATCAAAATTTAGATTTCATGTTGGATATAACGCAAAACGTTAAATCGTTGGAAGACGCTATATATAATTTTATGAAACCAGAGATTTTAGATCAAGAATATATTTGTAAATGTAACATTCCTAAAGTTAGTGCTAAAAAGGAAAATTCAATCGCACAAATTTCTGAAGTAATCACTTTTCAATTTAAAAGATTTGCTTTTGATGGAAAATCTAGTACAAAAATTACTAATCATATATCATATCCAGAAAAATTAAATATGCGTCCTTATTTACAAAAATCTCACGGAATACCTATTTGGTACAATCTACAAGCGATCATTGTGCATTCAGGCAAAGATGACAAATCAGGCCATTACTTTACTTATGTCAAAACACCTCAAAACACATGGTATCTTTTAGACGATACTAAAGTAATAAAAGTCAATATAACGGAAGTCTTAAACCAAAAGGCATATATACTTATATATACAAAAGACAAATTAAATGACAAAAATGATCAACAAACACTTACAATAAAAAAATTCAACAATGACATTCAAGAAAATGACAAAAATACAAGAGCAAATTCATCACATATTCCTAGTGTAAATGTAAATTTTATACAAATTGATCTTCCTAACATCCTAGATATACAAAGAGAACAATTAATAGACTCTAAAACATCTAAAATTATTCAAGAAATAAAAAATAACCCCCATAAAGCTAAACTTAATTTTCCTAATTATTTAATAAAAAACGATCTACTCATGCATTCTGCATTTATACCGAAATTTCGGAAATCATCCAATATTCTTCAAATAGTTATACCAGAGAAATATAAGGCACATATTTTAGCTGCACAACATATATCTCATTTCGGTTTTATTAGAACGTATAATGCCATTCGTGAAAAATATTATTGGGAAAATTTATATGCTGATACAAAACATTATGTTCAATCATGTATACAGTGCAATACGTTCAAATCTCCAAATGTACAAAAACCCATCCCAATACAGAGAAATTTTATTCCTAATAGACCCATGGCTTACTTAAGCTGCGATTATGTAGGCCCTTTTAAAAAAACAAATAAAGGAAATGTTTACATTTTAACTTTCTTAGATCATTTTACAAAATATCTGCGACTTTATGCAGTCCCAGATCTTACCGCAAATACAACAGCGGAAAAGTTTTTGGATTTTATTAGTATTTTCGGTATTCCTGAAAAACTATTAAGTGACAAAGGAAGTTCATTTATCGCGGATTTATTTAAGCGTTTATGTAAACGATTGGGCGTTGTTAAGCTTTTCACAACCCCCCTACATCCACAAACAAACGGTGCCACCGAATCGCTCAACAGAAATATAAAAAAATCTCTTTCAATTTTTGCAGAAAATACTGGACAATGGGATGAATATGTGAATTATTATTCTCTCATTTATAACTCCACAATACATTCGGCAACACGAGAAAAACCTGCTTTTTTGCATTTAGCTTACGACCCGCTATTGCCTTCCGATTTACACAACGAGATCAACAACAAAGATTATTTTTCGTATACTGATTTTGTCGAACAAAAGATCAGCCAACTTCAATATACAAACAAAAAAATAGAAGAAAGCATTAGGAGTGCGGCAGAAAGACAAGAAGCGTATCAACATAAAAATGCCAAATTTCGAAATTTTGTAATAGGAGAACTAGTATATTTATATAATCCCGCAAAAGATCGAAACAACAAAATACTCAAATTACGAAACTATGTAGGTCCAATGAGAATCGTAAAGAAGCACAATAATGTTAATTATTCTATAATACATGCAATGGATGACAGGGGTAAAGAGATGAAAGTTCATTCAAGTCGTTTAATCCGCTATGTAGCGAGAAAACCGCAATTAGATTTGTTTCATAGTATCATTCAAGACTCAAAATACACACAAAACATGTATATGAATGAGGATACGAACACTCCCAAACCACATGCAGTATTTGAAAACCATGAATTATTACCTTTCATTCTTTCGGAACCGCCCACTTTGAACAGAGAAAGTGGGGAAGCTTCTTTTGTCGCAGAGAATGAACTACATGTACGGGAAGAAAGTGAATTACCTAGTACAGAGAGCATTTCGGCAAATCCTCAAAGTCCACATTTGTCAGATGATTCGCAAGATACCGAAATTTATACTCCAAATGTAGATCAAACATCACTACATGATTCTGCGAATACTGAAATATCAAATACCCAATATAGTTTTAGACAAAGACAACCTGTCGACTATTATGCGGAGAAAATTTTTGATTTTGCGTTAAAACTCACAAAATAACAAAGTATACAGATACATATGTGTATAAAAAAAAAAAAAAAAAAAAAAAAAAAAAAAAGGGTATAAATGTACATAAAATTTCATTTAATGTTTGAATTGTTTCTTATTACATCATATATTGACAAAAATATAACAACTTTTCATATAGGTAGTGTACTTTATTATATTTATTATATTTCTCATTAATACATCGATATCGATGTCATGCGTTGTTGATATGGATCATGGGAATTACGGCCATATATGATGGACATTAATTGTATGCATATGTGGCGTTTATTGATAGGGTTTTGTTATTTGGTCAATAAATATTAATTAAAATTTATAAAAATAGTGAATTACTAAATGCAACTTAAAACATAACATAAAGGCGTAATTAAATGAATGATTAATTAGATCTATCTAAGAATATATAAGTATATATAAATAAATAAAGGAATAATTAATAAATTCAAATAATTGAACTACATCAAAATTGATTAAATATGATTGAAAATCTTGACTCTGTTTTACTATAGTGCACGGGTGAAACTCGGTCAATTTTTTTTTTTCTTTTTATCAAATGTGATTAAATTAACTTTCTTCAGATTTAATTTTGAATGAAACTTAGCAATAATTTGCGGGCGAATTATTGTTGTTTTTGTATTCATTTTATCCTCTTTAAAACATTTAATTACAAGTTGAAATTCTTAAAAGTAAATAATAATAATAAAAAAAAAAAAAAAAAAAAAAAAAAAAAAATAAAATAAAATAAAAAAAAAATAAAATAAAATAAAATAAAATAAAATAAAATAAAATAAAATAAAAATAAAATAAGAATAAATTTAGATGAAATAAAATAAAATAAAATAAATTGAAATTAACATAAATTGAAGAAGGAAATTCTGAAACTCTAAAATATTTCCTTATCTTTCTTGAATTCATACTTTAGATGTTTAAATAAATAAAAAAATAAATTTTTTTTCTTTTTTATACTCAACCAAATATTCTAACTTATATGTATAAAACATCACTATATGTATTTGAATTCTAGGAAAGAAAAAAATATATATCATGATCTAATACATATTTTGTTATGTTTACTTTATTTGTTTTTGTTTTTTTTTTCTTTTCTCAGCCTTTTCTTTTCCATCTCTCCCTCTTTATGTATATATTTATTGCTTACTTTTATATTAATAGGATTAAAAGGGTACTTCCTATTAACAAAAAAAAAAAAAAAAAAAAAAAAAAAAAATCTTGAAATTATAGTTATCACTCCATTTTCGGTATTATACATTCTAAAAAAAAAAAAAAAAAAAAAAAAATTAAATGTAACATATTTATTTCATTTAAAGTTATTTAAGTCAATTGTTTGGTGCTGGAGAGGAACTAATAGTAAAAATTTGCTTCCTTTTTTACAGTACTGTTGTGCACAAGTGTGGCTAGAAAGCACAAAGGAATAGTTTGCCATTTCACAGGCATTTACTCGTGTCAATCTTTAAGTAGACATTTGGCTTCGAAGATAAATATTCCACCTAATGCTTGTGAAATTCACGATTGCTCAAATTGCATTGTGAGTAAAGCATCTTTCATCTTGTCCAAGGACTTCAGGCTGTTACGCCCTACATCATTTATCTTGCGACATCTGAAAGACGAAGTAGCCACCAATAGCACTGCATACAACTGTTTCAATGGAAACCAACCTTGTGAATGTGACAATGATTGCTCGGGTACAAAAGAATTTTGCAGTCTAAGAAACTGCACAGTAGTAAACACTTGTTTCTGCTCTTTAACGCATCACAAACCACAACTCTTAGCAACAACAGAATTGGAAACTTTTTATGACCCGGACTTAATCACATGGGAAGTTTGTATATTCGACAAAAGAACTAGTGTTACACCCAACCCACGCTCCCGTAAATTACTAGAAGGGGAAAAGGCTTACTTCAGGCAGCACAACTTAACTATAAAGTTTGATGACCCCATTTTAACCCTCCCTGACAGAGGAAGAGTAATCCTACGAACTAATGATTTTGAATTTGTGCTCACAGTTCCAAAAGATCTCATGATTAAAATTCCATTTGAACTACTTGCATTTAAAACAGACATTACAATTATTTATTTGCACACTAGTGGGATCACAATATCAGGATTAATCCATGTCTCGGGTAAAAACATTTGTCAATTAAGATAATGTATAATGTGTTTTGAAGTGCTTGCACATTTTCAATGTCTACCTAAACCAATACGGTATACAGCTTATATAACTTTTTCAATTTTAATTTTGATACTTTTAAAATTCTTGAAAGCACTATTAAAAAGCTGTTTATATATTTTTCATATAATATATATGATTTTACTTATGCTTCTTAAAATGATCAAATTCATGGCTCGATGCTCACTTTTACTAGGAGCTTTTTTCGGCAATACTATCAAACAAGCATTACTAAAGAGTTATGGATATTTGGAATCACACAATTCACAAAATTCCAATTTTACATCACTCCAGATAGTCCTGTTAGCTTGTACCCTCCTCATCGCAGTATCCAATGCTGATTGTAACACTCATGCCATTATAAATTCGGAGGTGAAAACCTGTGAAACACTTCAAGATGGCACACGTTCATGTCAATTACATTCAACTTCTGAAATCACACTTCCTACACTGCATTCCGAATCATGTTTGTGGTTCACGGACAAAAATAATAATCACTTATTTTCGTTAACGTTAAAGTTAGACGAAGTAAAATGTGACTTTACTACAGAAAGGCAATATTTCACTTTTCCAGTCACAACTCATCATATTTCACAAATATCATGTGTTTTCAACGAATACTGTGGTCGTGGTGTTCACTGCATAAAAAGGCATGTTGGTCGAGGTGGAATAAATTTTGAAGCGGAGACACCTCAAAGTAGAGATTATCCAGGTATCTCAGCTTGTTTGGAAGCAGGACCAGGAACGGGTTGTTACATTTTCCGTTCTTCATGTGCCTTTTATAGAACGTGGTACGAACCAGACTTGTTATACAGCTATGAAGTTTCTAAAATAAGAGGTCATACTTGTAAATACTACATTTCCCTCAAACATGATGAAAATAATACCGTTTCTCGGGTAACGGTTACTGATTCAGCTTTCACAAAAACTGGAATTAAAGTCACGATTTTAGGAGCTTATGACCAGGCCCAATTACATATGGAAGATTATTTTATTCAACGTGTAGGTAAAAAGTCGGAAGCTTACCTAGCAAAGGCAAGTGATAAAAATTCGCCCAGAGCTGGAGAGATTGGTGAAATTCAGGCGAATTCATCCTTCACTAAAAATTTCATTTTTGATCCTGATATGACAAGTTGTGATTTTTTTGAAGATACTCTAAGATGTCTAAACGCACCCGATGCAATTACACAGCTCAGATCCTCTCAGGAACATGCACTACCTTTGCAAAGAGACATACATTTATTTCAAATAGAGGATGACAAATTAAAATCAACTTTATTGCTGTCCTCAGCTATTCGTGTGCAATTATACTTTGCAAACTACAAATTGTCAGTCAAAGCTAAAAACGTTTGTCCCAAATTTGCAGAAGAGGAAATTTCTACGAAAGGTTGTTACAAATGCGCCATACTTGCACGACTCAACTTCAAAGCTCTCAGCACGTGTGATGCGGGTGTAGTCAGTGTTCATTTTCAGGACATAAATATTCATACAAAAGCCATCCGTTTGACGACTGAAATTCAATCTTACACTATTCAATTTTCTGCTGAATTGAAGTGCTACTCTGAGAAAATATGTCTACAATCATCAACTTTGATGCAATGTCAAACTTTAAAATTTTGCCTAAACGAGCCGAGCATAGATTTGCTCCAATTGAACATGAACTATACACGATCAATGAACACTCCTACTACGGCAAATTGGCTAGACTTTTTCACATTGCCAAAATTTTCTACTTCATTATTCATTCTAAAATTTATTGGTTCAGCTTTATTCATAATATGTATTGTAATCACACTATTTTCTACTATTTTAACCTGTTGTTGTCGTTCCAGGTAAAAACAATTTTGATTATTTTTACTAGACAGGAAACATATTTGTAAAATTCTAATGAAATTTACATACGTAAGTATATATATATTTATATGAGTATATATATACATAAATCTTATTTTATGTTTATTTTGGTAAACATTTTTATTTTAACCTTTTCTCAATTCCAATTATTTGTGTTTCCTGTTTAGTTTATATAATGTGTACAAGTTTTATAATTCTTATTCTTATTATTTTATATATTTTTTAGTGTTTGATATTATTATGCAAAATATTGTATTATATTATATTACACATATTAATCATTTAATTTTCTTTCTCAAGTTCATTGTTGTATAGATCATCGACATTATTAATAATCTGCCCATTTATGCTTTCTGATTCACCTGAACTCAGAGCATTTTTCTTTTTTTTATTTATTTTTTTTTCTTTTCTCAAACAGTCGCTATATTTTGTTGAGTCGCTAACCCCAGATTATTAAAGAAAAGGGAAGGTAGGAAAAATGAAATAAAAGAAATAGTATAATAGTAGAAATGAAATACAAAGAAAGTTCGCTGTACAGGTGGGAGACAAGAATTGAGCTTTCACATTTAGGATATGTAATAAAGATGCCTTATTAAAAAGAGTTGCATAGCAGATTATTGTTAGAAGTGCGTAAAAGTAGAAAAAAGGTACCTTGTTAAAATGCTCAGGTGTTCACATGTCTTACTAAAAAGAGTTGCATAGCAGATTTTGTTAGAAGTGCGTAAAAGTAGAAAAAAGGTACCTTGTTAAAATGCTCAGGTGTACACACGTGTACCCTATAATAAATTTCATCTTCGTTTTGAAAGGGAGTCTTTCTCTAGCGTCTTTTTCTGTTCAGAGGACTTCCCTCACCATAGCGAAGGAAATACTGGAGTTTTATAAGACTGGAACCCGTCTTTCAAAGAAGAAATAAAAAAAAATAGGGTCAGGAATCCAGTTGAGAATAGCAATAGAAGTTAAAAGGCTTGTTATCGAGAGAATATGAATTCGATACAGTATCCAGGTGCAAGAAAAACATCACGTAAAGGTGAGGAATCACGTACCGAGGGAACTGCAATAATAAACAAATTTAAATATTAAAGAAGGGGTTCGCAAGCCAATGCTTGAAAGGTCTTTGTGAGAAAAGAATCCAATAAGAGTCTTGGAAATAAGGAAAGCAGCTAAGATTGGATTTTGCACGTAAAAATAGGCTAAAAAGAGTAGGAGGGAAAAACGAAAAAATGATAATAAGGAAAGGAGTATTAAGATAGGGGAACTGAAAAAAAAAGACACATTTTTAGACGATAAGGGTAATGGAAAGTGTTCTAGTAAAATTTACGAACGCGGAGTTTGAGTAGTCGAAAACTGATAATTTTGCTGTGTGCCTGTGGAATAGACCGTGAGGAGCAGCTGCAGCTACGTTCCTAGCCCTGTTCATCCGTTATGTTTCCAGAGATGTCCATACGGTGCCTTCTAATTTTAACTGGTAAGCGATTTTTACTGTTGGTACAATCTAGCACTGAACAATTGTCATTATAGATGTTAGTGATGGGGAATCAGAGGGCATAGTTTAGGGCAACTTCTTAATTTAGCTTACGTGAATTAATTGTTGTAATTGGAATCAAAATTAACAAAATGATTTCTTATTATTGTAAACTATATTTATGTTGAGTAATGATGCAGGTGTCTTTTATCTGAAAGAGAGAATAATAATATGATTTCTTATTATTGTGAATTATGTTTATTTCGAATAGTGATGCAAGTGTCTTTTATCTAAAAATAAAAAAAAAAAATAAACAACGTTAAAAATTTACATATTGTCTTGTTGTATATTATGCCTAATGCTTTGATTCATTAATTTGGTAATATAATCACGGCCTTTATATATATATATCCCTATTTTATTTACATATTATTCAGTAATGGTAAAATTTCATCAGAGCTTAAGAATTACTCAGGGATTACAAATACAAATTTTCACATACATTTTAATCAATCTGACGTTGCCGTCGTGCCGTCAAAACAATAGCTTATTATGTGAAGAACATGAGATGTTAAAGGGGGTGGAAATAAATAAAAACAAAAATAATGACATTGTAAGGATAAACAAATAAGTGATTCCGATTCCGAAAAAAGGGAAGCAGCAATAATCGGTACAAATTTGTTTACAGATAACAGAAAAAATTGTGCATTATTAAATACGGCTATAATTTTAGTAAAGTGATGTGTTTGGAAATAAAGTTAGATTGCGTGCGGTGGTTGGCAGCGGATCGTCGATTAACATTTTAAGTAATAGTGCATGCAAGAGATTAAATTTAAGACCAAAACCATTCAAAGGAATGATTTCGTGTATAAATGAAACACATCAAGAAGTAAGGAAAATTGTCAATGCAGAAATATCAAATGAACAAGGAACATTTTCCAAAAAGATAGAATTCGCTGTTTTGCCAAAAATTACAAACAACATTCCAGTTTCAAAATTAGATATTTCAAATTTATGTATTCCAAAACAAATTAATCTAGCAGATGACAATTTTTATACACCTGGTCCTATCGACGCACTGATCGGTAGTCAATTGTTTTTTCAATTTTAAAGAGTGAACAAATTCGTTTAGCAGATGCTAACTGTATTTTACAAAACACTGAATTTGGATATTTAGTGACAGGTTCGCTTCCACTAATTAAAATTCAGTCACATTGTTATCTTTTAACTGAAAATAGTCTAGACAACACTTTACAAAGATTTTTTGAAATAGAATCCTTACCGGGTGATGACAGTAATTCCATTAGAAGCAATGAAGAAATGTTTTGTGAGGAACACTTTAAAAGCACTTATAAACAAGATCAAACGGGTAGATTCACCGTACAATTACCCATAAGGGAAAATGCTGAAGCATTGTTGAGATTTTCTAAAGAAATTGCAGCAAAAAGATTAACTAATTTATAGAATAAATTAGATAGAAATAAAATGATCTCTGATCTATATATAGAATTCATGAACGAGTATGAAGCTTTGGGTCATATGACTCAAATTGAATCTGAAAGCGAAAAAGGGGTGTCTAACTATATTCCTCACTATGCGATTTATAAACCAGAAAAATTGTCCACTCCCCTGAGAGTGGTATTCAACGCTAGTTCAAATACATCTAGCGGTTATTCACTTAATTCAATATTGTTAAATGGGGGAACGGTTCAGCAAGATTTATTTTCTATTATAACTAGATTTCGTACGCACAAGTATGCATTTTGCGCAGACATTAAGAAAATGTACAGATAGATAATGATAAAACCGTTGCAGAGAAATTTACAAAGAATTCTTTGGAAGGTTGGTAACGACGCTCCGATAAAAGTCTTTGAGCTAAACACGATTACCTATGGGACAGTTTCAGCCCCCTTTTTAGCCACGCGAACGTTAAAGGCTCTTGCTGATGAGGAAAAGACAGATTTCCCTAAAGCCTTAGAAGTCATACTTAACGACATGTATGTCGATGAATGTTTATCTGGTGCCAGTTCCTTACAAGCTGCAAAGGAACTACAATCGGAGTTAATTCAGATCTTGAAAAGGGGAGGAATGGACCTTCACAAATGGGTCGCTAACCATCCTGAATTACTACAAAATGCCGCCATATCAGAATACGCATTTGATGAACACTCTCAACAGATTTCGTTAAAAACTTTGGGAATGCTTTGGAAACCTCAGATTGACCATTTCATTTTTGAGATTAATATAGAACCTAAAGATGTTTATACCAAGAGAGATGTTTTGGCTCAAATTGCAAAAATATATGATCCCCTTGGCCTAATTGGCCCAATTATAACCAAAGCTAAGATATTTATGCAACATTTATGGGAATTAAAAATTAATTGGCATGAACAATTGCCTTCTAGCTCACTTCGAGAATGGAAGAATTTTCTTAACAAGCTAAGTAAAATAAATGATCTTACAATTCCACGGTATGTTTTGTCAGACAACATTGCAAGTCTAAATTTACATGAATTCTCAGACGCCTCTGGAAAGGCCTATGGAGCAGCTATCTACTTGAGATAGCTACTACTTGAGATAGCAAGTGTAATTAAAAAACTTTAAAAAGACTATCAAGACTACAGTCCATTCTATTCGACAAACTGCATCGAATAATAGCACATTGAAGTTGCATTAATATTTACCAGTGAAAAAGATTCTACAAACATTATGATGTAAAAAATGGAGCTAGTACTGAAGAGTTAAATTTATTTAAATCAAGCTAGATATCACATAAGATTTGCTTACAATAAAGTTAGAATGAAGTAGTTAAGTTTTAAACAGAAATTTCCATGCTTAATTTCTTGCCATTGAATTAAGATCTTGGGCTCTAATAGATATTGGGTAATGATTTCACTTAAGTGTCAATCACGTGAGCTGTTAATTTCCCATGGGAGTTTTTGAGATAATGATTTAAACTTTAAGATAAAGATCTTGCAATTTCAGCTACAGAACCTAGTAATGTAAGAAGTACGCGCATCAAATATTATTATCAAATATTTATGATTCATGCTGGAAAAAATAGTTTTGTTAGAATTGTCTAAAACAGCCATAATTCTTTTGGGTTTCTGTTGTTTCATGTCGCGGCATTTTTCATACCATATTCGATCTAATAGATGCTTCCGGCATTTGGTCGTCTTTAAGGAAATTTAATTTTTGTAACACATTTATTTGTGATTGATTAGTGCTTTTCAATAGTAATAGGATGCGTAAAAAATAATGGGGGTTTCTGTTATTGTAATTCCCAACTAATTTATTTAGATGGTTTAAAACAGTGTTAAAGAATTGTCCAAGTTCTGCAGTAAACACCGGACTTTGGTATGTTTATTAGCTTCAGTTTATGCTTTCGATTTCTCATTGTTAAAGAAAAAACGTCACCTAAGATCTTCTCCATATACTAAATCTTGAAATTTTTGAAACAGAGTAAAATTGGGTGTTCACAAGTAATGATTTGGATCAAAATTAATGTTGAATCCAGACATTTTTTGGCTGTGGGATTTTTGAAGTTTTTCAAGAAACACTTTGGAGTCCCGTGATGGGCCGGTAGCACTTCTAGATTGAAAAACATAAAATCCCAAATTTTCGAATTGTACCTTAAGGGTGTTCTTAAATCAAAAAGGGAAAATTTGTGACACATGCTTTAATTTATTTTTGTTCGTAAATGCGTGAAAATAGCAGATGTTATTAATCAGAAACTGTCCAATTGCACTCAATTTTCTGTTTTTAAAAAACAATAGATTTTTCATTACAAATTTTCAAAGTTGACACTTCTGAGCACATTTCCCAATGAAAGCAGAAAAACCGGTCGAAAAGCGGGAGAATAAACGGGTGATCGGGTTATCTAAATAGCCTAGAACTCTATAGGTAATTTAATTATCATAAAATGGAAAAATAAGTTCGATTCGAAATTGCTTCCATAGTCAGGTATTCCAATTTTATATATTTCTGTTAAAAAATGAATTTGCAAATGTGTCAAAACGTTTTGCGCTTGTTGAGCGGAGCAGTTGAGAACACCCTTAAACAACTTGAAATGAGGATCAAGAACCTTTTCTCTGTATATTTCTGCATTCACAGTTACAGTGGTAAAAATGTGTAGGTCGGTGTGACCATTCAAAATGATGCTCGCTCATACTCTGATTCCATGACTTTTATATCGATGCCTTTCACGGATGTTTGCAGCCTTATTGCGTTTTTTCTCCTCCATATGGTAACACTGTTGTAATAACTCTTCAAACAAAATCGAGATTCATTGGTGAGCAGAACTCGGTTCCAGTCCGTCGTCCGTAATACTCCTATGACGATGAACACTTTTTATGCAGCTTGTCACCCACAGTAAATTTGGATAGTCAAATTCCTGTTGATACAATGAACGAAATCAAGGTCCATTGGTAAAGAGTACTTGACTCCAGTGTCTCTAAATGACGATGATAGCACTTTAACTGGGCGCATTTCGTTGCAGGTATTAGTAGAATACAAATCACGGGTTTACTTGCATGTAGTCCTTTTTTATGCAGCTTGTCGCTCCTAGTAAATCTAGATAGTCGAGTTTCTGTCACTACAGTGAAATTCCTTGTAATCTGAACAGATGTCAGTGTCTGATTCTTTTAGCAATCGTTGTCAAATAGCGGTTCTGAAAGTCTACTGTGGCACCTTTTTTAACTTGACCCAATTGTCTGCACACATAATCAGTGTCTTCAAACCTTTTCCAGATTGTTGACATTGACATAACATTTTTGGCTTTACAAACCCCTGAGAATATTTGTTCTGCTTCCATTCTGCCTATCGCGCGCCTTTTTTCACATTCTATAAAATGTGTTCTGGACTACATATTGCCTACTATAAGCGAAAAATTTGAAAACTGCACGTACAATCCGTGAAATTAGACTGCAAATTCCTCACGTGCACTCCTTTCCACACGTGGACGTGGCTAAAAAATTTGCATTTTTTTTTTTTTTTTTTTTTTTTTTTTTGTAGTAACAAAGGTTTATCTCATTAGAATATGTGATAACGTTGACAATGAGTTGCAAACCAATCATCTTTTATAAAAGTTACCTTAGTTGAATTAGCATAAACAGTGATGTAGTCGTGAAAAAAAAAAAAAAAACAGAGTTATTAAAATACAATATCTATATTATAAAGGCCAAACGTATCTGTGCGTAACGCATACGCCATTTTGCGAACGTCAACTCCTTCACATGCAATTCGGTTTTGTAAATTCCGGTACTGCAAATTTTATACTTCTAAACATCGCACTTATACAATTTTTATACCATCGTATAGAAAAAAAAATCTATTTTTAAATGCAATTTATTTGAAAACTGTACCTTAATTTGTTTTGAGATATTAATTTTTTTGTAGTTTTTAATACAGTTTTTATAATCGTGGCAACAGAAGTACTCCATTTCTATAAAAAGTAAAATAAAAAAAGACATGGAGGAAACGATAGATGGAGGTGCAGTATGCCTTAAAATTGGCTTGTAATATGATGTGCGTTATCGTTTGTACTGAATGTTTCGCGATTTAGGGTTACATTTTTGACGTCATCCCCAGCTACTGTACTTCATCTCTATTCTTTCTTTTTACTCTATCGATAAAAAGCCATAGAGTCAGAAGTTTTAGCGACTTATGTTACAGAACTTGATGATTCTCAACTGGGTGAATTCATTTCGCTGAGTTAGCAAGAAAATAAAGAAGATCTTCGCAATAATTCGACTTGAAGACTACGAAAATTGCCATTTTACCTTACGATGATATACTTTACATGAATATTTTCTATCATATTTATTGTATGCAGATTATTTTGCTTAAAAAATATTAATTATTTAATATCTGTTTCCACCTAATAGCAAATGAGACTTCAAGTTTCAAATTAAAATGATTTTAGAATGATCAAATTAAAATGCCATTTTTTTTTTTTAAATGTGACTACGGATATGAGAGGTGCACATGTAAACTTTGAGATGGTGAAAATGATGTCGGGTTTCGATTTCGCGAAGGAAAAACACTATGATTTAGTCAAAGTGGAATAAATTTTACTACTTTTTATTTTGGAATACCAAGCAAAAGACCCTTAAATGAAAACTTTATCATAAGAACAGGTGTTTACTATATTTTACTGTTTACATATCTGATTAAAACATAATTTTAATAATTTCTACAACTGAATTTTACAGAAATAATATTTTATTAACTTTAGGTTAAATATCATTTGTTTAGGAGTTAGATTTATCAATATAAGGTGCAATTTTTATTGAAACTAATTTTGTAGGTTTAATATAAATCAATGAAACAGATTTTTCTTAAAAGTTTTCTTTCGTCGAAATTCGATGGGTTCTACCTTGTTAATTTAATAGCTAAATTCCAACAAAATTGAAAAAATTGATTTACAATTAAAGAAATCCAATTCCATATTATGAAAAGGCAGGAATTTACGTTATCCCAATTAGATATGTAAATTTTCCGGAAAAATATAAGTGGTGGAAAAAAACTGGTTTTTTACCGGTTTTTTTCGGAAAAAAACGGAAAAATTGGAAAAATTGATTTTTCATGACTGTTTCTCCCAAATAAATTATATTTTCTTAGAGAATATTAAATAATAAACATTTTTCCCCATTTATTTGTATTAAATAGAAATTATTTTCACTTTATATTACAAAATAAAAAGAAAGTAGCAAAGCCTGCTTTTAAAAGTTTAGTTTTTTTCCCACAGCCTAAGAATTTTTAAAATACTATTGTTTGTTATATCATATTTCTGTTGAAATGATTTTTCAGTGACATGTTTAACTACCAACTGACCTAATGTAAGAACCTGGGCCAATATCTCTGCAGTTTGGAATGAAATAAATTATGTATTCCATTTACATAAGTATAGTTTTTAAGTAAATGATACTAGTTTAAAGAAATTGTTGCAGTTTTGTCATTATTATCAATATCAGTATTCAAAAAGTTCCATTGTTTGTTTAAAAAAATGTATATTTTTACATTATTACACTGTTTTCTTACAATTATAATTTTATTTCCTTTAAAAAATATGTTTAGTTTTGGTATAGCTTTCCAATCTCAACTCCAAGTTTTGATTTAGTTTTATAATCAAAATTCAAACAAAACTAAGTTTTAGTTTGGCTTACTCAGGTCTGCAACTAAAAAATAGCATAGGATTTATTGACTGTTAGATTTTTACTCACTGAAACCAGAAAAATATTTTTTTTAAAGTTTAATTAAACATAATTTTTTTCTTTTTATCCTGAAATCTGGTATTCTATTCTTGAGTAAGAAACCATATTCAATAATGTTTCCATATGGTAATTTCATATTTCTAAGAATGGAACTCAAAAGTTATGAAAACAGAACACTACAAATAGAAAATGCTTGCTATTTGAGGAATTAACAAAAACAGTTACACACAGAGATAAACTTCTAGTGTGCTTTAAAAAACTACAAAAATTCAAAGTTTAATCAAGAGGGAATGTATATTTTGGAACATAATTACTTGTAATAAAATGTTTTTTTTTTTTTTTTTTTTTCTTTCTTATTGCAGTTGTACTTTTCTAATGTAAACTGCCCATGTTTTTGCAACATTACTGTACATTATGGAGGTAAAATGAAGGTCAATTTTAGATTCAATATCTTGAAAAAACATTCAGTTAATCGGCTATAACGAAATCTTGAAAAATGCAGCACAGTAGTGCCACCTATAGGGCAATTTACACCAACAACTAAACAACATTAATATATATCAGGAACTGTCTGAATCTGTAGTTTGATAAAAAATCGTCCTTTAGTCCTTGAGATAGAGCTATTGCGATAATCATGAATAATGCAGCATAGCAGCGTCATCTGTTGAGCGATTTACACTAAAAAGTAATGTGCACAAAGTTATATCAAAGATTAACTTAAACTAAAGTTTTATGAAAATACATACATTAATTCTTGAGATAGAACTATTGTAGAAATTGTGAATAATGCAGCATAGCAGCGCCATCAGTTGGGCGATATACACTAATAACTAAACATCTCGAGTTTATATCAAGGTGTAACTGAATCTAAAGTTTTGTGAAATTATGTGCATCAGTTCTTGAGATCTAGTGCCCATAAAATTTTTTTCTTATACATACTCACAGAGTGACAGATATTTTCCAAAAACTATCAAATCGTGTTCAGGACCTTCTAAAACGTTTAAATACACCAAAAACTGGAAGTCAAAATTTTCACGAATTCAATACTTACTTTCTGAAAAGATAGATTAAAATAATAAATGCATACTTCAAAATTTTATGTTGAATTTTTAATTTTATTATTTCCATTAATCGGCGTATTATTGCAATAATTTTACACATGAATTAATTTTTAAAAAGAGAAGTTGCATTTAATTACATATCTAGATTTTTTTTCATGTAATCAAGTTTTTGTGAAATTGTAAACTTTTTGTATATATTTGTACAAAATATATTCAGAATTTTTGAATAAGAAATTATTACTGTATTTAGGTTCCTATTTAGACATTTTTAATAAGGTTATTTACATACATATATGCAACTTAATAAGATTCAACTGCTGCATGGCATGATATTGTTTTTTTCTTCAATCACTGCATTTGCGAAAGATTCAATTTGTTGATTAAACTTTTTCTGAAATGTCTATTTACAAGAGAAATTTTGCAAAGGAGAGAAAAAAGAGAAGTTGCATTTAATTATATATCTAGATTTTTTTCATGTAATCCTGTTTTGTGAACTTCGTGTATATACTTGTGCAAAATATATTCAGAATTTGTGAATAAGAAATTATTACTGTATTTAGGTTCCTATATAGACATTTTCAATATATACAACTTGATAAGATTCAGCTGCTATATGGCATAAGATTTTTTTTTTTCAATCACTGCATTTGCGAAAGATTCAATTTGTAGATTAAACTTTTTTTGAAATGTCTATTTTCAAGAGAAATTTTGCAAAGGGTCTTGTGTTTCAAACAAGAAAAAAAATGTGAAGGATCCTTTCAAGTCTTCTCAAACAGATTTCTGCTCAGAGATCAGATTACCCACATTAAAGTTTTCATGTGGGACACTCAACATAAAAATAAAGAAATTAAAAAGTATGAGAATGTAGCTATTACAAAATTTTCACTATTTTATTTCATAAATGAAATTTCAATTTTTCCAGTTCGGAAAAAATTGAAAAATAAGCCTTCGGAAAAAACCCGAAAAAACCGGTTTTTTCCCCAATTTTTCCGGTTTTTTTTCGAGCATTCCCATCTCTAATCCCAATACAGCACCAGAACATCAGTTTTTGTTTTCTATATTGGTAATGATATATCGAAAATTTAAAGAAACGCCAAAAGATTATCTGATATCAAGTTTAACAAGCTAAGTGCAGCTTTATCCAGATTGCATCAAAATGAAAATATTAAGATAGGCTTCAACAAAATTAAAGTGATCCCTTTAACATCCAACCGTTACTCTTCAATAATATGTGAATCCATTGAGATTTTATTTAGGAGTTGATACTGCTTGTAACGGTGATCTTTCTGCTAATATTACCGCGATTAGGTATGATATCCTATGGTATTTGTAGAGCTCCTGAAAATGCGAATTGATCTTTTTACCCCTCTTGAGAGCAATGGACTGAACTTCGCTTGCGCATGCGTACTATTCTTTTTTTTTTTTTTTTTTTTTTTTTTTTTTATTTACGTTTTGGATTCTGTTTAGTTATCTTTATGCCCGAAAGATTGCAGGAATATACTAAATAAAATTTTTATATATTTGCAACGCCTTTTAAATAATTGTTTGTAAGCTTTAATGGGATACAGTACCTTTGAAATCATCTCTTCAATTTTGAATAATATTATAAGATGAGCTGACAATTCGAGTATATTTATGAGAGTTAGAGCGCGGAAAGACGGCCAGACGGCTATATGGACAGATGGCCAGACGGCTATATGGCCAGATGGACAGACGGCCATACGGACAGACAAACCGATTGCATAAGCACTTTTCAACTTTGTTGGAAAGTGCTAAAAATGAAGGAAATTCAACAAACTCTCAATTTAAATGTATTTTTTAATACTATAAACTTGAATGTTAAATCCGTTCACAAAAATATTAAATACACCATAAAGAACAAGCAAAAAAAAAAAAAAAAAAAAAAAAAAAAAAAAAAAAAAAATTAAATCTTTATTTAAATTAGCAAAAAAAAAAAAAAAAAAAAAAAAAAATCATTAGTGTTTATCGAACAAGCAAGTAATAAAAATATGAACATGGAGAAAAATCAGCTTAAAGTTTTCATTTTTATGAGTAATTGCGCTGGATCTATAAACAAAATGTACAATATATCACGATATAAAAGTCGCACAGGTGAAAATGAGATGTCAGAATATTCACAATTAAAGAAACTTTCAATTAATATTAATCACAAGGTGAAAATTTCATCACAATACTAGTATTTAAATACAGTGATTTGATTCTATTGTGATTTATCACCATTTTTTCGTTGCTGTTTCATTTGTAATTAATGGTATGGTACTCAACTTAACTCAGCAGGCTGCGGATAAAGAGCAGTTTTTTACCTAATACAACAAACTGCCTATAACAACTTAGCCGTCTGTAACAAATAAACAAACCAGTAGAAAAGAAGAAGAAGAACAATATTTCATAAAAGTATTTTCAATTTCTTAACATTTTTTCTCTATTTTTTTATCATTAAGTACATAAAGATAACAATAAACAAGTCGTAAATTGCACGTCAAACGAAGCAAATGAGGTGCGTTCATACTATAACTACACGCCCCAAACTATGTTTCCCTCTATACCATTATGTAATGGAATATTTTGGTGTGGCTCTATAAATGAATAAAAAATATTCTTTGCACCACACATTGTACAGAATGTATATTTTAGTGTATCTTCATAGATGCATTTTAATTTTATTATGTTCGGAAGAGCGTAACACCATTAAAATGCACTTTAAGCTATGTTTTCCCATTGGTCGTAATGTAACGGAATATTTTTGATTGTCCCTGTAATTAAACTATTCATCCGATTTTCATAAAAATTTGAAATGGATCGACAAAATTATGCAACAATTGTATATTTTAAATTTCAAATAATTTCGTTGGGCAGTTTTTGCTCTGTTACCTGCGCTCAAACAGGACGGGTTGAACGACGACTATAGGTGCTAACCTATTTACATTATTACGAACGCACCTGAAAAAGCTATGAATTGAATGCGTATTAAGTGTAGTAATTGAAACAGAATTTTCATAAAAAATAACAATTAAAATGTCAAAATACAAGAAAAGAAAATACTTTGTTACAGAAATATATTTTTTTGCATATCCTGCACATAGGGTAAAAGTTTTTTGAATTGTAACCATATTATTGCGTTTTAAAAATGCTGATTGTTGCAGATGAATAAAAAAGAGAAAGTTCTTTACCTGCAAACAAAAAAGAATTCTTTTATTTTTTTGCAGCGTCGCATCTTATTTTTCAAAACGAGCTAACAAAAGCCTAAGTTTTTTTTTTTTCAATGCAGTCTATTTATAACTACCAGTTAAAACGTATCGACCATTCTTTAAAAACTACGAATTTTCTTTTTTCTTCTTTTTTTAGCCTAAAAAAAGAAAAAAAAAATACAATTCGATTTCTTTGTTATTCAAATTCTATTTTTAAGAAGACTAGCTTATATAGTCGTGATTTTTGTCAGGACCGTAATTAGAAATGAATAATAGGGGAAAGGGGGTATCCCTCTAGCTACAGCCCTGATCATTGTATTCTTCAATGAAAAATGAATAAATGATTATGTTTAAAATATTACAAATAGTCTTTAGATGTACATATATATATAGGATGGACGAGTCCTTACTGTAAATAAAAACTATTCTCTGACAGTCACATACATTTATTATCAGACGAACAGGACAAAAACACTCAAACAAAAAATAAAACATAGATTCATTCGTCAAAACAATCTTTAAAAAGTCTTAATACGTCGTAAATATTTTAGTTCTTAAAAGAATCGTGTTAAATCGTCGTTTTTAATTCGTTGGAATCATCTCTTTAGCTTTTTATCACCGTCGTTAGCTATCGTCGAAAAACGTTCTATTTACATTTTCTTCCTCTCAATCCTGACCACACAGCTTCGATGTTTCCCGTTTCTACTTTTAATCTCGAAGCAGAGTTCGGAGAGTGGTGGAGGGAAATACATTCCAATGCAGGTGCAGCAGAGAGAGAGTGTAGCCCACATGCGGGAGTATATCCCACATGCGGCCGTCCTGACATCTGGAGCTGCCGCAGCGACATGTGATCTTATAGAATCTGAAAAGAAACAAAAACAAAAAAAAAAAGTAACTGTTCTTAGGAAAAAAAAAATAGAATTCGTTTGTACACTAGCAAGATCAGTCGTCTTTTTCTGAAATAGTGTAACATCGAATGAAAATGTTCTTTAAAATTGCTGACTTTTAAAATGATCAGACATACACATTAAAGATAAGGAAAAAAAAATAAAGTTTCAGTTATCGTCATGCCAAGGCTTCATGTATTCAGCACACGAACTAGTACTGATCGGTCCTTCAGTTGATGAGATTTTCTCTACGTCGTAGGTGTCATTAGACTTCACTTTGGTTACTTTATATGGACCTAGGAATTTAGACTTCAATTTTAACCCTGGTCCTTGTTGGGTTCTTTTAATTGCTATGAGGTCTCCAAGGTTATATTTCCGGGGTTTCTTACGTCTTAAATTATAATGCTTGCGATTTTCTTGTTGGATTTCCAGAATATTCTTCTTAGCTTCTTTTTGGAGTTCTTCTCTATCTTTCATGAATTGTTCTTCGACTGCACTGTTCAGGAGTTCAATAATTTGTAAATCTTCTGTCTGTTTCATTTTTGTACCAAATAGTATTTCAAACGGTGTTCTCTTAATGCTTCGTTGGTAAGTTGAATTAATGACTTGTTGAACTTTAGGAACATATTTAAACCATTTGGTCGGTTCGTCTTTGGACATTTTAGAGATTACTGAAATTATGATGGAATTAAGTCGCTCCACTTGACCATTAGCACGGGGAAGGCCAGTTGTTATTGTCTCATGTTTTATATTTTCATTTTGGCAATAATCAGCAAATTCTTTACTTGTAAATGCAGGACCTTTATCGCTAATAATTTTGGAAGGGTTGCCAAAAGTATAACTTTGTTGTTGCAGTTTCGAAATGACTTCGGCAGAAGAAGTAGTTTTACAGGGATATAGCCACACGAATTTGGTAAATGAATCTATTAAAGACAAAATATGTTTATAGTTTTTGTTAGTTGATTCGAGAGGGCCTAGATGATCAATGTGGTAAGTTTGGAGGGGAGTCTCCTCTTTGTGTAAGGGATGTAACTCACCTTCTTGTTTTCCACGTTTCCGATTATATAAAAGGCATGTTACACAATTTGCTATAACTTTATCAATCTTATTTGCCATATTAGGGATAAAAAATTCTTCATTAAGGAGTTCTTCACAACGTTTGCGTCCGAAGTGTCCTTTGTCATGAACGTTTTTAATGACGTGTAGCTGCATTTCATCCGGCACAACTACCAGATCGTAACCTTTATGATTTTTATAAAGAACGTTATTTTTGAGGAAATAGTTGTCATATGGCTTTGTTTTCAAAATTTCTTTGATGACCTGTATATGTTCGTCGGTGTTCTGTGATTGTATGATTTTGGAAGTAAAACTGTCTTGAATGGTCATACATACGGGATTTCTGCTTAAAGCGTCAACGTGGCGCATACGTGTACCTTGTCTGTGTTCGATTGTATAGTTATAATCAGCTAACATTAAAGCCCATCGAGCTATCTTGGTGCAAAGATCTTTTTTATTCATAGTTAGGGCAAATGCATTGCAATCTGTGACAATCTTGAAAGGAATACCTAAAATATAAACACGAAATTTTTTAAGAGCCTCGATGACAGCCAAAACTTCTAGTTCATAACTCGAATATTTACGCTCAGCATCTGTGGTTTTTTTGCTCGTAAAGTAGACAGGGTGAAATTGATTATCAATAGAAGACTTTTGAAGGAGGACTGCTCCGTAACCATCAATAGAAGCATCGCAATGAACTTCTGTTTCATTACTAGGGTTATAAATGGTTAAAACAGGACCTGAAGCAAGAATGTGTTTCAACTGATTAAATGCATTTCGCTGTTGGTCACCGAAGTGAAATTTAGTGTCCTTTCTAAGGAGATCTGTTAAGGGTTTAGCTATTAAAGAATAATCTTGAATAAATTTACGAAAATATGAGGTTAGTCCGACAAATGAATGTACATCTTTTACACTTTTAGGTTCTGGAAAATTTAGGACAGCTTTAGTTTTGGAGGGAGATGGATGTAATTGACCATTTTTAATGTGGTAACCCAGAAAATCAATTTCTCGCTGTAAAAAGTGGCATTTTTTTAGATTCAGTTCCAAACCATATTCGGAGGCAGTTGTAAGAACGCGTTGTAATTTCTGGAGTCCTTCGGCTTCGTCTTCAGACGGTATTATAAAATCATCCATGTACACGATAAGTACTTTTTCATTAATGAGATCGCGAAAAACATTATAGATATATCTCTGAAAAACTAAAGGAGCATCGCTAAGGCCATAATTCATGTATAGAAATTCAAATTGACCAGAATGTGTTACAAAAGAAGTGTATTTTCGGCTATTTTCTTCTACTTCGACATGAAAAAATGCATTTTTAAGATCAAGAGTTGTAAATACTTTTGCAGAGTGCAACTGATCAATAATGTCATCGATTACTGGAAGGGGGAAACGTTGTTTATGTGTTTTAGCATTTAGTTTTCTATAGTCAACACACAATCTATATGAACCATCTTTCTTTTTTACGAGGACAATAAGTGATGAAAAATTACTGGTGCTTTTTCGGATAATTCCCTTTTCAAGCCATTCAGAAATTTGTTTTTCGACAAATTCTTTCTCTATAGGAGCTAGGCGTCTGGGAGGACATGTAACAGGTATTTCGTCTTTCAGATGAATTGATAATGTAACATCAGTAGTCTTTACTTTTCGGGGGGAATAATTTTGAATAAGTTCCGTAATTTTTGAACGTATAGTTGTATCGGTAATATGAGATAAATCAAGATTACAATCGTCTAATACTTGAGCAACATTAATCAGAAAATTATTTGACATATCTTCATTTTGCTTGATTTTTTGCATCGAAATATTATTTTGAGAAACTGTTAAAATACTTTGCTGTATAACATCTGTACCAATAATAAAATCAAAAGATATGGAATAATCTGGTACTACATAAACATTAGTGGTGTAATTAAAATCATCTATAGTAATATCCGTAGAGAAAAAACCCAGGGGTTTGATCATAGTATTTCCTAATCCAGTTAATGTGATTGTTGAATGTTCGAGGTTCGAAACCGTTGGGAGTTTGCGATAAATACTTTCTTTTAACAGACTTCTTTCACTTCCCGTATCGATCAAAGAAAGAACATTTACTGACGAAATAATTACTTGTTTGGTCATAAAAGTATTCGACGTAATGGTGGAAATGTTGGATGGTTCAGGCTTATTTCTAGATTTCCTTGGTTGATCACATTGAGCCGATTTATGGCCAAAATTCGAACAATTGAAGCAGCGAGGGCCTTTGTCTTTATGCCTACATTGGCTACTTTTATGGTTGGCTAAACCACAATTAAAGCAGAGAAGATCAGGTTTTGGACGAAAAGATTTCTCTTTTAATGGCATTTCTGGTTTAGATTTACGAAATTTAGTGTTCTCATAGTCATGCCGAATTTTATCATAAATTTTGAGCTTTTGTTTAAATTCTACTATAGATTGGCAGCCATATAATATTGATTTTTTAAAAACAGGGTCGGGTATACCGTTAATAATATACTGCATCAGTGCTGAATCTTCGATGTTACCGCGCGAACATAATTGTTTCATTACGAGAAAATATTCTTCAAGGGATTCATTTTCTTGTAATTTTCGTTTATTTAACATATCATGTAACTCAGCAGAATTATAAGTAATGCCAACTTCAGAAATTAAGAGTTGTTTAAGTTTTTCATACGAGTTAATGTGAAATTCTGTTTGTACTAACAACTGGGCTTTTCCTCGTAAGGATCGTTTAGCAAAAACAAATTTATGAAATTCTGATAAATTGAGCATGCTAGCGACATCGTCAAAATTACTTAAACAAATATTTATATCTTGAAAAGAACTACCATCAAAAGGCGGTATAACGCTTTCAACATCATTAAAATTAATAGTAGATGGCAAAAAACTTTGAACTGGAAATTGCTTGTTTTTATCAAAATTTGATGATTCAGTATTACTTGCAGTGTCCTTATTCAATGTAGTATTATGTGAAGATATTTCAGGTTCCGAATTGGTATCACTTTCGTTTTGGATAATGTTAGCTTGGAGTGAATTCAAGTCTGAAAGATATGTGACTAATCTGGTTGCAAGTTCAGTTAAAGAACCATCATTTGAGATACAGAGTAAATTACAAATTGTGATTAAATCGTTTAAAGAAAAATCTGCCTGAACTTTCGTAACTTTATTTTTGAATTCAGTGCTGGTCGTTTCGAAATCGAAACCAGTGAAGTCACGAATTCTTTTTCGATTTGAGCGATCACCATCAGTGTCGAACAATAATTTATGAAGTAATTTAATTTTATTAGTACGTTCATTTTTAAATGCAACTTCCAGTTCTTTGATGTCGACTAGCTTCATAGTAAATATAAAATATGGAATAATTAACTCACCCGTAAAATGATATCCGGCTTGAATCTGAAGAAAAAATATCTAGTTCATAACAATGAGCAAAAATGGTAAGTGGGCACTTCTGGCACCACTTTATAGGATGGACGAGTCCTTACTGTAAATAAAAACTATTCTCTGACAGTAACATACATTTATTATCAGACGAACAGGACAAAAACACTCAAACAAAAAATAAAACATAGATTCATTCGTCAAAACAATCTTTAAAAAGTCTTAATACGTCGTAAATATTTTAGTTCTTAAAAGAATCGTGTTAAATCGTCGTTTTTAATTCGTTGGAATCATCTCTTTAGCTTTTTATCACCGTCGTTAGCTATCGTCGAAAAACGTTCTATTTACATTTTCTTCCTCTCAATCCTGACCACACAGCTTCGATGTTTCCCGTTTCTACTTTTAATCTCGAAGCAGAGTTCGGAGAGTGGTGGAGGGAAATACATTCCAATGCAGGTGCAGCAGAAAGAGAGTGTAGCCCACATGCGGGAGTATATCCCACATATATGTATATATATTTTGATATATTTGCTAGTGAGTATTAAGGCAATATTTCTAATTATTACTGTATTAAATGATTTGTTAAATCATTCGATTTGATTTCAGAGTAAGAGTTTTACTCTGAATTAATTACGTTAGAGTTCATCATAGTGCTCATAGTTCATCTATGTGTTTGGATCTGGTAAATGAAGATGTTAATGTGGTGGTTACTCGATAACCCCCCCATATTTTCTGTTTTAATTCAATTTTATTAACTATTTTATTTCCTATCATCTCCTTTTTATTAATGTTCTCAATTTAAATATTATTTCGATTTCGTTTCTTTTGATATCGTCGCCTGTAAATTTTTCTTCCTTACGTAGCTTATCGAATGTTCTAATCCGGTAAAATCTTGTTTGAATTCATTCCTTCCGGTTTAGAAAGCTTCTAGAATTATCTCGATCGTTCCATGGGTGGTATTTCCGGTTAATCTGGCTCTCCCCTTGGCCTATCAAATTAAATTCCGCAAGTGACGTGGTTTAGGCAGTTAAGTGCCTGGCCACCTGGTTTGGCTTTCCTTCTTTAAGAGTTTATCATTTTTTCCTTATTAAATTCATATTTCACCATACTTTGAAACGTAGCTTGGCCTCTGTTTCCTCGCTTTCCCCATTCGAACGTTGCCAACTTGGCGTATTCCGGGTTTACAGTAACCCTTGTTCGCTCCTCTCCTCTCTCTCTGCGTTGCCAGTTCAGAGTGGTGCGGAACCGATTGAGTTGAGCAGGTGCTGGGGAGGTTGAGCGGATGATCCACCGTAAGATGGAACGAAAACCGCCGAATTGTCGTAATGCTGCGAGGAGCAAGGCTTCTCTGCCCCGCAACAGAGTCTGTTTTTCTTTGGCCGTTGTTCTATGCCGGCCACTCAATATGTTCTCACGGTTTGTTTTTTTGGAGAATCAGTTAAATATATCTTCATAAGGCTCTCGTCAAATTCATTATCAAGTTCACCAAATTTGTTCCATATCATTTTTCCTCCGAAGATTATGTGCAAAGTATTCTTCGTGAGTAAAACAACACAGCCTCTTCTTTCTCAATTTCATAAAATTGCTCATACGTGTAAAATGATTATTTATTGCATAAAACGGGATCCCACAGGAAGGTATTAAAATTTGTTTTTGTGATTTCAAATGTATTCTCTATTGAGTTGAAATAGTTTCATAATGCTTAAAAATATTTATTCTTCGCATCTTTAAAAGAATGATTGAGCAAGAATAGTTGTCAAAGAGAATATGTACGTATAAAGATAAATTATGTGAAATCAATATGTTTATTCCTGTGTGTCATCCATGTGAAGTATTTTCTTTTTGAAGTGAATAATAATATACTTATATAAAGGTGCATGAAAGAAATATATATATATATTGAAATATAAAAGTCACGACATATTGCACAAGTAATGAATAAATAAAAATGTTCTTTTCTTCAAATTTTCTCTTCATTTTTAATGTGTCAAAAGTCAATTTATTCATCGTCTGGAATATATCGTCATAAGCCAAGAATTCCAGGTAACTTTCTTCTTATTATTTTTATATTTTTTTATAATTTCACTTTGAGTTATCATTATCATAGTTAAGGATTCACTATTAAGAACTATAATGGTTGCCTTTTGGGTCTTTTGCTGGCATTCATCCAACGCAATGTCCTTTACCCATTATTACGATCACATAGCCTATATTTGAGATGAAACAAAAAATAAGTGTTCTCATCTCCCTCTCTTCTCCCAAACATAACAGCTTCAAGCTCCTTTACAAACACCACAGATTCAATCTTCTTTGGTGCCGTGTTTCCTTCTGAACCAATATTTTTCTTCTGGCACCATGTACATCTTTGAATCCATTAATATTCTTCAAGACATGACAATTATTAGATGATATTGTGTTTTCTTTATTTACATATATATATATTCAACAAAAAAATAAATTATATCTTCATTATCGGGTCTTTATGCAGTGATCAATATTTTATATTTATATTTTATTGAGTGTGGTGTAATAAATGAATGCATAATATATTTTCCTTTTATGCTGAAATAATATTTTTTTTTGGAGCAGTAGGTTATATATAACATAATCTATTCATATATTTTTCTTGCCATGATATAGTTTATAACTAATAGCATATATTATTTAACGAGGGTGCTGGTAAATATAATTGATTATTTTAATATTAATTATTCTCTTGTCATAAATATAAGAACATATGTTTTGAGCCATATGATATATATTATACATAAAAATTTTTGGGCCATGTTCTTTTGATCTGATGCTAAGAAAGATATGTTGGTATTTTTCTTCTCTTCGTCATATATTTATTTTTCTTCTTAACGTATAAAAATGATGTATAACGTGGAAGAAATTCGTCAATATGTTAAGTAATGGGTCAATTTATATATTATTCATTATGTGACCAGTCTATAAGAAAATTTAACCTGTCATTTAATGAGCTCTCATTTTAATTATCTCATCATGCCTCCCAAGTCCAAATTAAATATTGCAATACAGCCGTTCGACGGCAACCCACAGACTGTGGAATTCTTCTTTGATCAATTATCTGATATACAAGAGTTAAATAATTTTTCTGATAAGGAACTTTTTGTTCTCTTCAAATCGAAACTTGAGGGTAGCGCCTTACTCTTCTTTCTTGAAACACAGTCTCAGTTCAAGAACTATAATTTCCATGACATTCGGAAAGCTTTTATAGACTATTTCTTACCTTCAAAAAAGCCTGTTTCTCTCAAATCCTTGCAAAATTTAAAGTTAGATTCAAACGAATCAGTCAAAAATTTTGCATTTCGTTTAGATAAACTACTTCGACTTGCATACCCTAAATTGGATCCTCCTGCTCTCAATTCATTAAAATTCACTCATTTTCTTGAGGCTTTGCCTAAACAAATTAAGCAAAAGATTTTGGAAGAAAATATTTCATCTTTTGATTTATCTCTTGAACGAGCAAATTTTCTTCAAGATATATACGACTCTCCCCCTAAAAAATCTTACGAGAATTATAATCAAGCCTATTGTTTGGATACTGAAAAAGTCCATGATAATTCTAGTGTTTCTAATAATGTGCTCCATAAGACTCCTATAAAACATACGAAGGATAAAATTTATGTCAATTCTCAAACTACCTTCTCACCTTCGCAAACTCAAAAAGACAATTCTCATGCTTCTCGTAACTTTAAAAGAAAACCTAGAACATATTCTCCTTCTCCAAATAGACAAGGCTACAGATAAATATAAAAATAATTTTCGTCAACATACATTTTATCGGAAACGTCCTTATCATCAACCCACCTTCGACAAATTTTCTCACAAAAAAAATTCTGCATCCTTTTATCATAAACGAGATGTTGTGCAATGTGCGTTTTGTGGAAAATTCAATCATCGTATGGACACATGCTACAAATTTAAGAATATTATCAAGGCTTCTAATCAAAACTCTTCATCTCAATTTTCGTCTAATCCTCACAGAAGGAAAAACTACACCTCTTCTTCTGAAAATAAAAACAATGTCTATCATTTAAACAAATAGGGGAGACTGGTTCTACTGACCGCCTTCTCTCCCATAATTTTCATTCAGGGTCAGTACACTTTAATGACAAAAACAAACATCAATTTGACAAAAGCTCTTCAATTACTTTAGTATCATCCACAGCTGTCCAAACTTCCCCTGTAACACCTAAATTTAACAAATCTTCATGTTCTTATAATTCGTTGACATCCAAACAAACTTTAGAAATTGATGATGATGTACAAGAAAGACATGTCATATGCAGTTCCTTTAATAACTCGTATGTTCTTCCATGCATACTGATAAACATACAACATAATGAAATCTCAACGTTAATTGATACTGGATCAAGTTTGTCCCTTTTGGATCAAGAATGCTTTAATAGCATTAAATCCAGGTGTTATGTTTGAGCTGACGCTTTGGTCAGGGCATCAAAGGAAATATAATGTTATGTTTACTTGAAAGTGGAAAAAGCACTTTTTACTTGCTTCTACCCACAATTTAGGCCAAATAAATGATCGTGATAGTGACAGCACATCGCGGAGAATGGGGGCCTGCAAACGACCCGAGTGACCATCCTTACTTCTTTAGAACAATAGAAAAATCTTTATCCATGATGACATAAAATGTCAAACATAAAGTTAAAAAAATATATAAAATTGAAAAGGTAAAAAAAAAGGTTACCTGTCAAGTCCTTGGATGTTGATGACAAATAAATCCAGACAATAGGCACAAGAAATTATTATGCACACCAATTTTGAAGAAAACTATTTTTATTTCATGAAGAACTTGTTTTACTTTTTTCATGAATAAATATTTCTTCACATATTTATATTATTTTGACTCGTACATATTAATCTCTCTTTTTTTTTAAAAACCATATCATAATATATGCTAATCACAACAATTGCTATCTCTAAGCAATAAAAATTCTTTGTCAATAATATATTTTAGATATCTCAACAGGATGTAAATTATAAATTTTCTCATGACATAAAAGGAGAATATAATATTATTTCTTCTTGAAAAAGAGCAACTTTCATAATATGAACTTTCAAAAAAACAAAATATATTATATTTCATATTGCATAGATACAAACCAATATTTTCTTCATAACGCCCCGTGAGTAATCAAAAATTATATATATAAAATGGGCCAGATAACGACATGAAGGAACTTTATGTAAATAAATATTTGCATCTCACGAAAAGAAAAGATTTTCACCTCTGCTTGTTTGTCAGAGGACTGGCATCACATAAAACAATTATTGAAGAAAATTCGAGCACCAATAATAGCTGCAGAAAAATTATTTTTTAACGATGAGGTGATGAAAGATGAAATAGGTATTAAGTGGACTCATGATGACATACTACATCACTTATGATGCTTAAATCAGCCTATTCTAAAACCATGCGGGGATCACAGCAGCATAGAACGGAGCCCGTATAAAACGGCTTCAAAGGGGCGCGCACATGGCCCGAACTTCCACCCAAAACCTGCAGTCATCGGACCGCATCCATCACAGCTGGTGTTTCGTAGCGCAACTGACGCAGGTGGCCGCGAGCCCAGGGGAAAAAGAGAAAGGGTTATTGTAAATGCAAAATACGCCAATTTGGCAGTGAGCAACAGAGGGGGTGAGGAAAAACTAAGCCAAATTACAATATACAGTATGAAAAGATATGTAACTAATAAGAATAAAATTGATAACCATCTTAAGAGGGGAGGCCAAAGCCGGTGGCCATGTACATAACGGCTTGAAATACGTCACCTGTGAAATTTAAATTGATAGGCTAGGGGTGTGTCCGAATAAACGGAAGTTCCACCCAAAAGAAATAGCGAGAATGTTCTCGAACAAATTTAAAACCGGAAGGAATGATTTCAAACAGAATTTTACCGGCTTGGAACATTCGAAAGCTAAGCAAGAAAGAAAACATTACAGGCGACGAAATGAAAATAAGCGAAACCGAAATTAAATTTAAATTGAGAACATTAATAAAAAGGAAGGTGATATGAAATAAAATGGCTAATAAAATTGAATTAAACTAAACATATGGGGGGGGTTATGGAGTAACCACCACATATTACCCAGGGTCCCCCAAAAGAAAATATTGGTGAGATGACAAAATGACAATTTTTCATCGAGACAATATTTTCTAACACATGTACAAATATACTAAATAATTACACAAAATAAATATCAGAAATAGTTATAAGAATATACATAATTGTTGTACATGATATTTAAACAATAAAAAAAAATAATTACTGTTATGATAGTAATCCTTATGAAAATGTACCAACTGTAGTAAATGTTAACATGAAAGGTATATAAAGTTTCTTTCATAGGTACCTATCATATATCAAAAAAAAAATTAAAGACTAAGTGCAGAACAACAGTCCTTAACTTTGCAGAGTCTCTTGTTAGGCTGTGCAAAATGCACTTATAATAGTAGAATGCTTTAACATATGTCGCAATATGTGATTATACAATAATATGTATATTTATATTCTCAGTTGTGAACAAAAATGAAATATATTATAACTGTATATGAATCATACTATAACTATATATAAAATATATGGTTTCAAATAGCACATGATGACTTGAATGAATTTGTAAGTTGAAAATTGAACAATAAAAAAATATATATATAAATAGTCCAGAGAGATTAGTTATGCTCTCATAAAAAAAAAATTACTTATATCACCACATAGCCTTTTAAGCTTTCAATAAATCTTAAATGAATAAACTTTAGTATTATTCAATAACACTTTTTTGCAGAAAATAAAAATAATTAAGTTGCAAAAAGAATATCAACAAAAGCATGATATTATTTTTCAATAAAAATATCTTCAAAATGAATATAATAATTTTCAAAGAGAGAATTTTTACACTCTCATAAAGGAATATTCTTAAACATTTTCAATATAAATTGACAATAATTGCATAAATACCTTTAATACTATACTTCATTCAAAATAAACATAAAACATAAGATGTTTAATATTCTGAAAAAGGAAGAAACTTATATGAATATGTCAATCTTATATATGACTTGATAATGTCAACTTACAAAGAAAAATCAATTGTGTCAAAATTTCTATATAGAAGATATCTAGAACATATTTACTTGTAATTTTCAAACATTTTTAAAAAAATTAAGTAAGTGATCACTTTTGCATTTGTCATAAATCAAGAATTTGCTTTATATAAATATATATAATGACTCATTAAACATCTTTGGATCCAAAGTATAAACACTCAAAAGTATACAAAAAAAAATATTATATACTACTTATGGTGAGTCATTCACTTTCTATATTTCAACAAGAAGAGAAGAAATATTAGTATGAATAAGTTTATCATGCATTTTCTTTTTTTTTTTATCAAAAGAGGTTAAATGTTAAAGCATGCATGCATTGTAAGGAAAAGACACAATAGGGAAAATAATTTGATGAGTACTCATCTTTATGTTTACCTTATATCAATTACAATTTCACTTTTCTTATTATAATGCACATTTGTCAAAAATCACCTTAAATACTGACATCATATTCTAACAAAGACAAATTCTTTCTCAATTTTTTTTATCAACTATTGTAATTAAAGACCTTATAAAATTTAAAAGTATGGCATACATGAGATTATATGTATATATTGTAAGAATTATGACTTATAGTTAAATGCAGTAACTAATAAAACTATTAAAATTCATACATACATCCCGAGGATGACCGTTGAGTTGTACCAGGGAGAAGAAGACTTAAATAAAATGAAAAAAAATAATAACAGCTGCCTGCAGCCTGGAGAAAAGAAAAAAAAATTACATAGCGATTCTTCTTGCTGGACAATCAGTGCGGCTAGCTTCGACTGAATATATTACAAAGCAAAAGTCATCCTGTAAAAGGAAAAAGAGAGTTAGTCTATTTTTTATGTAGTTTATGATTGCGAGGACGAAGATCATAACTTTTATATTGAGTGGATTTGTTTTTAGCACCAGTATGAGTGCTATCAGGAGGAGCTTGTGACAGTACCGATTTACTGGAACATGAAGATGTTTGCTGGCATTTAGAAGAAGAAAGAATTTGAGGAGAAGTATTACAAGCTGCATCATGATTTGAAACTTGAATAGAAGAGTGTTGTCTCACAGGAGTGGAGGATGCATTATCAACAGCTGGTTGATCATGTGATGCACCTTTTGAAGAAACTGAAGGATGTTGCAGTGCTTCATTTCTCTTTTGAAGCTTCAAGATTCGATTAGTGTGAATCAACATAGGGGAAGCATGACTATTATTGGAATCTTGAATTTGAATGAGCACAGGAGAAATTATTTTCTTCACCACATATGGGCCTTGTATTTTTTTGTTAAACACATTGGGAAATTTTACGTAAACAATGTCATTAACATTGATGTTGGAAAACTTTAATTTTTCTCTGGATTTTTGGTACACCTTTTGTCTAGATGATTCGTTATTCTTGTAAGCTTGATAGTATACTTTTTCAATAACATCCATCAATTTATGAATTTCATATGCAGTATTGAGAATTTTCCATGAAACTTGAGTTTTATAATTGGAATAAATGTCGTTTATTTCTCTTCCAAAATGAAGAAGATTTGGAGTGAATTTTGTAGCTGGATGAGGTGTAGCATTATATATGGATTGGTGAATTTTTAGAGCAGTGGGTACATCACATCCTTGTGAAGCCATTGTGTTCACAGACGATTTTATTTGAGAATTGACACGTTCACTTAAACCGTTAGCTTGGGGATGGGCTACAGAACTATGTTCCAACTTAATGCCAAGCTTTTTGTTAAAATATGCAAACATATCACTAGTAAATTGAGAACCATGATCAGTAAGAGTTAATTCAGGTTTTCCATGAGTGGCAATATAATGCAATAAAGCCTTTGTAACTGACTCAGCACTGATATTATTCAAGGCATATAATTCTAAATGACGAGAAAAATGGTCTATCATTGTTAACACATATTGACGATTTCTCAATGGGCCGAGTAAATCCATAGAGACCTTTTGATTGGGAGCTGTTGGGAGTGGTGCAGGTAGGTATGGAGCAGTGTTTTTTTTATGATTCTTATTTACTAAACAAATTTCACAAGAGTTGACATAATTAATGGTATCAGAAACAAGGGTTTTCCAGGTAAATCTTTTCTTTAAATTAACAATGGTTTTATGAATTCCAGTATGAGTAATATGAGCAATTCTTAAGGCCTTTGCTCTAAGTGACACAGGTAAAACAGCTTTGTGTAGCTCGATATCTTCTGAAGAGAAATGACCATTATAACAAAGTAACTCATTACTTGGATTAATATAGTAGCCATTTAAACTTTTAGATTTTTTGTTATTTTTAAGATCTTCATAAATTTGTTTGATTTTTGGGTCCTTTTGTTGTTCAGAGAAGATGGTGTGATCAAGAATTTCTAATAAAGGATCTTGGTTATTATCATTATTAGAAGGTGAAGAATCACTCTGAAGATGACATGTATGGTGGATTTTGTCAACTAAACCACATGGAAAGTGAGGAATGTCATTATGTAAATCGTTTTGATTATCAACAACAGGTAGAGGTTCTTGTGAAGAAATAAGATCTGGATTATTATTGAGATCTTCAGTAGGAATGTGAGGAGTTCTACTCAGAAAATCTGCCAAGACATTTTCTTTGCCTGGAACATGTTGGAATGTGTACGAGTATTCTGACAGTTCTAACATCCAACGAGTAGTAATATCAGCAGGTGATGTAGCTTTTTTATAATTATTAAGTGGTTTGGCATCAGATAGTAGAATAAAGGGTCGACCAAAAATATAGTATTTAAAAGCAGTTATGCCTTTGTAAATGGCATAAAGTTCCAATTTGATGGCAGGGTAGTGTCTTTCTGATTGAGATAGAGTTTTAGAATAATAGGAGATAGGTTTTAGTTCACCATCAAATTTCTGCATAAGAACAGCTGATATTGCTGTTTTTGAGGCATCTGTATTAACATAAAATGTTTCATTCCAGATAGGAAGATTGAGCATAGGTTTATGAAAGAAAATGTCCTGTAATTCTTTAAATGCATTTTCTTGTTCAGATTTCCAAGAAAACTTATTTTTAGGTTTGGTGACTTCAATGAGAGGAGTAATCAAATTAGAAAAATTAGGTATAATTGATCTATAAAATGAACACAAGCCGATAAAACTCTTTGTTTGCCTCTTGGTTTTAGGCTTTGGAAAGGAGGTAATTTTTAAAATATTACTTGTAATAGGAAGAATTTTATGATCTGTGAGTTGGAAACCCAAAAAGTTAATGCTTGTTTGCATAAATGCACATTTTTCAGGAGACAGAGTAATGTTATTAGCAATGAGAGTGTCTAATAGCTTTGTGAGTTTCATGGTCATTTCTTCAAATGAATTAGCGCCCACTACTATATCATCTTGATATGCATAACAGGAGTCAATCTGAGATAATTGAATCACAGAGTCGATTAATTGTTGGAAAGTGCTGGCGGCCGTCTTCAAGCCAAATACTAAACGTAAATATGTAAAAATTCCCCATGGTGTAGTAAAACTAAGTTTATCTTGCATATCTTTAGGTACAGCAATCTGCCAATATGCAGAGGGTAAGTCAAGAGTGGTATAATATTTAAATTTTGACAACTGCACCAATAGATTTTGAATTCTAGGAAGAGGATATGATGATGGGATTATAATCGAATTTAACAATCTTAAATCAAGAGCCAAACGATACTTTTGAGGCTTAGACATATCAGTTCTCTTTTTTTTAACAAGAAGCATGGGACACGCCCAAGATGAATTTGACCTCTCAATAATACCAGCGTTCAACATTTGATTAATTTGGTCAAGAGCTTCTTGCTCGAGTGCTTGAGGTACAGGAAAAGGTAATGTTTTTACTGGATGAGAATTTAACATGGTAAACTGAGGATTGACCAGGTCAGTATGACCTAAAGTGTCAAGAGATTTCGAAAAGGCAAGCGCTTTACTACATAATAATTTTGTTAAAGCTTCCCTTTCATGAGGAGGTAAATGTTTAAGATCAAAGTCATTTGGAGATAATTCTTGAATACGTTTTCTCTTAATCTCTTCAGATGGCAAAATTAAAGTACAATATTCGTTTTCAAATTCTAAATCAAAAGAGTATTCTTCAATATCTTTTTCATCTACATTGATACATTCACCAATAATTGAATTTTTATTTAAATGAATATCGAGCTTTGAAACATTCTGACATACAACCAAAAATAAATCATTTTGAATGGAAGATTTTGAGTGCAATGATTCATGTAATATAAGACCTTTATTTTTTAAATTTGGTTTGAAAACAAAATATTCAGATGGAGGATTCAGATACTTCACATGTAAATACACAAAAGAATTAGGAGGTATTAATTCTCTATTGAGTAATTGTACCATGTTAGAACTCACCAAAACTTTGTTACCAATACTTAAATGAGTTTGCTTTTCAACAAAATAGTTACCATCATTAGTATTCTCAGCTGAGAAATTCTTGCTAGGAATATTATTGTCATTAGTAGACACATAATTCACCACATTAGCATAATCAGTTGGAAAATAATTAGAAAAATAAGTAGAATGACCATCAATATAAGGATTATGAAAATTCATAGCAGAATGAGCCATATTATTTGTAAACAAACCATTATTTTGAACATTATAATTATAAGGATAGGTTGTATAATTATTGAACAACTGTAAACTTGAATTATCATAATTTGCACAAGTATTATCAATGTAAGTATCACTCTTTAGATTATTTGACATAGATTGTTCATAGTAAGACATTTTGTGTGCATCGAGAGAATATGGTACATTTGAATTCACATAATTATATTCAGAATTCATAAAATAGCAAGTAGGAGATTCATTATAACTTTGAAAAGGAATGTGTTTGTCCTTAATTAGGATAGACTTAAAACTTGGAGAAATAGTAATAGAATGTTTGTTAATAAACTCAAAGCCAAGTATGGCTTGAAAGTGAACATTTTGAATTTTTGTAAGGTAAAATACATGATGAAAAAAATATTTATCAATCTTAAAAGCTATCTCTATGCATCCTTTGAAGAAGACCTTAGAATTTATGGTGGAAACTGATACATTTCTGGATAAAAATTTGTAATGAAGCCTGGATTTAATGCTATTAAAGCATTCTTCATCCAAGAGAGATAAACTTGATCCAGTATCTATTAATGTGGCGATTTCATTATGTTGAACATTTATTAGGATGCATGGAAGAACATAAGAGTTGTTAAAAGAACTGCATATGACATGATTTTCTTGTATGTCATCGTTGATTTGAAAATTTTGTTTGGAAGGCAAAGAATTATATGAACAAGAAGATTTGTTAAATTTAGATGTCATAGGAGAAGTTTGGACGGCTGTGGATGACACTAAAGTGACTGACGAGCGTTTGTCCAATTGTTGATGTTTGTTGTTGTTGTCAAAGTGTACTGACCCTGAATGAGAATTACGGGAGAGAAGGCGGTCAGTAGAACCAGTCTCCCTTATTTGTTTAAATGATAAACATTGTTATTTTCAGAAGAAGAAGAGGTGTGGCTTTTCTTTCTGTAAGGGTGAGACGAAACCTGAGTTGAAGAGTTTTGATTAGAATTACCAATAATGTTTTTGAATTTGTAGCATGAGTCCATACGATGATTAAATTTCCCACAGAACGCACACTGCACAACATCTCGTCTGTGATAAAAGGATGTAGAATTTTTTTTGTGAGAATATTTGTCAAAGGTTGGTTGATAAGGACGTTTCCGGTGAAAGTTTTGATGACGAAAATTATTGTTACGTTTATTTGTAGCCTCTTGTCTCGGTGGAGAAGGCGAAAATGTCCTAGGTCTTCTTTGAAAATTACGAGAAGTATGAGAACTGTCCTTTTGAGTTTGTAAAGGAGAGTAGTTGGTTTGAGAATTGTGATAAATTTTATCCTTCGTATGCTTTATAGGAGTTTTATGAAGAGTATTACTAGAATTATCGTGGACATTTTCAGAATCGATACAATAGGCTTGATTAAAATTTTCATAAGATTTTTTAGGGGGAGAGTCATAAATATTTTGAAGAAAAGTTGCTCGTTCAAGAGCTAATTCGAAGGACGTAATATTTTCTTCTAAGATTTTACGTTTGATTTGCTTAGGTAAAGCCTCAAGAAAATGAGTAAACTTTAATGAATTAAGAGCAGAAAGATCCAATTTTGGATAAGCAAGTCGAAGTTGTTTATCCTACCGAAAAGCAAAATTTTTAACTGATTCATTTGAATCTAAGGTCAAGTTCTGTAAAGATTTTAGAGAAACAGATTTTTTCGTGGGTAAGAAATAGTCTATAAATGCTTTTCGAATTTCACTAAAATTAGAGTTCTTGAGCTGTGACTGAGTTTCCAGAAAGAAGAGTAAGGCGGTGCCCTCAAGTTTTGATTTAAAGAGAACAAAAAGTTCCTTGTCTGTAAAGTTATTTAGTTCCTGTAAGTCAGATAATTGATCGAAGAAAAATTCTACAGTCTGAGGGTTACCGTCGAAAGGTTGGATTGCAATATTTAGTTTGGCTTTTGGAGGCATGATGAAAAATTTAATATAAGAGCTCAATATATGACATGATAAATTTGGTTATTGACTGGTCTTGTGATGAATAATATATATATAAATTGACTCGTTATTTAAAATATTGATGACTTTCATATACGTCATAAACCATTTTTATATATTAAAAAAAAGAAGAAAAATATATACTAACATATTAGTATCATATGAAGAATATAAAACCTAAATATTTTATGTAAATATTTATATATAATATGGCTCAAAACATAAATTATTATATGTATGACAAGAAGAATAATTTATCTTAGCATGAACAATAATTTTTACCAGTACCTCCGTTAAATAATGCATATATATATTAGTTGCAAAATATAGCAAGACAAGAAAAAATATATATGGAAAAATTATGTTATATATATATCATGCACTGCTCCAGAAAAATATTATTTCAGTATAGAATCAATATGTTGCAATTAATTACTGCACCACTCTCAATAATAATATAATTAATAATATTAATGTATGAAGAAAATAACTTGAAAAATAATGAAGAATTAACTGAAGATAATGACGACAATATGTATAAATATAACAAAAATACGATGGTGGCAAAGGAAAAATGGATGGTCATGGAATGTTGGACACGCTTTGGTGACGGCACCACAGGAAATAAAGTGTTATGTTTGAGCTGACGCTTTGGTCAGGGCATCAAAGGAAATATAATGTTATGTTTACTTGAAAGTGGAAAAAGCACTTTTTACTTGCTTCTACCCACAATTTAGGCCAAATAAATGATCGTGATAGTGACAGCACATCGCGGAGAATGGGGGCCTGCAAACGACCCGAGTGACCATCCTTACTTCTTTAGAACAATAGAAAAATCTTTATCCATGATGACATAAAATGTCAAACATAAAGTTAAAAAAATATATAAAATTGAAAAGGTAAAAAAAAAGGTTACCTGTCAAGTCCTTGGATGTTGATGACAAATAAATCCAGACAATAGGCACAAGAAATTATTATGCACACCAATTTTGAAGAAAACTATTTTTATTTCATGAAGAACTTGTTTTACTTTTTTCATGAATAAATATTTCTTCACATATTTATATTATTTTGACTCGTACATATTAATCTCTCTTTTTTTTAAAAAACCATATCATAATATATGCTAATCACAACAATTGCTATCTCTAAGCAATAAAAATTCTTTGTCAATAATATATTTTAGATATCTCAACAGGATGTAAATTATAAATTTTCTCATGACATAAAAGGAGAATATAATATTATTTCTTCTTGAAAAAGAGCAACTTTCATAATATGAACTTTCAAAAAAACAAAATATATTATATTTCATATTGCATAGATACAAACCAATATTTTCTTCATAACGCCCCGTGAGTAATCAAAAATTATATATATAAAATGGGCCAGATAACGACATGAAGGAACTTTATGTAAATAAATATTTGCATCTCACGAAAAGAAAAGATTTTCACCTCTGCTTGTTTGTCAGAGGACTGGCATCACATAAAACAATTATTGAAGAAAATTCGAGCACCAATAATAGCTGCAGAAAAATTATTTTTTAACGATGAGGTGATGAAAGATGAAATAGGTATTAAGTGGACTCATGATGACATACTACATCACTTATGATGCTTAAATCAGCCTATTCTAAAACCATGCGGGGATCACAGCAGCATAGAACGGAGCCCGTATAAAACGGCTTCAAAGGGGCGCGCACATGGCCCGAACTTCCACCCAAAACCTGCAGTCATCGGACCGCATCCATCACAGCTGGTGTTTCGTAGCGCAACTGACGCAGGTGGCCGCGAGCCCAGGGGAAAAAGAGAAAGGGTTATTGTAAATGCAAAATACGCCAATTTGGCAGTGAGCAACAGAGGGGGTGAGGAAAAACTATGCCAAATTACAATATACAGTATGAAAAGATATGTAACTAATAAGAATAAAATTGATAACCATCTTAAGAGGGGAGGCCAAAGCCGGTGGCCATGTACATAACGGCTTGAAATACGTCACCTGTGAAATTTAAATTGATAGGCTAGGGGTGTGTCCGAATAAACGGAAGTTCCACCCAAAAGAAATAGCGAGAATGTTCTCGAACAAATTTAAAACCGGAAGGAATGATTTCAAACAGAATTTTACCGGCTTGGAACATTCGAAAGCTAAGCAAGAAAGAAAACATTACAGGCGACGAAATGAAAATAAGCGAAACCGAAATTAAATTTAAATTGAGAACATTAATAAAAAGGAAGGTGATATGAAATAAAATGGCTAATAAAATTGAATTAAACTAAACATATGGGGGGGGGTTATGGAGTAACCACCACACCAGGCTTCACTACAAATTCTTATCCAGAAATGTGTCTGTGTCTACTATAAATTCTAAAGTTTTTTTCAAAGGATGCATAGAGATTGCATTTAAAATCGACAAATTCTTTTTTCATCATGTCTTTTATCTTACAAAGATACAAAATGTCCATTTTCAAGCCATACTTGGATTTGAATTCATTAGTAAACATTCTGTAACCATATCACCAACGTTTAAATCTATCTTGATTAAGGATAAACATATTCCTTTTCACAGTTATAACGAATCTCCTACTTGCTATTTCATGAATTCTGAATATACTTATGATATTTCAAATGTGCCATATTCTTTAGATGTACACAAAATGCCTTGTTATGAAGATTCTATTTCAAATAATCTAAGTAATGGTACTTATACTGATGATTTATATGCAAATTATGGTGACACAAATTTACAATTAGTCAACAATTTTACAACCTATCCTTATAATTATAATTTTCAAAATAGTAGTTTATTTACAAATAATGTTGCTAACACTGCTATGAATTTTCATAATCCTTATATTGATGGTAATTTTACTTATTTGTCTAACTATTTTCCAACTGATTATGGTAATGTTGTGAACTATTTATCTACTAATAATAATATGCCTGACAAAAATCTTACTTCAGAAAATACTAATGATCTTAGTTATGTTGGTGAAAAGCAAACTCATTTAAATATTGGTAATAAAATTTTGGTGAATTCCAATATGGTACAATTACTCAATAGAGAATTAATCCCTCCTAATTCCTTTGTGTATTTACATGTTAAGTACTTGAATCCTCCATCTGAATATTTTATTTTCAAACCTTCTTTAAAAAATAAAGGTCTTGTTTTACATGAATCACTGCATTCCAAATCTTCAATTCAAAATGATTTATTTTTGGTTGTATGTCAGAATATGTCAAAGCTGGACATTCATTTAAATAAAAATTCAATTATTGGTGAATGTATCAATGTAGATGAGAAGGATATTGAGGAATACTCTTTTGATTTAGACTTTGAAGACGAATATTGCAATTTAATTTTACCATCTGAAGAGGTTAAGAGAAAACGTATTCAAGAACTGTCTCCAAATGACTTTGATCTAAAACACTTACCTCCTCATGAAAAAGAATCTTTAACAAAATTATTGTGCAGTAAAGCTTTAGCTTTTTCCAAATCTCTTGACACTTTAGGTCATACCGACCTGGTTAATCCTCAATTTACTATGCTAAATTCTCATCCAGTCAAAACCCTACCGTTTCCTGTGCCACAGGCACTCGAGCAAGAAGCTCTTGACCAAATTAATCAAATGCTTAATGCTGGCATTATTGAGAGATCAAATTCATCTTGGGCGTGTCCCATGCTTCTTGTTAAAAAAAAGAGAACTGATATGTCGAAGCCTCAAAAGTATCGTTTGGCTCTAGATTTAAGATTGCTAAATTCTATTATAATACCATCTTCATATCCTCTTCCTAGAATTCAAAATCTATTGGTGCAATTATCAAAATTTAAGTATTATACTACTCTTGACTTGCCCTCTGCATACTGGCAGATCGCTGTACCTAAAGATATGCAAGATAAGCTCAGTTTTACTACTCCATGGGGAATTTTTACCTACTTGCGTCTCGTATTTGGCTTGAAGACAGCTGCAAGCACTTTTCAACAATTAATTGATTCAGTTATTCAATTATCTCAAATTGATTCGTGTTATGCATACCAAGACGATATTGTAGTTGGCGCTAATTCATTTGAAGAAATGACCATGAAACTCACAAAACTCTTAGACAATCTTATTGCTAACAACATTACTCTGTCTCCTGAAAAATGTGCCTTTATGCAAACAAGCATTAACTTTTTAGGATTCCAACTCACAGATCATAAAATTCTTCCTATTACAAGTAACATTTTAAAAATCACTTCTTTTCCAACGCCTAAAACCAAGAGGCAAACGAAAAGTTTTATAGGTTTATGTTCATTTTATAGATCAATTATTCCTAATTTTGCTAAATTGATTACTCCTCTCATTGAAGTCACCAAACCTAAAAATAAATTTTCTTGGAAATCTGAACAAGAAAATGCATTTAAAAAATTACAAGACATATTCTTTCAGAAGCCTATGCTCAATCTTCCTAAGTGGAATGAAACCTTCTATGTTAATACAGATGCATCAAAGACAGCAATATCAGCTGTTCTTATGCAGAAATTTGATGGTGAACTTAGACCAATCTCCTATTATTCCAAAACTCTATCTCAGTCGGAAAGACAGTACCCTGCCATCAAATTGGAACTTTATGCCATTTACAAAGGCATAACGGCTTTTAAATACTATATTTTTGGTCGACCCTTTATTCTATTATCCGACGCCAAACCTCTTAATAATTATAAAAAAGCTACATCACCAGCCGATATTACTACTCGATGGATGTTAGAACTGTCAGAATACTCGTACACATTCCAACATGTACCAGGCAAAGAAAATGTGTTAGCAGATTTTCTAAGTAGAACACCTCACATTCCTACTGAAGATCTCCATAATAATCCAGATCTTATTTCTACACAAGAACCACTACCGATTGTTGATAATCAGAAAGATTTGCATAATGAAATTCCTCACTTTCCATGTGGTTTAGTTGACAAAATGCACCACACATGTCATCTTCAAAGTGACTCTTCACCTCCAAATAATGATAATAATCAAGATCCATTATTAGAAATTCTTGATCACACCATCTTCTCTGAACAACAAAAAGACCCAAAAATCAAAAAAATTTATGAAGATCTTAAAAATAACAAAAGATCTAAAAGTTTAAATGGTTACTATATTAACCCAAATAATAATTTACTTTGCTACAATGGACATTTTTCTTCAGAAGATATTGAGCTACATAAAGCTGTTTTACCTTTGTCACTTAGAGCAAAAGCCTTAAGAATTGCTCATGTTACTCACACTGGAATTCATAAAACTATTGTTAATTTAAAGAAAAGATTTACCTGGAAAACCCTTATTTCTGATACCATTAATTATGTCAACTCCTGTGAAATTTGTTTAGTAAACAAAAATCGTAAAAAAAATACTGCTCCATACTTACCAGCACCACTTCCAACAGCTCCCAATCAAAAAGTTTCTATGGATTTACTCGGCCCATTGAGAAATCGCCAATATGTCATGACCGTTATTGATCACTTTTTTCGTCATTTAGAGTTATATGCCTTGAATAATATCAGCGCTGAGTCTGTTACAAAAGCTTTATTACATTACATTTCTACTCATGGAAAACCCGAATTAACTCTCACTGATCATGGCTCTCAGTTCACTAGTGATATGTTTTCTTATTTTAATAAAAAGCTTGGCATTAAATTGGAACACAGTTCTGTAGCCCATCCCCAGGCTAACGGATTAAGTGAACGATGTAATTCTCAAATAAAATCGTCTGTGAATACAATGGCTTCCCAAGGATGTGATGTACCAACTGCTCTAAAAATTCACCAATCCATATATAATGCTACACCTCATCCAGCTACAAAATTCACTCCAAATCTTCTTCATTTTGGAAGAGAGATAAATGATATTTATGCTAATTACAAATCTCAAGCTTCCTGGAAAATTCTCAATACTGCCTATGAAATTCATAAATTAATGGATGTTATTGAGAAAATATACTATCAAGCTTACAAGAATAACGAATCTTCTAGACAAAAAGTGTACCAAAAATCGAGGGAAAAATTAAAATTTGCCAACATCAATGTTAATGACATTGTTTATGTAAAATTTCCCACTGTGTTTAATAAAAAAGTACAAGGCCCATACGTGGTGAAGAAAATAATTTCTCCTGTGCTTATTCAAATTCAAGATTCCAATAATAGTCACGCTTCAACCATGTTGATTCACACTAACAGAATCTTGAAGCTTCAAAAGAGAAATGAAGCATTACAGTATCCTCCAGTTTCTTCTAGAAATGCATCACATGATCAAACATCTGTTGATAATGCATCTTCTACTCCTGTGAGACAACACTCTCCTACTCAAGTGTCTAATCATGATGCTGCTTGTAACACATCTCCTCAAATTCTTTCTTCTTCTAAGTGCCAACAAACATCTTCATATTCAAGTAAATCGGTACAGTCACAAGTTCCTCTTGATGGCACTCACACTGATGTTAGAAACAAGTCTACTCAATATAAAAATTATGATCTTCGCCCTCGCACTCATAAAATGTATAAAAAATGAACTAATCTTCTTTTCTTTTTTTTCAGGATGACTCTTGATTTGTAACATATTCAGTCAATACTAGTTCGACTGATATTCGAGTATGAAGAATGACTGTATAATTTTTGTTTTCTTCCTCCAAGCTGCAGGCAGCTGTTATTTTTTTTCTCTTCTTTATTTTAGTCTTCTTCTCCTTGAAGCAATACAATGGTCATCCTCCAACTGTATGTATGGTTTTAATATTTTTACTATTCACTATATTCATTTCTAAACCATAATTATTGTAATAAGTATATATACTCTCAAATATGCCATGTACTACTACTTCTAAACTTACAAAGTCTTTAATTGCAATAGTTGGTGCTAAAGTTGAGAAAGAATTTGTCTTTTTATATAGTTGTTGAAATATTGTGTCATTATTTAAAGTTATTCTTGACAAATGTTTATTCTACTAAGAAAAGTGGATTGTAATTGATGTAAGGTAAACATGAATATGAGTACTCATGAAATCATTTTCCCTATTGTGACTTATATAATAATTTCTCTTTACAATGCATGCATGCTCTAACATTTAACCTCTTTTAACATTAAAAAAAAAATTGTAAAATGCATGATAAACTTATGCATACTAATATTTCTACTCTTATTGTTGACCTAAAAAAAATTAATGACTCACAATAAGTGTTATATTTTTTTGTATGCTTCTGAGTATTTGAAAGTTATTAAAGATAAAAAAAAACAGGATTTTTTTTGTTATACTATAATTATACTTTGGATCCAAAGATGTTGCTTGAGTCATTATATATTTATATAAAGCAAATACTTGATACATGACAAATGCAAAAATGATCACTTGTTATTTAAAAATGTTTGAAATATTGCAATTAAACATTCAAAATATCTTATATAAATTTTTGACATAATTGATTTTTGTTTGTAAGATGACATTATCAAAGTCATATACAAGATTGATATATTTATATAAGTTCCTTTTATCAGAATATAAATATCATCTGTTTTATTTTTATTTTGAATATAGTATTAAAAAGTATTTATGAAATTATTTTGAATGTATGTTGAAATTCTTCAAGAATATTCTTTTATGAGAGTGTAAACATTCTCTCTTTGAAAATTATTATATTCATTTTAAAAATGTTTTTGTTGGAAAATAACATTGTATTTTTCTACCAATTTACATAGGCCTTTGGAATTTCTTATATTTTTCTTTGAAAATGTTGTTATTGAATGATGCTAAGATTAATCAGTTAAGATTAGTTAAAAGCTTAAAAAGCTGTTATATATTGATATACGTACATCTTTTTATGAGAGCCTAAATTCTCTCTCTGCACCATTTGTATTTTTCTTTTTCAAATTTTCAACTTACAAATTCATTCAATTTATCATGTGTCAGTTGAAACCATCCATTTTCATATGCAGTTATTGTATGATTCATTTTATTGTCAACTGGAAAATATACATCTACATGTTCTTGTTGTATACTCAAATATTTTTACATATGCTAAAGCATTTAATTATGATATTGCATTTTGCACAGCTTAACAAGAGACTGTTGATAGTTAAAGACTGTTGTTTCTGCAAATATATATAGACTTTAATAATTTTTGATACATGATAAGATACTTCTGGAAGAAACTTACCTTTTGTATACCTTCCATTATAATATTTGCTATCTTTGGTGTATTAACATAAGGACTACTACCATAATAGTAATTATTTTTATTATTTAATATCATGTAAAACAATTATTTGTATTCATATAACTATTTCTGGTGCATTTATTTTGTGTAATTATTTTATATTTTTGCATATGTTTTAGAAAATATTGTTTCGATGAAAAAATTATTGAATTTTGTCATCTCTCCAATATTTTCTTTTGGGGAGGCCCGGGTAGATATGTGGGGGTTACTCGATAACCTCCCCATATTTTCTGTTTTAATTCAATTTTATTAACTATTTTATTTCCTATCATCTCCTTTTTATTAATGTTCTCAATTTAAATATTATTTCGATTTCGTTTCTTTTGATATCGTCGCCTGTAAATTTTGCTTCCTTACGTAGCTTATCGAATGTTCTAATCCGGTAAAATCTTGTTTGAATTCATTCCTTCCGGTTTAGAAAGCTTCTAGAATTATCTCGATCGTTCTATGGGTGGTATTTCCGGTTAATCTGGCCCTCCCCTTGGCCTATCAAATTAAATTCCGCAAGTGACGTGGTTTAGGCAGTTAAGTGCCTGGCCACCTGCTTTGGCTTTCCTTCTTTAAGAGTTTATCATTTTTTCCTTATTAAATTCATATTTCACCATACTTTGAAACGTAGCTTGGCCTCTGTTTCCTCGCTTTCCCCATTCGAACGTTGCCAACTTGACGTATTCCGGGTTTACAGTAACCCTTGTTCGCTCCTCTCCTCTCTCTCTGCTTTGCCAGTTCAGAGTGGTGCGGAACCGATTGAGTTGAGCAGGTGCTGGGGAGGTTGAGCGGATGATCCACCGTAAGATGGAACGAAAACCGCCGAATTGTCGTAATGCTGCGAGGAGCAAGGCTTCTCTGCCCCGCAACAGAGTCTGTTTTTCTTTGGCCGTTGTTCTATGCCGGCCACTCAATATGTTCTCACGGTTTGTTTTTTTGGAGAATCAGTTAAATATATCTTCATAAGGCTCTCGTCAAATTCATTATCAAGTTCACCAAGTTTGTTCCATATCATTTTTCCTCCGAAGATTATGTGCAAAGTATTCTTCGTGAGTAAAACAACACAGCCTCTTCTTTCTCAATTTCATAAAATTGCTCATACGTGTAAAATGATTATTTATTGCATAAAACGGGATACCACAGGAAGGTATTAAAATTTGTTTTTGTGATTTCAAATGTATTCTCTATTGAGTTGAAATAGTTTCATAATGCTTAAAAATATTTATTCTTCGCATCTTTAAAAGAATGATTGAGCAAGAATAGTTGTCAAAGAGAATATGTACGTATAAAGATAAATTATGTGAAATCAATATGTTTATTCCTGTGTGTCATCCATGTGAAGTATTTTCTTTTTGAAGTGAATAATAATATACTTATATAAAGGTGCATGAAAGAAATATATATATATTGAAATATAAAAGTCACGACATATTGCACAAGTAATGAATAAATAAAAATGTTCTTTTCTTCAAATTTTCTCTTCATTTTTAATGTGTCAAAAGTCAATTTATTCATCGTCTGGAATATATCGTCATAAGCCAAGAATTCCAGGTAACTTTCTTCTTATTATTTTTATATTTTTTTATAATTTCACTTTGAGTTATCATTATCATAGTTAAGGATTCACTATTAAGAACTATAATGGTTGCCTTTTGGGTCTTTTGCTGGCATTCATCCAACGCAATGTCCTTTACCCATTATTACGATCACATAGCCTATATTTGAGATGAAACAAAAAATAAGTGTTCTCATCTCCCTCTCTTCTCCCAAACATAACAGCTTCAATCTCCTTTACAAACACCACAGTTAAAAGTATAAAAATAGGCTTAATAGATGCTTTTTTAACCAAGAAAACTTTACTTTTTACTACTTATTGTATACCAGTCAAGTCAACGCTGGTGCTTAAGGAGTACTTACAGGAAGTCGCAACCCCTGTTTAACCTCCATCGAAAGTAAAGAAAAAACATAAAAATACGTTTAACGACAAGGCATACTAAAAAAAAATTAAGAATTTGGAGACTCGAGTGAAACTTAGCTCTCGAGCTGGAGCACCGGGGTAAATATACCCCCAGTGGCGCAATGACTTTCTAAAATTTAGAAAATCATCACATACGTTGACAGACTAGGAAGTGGTCGAGACGGGAAGGGCAGCATTGGTGGTACCAAAAGGCCCAGAGAAAGTTCTACCCTACCCTAAGAACTAAAAATAAGGGGGCCACATAGCTCACTAATTTTGAAAAATGGTCTAAAAAAGTAATTTTGAATCTAACACTTAAGCTAACCTAGAGAGAGATATTATATGGATTTTTGCCCAAGGCTTGAAAAAACCGTTGGCTATATTTTAACCATTTGAGGGGGTTAAATCATTTCTACTCATTAAATGCTGAAATGATCGAATAACACCAGAATTTAAAAGCAAATTTATTTCAAAATAGCTAAATGCTTATCTTCGCGTACTTGATAAAGTTAAAATTTTCATTTCAAAATTCTGGTGTCAATGTGACATTTTTCAATTAAAATTAAGTGGTATATATTTTATACCACCGCCCTTCAAGGGGTTAAAATAGTGAATCTTACGTTATGTAAAAGTACAGAAAGAGGCAGGCATAAAAAATCCAACTATGATTTCAGCTTGTGAGTGAGTTGGAAGGTGGAAGATAATTTTTTTATTGTCAGGAATCATTTCGCATGCTGTTTTCATACACAAAATAATGAGAAAAAATATCTAAATTTTTAAGAAGCCGCATTACTCTTCAATTAAGTAAAACGACCAACATATCAATTTCCCGAATTTCATCTTAAAATGTAATTAGACATTCTTTGTGCAATCTGACGAAATTATGTAAAAATACGATAATCACAAATAAAAAGACATTTTATTGCACTTATTTCCACTTAAATGACTCAGAGTTTCATTCTATAATTTTTTTCTTTTCTGTTTTTATTTTTTCAACGCTATCAATATGTTCAAAGTGACAAAATTTCGACATATATTTATATCAATTAATTTAACATGTTTAATCATATAATTTATATCCTGTTTTATGAAATTAAAAATAAAATTTTCAGTAATATAAACGTTTTATTTTTTAAGAATAAAATTAAAGTAAAATACAGTTGAACCTCGTTAACATGAACCTAAGGGAAATTAAAATTTTGTTCATGTTAAGTAATTTATGTTATCAGTATCAAATCTTTGTATTCGTTTTTATAGGGTACTGTAATAACAATCCATATTCATGTTAAAAGTAACTCACGCTAAGTCTGCTTTAACTGTATTTTTTCATAATATCACGACATTCTATTCTGTATTTGCATGAATTAGTTGACACTTTTGAAAACATGATTCTTTAGATCTAATATTGTAAACATGTGTGGAAAAACATATCACAAAATGCATGCGTGCAACGTATTTACATTTTAAAACCATGGAACTATTAATAAAGAAGAACTGACTTATCCATAAAATGGAGAATTTTTAACTGTAACCGGTTTCGCAGGAGTTGATTTCCGCCGCTGCAAACTTTAATAAATTTAAATAGAAATTTTCTTCTTATTTGAACGCTTTATAAATGAAGAATTTCAGTCACAATTATGTCAAAAGCAGATATCAATTTTTAATGGTGGAAGTTTACATCGTTGATAGTCAGACACCGCGATTTTGTCATATTGTGACAACCTAAACAAATTTCTGTCACTGCAATGAAAAGAATTTTAGCACTTGTACTCTAAAAACTAAATGTGTAAATTAGTCAAATTTACTCAAACATATGTGGAAATTTTCAAAATTACACATTTGTCATGAAAGATACACACTTTTCGCAAAATTTTATCTGATTTTATGAGTATTTTAGCTTATAAAACTAAGTATGTAATTTGTTACCATTTGAAAAACACAAATAAAAGTATAAATGCAGAAAAATGTTTGGATTTACACGAATTGATGTGTTATTGTAATTTACACATAATGTATATTTACAGTTAAGCGTCTAAAATTTCTAAAATAACCCGCTTGTCATAAAAATTACATATTTCGTATAAAACATTACCTGTTTTTATGTGTATTTGCTTTATGACATTAAGTTTTAAATTGTTATCAATTGATAAACTCAAACAAGTGAGTAAATGTAGAAAATACCTGGATTTACACTATTAGAAGTGTTTATTATAAGTGATTTATCCCAAAAATGATAAGTTGTAAATCTTAAAGTGTATAAACTTTAAAAAAAGGGATGGTGGGCTTAAATATAATTTAGGTTTGAACTATTTCTTATAGTAATTTCATTGAAAATTATAGCACTGTAGTTGCAGAACAGTAACTTTCTAAAGTACAATAAATGTTTTTGGTGGATTTACGTGTTTCTGGATATACCAAATATCATATTTTCAGGGGAAAAAAACCACAATCCGTCTGTCTGTGTGTGTGTTTGTAAATTCTCTATTTCCGGAACAAATTGAGAAAAAGACGTAAAATTTGACGTGTACTTAGTATTTAATAATGAGATGAGGCTTATTGAATTTCAATAACCTCGACCATCCCAAACTATTTTTTTCAGACACTCGAAATATTCGTTGTGATAAAAGATAATAAAAATTTGCGAAATTATTTTAGAGAAAAAAAAACATATATTTTGTATGAGAATGAAGTCGATCGGATAATTAGCTGACGAGATATTTTTAATTATATTTTTCACACTGTTCGGTTTTTCATGACACTGTATTTCATTCAAAATTTATTTCTCAGGTATATTTTGTATAATTGTAAATGAAACGCTTAATCCGACGCAGTAAATTGTTAGATAATATGATTATTGTTTTTGTAGTTATAAGGTTTTTTCTTTATGCAATTCAGTAAAACAGCGTTTAAAGTTTATGACGTCATCAAGCAACGATGGAGGCTAGCGAAAAAGACAGGCTACCGTGGTGCATCTTAAGAGTCTTTTTTTACAGACCGCTAGAATGACGTGATGCTCTTTTCGGACACCTTCATTGGTGCATTCGAGCATCACGTGACTCCAGCGGTCTGTAAAAAAAGATACGTGGAATGTACCGCGGTAACGTGTCTTTTTCGTTAGCCTCGGTGACGGTTTTAAACACAATCAACCGAACAAATTGAGATAGAGGATGTTTGTTTAGAAATCGCATATTCGGCGTTTTTTAAGTTTAGAGATTTGTATAATTATTTGTATGAAAAAATCTCCCAAAAATATTTTAAAATTTTATTTTGTAATTGCAATTCATTTTATAAATTGTTTAAGCGTGTTTTATTTTCATACTTTATATTATGCATATCCATAATGGGAAAGTATTACGGTGGTCCCCAACGACTAGTTTTTATGTGCAGTAACATACAACTTCCAAGTAAATCTCCTAAGGAAAAGATATTGAAAGATTACCTCCAATAAATCTTCGATTTAGCGCTATAAGGCAATATTTCTTACTGGCAACTTATTTACCGTATCTCAAAACTACTTTCAAGCCCTTTATGAAATATTCATCGACTTCGAACTCCTGAAAACTTAACGATCCTAAGAAACTCATATATTTCAAAAAAATTTCGATTAAATTTCCCCTTACAATAAAATCTTACTGGATACGATAACGGATACTGAAAAATAATTCGTACGACTGGAAATTTCGGAAAGCAAATATTTATAAGGACGTTAATGTTTATTTATTTGTTTATTTTTACAATTATTTGAAATGTTTAATTTTAAAAATTTATATTTTATATCAAATTACTTCCTTTTCTTTCCTTTTGTCATATATGTAGATCAAATTGCAATTTCCGTAATCATCATTAAATTTCAGTTTTTTAATGTATTGTGCTTAGAAGAGAAGGTGCATTTACATTAATAGATTTACAAAACGTGAATTTTTAATTCTCTTTCTTTTTTTAAAATATTATAATGTGGGTTTAGATTTTTTTTAATAAAAATTTCTACAATTTTTTATTCTTTAATCGCAATTATTGAAATGAGACGTCAAATTTAGTGTAAGAAACCCTCTTTATGTTTTGATTTCAAATCGGTGTGTCTGCAGACGACACGACGCCATTTTACTCTCACTTTCAAAGCTCTTTCCTAACTTTCTAATAGCAGTTAAAGTAGCAAACATAAGGTAAACATTATTATTATTATTATTTGTAGATTTAAGATGTAAATTTAAGACTAAATAATGTTTGCATATGCTTTTTAAGATTAGATGATGCTTTTAATAGGGTTGTGCCATTTTAAGAACAATGGCGATATGGCCGAATTTAACGAGTGGTATACCTTTTGTATAACAGTTGTAATCAACTTTCTTTATACAGCTTCGTTTATGTGTTAGCTGGCATAGTTAAACATTTTATACTATGCATTAAAGTGCATAATTCTGATATAATTTAATATCATATGTAGCTTATATTTATTATTTTGTTAAGAAAAATAGAAACTCCGAGTTAAACCTATAGTAATAGTCACGAGTAATTATAATTTTTGTTAGAAAATTATTTTGAAATGTATGACCATAGCGTTTCCCCGTTTTGTGTAAAAAAAAAAAAAAAAAAAAAAAAAAAATATTTTCACCAGAAATTTATTATTGGATGTTTTTTTTAGCATATTGGAAGTATTATAAACAAAGAGTAAAAATCTCATATTTCGTTTTTTTTTTATGTTGATACTGAAAGAGTTAAATAGATTGTTGTACTCTTATTTTTGTTTTTATTAAATTGTTAAAATATGATTAAAATGATCATGAGCGCCCATTTGATTACATTTAGTGGAAAAATTCAGCACTTCCACAAGGTTAGGAGTACATTATGTAAGTAATTATATGTCAGATGCAACAAAAAAAAGCTTAATTTTAATGCAAAACATGTATAATAAATGAGGCTATAAAAAAATTTAGAGGTGCTACAGCTCCATCCTGCCTCAACTGCACGCACACAGTACGGTACCTATGAAGACGATATTTTTAAGCATGTAAATACATTAAATTTCGTTGTTTACCAACTAGTAATATGTTTAAAATGTACGTTAAAACAAATTGTCTCAATTAAGAGAAAGTTTAGCAGCCTCTTTGCGTGAAACTACTTATTTTAAATTATAGCTGTATTAGATAAAAAATGTAATCTTTAAATTATTTTTTATTTTGCTGTTAAAGTATATATATATAGGAAATTTTGTTGTTTACCAACTAGTAATATGTTTAAAATGTATATTATAATAAATTGTTTAATAGTAAAATTAAAAGGAAGCTTAGCAGCTTTTTTGCTTGAAACTATTTATTTTAAGTAATTTCTGTATTAAATTTAAAATCTAGTCTTTAAATTATTTTTTATTTTTCTGTTAAAGTACACTAAATAAGTAGTAGTGTGACTCTACACAAAAAGTGGTGTTTGTTTACACCAGTCGATTGCTGGTAGTTTTTTAAACACTAAATCATTGGTGGTGTTTTTTTACATTAGTTGCTACCTATTTTTTATGTTAAATAAGACTTTTTTTTACAGTAGAAAGTAAACCCTCCGTCATAATCGTATATCCTCTGTTTTTTTTTACGACAACATTACTGACTTGGTGGTAAAACATCTGCTAGTAAACAGAAGGTTCTTATAATGGATTAAATTATAACAAGATTATTCAATTGGTAAATGAATTATAACAGAAGTAAATATAAAATCCATATATCCATAAATCAACTGATTAGTGTCAATATAGCATACACAATATTGCACGTATTATTTTGATTTCGTAAACGCATGCGCAGTGAAACATTGTTTAGTAAACTTGCTCGTTTTTCATACATTTTTTATTATTTTCTAATTCTGATTACAAGATATTATGTACATTGTTGTTTGTCATAGTTTCTGAAAAGAGCATTTTTATATTAAGAAGTTTGTAAATTATAAACAAAATAATTTTCGAAATTTGTGATTGTATTTATAAAATCCTTAATTTCTCTACGAGTATACATGCTACCAGCATAAAAGTGAACACAGTGTATTACAATAATCCACTTCATTATAATATGTAGTGTGAACAATTTTGTTACATTAGTTTTGACAGGATTATCCAAAAGATCTTCGGTCTTTTTCAATTTGTTGAGGGTCCCCTATAGGATTTTAGAAAAAAAGTCACGAAAATATATGACATGTTCTATTTGGTTTACTCACCTGAGTTTCAGGATAATTCCTCATGTATTTTTTCTAGATATTTAACAAAACGTCTAAAATTGCAAGAATCCGGTCATTAATGGTCATATACTGCATACTTCCTGCCCTGAAATTGCAACTTAAATATTCGAAACTATTATAAACTGGCAAATATACAAAGAATTGAGTTCATTTTGCTTATTTTGAAGTATCCATTTATTTTACTGTACTATTAAATACTTTCGCATATTTTTTTTTCATTTAAAAAAATAAGTTTATAAACTTCTCATATTTATCTGTATCATAATATTTATGCCTTTTAAGCATAATACACTGCTTTCAAGATATAAATAAATGTACTGAGAACAGAACCTTTGAAAGATTGCTTCGAACCTATCTTCAATTTAGCATCATAAGGTAATATCGCGACCCTGCGACTTATTTACCGTATTTCAAAACTTCTTTTAAGCTCTTTATGAAATATTCACTGACTTAACTCACCGAAATATTTTAGGTACTTTTGAAACGAGAAAAATTTAAATAATCCAGAGAAACTCATATATTTCGAGAATTCCTCGATTGAATTTCACTTTTTGAAGAAAAACTAGCAGAAAACTTAAAGGCACTAGATAAAGTTATTTGTAAGCTAAAATGCTTGAAATGGCAACATTTCTAAGAAGTTAGTATTTTGTACTGCTTGGTAAGAGGCTGTGCATATATAATATTATCATTTTAATGGGGGAGGGGGAGATCTGGCACATGATATCGTAAGATATCTCTAGTGGAAGGGGAGGTTTGCCTTTTGATATGGATATCATTTTTCATCCAATCAAAATTGTCTCTATTTGTCTGTAATATGGTTCATGATTCAAAATTGTATAATATCTCTTTTCAGTTTGTTATCTATTTTTCTTTTGAAAATGCAAAGTTATCATTGATGTCTCTAAATTATCCTAAAATTATCTAATTCCAAAATATGAGATACTCCAACGTTTGACATTTCGGGACAAGTGCAACAAGATTTTATTACTGTTGAATGCATTGTGTAACAAAAAGCTATTACAAAAATACTTTTAAATAGTAACTATTTCTTTTAAGTGTTATTTGAAATAAACGATATTTTATCGACTTTATTTCATTTGAATCAATAAAGTATTCGAAAAATAAATTTAACCAGTTTTGCATATTATTCCAAACAAAAAAAACTAAATTCTAAAAAAAGAAGAAAAAATCCACTTTGATAGCCATATTATTATCGGGTGAGGAGGGCGTTCATGATAACGTATGATATCGAAATTGGGGAGGGAGTCCAAAATTACCAAAATGTTAATAAAGTTATATTTGCACTGCTCCTAAGCCATTTTTACGGAAAAAGATTTCTTTAAATTGTTATTTAATTATAGTGAAATTTGATAATGCTTATTATTTTTGGCACTATTGTGGTGGTTACTCCATACCCCCCCCCATATGTTTAGTTTAATTCAATTTTATTAGCCATTTTATTTCATATCACCTTCCTTTTTATTAATGTTCTCAATTTAAATTTAATTTCGGTTTCGCTTATTTTCATTTCGTCGCCTGTAATGTTTTCTTTCTTACTTAGCTTTCGAATGTTCCAAGCCGGTAAAATTCTGTTTGAAATCATTCCTTCCGGTTTTAAATTTGTTCGAGAACATTCTCGCTAGTTCTTTTGGGTGGAACTTCCGTTTATTCGGACACACCCCTAACCTATCAAATTAAATTTCACAGGTGACGTATTTCAAGCCGTTAAGTACATGGCCACCGGCTTTGGCCTCCCCTCTTAAGATGGTTATCAATTTTATTCTTATTAGTTACATATCTTTTCATACTGTATATTGTAATTTGGCTTATTTTTTTCCTCACCCCCTCTTTTGCTCTCTGCCAAATTGGCGTATTTTGCATTTACAATAACCCTTTCTCTTTTTCCCCTGGGCTCGCGGCCACCTGCGTCAGTTGCGCCGATAGACACCTGCTGTGATGGATGCAGTCGCATGATTGAAAGTTTTTAGTGTAATTTCGGGGCAGAGGTGCTCCCCCGTTAACGAAGGATGGAACGGGTTTTTTTTTTTTGTTATGTTGATATTATTACGATACTGATTTTTAAGTGCGGCAAAGAAAAAGTGCTGCCCTCAAAATGCATCTAGGAAAGTGATGTTGATTTCTGTTAAGCAGCGAGGAGCAAACCTTTTGTTTTAAAGGATCCTGAAAGTATTTTTGTTGTGTACTCTGTTTGGATATGCGTATTAATTGAGGTGACGTCGTGAAGCCTTTTATGTGTTGCTCTATTGATGCCACTTTTAACTAAAGAAGGTTGTCGACATGTTTATTCTAAATAGTTTTATTCTTCATCTTTTCGTCCAAAATTTTCGTCAAATATTTATGTGATCAATTCTTCAATTGTGCTTTTATATGTTCTCAATCCTCTGAAAAAACAAGCAGAGGTGAAGAACGTGTGCGCTAAGAGGTGAACATTTTTTCTTTCATCAAGAGAAGATATTTGATTTTCATAAAGTTTTTACTTCATTATTTTGCCCAATTTTATATATATAATTTTTGAATACCCAAGGGGCGTTATGAAGAAAATATTGGTTTGCATCTATGCAATATGAAGTATAATACATTTTGTTTTTTTTGAAAGTTCATATTATGAAAGTTGCTCTTTTTCAAGAAGAAATAATATTATATTCTCCTTTTATGTCATGAGAAAATTTATAATTTACATCCTGTTGAGATATCTAAAATATATTATTGACAAAGAATTTTTATTGCTTGGAGATAGCAATTGTTGTGATTAGCATATATTATGATATGGTTTTTTATGAAGAGAGAGATTAATATGTACGAGTCAAAAATAATATAATTATGTGAAGAAATATTTATTCATGAAAAAAAGTAAACAAGTTCTTCATGAAATAAAAATAGTTTTCTTCAAAATTGGTGTGCATAATAATTTCTTGTGCCTATTGTCTGGATTTATTTGTCATCAACAGCCAAGGACTTGACAGGTAACTTTTTTACCTTTTCAATTTTATATTTTTAACTTTATGTTTGACATTTTATGTCATCATGGATAAAGATATTTCTATTGTTCTAAAGAAGTAAGGATGGTCACTTGGGTCGTTTGCAGGCCCCCATTCTCCGCGATGTGCTGTCATTATCACGATCATTTATTTGGCCTAATTGTGGGTAGAGGCAAATAAAAAGTGCTTTTTCCACTATCATGTAAACATAACATTATTTTTTCTTTGATGCCCTGACCAAAGCGTCAGCTCATACATAACAACTATGTATATTTTTACAACTTAAGGATGTATTCGAAAAAACGCTTTTCCACCTTCAGCAGCTCGAAATTTTCCGATACAATTTCAGACACATTTTTAAAAATTGAAATATGCAATTTGCTGAGGGGATTTTTGAAGGGATGTATGAGGTGCCGTGTGATGTCTTTTTACACTCAATTCATTAGAATTTGATTTATAAGCAATTAACTTTTCAGGAAGACCCTTTTTTTCGTTCCCAGATCTCCGACATCGGAAAAATCGGTTCAAATTGCCGTTTTTGATTGCTTTTTTTGCAATATTTTGTGCACTTATCAAAGAATTGACCTTCACGGCACCTTGTGCACTTTCTAAATAAGAGAATCTGCGAGTTTCATGTGTTTGAGAGCAAAAGTGAATTCAAAAATAAATCGGAAAACAAGCAGTTTGAATCGAAATACACCCTTAACAATGTTACTTTAATGACTAGACATTCTATTCTAGTTACTAAAATATTGTTAAATAATTAATTTCATGTTTTTATCTGAACTTCAAAGTGTATTTTGTATAAAATATTTTGTACACCATAGAAAAAAATTATTTTTTATAAAAATTTACATATAGTTATAATAAAAACTTATGCATGCTTAAAAAAATCTACCACTAAAGTCAATTATGAAAAGAAAATAATGCTGCATATTTTGATACATATCTGCAAACCGTATCTGTAAATAGAGCGCACTTTTGAACGAAGGAAATTAATCAATTTTTACAGGTGCCTGTCCTATCCATGGCATGCGAGAAATATGTACTTCTAATATGTCACGGTAATACTCGCACTTGACCGTTTATTGCATAAGAATACAACAGCTTTTCCACGGCGATCTGAATACAGTCGAGTCTCTCTATAACGAAACTCCATACATCGAATTTCTCTATGTAACGAATTTTTAGTAGGAACGGTCCCCTTTTCGCATGATTACATTAAAAACAGTCTCTATATAGCGAAATATCTATCTCCATATTACGAATTTTTTCATAAATTGGTCTTAATTTATTCAGTTTTAAAAAAGCTTCGAAATCATATGTAATCAATTTTCCATCACTTATTTTTGATTTATCGTCAGTGCTGAGTTTTATTTTTTTTTTATTTATTTATTTATTTTTTTTTTTAGATTACTTCTCTCCTTGTTCTTTAAATCCAACGAATTCATCCCACCTCCCTCACACCTTTTCACATCATTTCCAAGACAGAGTCAATTGGATTGATACACATGTAAGAGAGGAATCAATGAGAGGCACATAAGAAAGGCCTTCAAATGGAGGAAAATGTTAACTACAACTTTTCATTCCTTGCTAAAATTCGAGCTTTTTTTTTTTTTTTTTTTTTTTGAAAGCGTAACAATTTAAAAATGAAAACAACAAAAAATTACAGATTTCTGAAATTAACGCAAGTCTTTCTTATGTGATTTCCATTAAGCTTTTGAATAAATGTCTGTTCTCTTTTTTGAAACAGCTTAAATAATTAAGAAATAAAATGTTAGGTTAATATTTACTTTTAAACACTTCAAATTCTTAATTCAAAAGGTCAAAAATAATATTTGTTCAAATTTTACACATTAAATACGATTTTTAACATCATTCTCTATACATCGAATTTCTCTATATAACGAATTTTTTACTGGAACGGTGGATTTCGTTATATAGAGATTCGACTGTATTGCATTGTAAATTTTTTACACAGAGAGACTATCTGAACAAGATCTAAGATTCTGAACAAGATCTCTCTGAGCAAGATCTAGACTATCTAAGATTTTTAAGGCTTAATTTAATCTGAGCAAAAAGTATACAGGCCGGGATATGAATCCAAAATTTTTGGCTTAAATTGCAAATGCCATACTATTGAGTTAGGTGGACCGACAAACGGATAACGCAGTTATCTCAGGCAACCTTTATAACAATAGTATCTGATCTGTTAGACACTTTAACACAATATACTGCAGATGATGAAACTTCATTAAACGTAGATACCCTTTATTATTTTTATCTAAATCATCGTAACTGGTAAATATAGTACATGATTTAACATTTTTCCAAATGAGTGAAAAAATGTCCAGAAAGAGAGAGAATTGCGGAATTCTAAGCCAAAGCTCTTTCGACCTGGACATTTTTTCACTCAGTTGTAAAAATGTCCAATCGCATGATATATTTATCAATTAGTGTAATGAAATTTGAAATTATAATGCGTCTATAGAGACCTATACACAAAATGAGAGAAAAGGAGAGATTATCGTTCTGTAATTCATTGTTATCTTGTATATATATATATATATAATAGTTTTTAGCTCACAGGCTATCATAGCCTGAGAGCTTATGTGCCCGTCCGTTCTGTATGTATGTTCGTATGTACGTAACGCGATAACTCATGATAAAAATATCCGATCCACTTGAAATTTTGTATGTAGGTATATCCTGACAAGGCGCTTCCCTGATTAGTTTTTGGAGTTCATTCGATATGTATAAGAGGGGGAACGGGGGGCTCATGCCCCCCGTTAGTTGATATAGATGGGATTTTCATGCAGAATTAAGTTTTCAAAATTTAGATTAGGATCATTCTGATGAGGCGATTCCGTGACTGTTATTAGGTGTTCATTGATTAAGTATAAATAGGGGGAGCAGGGGTTCTAATGCCCCCTCCCGTTAGTTGATATAAATGGGATTTTCATGCAGAATTAAGTTTTCAAAATTTAGATTAGGATCATTCTGATGAGGCGATTCCGTGACTGTTATTAGGTGTTCATTGAATAAGTATAAATAGGGGGAACAGGGGTTCTAATGCCCCCCCCCCCCCCGTTAGTTGATATAAATGGGATTTTCATGCAGAATTAAGTTTTCGTTCAAAATTTAGATTAGGTTCATTCTGATGAGGCGATTCCGTGACTGTTATTAGGTGTTCAATGAATAAGTATAAATAGGGGGAACAGGGGTTCTAATGCCCCCCCCCGTTAGTTGATATAAATGGGATTTTCATGCAGAATTTTCATGCAGAGAAAAGGGGAGAGCTGTTTCCCCTTCTTATTTTTTTTTTCGAACGGAATTAACCCATGAAAATATAAAGCTTTAATGTGCAATTAGTATTTGTAGCCTGTGAGCTCAATGCCTTCAGTTTAACTGGGCAGTATTCTTTATTAAGTTTTGAAATACTCCGCAGTTTCTTACATGCAGAGCTGAATCCAGAGTGTAGCCCAGGGAGGGATTTCCGCTCCTCCCCTCTGAAAATTGTGACCCCCACCCCCACCCCCCATGGAAGCTTTAAGATTTTATGCTTTTTAATGAATAAAAATGAAATTTCGCATTTCGGAGTACTAAAATATCCTTACAGGAGCCGTAAGAAATTCCTCCGACGGATGTCTGAATTCAACACTTCTTAAATGCGAATGAGTTCAAATAGTTAAAATTTACCTATTTAAAAGACCAGGCTGTTTTGTTTTAGCCTTGATTTTTCTGCTGAACCGATTTTAATAATTATTTTTTTTTAAATGAAAGCTGTTCATGTGTACATGTGCCCGTTCTGACTTTAAAGAAATATTTGCATTTTTATATTTTATTTTTTTAATTTTAAAAGTTTTTTATGACATTGCTTCAAAATGGTGGCAATCAGGTTTACCTTTCCTCTATATAAGTTTATTTCACTTTATCACATTCCACCAATCAGAAATTTGATTCCATCAGTAAATGTGTTACCGTATTTTTTTTTTTTTTTTTTTTTTTTTAAATTAATGGTTTTTATAAAATTTAACCACAATAAAATGATTGCGTGTATTTATGCACTAATTGCAGGAAATGCAGATTATATACTGAAAAATATTAAAAAATCCGTGTAAAAAAATAGCAGAAAATAACCTATAATGAAAAGTGATATAGAGCGAAATGTTTTCCATATGAGGAAAACTATATCGTTTAGAAACCAGATAAATTTGTTTATGAATGTATGTTGTTATAAATGTGGCAGAGGTGACGTCACATTCACTGACTTATAATCCTGCATCTAAATAGACTGAACTTCTGCTATTTATTTAAAAATCCTTGATATGAACAATTGAAAATATTTCCGAAAAAAAAAAAAAACGCCATGAAATTAATGCCATTCTGAAATTTACGGATACCATTTTTTAAATAGTAAACATGAACATGAAAAATTTGCATATAATTTTGAAATAACCTTTTCAAAATTATATGCATATTTTTACAAAAGATTTTACGTTTAGTTTCGTTGAAAACAAAAACTAAAAATGTAGCGTAGTGGCGCAATTTTTGTTGTTTTTTACTTACCCATCATACGTAGTATAGGGTAAATATTGCAATCGTTTTGAAAATCGAAAAAAAAAAAAAATTTGAATGATTTACACGTTTTAGATTCCGAAAAACATATTTTTAGAAAAAAAAAAAAAAAAAAAAAAAAAAAAAAACATTCCGACCGTCCGTCTATGTGCCTGTCTGTCTGTAAGCGCTCTATCTCCCGAACAAATTAAGATAGAGACTTGGAATTTTGTATGTACTTAGTATGTAAGAATGGAACGAAGCTTACTAAATATCAGTAACCTTGATTATCCGTAACTATTTTTTTCTGACTCTCGAAATATTCGTTCTGAAGGAAGGTGTATAAAAAGTAAACTGTTAGTTAATACGATTATTATTTTTGGAACTATAAGGATATTTCCTTTACGCAATTCGGTACTACTTGAGTAGTTTGGCATTTTATATAATTTGTCGAAATTGATTCATCAGCAATTCATTAATAGAATATTAGTATGTATATTAAAAATATTTAAATACAAATTTAAATTTTGTTTTGGAATTGCAATGCATTTTATAAATAGTTTACACATGTTTTATTTTCATATATTTTATTATGCATATCCACGAGTGGTAAGTATATTACGGTGGCCCCGAACGACTAGATTTTTAAGTAATATCAAAGATCAAAGCCTCAATTAAAATCTTCATAATTTAATTATCTTCATCGCATATCATTGATTATGTATAGGAATAAAGACCTTTTTTGTTACATTTTTATAAATTCAGTCAATCAGTTCTTTTAACAAATTGAGTGCCACGTTAGTCACCGGTAACTGACACTGAACTTTCTCTTTAAGCCGCCTCTTATTTGAGGATGTAATCCTTTAATAAATAAAAATTAAGTAAATTTAAAATAAGTTTTAAGTAAATTACTCAAAAGATCGTTTTTTTGGTATCATATTTTTACACTGTCAGTTACCGGTGACTGACACGTCCTAAACGAAAAGTTCAGTATCAGACACTGGTGACTGACATTCAACGTGTTAAGCATCTTCATTCGTCGATTTCAACAGGTTTCGATCAGGGCCGTAGCTAAAGGGGCGCTATGGGCGGCTCAGCCCCCCCCTAAAATATTTTGAGCCCCCCCCCCCCCCTGGAAAAGATTCCAAGGTCACTAAATGAATTTCTGTTCCGAAAATTCAAATGAAATTCTGTTCAAAAATATAATTTAATTTTGAGTTCTTTTTACAGTTTTGCAAAATTACTAAATTGTATCTAAAAAAAGTTATTCAACACTCCCTCATCCTATTTGTACATATGAAGCTAACATGATGTTTAATTTTGCACTAGTTATACACTCAAAATATTCATCATCATATACTTTTCTTAGTATAAAATGAAGTTATTACAACAGTTTAATCAGAAACATAGTACCTACAGTGTAAATATGCGCTAATTTATCTTTCTGTGTCAGAGAAAGAGAAAAAAAATTATGAGCCCCCCCCCCTACAATCTCTTGAGCCCCCCCCCCCCCCCTATAGATAACTTCTAGCTACGGCCCTGGTTTCGATTCGTAACAATTAACTCACTTTAAAGTACTTAAAATGATATTCCTTCACTACACACTTCATATGATAATTTGATAATTTGATAATCATTATGATAACACTTTAATGTATCACTTAACTACAAAAAATAATCTCATGCACTCGAAACTTATTTATTAGCTCAAAACTTCTTTTGAAACTTCTTATGAAATATTCAACATCTTTCATTTTCGATTATTTTCAAAATCTTTTGATATCCGAAATATTCAAGTGACCTAGAAAAACCATATATTTCACGAAATCCCCCGATTTAAATTCGACTTTTGAAAGAGCCCATACACATGAGAGCCAAGCACAAACTGAAACTTTTTGAAAAACCTTTTGTTGTGGCAGTTTTTAAATTTCTTTTCGTATACATTGTAAAATGAGGCTTGCGGCTCCTAGGCCTTAGAGTTTCCTTATCGGCAATGTTCTCTTCTCTAAATTCCACTTTTTGCCATTATCGCAGTTTATCATAGCCTACAGTTTAGGAACAATTTTTTTTATTTTTGCTTAATAGTTTAAACAGTTATCTATATCTATTACGTATCCATTTAATAATTTAAAAGTTTATTATTTTTTTTAAGGTCCAAGACAGAAATGAATTTACAGTGAATATACATTTCAAACATGTCTTAGATTTATTTCAGATATTTTTTTAAATCATAAATTTTTCATATATTTAAAACTATTTTAGAAGTTTCTTATGAACCTTACCGGCAGTCCCCGCTTTTCTAAACTCTGTTTTTTTTTTTTTTTTTCCATGGCATTTTTACAGTTTCTCATGCATTACAATTTACGTCACCAAACATTTTTCTATATTTTAGATCATATTTTTTTAAATAGTTTTAAATTGTATGTACATACATTACGTAAGCATTAATTATTTTAGGGGGGGGGGGTCCGGGAGTCATTTTAAAATATTTTTTGTTTATTGAATTAAAATTTTGAAGTTTTTTGTCATGGTTAACTATATTACTTGCAAATAAAATCACATGAAAAAGCTTCTCATATTTTTTAATTTAAATTTTAAAATTTATTGAAAAAGTGGAGTAGATTAAAATCATTATAACTCGAAATATTATTTGTAGAATTTAATTTTTTTTCCTTTAAATAAACAGGAATGTATAAGTTTTGATTTTAATTCAGCATTTTTTAAAATATTAAATTAAATAAAAATTAAAATATTTTAAATAAGAGTTTAAAAAAAGCCGTTATTAAAAGAAAACAACATATTTTCAAAAGGAAATATCTTTTCAAATTTTCTGAATCATAATTAAAACAATTGTAAAAGACATGTTCTAAGTTTGTACCACTTAGCTTTAGCGGTTCTTGACTTATAACAATTTAAATACAAGGAATAACAAAAAGAAAGAAAAAAGCATTGTGAAGAAAAATGCATTTTTATAAGAAGTCATTTTCATGATAACCATTGCTTGAAAGCTAGATTTTTAAAACAAACAAAAACAAAAAAAAATCAATATGTACTTTTCCAATTATGATAGAAACATGATTTAAACGTCATTTTAAGACAAAAGAAAAAAAAAAAAAAAAAAAAAAAGAGAGAATTTTTAATGCAGTGAAAATTTTATAGAAAATTAGAAGATTTTTGTCTCCCAAAACACCTTCAAGTTGTTGTTTTTTTCGGGGGGGGGGGGGGGGGTATTTTTAAGACAGAAATGTTTAAAGTGAAAATACATTGCAAACAAATCTTAAATTTAGATTTTTTGAAAAATAATGCATTTTTCGCACATTTAAAAATATTTCAGAAGTTTCTTATGAACTATTCGTCAACTTTACTCCTCGGTTATTTTCCAAATCTCATGATCTCTAATTTTCAATGTCCTAGAGAAACCATATATTTAAAAAAATCCCCTCCATTTAAATCTGTCTTTTAAAAGAACATTTATAGCACATGATTCCCAAAGTAAAACCTTTTTAAAAAGTGGAGATTTTTTTTTTTTTTTTGGGGGGGGGGGGGGTTGTGTATTGTATAAGCGCGGCCCCAAGAGCATCCCTATCTCCGGTCCACCGCTTTTCTAAATCCTTGGGGTTCATTTTTCAAATTTGCTGAATCAAAATTAAAACAATTGAAAAAGACATGTTCCAAGTTTTAACCATTTATGTTTTATGGTTTTTGACTTATTACAATTTAAATACAAGAAATGATGAAAAAAACCCATCTTGAAGAAAAATGCATTTTTTCAAAAAGTCCTTTTTATGTCAACCATTGTTTGAAAGCTAGATTTTGAAAACAATAAATTAGAAAATAATTATAAAAAATAAATATTTCCTATTTCCAATTAAGATAAAAACGTGATTTAAACGTCATTTTTAAAAGAAAAAGGACTTTTTAATTAAATAAAAGTCTTTTAGAAAATTTAGAAAATTAAAAAAGATTTTTTTGTGTCTCGGAACCCCTTAAAGTTTTTCTTTTTTTCTTTCTTTTCTTTTTTTTCGATGGGGTTACTTCTGAGGGGGGGGGGGGGATATTTAAAATGAAACTATATTGCAAAAAAAAAAAAAAAAAAAAAAATCTTAATTTTGCATTTTTTGAAAAATAACGTATTTTTTGCATACTTAAAAATATCTCAGATGTTTCTTATGAATTATTCATCATCTTTACTCCTCGGTTATTTTCCAAATCTCATGATCTCTTTAAATTTCAATGTCCCAGAGACACCATATATTTCAAAAAATCCCCTCGATTTAAATTTGACTTTTGAAAGAACTTTTACAACGCACCATTCCCAAAGTAAAACCCTTTCAAAAAGTGGTAATTTTTCATTTTTTTTTTTTTTTTTTTTTTTTGTCTTGTGTATTGTATGAGCGCGGCCCCAAGAGCATCCCTATCTGCGGTCCACCGCTTTTCTAAATCCTTGGGGGTTCTTTCGCGATGATTTGTCGTGCATTTCGAATACGAAGCCATTCGTAATTCTTACTTTTACAACAACCGTTGCATACATATTTTTCCAGTTAAAAAGCCCATGAAACAAACCAGCGTTACCATGACAGCGGTCATGGGCCTCATGTGGAAAAAATTGTTTGTCACAGTTTCTCCCAGGTTATTTTTTAGCTAAACAATTCCACCCAGACAATTGAAAATGGAGTTAAATTTTTGTTTTCAGTTTTATTTTTCGGTGAAAGCAAGAAAAGGAATACGGAAGTATCTTTGTAAACAAATAATTTAATGGAAATTGAAATAATTTTCTAACATTCTCTTGTCTAGACGACAAGAATGCACTTGAACCCTTAGAACATGTTCTTTAATGGCGTATTGTTTTGTTTTAAGAAATATTTTTGCTGCTATTTTCAAGTAGTAATGTTAGTATATGTCTGTGCATTCACTATATGACTTCATTTATGTTTATGCATTTAGTAATAATAATAATTATTATTATTTACTTAAATCTCTTTGCGCCGTTTGCGATTATTTTATTTTAAACATGTATTTCACACTTTAAATTTAAAATAAAAGTTACTTTCTCGAAAGAATCATGTGTCATAAAGCCCAAAAAGTATTAGAAATTTATAACATATGTTAAATCTTATTGCAATACAAAATTTTTTAGACATCTTCAAAAATTCTTTCTTGGCCTATTGTCATATGAATATTAATTGAATAGTGCGCAAAAAAACAACATTTGTGATCCTTCAGACAATTAAATATTCGTTAAACCCTAATTAATGTATTTTGATAGCTAGAGATAGTGTTATTAACGTAAAATAACTTTTTTCTAAAAAAAATAAATAAAATAAAATAAAAAAGTCGAACTCGAAAGAGTTGTGAAATATTATTGCATTAAACAAATATTTTTAAAACAAAAATATTTAATGATAATCGTAGATAAATAAATAGTAAATTTTAAAATCGAACGTGATATTTAATTCTAATTTTAATATTTACAAATAAACATTTTATTCACAAAATATTCACATCGAATGTTGGTGTGTATACAGTTATGGAGAGCTGAACTACGATACAACCTTATAAAATGAAAATTAAGATATAAAAGTATAAAGTTCTTGGAAATTAAAAATTTTATTTATATCTCAGCTAACTTTTTTTAATTTGGATTTTCAAAAAATTTGGAGTTTGGATTTTATGTAAACAAGGTAAAACCCGTTGAATATCGACGATAAAAAATGTTTAAGGAGGAGCTGTTTCATTGATTTATAATTAACCTACAAAATTAATTGCAATAAAAAATGCACCTTTTATTGGTAAGTCTAATTCTTAAAAATGATATTTTACCTAAAGTTAAGAAAATACTATTTATATAAAGTTCAGTCGTAGAAATTTTTTAAATTATCTATAACGCAAATGAGAGCAAAATGGTAGTGATGTTTTAGATTTATCATGTTCACTCAAACAGATGCCTGGGTGCTTTAGACCCTAATTAAAAATATTAAATACCCGTAGAAAGGTAAAATCATAAATTTGCGTAGATTAAACGTCCAGATTACTAGTAGAATTTCCGTAAAATCGTCCGGGTTTTTTTTTTTTTTACAGTGTACATCTCTCGATTTAAAATCAACCTTTTCACCTATCACTAAATAAGAACGCAGATATAACCTTTCTCTAAAGCGGATGTGTTGGAAAAAATATTTTTCCACGCTCAACAGCTCAAAATTTTCATATGCATTTTCAGACTCATTTTTAAAAGTAAAAACATGAAACTTGCTCAGGTGATTCTTGAAGAGATTATAAGATGCCATGTGATTTCATTTTTCGCTCAATTCATTAGAATTTGATTTATAAACAATTATTTTCTTGATATGACCCTTTTTTTTTTGTTCCCAGAGCTCCCGCTTCGGAAAATTCGGTTCAAAATGCCATCTTTGACAGCATTTTTCTTGCAATGTTTTCAACATTTATCGAAAAATCGACAAGCACGGCACATTGTGTAGTTTCTAAATAAGAGAATTTGAGTTTGATTTGTTTGAGAGCAAAAATAAATGTCAAAATATGCAGAATTATAATTATAAACAATTGCTGGCTATACAGCTTCGGACTTATCCTCCATAATGTTAACTCGATGGATGTTTGGTGCATCCGTAAATTTAAAATATCTCGTTGAGGAAATTAATACTTCTTTTTTCTTTGTACTCTTCTTAAAGGATATTTCTTTTTTTCTTAATTCACAAAATATTTCTAAAACCTACATTTATTTTAATATTTTAAATGTTAAAAGCTGACGAATTGTGAGGAAAATTTTGACACTTCATATAAAATGAAATATATACTTCAAAATAGATGAGGGGAAAAAACCAAAGTTTTATCTTTAATTTTGTTAATACCTGTAATTACAATTATACAATGTACATTTACCAATCACACCACGCCAGATATTAGTTTTAAAAATGGGGTAGTTTCTATGTTCTTTTATCTGAAAATTGCACCATTTAAAATACAATCAAGTTTGAACTCTTTTCGAAAATGCTTGAAGTTAAATATGTCGAGGTTGAAAAACGAATTTTGTTTACAAAATTATAAATTTTTAATTTAAACTTCTTGAAGAATCATTATCATTTTTAAAAATTTTAAATACTTCATACAATGTATGTGTTTTTAAAGAAAATATGAATTAGAATTATTGTTTTTAATAAAATTATACGAAATACTATATTTATAACTGAAGAAGTATAACTAAATTTATTAAAATATCCAGTGTATACTGTATGTTTATAGACTATTTTTTAAAAAGTATTTAAATTTTTTTAAATAAAAGAACGTCGAAACTACCCCATTTTTAAAACTACTATAATACCTGGTGTGATTGGTAAATGTACAATGTATAATTGAAATACATACGTTTGAAAAATTTTGAAAGCCCCCCCCCCCCCGAAAAAAAAGAAACATTTTTTGAGAAATGTATACAAAAAATAGAATTTAAAAGTGTTTCTTTCGCGAAGAAATATTTTAAATGAACGAATGCATCAAACGCCCGTAGACTTTACATTAGCGAGAGGAATTCGGAAACTGCGTTCTTAAGCGTTCTTAAACCAATGACCCAAGATACAATTAGACACAGAGTACAGACAGAGCCTCAACTCGGCTTGAAAAGAACGCCTTCAGTGGATGACTTAAAAACTAAACCATCGCGTTGGCGATTTTTATCCTCGTGATTTCTGTTTAACTGTAACCATATTCTGGCTTGGCACTTCTTGCTGAATGCTGATTTGATTATCTTTGCACACGTGCTTATGCTATTTGATCTTAGATTTCCGCGCTTATATTGATTCGTAATTATTACTGTTATTGTTCTTGAATTTTCAAGTTTAAATTATTAGGTCGTTATGTTAAGAAGAGACACGTGCATTGTTTGCAAGACGAATACGTCAAAGTTATATAAATATTAAAATAATTCTTTCATAAATTTCAAAACAAGAAGCAGCAAGCCGTCGCTGTATTTTTTTTTTTTTCTTTTTTCCTATATCATTTGTCGCCAAGGAAGCGATGTTTCGCCGAATTAGCAACCTCTCTTATGTTATGATCGTAGTTTCAGAGTCATGCGCTCGTATCGCTACTGTCTATGCGTAATCCCATGTTAAACAAGTTGCCATTACAGTGTATGAAAGTTGATTCTTGATTCTCTGTTCCGTACTCTGTGCAATTAGACTCCACAGTGGCAACCTTTTTGTAGGCCGACATGTCTGCCTTCCGTCACGTGACGGAGGGCAGATTTAGCGCGCCAAACTGGTTTTTCTCCCGCCAGCTTGTAGTTTCGCTTCTATGTTTACATTTATTTTACTGCGAGAATGAAATCTGAAAGTTGCCAATAAAGCGATCACCGCCAAAACACAGCATCTTTTCGCCAAAGATGTTGGATTCGAAACCATGCGGAGATAACAATGGGATGTGTCGTCTACGTATATTAGAAAGTCAATGTCTTAAACCAGCCTTCTTAACCCTTTCCGACACAGATAAATTCTGTTACTAAGATAAGAAATTATTGACTGACACCGGAATTTACAAACGACTTTCTTAAAAATTAAGAACTCCCTAATTTAAGTTTTCATTATAAAAGCAAAATTGTATTAAAATATTATAGATTATAGGTGTCGTTTGCAAGTTTGGAATTATAATTAGGTGTGCCGGAACTGGGCACACTGTGCCGTAAAGGGTTAAGAGGGCGAACAACTGTTTGTTCGCATTTGTTATTACACATTGCCATAATACAGTGAAAAATTGAACCAATGTTGAAACTTCACCATTTAGAAAAAACATGTTAACTATGTTTTGCAGTTTCTACATTTTTACACCTAGTTCAACGTTTCACTGAAATTTTATACAATGCGCTAATACAATTTTTTTTCTTTGGATTCATCTCCTATGCCTGCATAAGTCTAAATATAAAATGTAGTCCCGTTCTGTTTATTGGATTTAGTTTCGTTTTAAAATCGAGAAAGTTATTTTATAAGAATTGTATAATGTTTTTCACCAAGGCTGATTGACTTTCAAAAATATTTATATGGTCTGAGTTTGAGAGTTTTATTGGATCAACTGTATTTTGCTTTGCGTGACTCAAACAATTTTACGAATGTCTCATAAAAATACATATTCATGCCTGCATATAATCTAATGCCAGACGTACAGCTAACTTCTGTTCCTATGACTACGGTCATTAGCCTTGAGTGGAAAACTGTTCATTCAACTAGCGATGAATGTTTTGAAACTCATTTTTGTTATCAAAAGATTGTAAAATATTCCACCGAATCATTTCATTTATTTTTCTCTTTTCTGATATACTCCTTTTTCTCTTTCTCTGCCTGTCTTACATACTCGTACGTGAATATAATCTAATACCAGGCCTACAGCTGATTTATGTTCCTATAACTACGGTCATTAGCCTTGAGTGGAAAACTGTTCATTGAACTAGCGATCAATGTTTTGAAACTCATTTTTGTTGTCAAACGATTGTAAAATATCCCATAAAAACATCGTTGTAAAAAAAAAAAAAAAAAAAAAAAAAAAAAAAAAAAAAAGTTTGATTTAAAAAAATTTTTACTGGTGATCTAGGATGCCAGTACAATTCAGTGTTTTTTAACGGAAAATTTCAGAAAAGTTTCGGAAAAGTTTCTGGAATTTATAGAAACTTTTCCGTTAAAAAACAGTGAATTCCACTGTTTTTTTTTCCCCCTACAGCGTGGGAGAGAATTTAAATTTTTTCCCCTGCTAAACTTAGTTTCCGGTCTCTCAGATTAAAATGCACGAATATAGAAAATTCTTGCTTCAAGCATAGATTTTTTTTTTTTTTCCAAGATTCCAAAAATACTTTATCAAAACTTCGCTGTTTATTGAAGCAAATAAGATATTTAAGTAAATGTTTTAGAAAGCATATAACACATTTGAAAACCAAGTTTCGACAATTAGGATTCATCGCCAGAAAAGTATTCTAAATCTTTTGTTCAGCTATGTATTCAATGTATAGATTTGTATGTATTCTATATCATATCCTAAAATTTAATTTCGTAAAAAATAAAATAAAATAAAATAAAAAAGTAAAAAATTGCTTAACGCAGTTTAAGATTGTTTTCAACTGCGATGCTCAATAAGCGCAAAAAAGTTTTCACACATCTACAAAGGCATTTTTTAATGGAAAGATATAACATTGGAAGACCTGACTATGGAAGCAATTTAAAATCGAACTGCTCTTCCGATTTTTTGATCTATAAATTGCCCATTGAATTATGAGCGTTTTTGATTACGCGTAATGCATTTTTCTCCATTGGTTGACTTTTTTTTTCTTTTTTTTGTTTCCGTCGAGAAATTTGGTTCAAAACACTCACTTTGGCACTATTTTCTGAAGGATCAATTGTGTTTCAAAAATAACGAAAATGAAATGAAATGAGTGTGATTCGATAGTTTCTGAGCAACAATACCTGCTCGATTTATTGATTTCCGAATAAAAATAAATTAAAACTTGTGTCATAAAGTTACCCTTTTTCATTTAAGAACAGCCTTAAAATTTACTTTCAGTAATTTCTAATACTAATGTACGGAAACATGTTTGAATTACTTGCACAACCTGCATGTTACGTAACAGGTCACGCTATATACGCGTTATACAGGGTGAGCCATAAATATCGAAACAATAGGCTATCTCCTTAAATATTGCCCCTAGACCCATACTTCCAATTGCAAAAATTCATAAATAAAAGGTGAAATTTTTGATACGATAAGTTGCAACACCGTGAGAGGTCTATTTGAAAAAATACGAAAATTAAATTTTTATACGGCCCCCATACGATAAAAATTCCAATTAGGAAAACTTTCCTTGTCCAGTCTTGAATAACACGTAAAAAGTTGCATCTTCATATCTCCAAAATTCGCAGAGTTATAGCCGTTTAAATAATTCATCAGGTTTTAAGGGATTAGACATAAATTGAAGTGTGCGCAATTAAAAAAAAAAATGTTACTTTGACAGATCTAGGAAACGTGTAAAAAATTGAGCTAAATCTATAGAGCAACTTTTGTTAAAGTTTCAAAATCATAGCTTGAAAATTCTGAAAACTATCGTCGATAGGATATAATCAAAATCCGTTATTCCCAAAATGAAGCAAAAAGATGAGTAGCTGTTTCCAAATATAGTAGTACGTGCAATGTTGTGTAGACACTAATCAATGAAATATGGTTACAGCCCCTCCCTTTTTTTTTTTTTTTTTTTTTTTTTTTTTTTTTTCATTTTGGGAATATCATATTTTGATCTTATTCTTTTGACGATAATTTTCAGAATTTTCAAGCTATGATTTTGGAAACTTTAACAAAAGTTGCTCTATACATTTAGCTAACACAAAATGCAAATGAATTTTTTTATAGAGTTGACGCATGCCCAGTGAAAATTTATTTAGTAAACCTGCTCATTTTTTTATACAATGAATAATATTTTTAAATTTTGATTGCAGGGTATTATGTACAAATGTCGTTTCTCATATTTTCTGAAAAGAACATTGTTTTTTATTAAGAACTGCAAATTATAAGCAAAAAAACTTGGCAAAATTTGGGACAGTTTTTATAAAATCCGTAATTCCTCTGCTAGTATACATGCTAGCCTCATAAAAATTAACACAGTTTATTACCGTAAGCCACTTAATCATAATCTGCATTTTGAACGCTTTTGCTATATTACTTTTGAAAGGGTTATTAAAAAGATATTCGTTCTTTTTCAATTTTTTCATGGTCCCCTATTGGATTTTGGAAAAAAATATTCTCGAAAATGTATGACCTGTACTATTTTGTTTATACATCTGGAGTTTTCAGAGTCATTCCTTATGTATATTTCTTGATATTTAATAAAACGTCTGAAATCGCAAATGTCAAGATTTTTTTTGCTGTGTCATACGCCATCGATTAAACATTAATATTCCTGGACCAATCCTAAACAAATTTTAAACAAAATTTCAGTTTTACAATTTTCAGTGCTGCAAATTTTTTTAACTTCTAAACATCATACATTTTAAAGCTTTACACGGTAGTATAGGAAAATAATTTACTTTTAAATGCAACTTGTTTGAAAGCTGTACCTCAATTTGTTTTTGAGTTATTAATTTTTCGTAGTTTTTTATACTTTTTTTGTCATTGTGGCAACAAAGATATTCCATTTCTGGACATTATACACGGGCCAATCAGAAAACGATTAAAATCCGGACATCACAAGGTTTGAGATATACTTCAGATATCTCTATTCTCAACCGACATTTTCCAAATTGTTAAAAAAATGAGATGCAGTTTTCAAACAAAATGCAGTTAAAAGTATTTCTTTCCCTTATACATAAGTGCAGAAACTGAAAATGTGCCTTGCTTAGAAGTTCAAAAACTTGCAGTAGAGATTATCCATATTTAACCGTGGAATGATACAACCGCTTAGTTTAACCACTGACATATGTAACGGAACATTAATTTTTAGTGACAGCATTTTAATTGTAGCCTGAAAGATAGCATACCGGGAGCTAAAAACTATTACTTCCATAAAATGTCGAAAATAGTATGTTTTCTTTCACACACGCACCAGGTTACAAATGTTTTTTTTTTTTCTGTTTTTATTTTTTTCCCCTTTACAAATAATGTGTTTCACCATTTTCCAAACATGAAGATAAGAAAAATGTTCTGCTCCATTGAAAAAATGCATGAAAGTTCTACGTAATTGAACGAACTGCTTCCGGGGTATTAGAAAATAATCTATACGAAAGAAATGACGTCACAGCTCGTTTACTTTATAAAATTGAGTAAGAAAAGTGGCAGCATCCAAAATAACGGCTTGCATGATGGCATTTTGATAGTAGCAAGATGCTGATTATGCGCATAAAAACCATGGAGTTAGAGGACGTCATGGTATTTGATCGCAATTTGGGGAATTTTTACATCATATGATGTTCATATGTTTTATGATGTTTTGTTTCGTAAAATTTCCCAACAGCATTTATCATATTCATCAAACATTATGTTGTCTTTCGTAATTTGCGTATGCAATCGCAACACGCTATTCGAAATTATGGATTTTTCATTTAGTAAACTTTTTTTTATCCATATAAAAACTCTGGTTTATTTATGTACTATTTATGTAACTGAAGTATTACCAATATCCAGAAAGAAGTAGTACATACAATACTTTCTCATATTGCCAATATAGTAGTACAGTATCATATACGCTTACACCAAATTTAACTTGTAAGTCAGACATTGTAACATCAAACATAGCAAGTAAAGTTCGTTCGCATTATAACTACACTATAAAACAAGAGAGATATTTCTTAGTTTATGAAAATACACTTAACCTCTTCTCGGTCTCTAATAACCTCTTCACAGTCATTCAATAATCCAAAAAGCGTTCCTTTATCTTTAGAAATCTCACAAAAGAATTTATTTTTCAAATTTAAAGAAAAATTTATAAAAATAAACTTTTATTAGCTGACCGTAATTTTTGAAAACGTTTTTGAGCAGCTTTCAGAATGCATTATGGGTGTATTTCGATTCAAACTGCTCATTTTCCGATTTATTTTTAAATTCATTTTTGCTCTCAAATGCATCAAACTGGAAAATTGTCTTACTTAGAACGTACACAAGGTGCCGTGATTGTCTATTCTTTGATAAATGCAGAAAATATTGCAAAAAAAAGCAAGCAAAAACGGCAATTTGAACAGATTTTTCCGAAGCGGGGAGATCTGTGAACTAAAAAAAAGGGTCATACTGAGAAGATAATTGTTTATAAATCAAATTTTAATGAATTGAGCGTAAAATGACATCACACGGCACCTTGTACATCTCTTCAAATATTCCCTCAGCAAGTTTCATGTTTCTACTTTTAAAAATGTGTCAGAAATTGTATCAGAAAATTTCGAGCTGTTGAAGGTGGAAAAGCGTTTTTTCGTATACACCCTTAATCAGTTTTTTGTACCCGGAAAACCAGTTCTTAGTACTTTCCGCCAAAGTTAAAAAGTACTTATGCATTCGGTTTGTCTGTCCGTCTGTCCACGCCCTGACTCACATAAATATACTCGGAATTTCGAAACAAATGTTAAAGTTTATTTAGGTCACCAAAGCATATTTGGTATTGTATATGAAGTATGTATGATTAATGGTTCATTTACAGGAACACTCAAAAGAATTCGATTACATTATGGTATATGTGAGAAAATCGTTTGGAGAGTATTTTAATGACATGACGCTATTTCAGATATATTGAAACTAATATAAATCGCTGAATTTCACTACGATCACGATAAAACAGAACATTCATAGCATTTTTTATTAATTTATAGGGACGCACAAAAGAAATCGGTCACAGTATTGTCCTTGCATAATAATTGCTGGAGAGTGCGTTTTAAAATTCGGTATGCGCTTTTAAATTTAATTAGTTATTTGCATATTACTCTTTTTATATAAATTCCATACCTCTTATAGAGGGCTGCACAAACATATTCGCATACCATTCTCCTTATTAGGAGAAATTGCTGAAGAAAACTTTTCAACTGAAGTATATATATCTCTTAAGTGAATTAAATTTTGGAATGCATGTTGTTACTAGATACAAATCTCTATATAATATACTGGGCGGCTAAATAATTCGGATAATTTTCCAGCTGTGGATGGGAATAGATGAAATTCGATTTTGAAATAAGATACACATTTCCATATGGTGAAATGAGACGTAATACTTTAATTTTTTAAACGGCGCACTTTTGTTACATTATTCTGAATGTATTGAAAAGTGCTTCATAATCTATGTTTAACGCATGATTTTTTTTCTTTTTTTGTTCTAATGGTATTAGGCCTAAAGTAAATATTTTCATGTTCAGAAATTATGTTTAACTGATAAGCATACAGAATCAACAACATTAACATTAATATTATTCTATTACAATTGCATACAAAATTTCAGTTGTGTAACTCAAAAATATTTAGTTGAGAACTGATAGGATCCAAATAACCGCATTTCTGAGTAGAGAGAACTGATTAATTCATTGTAAATGTTACCCGAAAAAGTTTCCGAAAATTACAGGCAGCAAATAAAAATTTATTTTTATAAATTTTTCGCTAAATTTTGATTAAAAAAAAGTTCCAAAGTTTCTAAAGATAAAAGAACGATTTTCGGAATATAGGTGACTTGGAAGCGGTTATGGAATATTTCTGTTGGTGATTATAGTAAATTTTCGTAGATTAAGAAACATGTCTTTTTTTACAATATAGTTTTATAAATATTCAGATCTTGGTGCAATAGCTTTATACTCTTATACAAAAATGTATGAATACAAAATTTATTACAATTATATAATATTAAATTCAGTAATACGGAAATAAAATGAATCCATCTTAAATTGGACATAATCATCATGGTAACTTAGAGCCATTACCTATCATGTGATAAAACTGAATAAATTAAGTATGATAGAATTTAATAGAATGAAAAGAACTTTTATTAATATCTTTTTAAGTTTTAATTCAATTTTCAAAAAGTTTGGAAGGACTCGCGAAATAAACATTCTTTCTTGTGTTATTAACATCAGTGCAATATCATATATATATATATATATATATATATATATATATGGGATTTTATCTTACACTTACTTCATTTGGCTTATAACTAAAAATGAATATGCCTATTAGTTTTTTAATTTTATGCAAAATTTATTATTCACTCCAACAAAAGTAATATGCTTAATAGATCATGGCAGTTTAGCCTCAACGACAATGTAAATGTATACCGGTAAACGTGCATACTTGTAAACATCATGAATACTGGAATTCATCTAAAATTCTCTCTCAAATCTTTTATTTGGCATTCAATGTAGCTGCAAAATTTATGTTGAGATAAAAAGAATGGAATTGTTAGCTTCTCTAGATATTTTAATTTAAATCTTCCATATTCGAAAAGATCTTCCTAAATCCTAAGATTTCTCCACATTTCTCGTTTATCTTTTTACTTTCCGATTGATATCGTGAATATTTTAATTAAACTCTTGAGTTTCTTAAGTCGCATTGTTGAGGATATTTATTATCCCATACATGTGCTAAATTTGATTGAAAGATTTGATGTGCTAAATTAGATTTTTTTTTCAGTTATATTATGAATATGATTAAAACATTATTACAAAGTTATATTGCGCATGTAATGTATATTAATATGCTTCCACGATTAGGAAATAACTAATACAAAATCGATGACACTGTTTCTCGTTTACTGTACAAAAAAAAAAAAAAGAAAAGAGAACGTGGTTGCATCCGAAGTAACTGCTTGCATGATGGAATTTTGATGGTAGCAAGATGTTTATTATGCGCATAAAAGAAAGTCAGAGAAAGGACGTCATGGTATTTGATCACAATTTGCAATATTTTTTTTACATCAAACGCAGTTTTATATGCATTTTATTCTGCTTTATTTTATAAGATATCATAATAGAATTTATTAGTACTTAAACACGATGGTTATTTCCTTAATTTTTACAGCGTCATTCAATACTAGAGTCCGTCAACCCGAATTCAACGCAATTTAAGCAGAAATCGATTCGATTTCCAAATGGAAGAAAATTAATTCAAAATTATGGAAAAATAGTCTACAATTATATTTATAATGTCAATTTTATAATTTTTGGGAAAAAATACAAATACATATATATGAATACATTCCTTAAAATTCAAATTCGTAGCTGTTTTTTTTAATTAAAAAAAATATCATATTATCAGTAGTCGGGTCAATCTAAATCCGAACTAAAAGAATAAAAGGTTAATCTAAAATTGACTTGAGCTCGAAAAATTTAAAATGTACACGACCCCGCTGCGAAAAAAAATAGCGTCAACCCGAAGTGAAATACGAATCTTGTCGGATTCGAAAAAAATCGACTGTTCATCAGTTCACAAAAGCTGCTTCCATACATTCAATTTTCAAAGTTTTCTATCAATATTTGTTCTTTCAAACTGTAAAATTTTTCGTTTTGCTGACATATTTTATTCACAAAAGACAAATGACAAATAAACGAACACTTTATACGCGACGACAAATAATAAAAAATACAAAAAATTAAAAACTGTTAATTTTTCTCCGCACGGATTTAACTTTTCTCATGCATCAATTCTTATTCGGTCACAAGAGGGGATGACATGTTTTCCAAAAATCGGCATCTAATGTGACAGTTAAGGAGAAATTCCTAGAGCTCTGGAGACTTACTGATAGCGAAACGTGTCAGGGGTGGACGCGCGTCTATCATATGCAATATTAAGACTTTATCTAAGGGTGTTCTTTGGAATTCTTGCGTTCTTAAAGGTCAACTTTGTGACGTATGCTTTTATTTACTTTTGTTCAGAAATGCATGAAAATAGCGAGTTTTGTTATTCAGAAATTGTCTAATTGCACTCATTTTTCTGTTTTTTAAAAAACACAATAGATCTTTCATAACAAGCCTTCAAAGCTGACGTTTTTGAGCACGTTTCCCGACGAAAGCAGAAAAACCGATCGAAAAACAGGAGAAAAACGGGTGATCATGTGATCGAAATAGCTTATAACTCGATAGGTAATTTAATTATCATAAAATGGAAAAATAAGTTCGATTCGAAATCGCATCCATAGTCAGGCATTCCAAATTTATACATTTCGTTAAAAAATGAATTTGTAAAAGTGTCGTCAAAACGTTTTCTACTTGTTGAGCGTTCAGTTGAGAACACCCTTAAGGGTGTATTCGAAAAAATATTTTTCCACACTCAACAGCTCGAAATTTTCTGATACAATTTCAGACTCATTTTTAAAGGTAGAAACATGAAACATGCTGAGGTGATTTTTTAAGAGATGTATAAGATGCTGTGTGATGTCATTTTCGCTCAATTCATTAGAGTTTGATTTATAAACAATTATTTTCACAGTATGACCCTTTTTTTTTGGTTCCCAGTTCTCTCACTTCGGAAAATTCGGTTAAAATTTCCAACTTTGACAGCATGTTTTTGCAATATTTTCTGCATTTGTTAAAAAATCGACCAGCACAACACATTGTACACTTTCTAAATAAGAGAATTTGCCAGTTTGATGCGTTTGAGAGCAAAAATGAATTTAAAAATAAATCCGAAAGTTAGCAAGACTGCATGCACATGCTTGTTTTGTCCCGGTCTGCTGAATCTTGGAAATGGTATTGATTCCTTCCTGCAAAAGTCATTAAAGATCAAAAACTCCGTCTCGCCACAACAAACAAGCTGAAAGTTTGTATGTTCATGTGTCTACACCTAAAAGGCTGTAAACAAAAACAAATACTTTTTGCGGTTAGCAGCCGGCGCGTTTTATGTTCGCAGGCGGCATGTTTTATGTTTTATGAGTATTCCAGTTGAACTTCATAGGTCCATCTGTAGGACATGGACCTTTCACTTAAGTAGGGTTGAGATAATTACCACCTGTACCATTGTAAAAATCCCCGTTTTCTATTGTCAGTAAACCGCAGAAGGGGGAAGAAGAAAGGAGTTTCCTGAATTCAGTTGAACTTCAGCAAATTACACGTCTGAATCAAGCTTAGGCTGCGAGAGAACAGCACTAGTTTCTATTACACTAAAAGAGCAATCAATCAATCTTTGTTTCCGAACGGAACAAGGGTGAAACCTCTTTTAATGATTTTTGAGGGACTGACCCTACCAAATTGACAAAGGAAGGGGAACTTTTATCTACCACATCTTCAGTCGTAAACATGTCAACTGATTTCGCGTTAGATTCCTCTCTTGAAGTTCAGATTTACTGCACTGAAAAAGCAGTTTTAGATCAAAGCGCCGAAACGAAAGATCCAAGATAGCGCAAGAAGTTAGTGCTATGTGCGTGGACCTTAAAATGGAAAAGGTCACCACCCCATTCCACTGCTATAAAAATGTCAAATGGTCTTTCTTTCCCATACAGACGTTCGTACTTGAACCAATAAACCAATGCATGAATATACTAATTTGTGGTTTTTAATGCAAGCACGGAAGATTCAGCGACTGGGAAAAGGACCGACTGGAAAGAAAATGTTCCTCTTCAGTATATCCATCCACTTCCTTCCAAACCTTTTAAAAATAAAAAGTACCGCGTGACCAATACAAAGAAACCGATAATTCAAACCAGTTGAATGATATGTCTATTCGGTACTTTACATTTTAAGAAGGGGAAGGAAAAAGCATAAAACGATAATATATTTATCAGTAAACTGGGCGGCAAAAGGTGACCATATACCTGATAGAGGCCATAAAAACTGACCATATAGGTGGTGTATTTTAACACATAATGCCTTTTCTGTCCGTACGGACTAAGACTCGGTTCAGATTGCAATACTCTTCCCTTAAACTGAATTCTTGGAAAAAGTGGGGAAGTTTTTTGTATAAAATGCATTTGCGATTTCTTCATAATAGAAACAAGGGAAATTAACAAAAGAATGGGGAGATAAGCAATCCACCCTACTTGAAGGAAAGGTCTTTCTTTTGCCGGACAACCATCCCTTTCCCGCAAAAATCAAAAACACCGCGTCTTTACAACAAACAAGCCGACATCGAACTTCAAGAAGTGGTCAAATATGTTTGAGCCTTAATTAAAAGTGACCTTATAAGCGGGTAACCAATATCCATTAGTGCCTGTATTTCGAGAGTATCATTGCTGTTTTTGAACAACAATTTATGTAAGAGAAAACTAGGCGAGTACTTTAAAAATACCTTTTCTAAGATTTTACAAAAAAGAAATATTGTAGTTATTTGTATTGTATAATAAACAAGTAAGAAAAATCATGCGTTAAGCATAGATTATGAAGCATTTTCCAACACTTCATGAAATCGTTAACAAAACTTCTTTAATTAGGGAATAGTATATAGCCAAATATATATTCCAATGCTTTTGAACAACCCTGTATTTGATCTGTCAGTTGATATACATATTATATAATGGGAAAATTTAGTTTAGCTAGAAAAAAGCTTAAAATTCTTTTTGAGCAATTTGCACTAATAAACGGGAAACATACTTGAAAACTTTTGTTCAGCCCTGTAGTTTACCTTGTACCTTTATTACACGTCAGTAAGAAGCTGAAATTCATTTTAAACTAAAACATTCTTAAAACAACTGAAAATCACATTGTTAGAAATTATCATTCATTGGTGTCCATGTACATAATTCTTTGCGTGGACCTGTATATCATTTTATCTATATTCTGCAAACATTTCTTTGTAAATTGAATGCAGTTCTGTGTAAAAATTTATACCTTATTTAAGAACCACATTTAAGTAATTTACGCTCATACTCAGTAAAGTTGACAAGCTCTTTTGGGTAGCTCTGTAAATCAACTATAACATTTATACACATCCTTATTATGTACAAAGATTTTGTGAAACTTAGATGCGTATATCATAATTAAAATTTATTGCATCCATCCATCAGCCATCATCGGAAACATATACAGTCCGTCAGAAGGAATATACTATTTGAAATCTTTTGTGTGTCCCTGTAAATACAATGTACTTTATATTATGCGAGATAGTATCGTATAGTTTATATTAAGCCTCAGTGACATATATCAATTTTGTTATACATGAAACAATTTAATATATTTTTTAAAAAAATGTCGCACACTATTCCCCCACTTTACCATTATCCAATGGAATTCTTTTGTGTCACCTTGTAAATGAATAATAGCTATATTTTCACCGCATATTTTATAGAATGCATATTTTAGTGCACCTATTAAATGCATGTAAAATTTAATATGTTGAACAAGGTGTAACATCTTTAAAATGCCTTTGAAACGATTTTCCCCCATAGACCATAATGTAATGTAAAATTTTTGACTCTCCCTGTAAATAAACTAATCTTGGTAGAATCATGGTAATCATGGTTCAGTTTCAATAGGGTTTGTGTCAATAACATACAAAAATTTCAGGGCAATTCGAGTATATTTACAGGAGTTAGAGCGTAGACAGACAGACAGACGGACAGCCAAACCGAATGCATAAGCACTTTTCAAACAATGCATAAGCGCTTTTCAAACTTTGGTGTTATAAACGTTAAAATTCATTTGAAGCGATTTTTCCTCATAGACCGTAATGTAACGGAAAACTTTAACTGTCCCTGTAAATAAATTAATCATGGTAGAAACTTCATTTTCAATAGGGTTCGTGGTAGGGCAAACCTAAATAACGTCCAAAAATTTCATGGCAATCCGAGTATATTTACAAGAGTTAGAGCGCGGCCAGACGGCCAGACAAACCGAATGCATAAGCACTTTTCAACTTTGTTGGAAAGTGCTAAAAATAGTTACGGATAATCGAAGTAACTGATATTCCATACGCTTTTTCCCATTATTACATACTAAGTATACACACCAAATTTCAAATCTATATCTCAGTTTGTTCGGAACATGTAGCGTTTGCAGACACACAGACAGACGGACGGCAAATTTTTTTCCCTAAAAATTTGTTTATCGGAATCTCCAATGTCTGAAACATGTAAATCCGTCAAAAAAGTTTCATCGATTTTTAAAACGATTGCAAGATTTACACTTTGCTACGTATGATGGGTAAGTAATAACTTTTAAATAAAAGAAAAGAAAATTGTGATTAATATTGTCAGCAATGCAGCAATTTTATAGCATTAGATCAGCTTAAATAAATATAAAAAAAGAAGATGAAAAAGAAAAGAAACATAAATCAACAAATAAAAGAAAAAAGCTCTCAATTTTCATCAACATCTGAGGCTATATTTCACTGTTAAACATGTATTTAAATTAGTGAACAGAGAAAAATGCTTTCAGTTCTGAACTGCCCTGCTCTATAAAAGCTAAATGTTTTCAGACATTTAAAAATTCCTTTTTTAACACAAATATATAAAATTAGAAGGCCTGACTATGGAAGCGATTTGGAATCGATCGGGTGTTTTCCATTTTTAGGCAAATAAATTAACTATTGATTTATAAGCGTTTTTGTTCATGTTACAAATGCGTTTTTCACCCTCTATTGAGTGTTTATTCTGCGCGGAAATTCGTTTCAAAACGTCCACTTTGACAATATTTTCTGAAAGATCGATTGCGTTTGAAAAATAACGAAAAAAAAAAAAAGAGTTGGATTAGATAGTTTCTGAGCAACAACATCTGCTAGTTTCATGCATTTCCAAACAAAAATAAATTAAAACTTATGTATGTTACTAATATAGCGGAAAAAAATTGTCAATTACACCCAGAAAAAGGAATTTATTAAAACTACAAAACATGTTTTATTGAGTACATTTTGATTGTTTTAAGCGAATTTTTTTGTTAAAATTAAAAATCGTTTTGTTGCCCAGACAAAAAATATATTGTTATCACTCTTATAAAATTAAACAAAATTTCATCAGTTTTACTTGAGTCTTACTAAAGTCTTATATTTTCGACTTGTAATTCCAACAAAATTTTGTTGTTTTTGCAAAATTTAAATTGGTGTGCAGTAGCCATAACTCTCTCACGTAATTTTGATTAATTGACTTATGTATTTATAAAGGATTAACATAATTTTTTATAATAAAAACTTTTCAAATTGAGACGGGTTAATGACGTTATTATTACGTTATTATGCAATTCGGATGAAAATTGTAGACGGAAAATTGCAAAAAAAAAAAAAAAAAAAAAAAAAAAAAATTAATAATGCTTTTATTATTATTATTCAAACAAAATTTCCATTGACCCATATTGGAGTCAATGAAAAACATACATAAGTAAATGGAAAATGCATGTAAGTCAATTAAACAAAATTACGTGAGAGAGTTATGGATACTGCACACCAATTTAAATTTTGCAAAAACAACAAAATTTTCTTTGAAATACAAATTGAAAATATAAGACTTTAATAAGACCAAAAATAATTGATGAATTTTTGTTAAATTTTTATAAGAGTGTTAACAATATATATTTTTTTTCTGAACTACAAAACCGATTTTTTACTTTAACTAAAAATTCGCTTAAAACAACCGAAATGAACTCAACAAAACACTTTTTGTAGATTTAATCAATTCATTTTTCTGGGTGTAAAAACAAAATCTTTCATAATTATTTAATAACGAATTTTAAAAAATGTTTTATAGAATTTCTCAGAAGAAACAAAATTTATTTTCACACAAAC